>OX422140.1:159292928-159892928 GCA_949129095.1 Volucella bombylans
TGTGGTAATCTTCTAAAGATGCGGTAGCCCGTGCCACCAACATGCACGATTCGCAACAACCGAATATTCGATGCCAGGAGTGCACCTACGTACTAATCCACACCACTGCGTCCTTTAATCACTCTCCCCGCGGGACTGCCGTTAGGTATTATTTCGCTGGGCTGGCAAGCAATTCATGCTACTCCGGTGTTTTTATTTGTTCGGCTGGCTCTGCCGCTCTTTTTTCGGCTTCTATTCTCCGTAGCTCGATCTACACAGTTTCTACAAATCCGCAGATATTTAGCCAATATACTTCCGACTCCACCATTCTCTTAATTACGTCTGGGATGTCTGGTAGATTTTTTCTCCATTCCGCGAAGCGTCCGCAAAGGAAAATTGCGTGCTTCACGTCCTCCTCCTGATTTGGATACTCGAGACAAAAGGGGGTGTTGTCATGGCCAAGTCTGTATAGATACTTTCAGTATCCGTCATAACCACAGATGAACTGCGTAAGGTGATACGAGTAGTTGCAGTTTCCTTGTGCTCTGTTCATCCATACATCGATTTTTGGAATCATTGTATGAGTCCATCTGCCCTTTGTGGCATTATCCCATCGAGATTGCTATAGGGCTATAGAACGTACCCTTTCTTCCTCTTCCATTCTTCTTATTGCATTGGCATCAGTTTGGATTTTAGGTTTTCCTGAGGTAAATTCTCCTCATCTCATCCGCGAGGATGTCGATGGGAATCATTCCAGCGATGACAAATGCGGCTTCGTCCGAGATCGTCCTATAGCCGCTTATATCCTTAGTGCAACGAGTCGGTATACCGCTGACAGTTTCCGGCCTGTTTCGTTCCTTCTCAGCGTATCTGCCCAGACTGGTGCCGGTCTACCAACATTCAGCAGTATTCTGGAGAGTGCCGCTTGTAGCGCTGACGCTTTTTTCCTCACGTAGTCCACATGTTGTTTGGACCGTAGCCGGGTGTCTAACATCACTCCTAGGTACTTTACCGCTTCTTTCGATCGGATGTTCTGGTTACCGACTTGAATATTGATATATTCCACGCTTTTCTGCTCGTAATAAGAACGGGTTCTGTTCTGCTTTATTTGAACAATGGCTGCGTTTGTGGTTGACTCGACTCATGGGTGTATTTTGCGACGACCACGATAGCTATATCGTCTGCGAATCCGATGATACTGACTCCTTCGGGCAGCCTTAGTCGCAACACTCCGTCGTACATTAGGTTACACAGGAGTGGACCTAACACTGATCCTAGCGGTACCCCAGCGGAGATGATGTAGTATTTAACCCCTTCATCCCTGTCATACCGTAACTCGCTGTTCGAGAGGTAGTTACGGTGTTTCCATCCTTGCAAGTGATCGCCTTATGTGGGACCGGTCGGCAGTGTTGAATGCGTTTTTGACGTCTAGTGTCACCAATGAACAGTACTTTTTTCAGCTCCACCTCCAAGAATGCCCTTCTATGGCTGCAGACGCAATGTCGACTACTGTTTGAATAGCATCGACCATGGAGCGTGACTTTCAAAATCCAAACTGGTGGTTTGAGAGGGCTCCCTTCTCCTCTGCTACAGTCAGCAGTCTGTCGTATATTATATGCTCAAGGATCTTTCCCATTATGTCTAGAAAACATATTGGGCGATATGACGATGGTTCTCCTGCTGGCTTATTTCTTTCGGCTAGTAGCACTATTGCAAACTTCTACGGTTTCGAGAACACTCTCTCCTCGAGACACTTTTGCAATGTTGTGATGAAAAGATTTGGTTTTATTCCGGCAGCAGCCTTTAATGCTGTGTTCGGAATACCATCGGGTCCATGTCCCTTTTTGTCTACTATTCGATTAAGAGCTCTCTGCAGTTCTTCCAGTGTAACGGCTGGGATATGTCCTACTTCTGTTTCCCGGACGATTGCGACCATGTTGTGTAACCTTTTGGGGAACAAGAGGCTCCACTATGGTTATCGGCATTTTTGGGCACGGTATTTGTGGAGACCTGAGGGATTTCAGTTTGATCATAACCATTCTGTAGAGCGTGCCTCATGGGTTGATATCCGCTTCGTCGCATATACGTTTGATGTATCTTGATTTGCTCTCTTTGATCGCCTTTGTAAACTCCCGTCTTGCCTGTTTAAAGCTTTATGTCTAGCGTTGAAACATTTCGCCCTGAGGGTTCTTATTTCATCGTTCCACCTGTAGCATCGCCTCTTCGATTAGCTGTTTTTCTGGGCATTGCCGCATCACAAGCCGCTACGATGTTTTTTGGAAGTTGATGCGACAAGCTTTCGGCTGATCCACTTGTATCTGTGGTAGAGCTATTCATCATCACCTCGAATGTATCCTTGTCGAAAAGGCTGTCCTTCCATTGTGGGCTCCTAATTTTTTGTCGCTGCGGAGTTCTTTCGGTTTTTTCGATATTGAATATAATCGCCTGGCGGTCTTATGGCTGTACTCTTCGCTGACGCGCCAGCTCATGTTGCGTAAGATAGAGTGGCTCGCAAAGGTTAGGTCGATGATTGATCCCGTTCCTGCTTTGCGAAATGTGTTGCTCCTTCCTCTATTTGCTAAGCCTATGTCTAGAGATGCAAATGCTTCAAGGAGTGTACGCCCCCTTTCGTTGGTGAGCCTACTGCCCCATTCTGTAGCCCAAGCATTGAAGTCTCCTCCAATGATCACATTAGTTTTGTGTTGTGCATTGTTCATCAACCTCTCCAGCAGTGCTTGGTATTGGTTGAGTGTCCAACTAGGTCGGGCGTAGCAGCTGTAGAAGTTGATGCCATTTACTTTTGCGCATACAAATCCTTCCGCATCACCATTGATGTCTTGAAAGGCGTGGTTCCCACATATCCATATTGCGGCTTGTCGCATACCCAGATACTGCTGTCGAGAGTTTTATATGGTTCGCCTACCAGGACCACATCTGCTTTCTCATCTCTTGTTGTTTGGTTCAGGATATCGTGAACTATCCTACACATGGAATGTAGGACCCCTAACTCTAGACAGATATAAAACAGATATTACCGCAAACAAAGAAGTGCAGTGGAATGGGCCGGACAAAAAGGAGATGAGAAACTATGACATCCACTACGGAGACTGCTAGAAAGAAGGAAGACGACCAGGGACGACCCTTATTTTGCGGTTGGATTTGTTCCTACATCCGTATAAGATTGTGCTGATGCAAGAATTGAAGCCGGAACTCCGTGAGTTTGCTAATTGGGCACTGGAAATGTTGGCATAAGATCCGGATTTTGGCTAAAAAATCATCTTCTCGGACGAGGCCAATTTTTGGCTCAGCGGCTATGTAAACAAGCAAATTGCATCCACAAAGATTGACTGTTCGGTGCGGTTTATGGCATGGCAACATCATCGGACCTTCATAATGATTAGTTAGTTTCGGTAGTCAAAGCTGGACAACATCGATATATCCAAGCTGTGGTTCCAACAAGTTGGTGCTACATGCCATACAGGCGACGACGTAACGCTCGAAGTTGTGAAGGAGAGATTTGGCGACTGGGTCATCTCACGGCGAGCGTTCATCAATTGGCCGCCGCGATCATGCGATTTGACAATATTCGATTATTTTCTCTGGGAATACTTCAAGTCTTAAGTTTACGCTAACAAGCCAACCACTTTGGATGAGGTCGAGGCCAACATTCGACACGCTATTGCCGGAATAACGCAGCACATATTGGACCGACCGCTTGATGCACTGCCAGAGAAGTCGAGGAGGCCTTTTGAATGATGTGCTGTTCCACACATAATGGCATGAACATAGCTCCTAAATAAAGCCAGAATAAGTTTTATATCCCACACCGTTGTTGCTTTATTTAAATTTTTTTTCCTATCGTTCTTATCTGGTCACCCTTTAGTTTGGAATGTGAAAAGATCCTACTTTCGTGCTCTGCTTCTAAATTAGGTTTATTTTCGTACAAAATAAAAACCGTCATAGAAACAATTAAATTGAATTCAAATGTGTTCCCGAAAAGGCCCCATTAACTGGCCAAGCACGAGAGCACGATTCCATGATAATTATCAGAATAATAATAATGCACAATAGCTAATTCTGCACCCCATATAAGTAGCTCGAATGTCGCGCGTTCAGCTCTGATTTAACAATTTCCACATTACCACATCCCCCTCAGATACATATCTACAAATGCGAACGCGTTCCACCATATGACTATACCATTTGCGCTCGTAGTCGTATCTACACAATTTTGTTGTACGAGTACAACGAATATTCGTATGACTATTCTCTCGACTATTCTTCATAAATAAGCAAAGTTAATAAAGCGTTTGAATGCGTGTCTCGTGCGCTTATTGTAGTACAGACAACACTTAGGGCACTTGTTTGTACTAATAAGACTAGACACGTAGTAGATGCACATAGCGCGTTAAGACGTTTGCAATGTTATAAAACACGCGCTTATCAAACAAAAAAGGCGCCGTAGAAATTAAGTACTTGCATTTATATCAAGTTGGCGACTCAAGGATGGTAACAGTTTTAGGGGAGCAGGGGCTAATGGAATAAGACCAACACCCAGGAATGCCCCTTCAGGTTTCAGTCTTTGCCCAAGCCAAAGACTATTCATCATCGGTTAGAGTCACGTTAACAATAACAACCAAAAGTTAAGTATCATCCTTGTGCAGATTTGAAAAACGAGGGGCAGACGAACCAACAGGCAGACGATATTTGCCCCAGAACATCTACTTTGAAGATTTGAAAAATAAATAGAAGAAGAGGAATATCAAAACTGCAAGAATGCTCTCAAAGGTTCGGGGGAGTTATAGGAAGCTACTGTCATAACATACTATTGCACAGAGAACAACATAACGGCGATAGTGTTATTCATAACTTTTCCCATAGATGAGGTTGGTTAGTTTTGTTATACATGTTCCAAAAGAAAGAATTAATGAAGGTGGACCACTCACGGTTATAGTTTGCGTGACTTAAACCGACAGAACAACACCAACATCAGTTAGCACGTTATACATGGATTCGCCGTACGACTACAGACCTCCGACTACTCTAGTGTTAACTTAATTCTGAGCATGTTGCTGAAGATCAAATAAATTATGGCTTCGCCTTTGTCACTTTCACCTAAACCGGGAAGTTTACTATTCAATATATTTCTTGCATTTGCTATTCTCAAAAAAATTAATTAACCAATTAAAAATTTTAAATTTTATCATATTATCTGTGGTATTACCTTCTCTCCTTAGATGGCACCGCAGAGCGGAAGAGCATGATCCTCAAGGAAGAGAATGCGAGCATTTTCAGGGAAAAAGATTGGATTTTGTTTATTTTAGTTAACTTTTGGTGACATATACCTTTCTAGACAGCTTTCAGTTACGCACACCGAGTGGGTTGTGGTTCTCTTCCAGTTGTGGGAAGTCTTCCTTCAAAACATTGTTCCACTGAAGTGGATTCGAAGATCCTGCGGCCTGGAGTACTGTTTTCCATATATACTACATGAGCTACCCATCTTCTGACTAGTTCCATGTCGCTTTATAGCGGGTAAGATCTTCGCTGTACCTTCCCCTCTACACTCCGTTAACGCAAACAGAAGTGAAGGCCACACCGAGAATCTCTAACTCAATAAAAGTGTCCATGCTACGTATAAATGATGAGAGTCTTGTACGGCGTCTTCTTCGTTGATTCAATTTCGTTCTTAGCCTATAGAAATAGTGGTTAGGAAAAGCTTATCTTGGCTTTATCTACTATACAGTGGTTCACTGCATAACGGATACGGACTGGTATAATTTTGATTTCCCCAGCAAACGTTTTAAGGATTATAAATCTCGATTTTGCACATGGAATGTAGGACCCCTAACAGACCACGTGCTGTCGAACAACTCTTGGAGGCTCTAGACAGATATAAAGCAGATATTACAGCAATCAAAGAAGTGCGATGGAATGGGCCGGACAAAAAGGGGATGAGAAACTATGACATCTACTACTGAGACTGATAGAAAGATGGAAGATGACGGTTATTTGGATTTGAGACTCAGGCAAAACGTTTAAAGCATTCGTTTTTTTTAAATGCCCGATCTTTACCAGAAGCCATTATCGACTGGGATCAGTACTTCATTGCGTCTAGGATACGAATGCGGATATCACAGGCACAATGGAGTCGAATAAGAACACCAAACTTCGACGTTGAAAGGCTGCAATCAAAAGAGACCGCTAGACTGTTTGTCGATTGCATTTCCCTCAAGCTCTCTCAAAATCCTAGTCCTCATGCACAAACTGTAAAACACCAATGGGAATGTAATCAGCAAGCCATTACAATAACTGTTTCAGATGTAAGCCCCGCCGCAGAGAAAGCTTTGGTTTGACAATGAATATTTTTAGATACATGCAGTAAAACTAGCAAAATTGCGCTGCACCGAAAGACGACAGCTGCTCGTAAACTTTGTAAAAGAAGGGAAGAGCACTTGCTTCTCGGACAAAAAAAAAACACGGGAAGCGAACGATCGAGGAAATAGAGAGATGATACCGTAGGAATGACGTTCGAAACTTTTATCACAGGATGAAATGAGCACGCCAAGGCTATAAAGCCAGCATGGAAACTTGCAAAGATGAATATGGACAACTAAGAGTAAACCAGTGGTAAAGTCGCAGTCACAATGGTGAGAATATGGATAGACTGTATGTATATCGGCGATGATGTTCTGAATTCCACAGTCAGGCAGAATTTATCTGGCTTAGATGAAGCTTAGATAGCAACATCGAAGCCTAAGCTTAATAAAGTTGCTGGCGTAGACAGACTGCCCGCGGAACTATTTAAAGCAGCTGGAGATGACCAGTTGGAAACATGCGCCATCTTATCTATAAAAGATTGTCAGACGAAATCCTAGCATCGCTTGTCCGATCCATAAGAATGGACACCCTTTTGACTGCGCCAACTGTAGAGGAATAAGACTAATAAACAGCGCATGCAAGATCATTTCTGGCGTTTTATGGGAATGTTTACGAAAAATCTGGTTGGTTCATACAAGTGCGTATCGATCAAATATTCACACTGCGGCAGATCTTGGAAAATACTCCAGAATTTCACATCGACACTCACCATCCATACGCCGACTTAAAAGCCGCATATGACAGCGTGCATAAAAATGTGCTGCGCAACCCCATGTCTAATTTGTCAGGTCGTGCTGTATGACTATCCTGAATCATCAAGGCGAATAAAGAACTGCCCGAGATTTTTGATGTCAATAAAGGTTTTAGACAAGGCTACACCCTGTCATGTGATTTTTTAACAATGTCTTGGAAAGAATCATGCAAAATTCATAGACCACGTTCTTTTTTATGATCTCTTCCCTGAGATGGCTATGACGATCAGTAATCGAGCAGTCAAATAAGCTTTTGCGAGTATTGAGGCGATAAAGGATGGCAAAACATGCTATCATCAGAAAACTTAATTTTAAATTTAGACCCGGGTCGACCTCGAAGAGCTTTATTGTTCTCAATGCAAGCAAAAACTTGAACACTAAACCTAGAAACTAATAATTTTTCACAGTGCTATGCGGAGGCCGTGAATAATAGGAAGAGTAAAGTGCAGTCGTGACGGAGAGTTTGACGTCAAAGATGGGTTGAATAGAGTTGACTTCGCGTACCATTCTGGTCGTGGGTTCGTGGTTATTCTTATATTTTTTTTTACTCCCTTTATTTTTTACTACAGTATAAAAACAACATTTATAATAGACTTTTACTTAGAGTATAAATTTGATAGTACAATGGAGAAAGTTCAGTTGTTAAAATTAGTATTTTACAATATGTTGAATAAATTGTTTTAAAAAATAATTAGATTGAAAAGTGGTCTTAATTAAGCTATACCTGGTTGTACAATTATTTCAAATTGATCATATTGAGATAATAAAATATTATTCTCGTAAGGAGTAGACAATTTTAATATGGTAAATTACGCATTGTTAATTGTTATCTGCTAGGTCTTGTCGTATCATAGAGCAGCCTTATGGTAAGAGGGCGAGAGTTCCAGAGACGAATGGCATGAATGAAAAATGTTCGTTCCGTAACTTGATATACAGTACACGGTACGTATAAATATTGAGGCTGTATGCTGGTTATTATCTTTAATAAGTATTTAATGTACAATTAAGTAGTCCAAATATATATCAAGAATACAACGAAGGATAGTTTTTAGTGAACATTGACACGTGAGCATAAAGTTTCAGGCAATATACAATACGTAATGTTTATTATTATTCAAAGCAACATTAAATGTAAATTTAACAAAATCAGCACTACAAAAAAAAATCTTGCAGATCTTCGTTATCAGGGGAATTATAAAGGTGTTCATCAACAGTAGCTTCATGTTAACTGGTATGAGATACTGAGACAAATTTTTAAGGTAACCGTGTATCTTTGCTATAACTGAATGGATATGTTCGTCCCAATTTATTGATGAGTTAAACCAAGCGCCAAGATTTTTAGCTTTGCTTACAAATTCATTTGGCACATTTAGTTGAGTTGCAATCCGCTTATGGTCATGATTAAATTATAAAGTGGCTTGATCAATCAGTATTGACCCCTGTGGAATACCTGTTGAAATTTCAATTTCAAATTTGACCTATAGTTTTTAGCGACAACTGTTTGTTTTCTTCCAACCAAATGCAGGCTAATAAGGAGAAGTTATAAAAGCTTGTTAGCTTGAATACAAGTAACTCATGATCAACGTTGTCAAAAGCCTTAAACAAAATCTAATAGAGCAAGGAGTGTAACTAATCTCTTGTTAATTGCAACTCGCACCATCGTCAGATACCTTAAGAAGAGCTGATGCGCAGCTGTGGTGCTTTCGGAATCCCGACTGATAAACACTGAGAATTGTTTCACGTTGTAGATATTTCACATTTGTTGGTGTATTATCTTTTCGAAGACTTTCGATAAGAATGAAATAATAGCAATAGGTGTGTATTCCATTGACAAGCTATCTATTATTTTCTTTTTCGAGATTTGTATAATCTTAGCTATAAACTCACTGGGAAAGATAGATTTCTCTACAATGTGGTTGAAACCGTGTGGCGCTCCCATTGTTTCGATTTGAGTTCTGTTTTTTTTTGTTAAGTTGGTAACTCTGTTGCTAACATTCCCTCTAAATCCTAGCGTCATAGCTTGACATTTGCAAAAGTTACGTAGCCAAGAGTACATCTATCTCTGCGAGTGTTGGCGATTTTTTACAATTTTAGAAATGGGTTTAAATTTGCATCAACGAACTTGTATTAAATTTTGCGTATAAAACGGATCTAATGGTGCGTGAACGTGGGAAATGTTCGAAAAGTGTTTCGGCAACGATTCTCTAAAGAAAACAGTTGTTTACCAGTGGCACGAGCGGTTCAAAATTGGTCGTGAATCAATCAAAGAGGATGACATCGAAAACCGACGAAAACATTGATGGAGTAAAAGAAATGTTGGGCAATAACCGCAAATTAACCATCAGAGAGATAGCGGAGGACTTGAACATTGCCTATGGATCCGTCCAAGATATTTTGGTTAATGATTTGGGTTTCCGTCGTGTAGCAGCAAAGTTGGTGCCAAAAGATCTCAATTTCATGCAAAAAAGAGACCGTGTTGACGTCGCAAAAGAGATGATTTGCGAGGCTGAATCCGATCCCACATTCATCAAAAGGTTCATTACTGGAGACGAGACGTGGGTTTATGAGTACGACACGCAATCCAGACATCAGACGAATGAGCTAAGACCAAAAAAAACACGTCTTTTTCAGTCAAAAAAGAAGGCAATGCTCACGGTTTCATGGATTACAACGGTGTAGTGCATCATGAATTTTTGCCGGAAGGCCATACAGTAAACAAAGAGTATTATTTGGGCGTTATGAGACGTTTGCGTGAAGCAATTCGTCGAAAGAGACCAGAATTGTGGGCAGCAAACTCGTGGATTTTGCACCATGGTAACCCACCGTCGCACAGTGCCATCATTATTCGTAATTTTTTGACTAAAAAAACAACAAATACCATCCAAAGCCACCGAATTCACCTGATTTGGTTCCCTGTGACTTCTTTCTGTTTAATCGAGTTAAAAAACCACTACGGGGAACGCGTTTCAGCAACCGAGAGGAAGGAAGCACTGATGGACATGCCGAAAACCGAATATAAGCGAATTTAAAAAATGTTTCGAGGATTGGATCAAGCGCTGGCATATGTAAGTGTGTTGCAGTCGATGGGAATTACTTTGAAGGGGACAATATAGATTTAGATGAATAAACTTGTAATTTTAATTTTTTGATCAAGATGGTATCTTATTACCGGGACAATGCATGGTAATATTATTTTAGAGGATGAATATTGTCGATACCAAAAGCCTTAGATTTTATTTTGTGTATAGCTTTAACGACGTCGGTTTGCTCCAGTCTGCAGGATTCAAAAACGCAAGAAAGTGAAGTTTTGATGTGTTGTGGACGAGGGCCCTAAATCTTTTTAACATTGTCCTGATTGACCTGGTCTACCTCGAATCTTAGGTTATGTACTATATCCAATTTTTGCAAGTTTGTCCAAAAAATCTTGGCATTTACTTTGGTCCGAAACAACCGAAATCTAACAAGGTGCTGACTGATTCTAAATCATTTCCACTTCTTGTACGCAGCATCGCGTTTATTTTTAAGCTCAGCAATTTCTGGTGTAAACCGCCAAATTATTTTATATATCAAAAATTGCGTTTTAATGGTATCATGTTTATGAAAAAGCTGTGTAACTATGCTGTGAAAATACTAAACTTGTAAGAAATTAGCTGCCAATTAACGCTTATAACATCTTGCTCAAGTAGATCCGAGTTTAAGTTTTAAAATCTCTTGACACATACGCCGAGAGTTTTCTAGCAGTGGTTAAGCTAAATGTGGCGAAGATAAGATCATTTCTAGAAAAAAAACAGGAGCAGAATTCTGGGTAGAAATTGCATCCTGGCAGTCGTTGGTGAAGAAACTGTCCAAAAGTGTGCTGGTAAAAAAAGTAAAGTGCGTTGGGTCTGTAGAGTTAACAATATCGAGATTCAGCATCTATGATTCGTTCGGGAAAGATTAATATGAAAGAGAGAACCTGATTTAAGATATCAGAGGGAGTCCCCTAAACTCTAATCAGAAAAGACTTTGCTGCACAGATTGTACGCGCAATAATTGGGTGCTGTAATCTATACTTGACAGTCGTATAAAAGCATTTAGTAACATATTGGTCGGAAAATTCCTCTCTTAGGCCAGCGCTTAATGAAACTGAGAGCAGATTTGCCTTTTCTTATGCTGATATCTATTTGGAGTTCAGTTCATTGTCACAGGTGACAAATAAATCGTGCATTTCTGTTTCTATGGGGAAAGGTTCATTATAAATAAGGAAGGGCAAAGGACAAGTTGTAGGAGTTGACACTATGCTGGTGGAAAATAGTCAAGGGGAAAGATTTTGATGTCATCAGGATGAATAACATATGACTAAGATGGCTTCCTTGAGGTACGCCAGAAGGGGCTTTTATGGGTTTAGATGCTGCGGACCTAAAGAGAATACTGTAGTGTCTCACTTTTAAATAGGAGGTAATCCACGTAATAAAGTGAGATTGAAAGCCAAAGGCCTTAAGTTTGTGAAGGATAATTTCATTTTATTAGGTTTGTGGTTATTGTTCCGGCCTTCAAGAATCCGTGTTGGTTATTCGAAAAGATGGTCTTACAATGAAAAAAGCATTGAGCAATACATAATACTCTCGAAGTTCCTTGGAATGGAGAACAGATTCCCAATGGGCCTATAATATTTAGAATTTCACCTTTTTTATAGGGATGATTATGTATGCATTTTTTCAGGAATTACGAAATATACCTTTGAAGTGGAGAAGTGAAAAAGAGCTGTGAAAGGTTGTGCCAAGTAATTCACACATCTTTTTAAGATGATGGCGGGCAGAGCGTCTGGACCAGTTTATTCAAACTTTTCTTTCACTAATTCTGGAGTTACGTCATTGATGAGTGGAGTGAAGGTGATTGCATGCTACAATTATCCACTTCAGAAGGAAAGATGGGATCCAGCTATCTTCTAGGATTGTTGGTGATACGACTTAATTGGAAAAAACTGGGGTCCGTAAGGCAGTTGACGAAGATAACTTCTTTTTCAGACATCGCTAAAGACGACGTGATTAAATAGAGTATCGAGTAGCTAGCTGGTAACTGCAGGTTAGTTTAGAAGGACGAATGTAACCACAACAAATGTAAGGATTACGATTCGAGATAGGAAAGCTAGCACAAACAAATTCAAAATGAACTGTTTTCATAAGGAGTAAATTTGAGACAAGTTGTTATTAGCAAAAGGACTAATCGTGACTAATCGATTCAGCTGAAAAAACATCGTGATAGTTGGAGAATCTTGTTGGTTGAGGCCCATCATAACTCCGAACTGAAAAGTAGGTAAGTAAGTAAATGGTCCATGTGCCATCATCTTGTTTCAAGGAATGTAATCTGAGTTCTGAATAACTCAGCTTAATTCTTGAAAGATATTTACTTTTCAAAATGCAGATGTTTAAATTTTCAATTAAACGAATTCCTCTTCTGCACTACCTCTACACAAAGAGCTCCTGCTTGATTTTTAAAAATGCATGTTCGAGCTAGTTAGGTTCACAAGAAATGATTCGCGGATTATTGCACGCGCTGGCTGGGACTCAGGGATCTCAGTAGGTGATTCTGCTGAGAACACGTCAAAAGTGACGATCATTTTCTCAGCGAGAGTTAGTGCTATATATTGAGAACTGTTTAAATTCGGCGAATGATGTAAAAGCCGGCTTTTCCTCAGTTCATTCAGCAGTGTCAGTTCGCATAATTCCTTACAGCTGACAATATTACTCTTTACTAAGGGGCGTCTTTGGTAAAACTGTGGGGAAGTATAGCCCCCCCCACCACCACCTCCGGAAACAGACACAGGCTTATTGATTTTGCTGTAAGATGTAGTGCAAGTATACGGTAAATTGATCACATTTCGATCGAAGCAAGCCACTCCTCTAGTGTTTTGGACGTCCGAGCAGCTAACATTGACATGGACAATTACCTGGTTGTAGCCAATGTACGGCTGCGGATATCTTTAACAACCCAAAGCCAAGGTATCATTGTGAGGAAGTTCACCGTCGAACCTGAACCTTTTGAGTTCTACTACTAAGGAGTAGTAGGAAAGCCGCCGAGCTCTTAACGACATCTGTAATTATTCGTTTATTTTGCAGGTAACCGGGAGAGTTATGCCATCTGCAGGTGTGCTCATATGAAGCCTTAACCGAGGACGCAGGCAGGCTCTCGACCTACAGACGTAGGTTCTGGTCATGAAAAACTCTCTTGCGTAGCAAGGTCATCGGCGATTTCATTTTGCGAGATTCCACTGTAACCTGTGATCCAGACAAGACTCATTGAGTTCAGCCTTCCGAATGCGTTTGGTGAAGTCTTGCGTTCGCCACAGGTGAAACATTTGCATTTACCCCCTGTACCGGTTGTTACCAATATAGTACGTTGCCACCTATAATATATATCCTCTTGTTGAGGATGTAGTCCTCTCTTCCGATTTTCGGTAATTACTCTTACTGTTCGCCAGGGTTTCGGTATGTATGATAGTGCCAGGGTTACCAGCAACTGGTAGTATAGCTTTTGTAGCATAACTCGGTATATGGTATCGCTGCCAGGAGCCTTGTAGCCATCAAAGGAAGCAACAGCGTCATCCGTCACCACAACCGATGAGATATACCAGCTACGGTATGTTGTGTTAATCAGCTCACTAGCAGCTTCGTTGATAGGATATGGTTGTGAGCTGGTTCTGATTAGATTACTAAACATGAGACGGAAAGTCTCTACTTTTGAGTCAGTATAGCTGCCATCAGATTTTCTGCGTGATTCCTGAATGGTTGATTTTCCCATTTTGAGGCTGCGAATTTCGCAAGAGACTTTATAAGAGGCACTCTTCGAAATCTGAATTAGCTTTTTGTATCCTTTTTGATTCGATCTGTAAAGATTCCAGTCTTCCTCCAAATTAGTCTTAAGTGACCGGTTGGGAAGTTTTCTGATTTCTTTACGAAGACGCTGCAGATCTGCGCTCCACCAAGAAATGGGCGATCTGCAGGATTACTTACTAGCTGGACATGCCATTTTAAAGCAATTGGTGAGGGTTTTGTTCGGATTCTAAAAAGCTTCCCCAAGCTTTTGTTTTATACTGCGCTTCTTGGGAGCACTGTCGAGTCCAACAAAGTTGCTGGTGTTTAACAGCTGATCTGTTCAAAGCAGCAGGTGATGATTGGATGCGGAGTATACGAGTACAGGTACTCATCTCCACAATATGGGTCGACGAAAGTATGGCCGACGAATGGAGCTTCAGTATTGTTTGTCCGATGCTAAAAAAGATCCCCTGAATTGCACCAACTACAGCTGAATATGTCTCCCCATATAAGATCCTGTCTGCCGTATCATGTGAACGCCTAAGACCCTTCGACAACAGTCGGCTCTATCAGTGTAGCTTTGGGCAGGAAACTCCGCCATAAATCAAGCTTTCACATTACAACATACGAGTATCTTGGAAAAAATCAAGGAGCTCCAAATCGATACACACTACCTCTTCATCGATCTCAAAGCTTCATTTGACTGCATCTATATATAGCCATGTCTTGTTTTGGCATCCGTGCCAAGCTCATTTGACTACGCAGGATAACGATGGAGAATGCACGCTGCTCCGTCAAGGTCGGTAATGGCAAAATCCACCTTCAATGTGAAAAGGGGGACCTAAACAAGGGGATGGGTTGTCATTTGATTTTTTCAATATCGTTCTTGAAAGAATTTTGCGAAGCTCACAAAACAATTGCAGAAGCACCATCTTCCAAAAGACTCTTCAATTAATCACGTATGCAGACGACATTGATATAATGGGAAGAACACAGCGTGCTAGCTGTCAATGAAGGGTTTGCAACTTTTGAAGCAGAAACGGCAAAGATGGGCTTAGCATTTAACAAAGGAAATGTAAAGTGAAGGCTGCCAATAAAGAGGGATACACAACATCTACACCTAGGACAAAACGTCACAATAGGCACCTACAACTTGGAGGTTGTAAGGAACTTTATCTACCTCGGCTTCACTATCAACTTCGACAGCGACATCAGCGTTAAATTCATACGAAGAAACTGCTTCTTTGACTTAAAATTGGGTAGTAAAGCCCTTTGTCGAGGAAACAAAAGGACTTTGTATACAATCCTGATCATTCCAGTTCTGCTTTATGGTGTGGACACTGACGAAGCAGATGAAAATCCTCTCGGGCGCTTCGAGAAGAAGATCTTCGGGTAATTTCTAGTCCCGTTTTCATAGATGAAGAATGGAGGATGCGTCTCAACAGCGAACTGTACGGAATGTACAGTGAAGCCGACCACAGCTAACTCCGTGTGTGCAACTGGAAGCTGTAAGTAAGGCGTTGATTTGAGAGTCCACATTTGCTCCTGTACTTGAGAAATTAGAATTTCTTCAGGTCCAGATGGCTTATACGGTTCGGTATATACGGTAAGAGTGTTGCTTAATTGCTCTCCGGTATCAATGTTGCTGAGAAGAGTATCTCTCGTTATAATATGGGAATAGAGGCCATATTATACACTCCACATGGATTTTTTTATTAAGTGTTATCTAAGGTTGCATCAAAAACTCCTTTTGTTCATCCATTTGGGTTTTGCGGGTCAGTGAGCATCATTTTTCTTGGCACAGACTTACTCCGGTTGTAAAGCCTTCAGAGACAGAACAGTTCAAAGTCTCAAAGAATTATAAGTACGAGTACCTCTCCCAAAACCAGCATGGTGCAAATATTGTAATAGAAAATATTTTTAGGCCCGAAACACAAAAGTTTCGCAGCATTATACTCAAAAAATTCTCTGTTACTCTGTTTTTTCAAATCCAAACTCAAACGTACTACACTTACAATATCAGTTACAGGTAAAAATTTGTTTGTTTTTTTGTAGTAAGCCTGACCTACTCTGAAATGCAAATGAGTTGCCAAGGCTCTATCCATACCATTCAAACCTCTTGAGCCCTCTCCCCCACTCCATATATGTACTTAACAACTTGTACTCGTATGAAACTGCGTAAAAGAAGCGTCAAAAAGGGAGATTATATTTAGCGAACGCATTCAAAGACCGAAAAGGGTGCAGTGCACTGTCTTTCTACCATAAACCAAACGCAGTGTCATCTGAACGGCTTTGTTCGAATGTGTACATGTGCTGGGTGACATGTGATTATAAAAATGCGTAGGCGAATTCCTCACAAAAATAAAAAGAAAAAAAAAACCGTTACACAGGATCTTTTAATGAAATTTTTTTCGCCACTGGCAATTTGCGCGGACACATTAAGGCGGCTGGCCGCGGCGAAGGGTAAATAGGTTTTACTGCGTTGACTGTTTGTGCCATAACGCATACGACTATGTACGAGTACTTACCCTCAGGGTTGTGTCGACGACGCATTTGAGAAACCTTTTTTGTAGATTCTTTGTGTGTAAAAATAATTTTGTGGTTGAAAGCAGAGCAATTGATGGGGTTTGGAGGGCCTGGTAGAAGGAGAACGAGGTGAATAGAAAGCACTATACGCACAATCGCCTATAGTGTCACCACGAACGAGTGGTGGCGATGTGTTACGAATTGAAAAATTAAAAATGAAAAACACAAAACAAAACAAAAAATAGAAACAGAAAAAAAAAGCAAAAATGCAAAACTGATTGTTTTTGTAGGGTTTCCCTGTCTGATCCAGTTGACAGTTTTGTTTTTCTTTCCGCTTTTTCACAGAAGTTTTCTCTTTATTTTTGTTTTGTTTTTTAATCTCACATTTCGCCCATTTGTCACACAAAGTGCACCTTCTTTGACCCACTATATCCGTATCCCGTGTCCTGTATCCCGTATCCGCAGTGTAGTCCGAAAGTTTATGCCATTAGAAGAGGATGGAGGACTCAGTTTTGGGGCCGGTTTTACTTCCTGTTTCCGTTAGTAAAACACATACGCTCACACTTGTGCACACTCTCAAAAGGGAAAGCCAAAGTTATTCAATTTGGATTTGCATCTCTCCTAATGTATCTGTGTACTATGTACTGTTGGTGTGGCTTCTCCTGATGGTGGGACAGACATTTGAAGTTAATTGCTGTGTTAGAATTGAGAATTCGATTAGAAAACTTGATCCGTGGGATAACTCAGATTCCAGAGAGCGGAAGGGAGAGATTGGCCATCTAGAAATTAGAACTTACTTCCTGTGGGAACTTGTTTTTCCGATGGACAGAGTCTCGGTGTTAGAAGCGGAAAGGATTTCCACTTGTGATGTGTAATTATTTCGGTTATTTTACTATGCGACCCTGTTGAGATAGAGAAATAAATGTGTGACATGGGATCCTAAAGTGGGCCGAGGAGGAAGCTGATGGACAACCGGCAGGTAGAAAATGCTAATTTATTGAATGGGTTTCTTGTTTTATTCTTTTAAAGGTGCTGTGACAGGGTAAAGGCTGCAACTGATTTATTGGTATATGGGATACTTTCCTGTTGTTCTCTAATTAATGACTTCCGTTGCTTTGTTCTTCTTTCTACATACTCGTATGATACAAAATTAGATTGTTGCTTACAAAATACTGATAAGATTGTGATAGTAGGCACTTCAAAGGTTTGTTATGGGGACACACCCTGCTCGCCTCATATGTCGAAAGTCATTCCCAAAAATTTGGCATGGTAGGAATTGAGTCTACAACGATTGAAAACATTGCACTCGAATTCGTAGTTACTTGGCAGTGCTCTTGTTTCTATATTTAACGCCTCCTTGCAATGCCATCTGGGAGTTTCTTTGGAAATTACAACTGCAGGCGCCATATGACAAGCTTTGAACTGCACTCACTGACGCAAGCCATATCACAAGAAAATAAATGAAACCAAAACAAAATAGTATCGGAAATGGACGTGTAATTGCTTAATAATTTCAACTTCGGATTTCACAAACGGATAAATTCGACAAGGTCTAATTCCGAAACATGAAGACCTTTCTTAGAGACTTAGAATGCTCGATTTCTACTATTTGATAGAGAATTCATGCGGTTCAAGATGGACATCTTGGGGCTAAGAGAAATGCAATAGTTGGATGTCAGTGTGTTCCATACTCCAATCGTGAATACTGGTGGAACAAAGCACTCAGACAATGAACGAATGCATTGTACGATCTCTGTCTTTTGAGAACAGGTTCTTCTTAAGTCTGGCAAAACCAGCATCGACAAATTTTCTAATCAGATAATCGACGCACATGATTTATATGGTCTTATCATTGCCGTATTAATCCGAAGCATCCTTTTCTGTGACGAGACCCATCTCTTGATGAAAGCTGCTTTTGGGTTTTGGCGAGTGATGGCTTTAAGTACTAGATGAGCCATCCCAGTTCTCTTCGTGAAGAGAACAACCTATGTTTTGAGAAAATCGACTCAAAGCACATATGAAGTACACCAACCTTCGATCATATGTTGGGATGCCTGCGCTTTAGAAAAGACATTCGCTAGGCATGATGTACCAAACAACACAGCTAGATTATCTGCATATGCCTAAACATAAACGTTAGAACAGTTAGAAAGCGTTAAGCTTTGAACCGAGCAATATTCATCATATCCGTGAGGACAGAACGCCGTCTTACGAACACATAACTGGTAATTATGTTTCCTTGATAACGATGTAGATGCCACTGCTGATATTATCACAGACACTATTCTCTTTGGAATGAGATCCTCATTTATAATGACATCCCAGCAGTCAGCTCTTTGAACAAGGCTAATCTGCTTCATGCGGCCATCTCAACACTTCCAGTTTATGCTTTGTCTTTACCTACGCTCGAGTGCATCGATTCTTCAATAGGGGTATTCCACTTTCATACTAGTGTATTTACAAGAATCACATACACAAATCTGCTGGTCCAAATGGTATACATATCTGCCCTTCTTTTGAAGAGGTTCTTCTTAGCTGGCAAAACTACAATACTACGTAAGCTTTTTCATTAATCCAACACTTTGGGACAGATGGAAAATAGCATTTGTCCAGCCCGTCCAAAGCGAATCTTTTACCGCACTTACGTCCCTTCCTTCCAAGGTCATGGAAACGCTGATAAACCGTCAGCTCATGGAATACTTCGAACACGAAAACTTCTCAAAACATACCGGCAGTATGGTTTTTGTAGCAACTGGTTTCTTAGTGATTTGATGTCATGTCTCACCGAAAAGTAGAGCCAAAGCCTAAATCAATCTGGAGAAAGTAAGATAGTTGCACAGATTAGAAAATACCTTTTGGTACGTTCAATTCAAGATGACTTGGGTGGCTTTAAGCTTGATATTCACAAAATAAATGCTGGTGTGCCCCTGGGCTCCGTTCTGTCCCCGACACCCTTTTTAGTTTTCATAAAAAAACTCTGGTACTTCTAATCTATATTCCTTTGCTGAAGTCTCTGTTCTTCGACTCTAGAACGGGAACGGCATCGTATGCTAGTCTCATTAAATTAATATATAAACAACATCACTAAATGCGGAACCACCAACAGAATGGAATTCAATGCTTCTAAAACACAATGCTGTCTGCTGTCGTTAAAGCGAAATCCAAGCACCCAGCCATTATCCATGAATGGCTCTTGTATCGTCGAAACCTATAAACTTTCTATTCTCGGTATGTGTGTCAATGACAACTTAAGCTGGAATGAAATGTCTAGGTTTCCTCAAGCGATGTAAGAAACATTCCATGCCCTCTGATCTGGCCTCCACATATAAGGTATACATTCGCCCGAAATTCGGGTACCTGACCAAGACAATGGTCAGGTGCTTCTAAAACATTTCTGCACCTGTTAGATATTATTCAAAACTGTGAGATAAAACTCGAACACTGACGTAAGGACTTGTGTCTCGCGTTGTTATATCGCTATTTTCACCACCAGTGCTTCTCCAAATATGCTAGTAGCATTTCGCCCCTTCAAACTATCAACTGTAACGCCCGTATCTCTATGAATGCTCATCAATATGCCCTCAAGCCCACTTCCGGACTTAGTCCGGACACGGACGGGTGGCCGTGGTGTAGTGGTGCTAGCAATCGCTTCTCAATCGGAGGGTCCAGGTTCGAATCCTGCCCATGGCAAGTCAGTGTCATTGGAACTCAGACAGAAAAATTCTGCGTGTGAAGGCATAACACTGACACGTAGATTTGGCTGTTGTAGAGTTTCATACCTCGAATCACTCTGAGTGAAGGAAAAACTCTCCGTCCTATTCGGACTCCCACCCCTGGAGAGCGAATATCGAAACCTAACACACCTGAGTTTCAAACCACTATAAAAACAATTTTCCTTTCTCCTCCTTCTACCTTTCCGCCCGCGCCCGGGCAACAGTAAAAGGGTATCTAACCCTTAGGCGCGCGTAAATTATAAAAAAAAAAAAAAGTCTGAAATAACGTGATTCATTCCTAAGCGTTTGGAATGCCCTGCCGAGCTCTCTATTTTCTAGCCATTATAACTTGCAAACATTTAAGACCAACGTACATCGGTATTCTTTTTTCTTCCTCCTTTCTGGTATCAGAAATTCCTTGACCGGTACAAAAGAGCACAAAAAAAACCCTCGTTTATATCCGCCAACACATATTGGCCTTAGTTACTCGTAGTATCCGCAATCGGAGTCCTATTTAACAAAACTCTCTTCAGGGTTATCAGGAAATGGTCTAAACTTTTTATAGAATAACTGAATATTTGCCCTCGACTTGTAGCCATCAAAGGAAGCAGTTTGTTTGATGGTTTCACACGTCTCCAAAACCGATGACAGGTACCAGCTACTATAGGTTGAGTTACATAGATCACTTGCAGCCTCGGTAACAGAAGCTGCTTTCAGCTCAGTGTAAGTGCCATCAGATTTTCTGAGTGTTTTCAGTTTGTATGATTTTGAGGCTTTTGACAAGCCTCCGGTCTTTTTGTAAAGGTTTTTATTAGAGGTACTCTTCGAAATTCTTATATTTTTTTGCTTCGATTGGTTTTGCTTACCTAGTCGCTGCAAATCACCACGAGACGGACGATCTGCAGAATTTTTCCTAGTTGGGCACATTAATTTCAAACATTTGGTGAAGACACAGTACAAGCTGCGAACATTGATTTATTCTAAGTTCGACTTCACGAACTAATTTGTTGATTGATTTTTCACCGATTCTCCGCCCAAAGTCGAAAGCTTACCTACGAGCCTGAATGCGATATGCCTATGGTCTGACATGGAAGCCTCTGACAACACTTTTCAACCATCCATCTCTTTGGCGTACCTGTTGGATAAAGCTTAGTTGATTAGGTAATTATTGTCTTACTTTCATTAGAAATATTGGCTAGGTGTCAGTAGACTACGTAGAGCACTTCAATCTAAGAGTTCCTTATTACATATTTTTTGGGATATTTTTCAGGGTAGACTTGTCCCCATCAAATGACTTTCGGTAACTACGACCGTTAATGGTTGTAATGCCGCCTTAATTTGGTTACAGTTGGTTTTGATTTTGTCCATGGGCTGCAGCACCTTTATCAATTGGGCATCGTGCGTCCATCGAGTGCCAGCAACTTTCTTCCGAGAGTTTGATCTTTATCTGTTCTCTGTCGCCGCCGGAGCAGTTAGTCTAACTACATCGGCCGTCTTCTTTTCCTTTTCAAGTGCATCTTATATGGAAGAAATGCAAATATGAGGGAGCTCATAAAATACGATGAAATATCCCCACCCTTAGGTGTATAGAAATCCTACACTGATACCGAGCTTGGGCTCAATTTCATCCTTAAAAAAGTCACCTACCCATTAGATCAGCGCCGAGTACCTGCAACCTGATTTGACCTTAGGCTGCACACTAACAGATACATATATTGTACTTAGTGATAGAGCAGCAGGAAAGTTGCGGACATATTAGAAGTGTGGGGAAACATTTTTTTTAGCCTGGAGGGGCTTAGAGCAGGCAGCTGGGCGTGATTCAAGACAGTATAACAACATTACCATCACGTTAGAGCCACTGAGAGCATTAAGGAGTGAGTCAATCAAGATGCATCATAGCAGAGATCATAGCAGAGATCATAGCATAGAAATTGGGCGCAGTCGGCATCCTCAATCAGGATCTTGTTCACCAGCATTGTTCTTATCCTCAATAATAATGATTCATCTATAGACTGTTGTCTGGCTGAGTTACACATATCTTCAAAAGTTGAGCTGTGATAAGTGCCGGAAACCTTCTTCTTCTTGGCCCTCTTCGGGACAAAAGAAGAGGGCGCAGTTTCAGAGAGGTTGGTCTCTGCCGCCGCTGGGAGAGTGAGACTTTTAGCACTCGCGTCTTCGACCCCACGTCTCCGTTTCTTTTTCGACTGCTCTTTAGATGGTAGTCCTACTACCACTAGTACGAATATTTAATTTCTATGAACTCTCATATGAGGGCTGTGCGTCATCTTGTTTGAATTGCATCACTTGTTTCAGTGCTTTCCAAGAAATCCCAAATGTTCTTGAGTATCAACTGTTTCGACCCATGTCTATTAAGGGTGATATTCTCTTCGGCATCTAATAATAAGCGGAGTTCATTGCACGGCATACCTCGTAATGGAGTTGTTATCGTGCAGGTTCCAGAACTGTTTTCGTTGGGAGCTTTTCGTTTGACATGCAGCTTGGGCAGAAAATTCTCAGGAACATGCATTTCACCTAATTACAAAATGTGACTCGCCAAATGTCTTAGACCAATCAGCGGGAAAATCTGTTTTACGAATGCATTCTCTATCCAAGATGCAATGTCTACCAACGCAGAAGATCCTGCGATACTCCGCTTTGGGAAGAATTGAAGGAGCACCCTTATCGAGTGAGTATGGTAGATCATTTATATCAGGGCTACGATATGGAAAACGGAACTCTTAAAGTGAAGTGCTACACGCAGCTAACTTTTGAATGGTTGAACAAGTGTGTGCCGAAAATCCCACCTTTGGAAACAAGTACATTCGAAGTTTTTAGACAATAAACACCGACGTGCGCCATCTTCTGGTTTCCTGGGCAACTCAGTGAAGCGGGGGATGTGCTGATGCGTCTTCATACCTGGAACACTGGACTCGATACTGAAAAGTGGAAAATCTATTTTCACATGGAGAGAAAGAATCGGGAAAACAAGGACGGATCTTCTCTTCTCCTTTTGTAGACTTAGACAAAGCTTCTGTCGAGACCATTAAGTTTAGGTATAACTTACGTCCTTATCTGCACCTTGGAAGAGTTAATTTCCACTTTGCTTCCAAATGAGTGCAGATAAGAGATGACCACTCCAGTATTAATCTATGTTATCAACTCAGATCAGCCTTTAATATTCCAAGCTTGCTATTGCATCCCTATGTAGGAGGCTTTCCGTGTTGAATACAAAACCGCACATATTATGTGGAATAAATGCATATGTGGTTTCGGATATTTAAGGGGTTTCACACCATTTTTATTACTAGGCCGAGAGCTTGTCTTTATATGATGAACTCACTCTCGTCAATTAAACTTGCGCAATTTTAGACATAAGCGAACGGAGAATGACACAAATTCTCAGTTGCGTCTGCTTATTATTACATTTCCTTATGATTCATTATAAATCATCAGCAATCATCTCCTGGAATTCATACTGTCGCTAGGCCTTGCTGTCAATAATGTTGGCTCTCAGCTAACTTTAGTTACAAGAGTAAGAAAGCAAATAATTGGCATAACGTTATCCAAGAGGAGATTACTGACTGGAAAATACTACCGGAGGTACATCGAGTTCAGAATTGGACGCGAGATCTCGACCTTGTTGAAGAGCAGGAATCCGCAGAAAACCAACTGGGTACGATTTAGGAAGGAGCTGGGCAAGTCAAATAGTGCTCCTTCTAAGCTCAGGACAAAACAAATGCTAGAGGAAGCTGTTCAGAAGCTGAACGGTACTCTCACCAAATGTTTTGAACTGGCATGCCCAGCTAGAAAGCAATTCTGCAGATCGCTTGTTCCTTGGTGGAACGCAGATCTGCAGCGACTTCGTAAAGAAACTACAAAGCTTCCTCTTAAGACTAATTTGGAGGAATACTGGAAACTTTACATATCGAAACAAAAGGGATTGAAAAAGCTTGATATTTTGAAGAGTGCCTTTTATTAAAAAAAAATACAGAAAAACTTGTTGAAACTGGTCAAATCCATTAGACTGGAATCACTCAGAAAATCTGATGGCACGTACACTGAGTTGGAAATGGAGGCTCCTCGATTCATGCAGGAGACTCACTTTCCAGGTAACCAAACAGAACTAACTTCCAACCAGCGCCTATTAAGCTAGCTGAACTGTGAACTGAATAATACAACACGTCGTAGCTAGTATATATAGTCGTATGTACTCGTATCTTATCGATTGTGGTGACGTATGATGCCATTAAACGTGTTGCTGCTTCCTTTAATGGGTTCAAGCTGCCTGCCACAGGTGACATACCAAGTTATGTTACAAAAAGGTATAGACCAGCTGCTTGTAACTCGGAAAATAATCTTCACTGCTTGCCTGACACTGACATACATGCTGAAACCCTGGCGAATCATCGAGAGTTGTTTTTATATCGAAAATCGGAAAGCAGGACTACACGTTTGCCAATTGCAAACGGAGAGAGTGGTCGAAATCCGTGTGCGTAAAACTCCCTTGCGAATACGACCTCTGTCTATGATGCAATACGCTCACCAGCGCAGAAGGTCTTGCGAAAGTGCAAAATTGAAGGCGCACTCAACAGGAAAGCATACTCTCTGGGCATTTTCATCGACGTTGAGGGTGCTTTCGCCAACGCAACTTTTGTCGGAATGTGTAACTCAGACGGACAACAACAAGAGTAGTGGACAACAAGACGTAGTGAATACGATCCTGCCAACATGTGATGATGGGGGTAAATAGGGATTGCCTTCAAGGCGGCCTTCTATCTCCACTGCTATGAAACACATGGGTTGACTCTCTACTCAATGCGCTCAAGAGTTCTGGCATCTGTGCTCAAGCATATGCAGGTGATGTAGTTGCACTGTCTGTTGGATCGTATCGACAGTCTGATCTCGGTCGCAAGCAGCCCCAGTCGTGACCGGCGTCTATTCTTTCAAAACTGAGGTTGTTCTCAGGTTGTGCACTTGTCCATCAAGTGCTTAAAAGCATCACCATCCAATTCTCCAATTTCAGTGTCATCCAGGATAATAAACATGTTACGTCGAAATCCTGTCGCCATTCTGGCAGTACAAAGGAGCTGTCGAGAAGGGTCTTCTAGATCTACACGGCTATGGTAGGGCCAATTATATTCTATGCATCGGTTGTCTGGTGGAATAAGCTTTCTCTCAGACTGCAACGAATGGTCTGTCTCGCCTGCATGGGGGTTTTTCCTAGCTTCGCTCATCATGAGATGCAGTCTCAAAGCCTTAATCCGTTTAAAAAGAAATGGTCTTTTGTTACAACGGGCACTGGAGCTTTCATGATCTTGCGCGAGTTATGTAAATCAACTTACATACATCAATATGTTATACAATATCAAATAATTAAAGTGCTTGTCTTTCAAAATTCATTTACTGTAAGACTAAACCTTTTTTCTTGAAAATTATGTACATGCTTGCTTTTCACAAATTTTGTATAACTAAACCGTAAGCAAAACGGTATGAGAACCAAGTCCAAGCTTCCGTTCCCACAATTTTCATACTTTGTTGACAAATTATAAATTGTGAGTCAAATAAAAGATTTTTGTCAATTGTATTTTGAAAAGAATGAAATAAAGTCAATTTTTTTTTTGAAACTCCGAAGGAACGTTTTGTTAATTGGCGTACAGACTGCGCGGATAAAAGTGTATCCATTTAAAATTAATCGGAAAATGAATATTCAATACCAATAACGACGGACATTTAAAAAAATCTGTACAAAGACTCTTGGTGATTGCAAGTGCATTTATAACGACGGCAATCGTTATTTGAGAAAGTGATTCTCGTTAACGAAGGTCCATCGTGTCCAAGACGTGTGTAGATCCTGACTCCCGGTGGTTTTCAAATCTTTAATTCCTGTAAGTCTTTTTGTTATTATCTTTTAAGTCTTTTAATTGGCTATTATTCGTTCCTTTATTCATCCTTTATAATCCTTATAGAATAAGTAGAAATACGATTCAAGAACCTTATTGTTCATCCTTAGTAGATAGATTTGACGAATTTCAAAACAATTTTACAACTTTAGAATAGAATCAGATAGATTCTATATTTAGATACTACGAGCTCAAACGTAAACGCTAACGTTGTTACAAACGTTGATAATAGGAATACAAGTAATAGTCAATTAAATAGTTTAGATATTAACAATATATTTAATGGCTTACATATACCAGACGCCGTTAAAGATCTGACGCATTTCGACGGTAACCCCCGTTCTCTGTATGACTTTATAAATAACGTAGAGGCAATTTTGAAGCTTATACCTCAGTTAGACGGCACTTCATTTGCTATCATTATATTACGAGCTATTAGAAACAAAATCATTGGCCAGGCCAGTATTAAATATGTATGGGACTCCGACGGAATGGGAGCACATACGAGCTAATCTAATTTTCCACTATTTAGATAAGAGGAATGAATCATCTTTAATTCGGGATTTGCATGGGTTGAGACAAGACAATGATACTGTTGAGAGATTTTACTCAAATATAATTGAGTTGTTGTCAACAATGACAAACCATATCCGTATACATGAAAAACATATAGCTGTAATAGATGCAAAAAAATGGCTCTATTCAGAAATGTGTCTAAATACATTTCTTATAGGATTAAAAGAACCATTGGGCTCAACAATAAGAGCCATGAGACCTGAAACCTTGGTGGAGGCATAAACATTTCTGCATCTAAACCACATTTCTATTACCAACAGCAACGTCCAACTCTAATGGAAATATCTAGCGGTAAGGCTAAAACTCTTCCAAAACCAGTACAAACCCAACAACCCTATCAAAGTAACAATTTAATGCAAAATCCCAGATACATTATAAGAGAAGTGCACAGTTTTTCACAAAATCAGGAAAATTATGGGGAGGAATATCTCATATACGAGTATGTGTTACCTGATGGATACCATGACTATCAACCTAATTTGGACTATTATACAATTGAAGAAATTCAAAATGATGAAGTTGCACAAGGATAGGATAACGAAGTGACCTTCGTTTGACCTTGAAAATAGGTCTCAAGGTCAAACTCTTGGTCACCATTTTATGTCCCCTTCAGAATCTTGTGACTTTTGTCTGAAACATTTTTCGCGATATCGCGTATTTTTCGAGTAATTTGAATGTCTCAAGTTAAAAAACTCACCCAGTATACGAAGTCCTATCGATATCCAGAAATACAGATACATAAAACAGAGGTACAGTCTCAAATCCAAAAACTTTTAAATATTGCAGCAAGGTATAATAAGGCCTAGCTATTCCCCATGGAGTAGTCCCATATGGATCGTACCCAAAAAGCGAAACGCATCAGGTATCAGAAATGGAGACTTGTTGTCGACTATCGTAAGGTTAACGAAAAATCGGTAGACGATCGATATTCTTTACCTAACATAACGAAGATTCTCGATAAATTAGGTAAATGCATGTATTTCACAATCTTAGATCTGGCCTCCGGCTTTCACCAGATCATGGACGATATTATCGTTTTCTCAACCTCCCTGCAAGAGCATATCGAAAACTTGGCAAAGGTCTTCTCAAAATTACTCGTATGTGCAGCCAATCTAAAAATTTAATTAGATAAGTCAGAATTTTTACGTAAAGAAGTAGAGTTTCTTGATCATGTAGTTAGACCAGATGGTGTTAAGCCCAATCTCAGTAAAATTCATGCAATAAAAAATTATCCGATACCCACTACTCAAAAGGAGATTAAGTTCTTCCTTGGCCTGCTAGTTGCCTATAAAAAATTAATTAAAGATTTTTCTTTAAGGCTGAGCCTCCCCCCGACCGTTCGACTTACTCGAAATAAATTCAATATTATTAAGTCAAAACTTAGACTAAACTTAGAACTACTTCGTTTCCCATAGGAAACCACTCTTCTCATCATCCAATATGCAGGCTCATCCATTTCAGAGCGACGTGACATTATCCCGGTGCAATGCAATATAGTATCATTCGGTTGATGTCGGGAACAATCTGTGTCAGCAATTCCCGTGCAGTCTGTTAACTTGCATTGGGTTCAGGGTCAGGTGCGTCGTGTTAACTTCGAAATAAGAACCAAGCTTGAAAACCATAATAGATCAACCATAGATTAATTAAATAGGAATCGTGAATAACCACCCAAATTTAGTACAGATGATATAGTATATGAATACAATAATAGAAGAAATAAAATAGCTCTTAAAGCAAAGAAGTTACAGGTAGTGACTAACAATAAAGTTACTGTATTAGCTAAAAATAATAGGAAAGCTCATAAAAATAAATTAATAAAATAACGCAAATTTCAGGTTAATACAGGCCATGAGTCAACGAGTCAAAATTCAAGACCTCTCGAAGAGTCAAGGTCTTCTTCCTATGAAATTAGGCCCGGTACGGTTAATTGATACACATACAAAATTCATACACATTATAAATTTGACAGCTTATGAAGAAAATGTTAGCAATATCAAAAGATCTGTAGAACTTATTAATAAAAATAAAAACATTGGAAATTTAGGGAATTAGAAAACAAGTTTCTAACACTTCTTCCTCGATATCGAAATAAAAGAGGGTTTATCAACGGAATCGCTAATTACTCGTAATTAAGAGTATCACAGGGAACATGGACGACAATGACGCTGTACAAATAAATAATGACATTAAACTATTACAATCTAATCAACAGGACATGAATAAAGAAATGACAAACAGGTCCAGATTAATAACAAAATGATAGAAGGGTTTAGTACTCGTAACATAACGGAACAGAAAGGGTTTTCCAATAGGGACTTGACAACTTTGAATTTAATTTGTGAACGCACCCTTTCACTAATCATCAAACTGTCACTGTAAATTTATTCAGTAAACTCAACATTTTCATCATGGTAAAGTACACGAACGAGCAACGTTTGCAAATTATGAAAATTTTCTACCGAAATTCGGAGTCGGTAACTGCAACTTTAAGAGTGTTAACTCCAATTTTCGGTCGTAATTCTCGCCCTAGTAGACAGGCAATAACAAGTTTAGTGCAAAAATTTGAGTTTACATATTCGTTGTGTGATGTTGCCGTGTCAGTGAGACAACGGGTTGATCGAAGTGTCGAAAATATCGCTGCCGTTCAGGCGCCCGTAGCAAACGATAAAAATCAGTCAATTCCACGGCGTTCTCAAGAATTGGGCATCCCTCAGACCACATTATGGCGTATTTTGCGTAAGGATCTTGGTTTACTCCCATACAAGATAAAGCTGACTCAAGAATTGAAGCCGATGAACCATTTGAAGCGACGTACGTTCTCCGATTGGGTTCTGGAGAAGGTGCGCCAAGATGATGAATTTCATCGCAAAATCATCTTCAGTGACGAAGCTCATTTTTGGCTCAATGGGTTCGTAAATAAGCAAAATATACGTTATTGGTCGGGTGAAAATCCACATGTGCTTCATGAATTACCACTTCATCCACAAAAAATAACTGTTTGGTGCGGTTTGCATGCCGACGGCGTTATTGGGCCATATTTTTTCGTCGACGATAACGATAGTCACGTTACTGTGAATGGTCAGCGTTATCACGCCATGATCACCGATTATTTTTGCCCCTAATTGTAAGATATGGGCTTGGGTGACATGTGCTTTCAACAGGATGATGCTACAAGCCACACAGCACACGCTACAATCGATTTCTTGAAGAGTAAGTATGGTGAGCGTGTTATCTCAAGAAATGGGCAAGTCGATTGGCCGCCTCGTTCGTGCGATTTAACTCCGCTTAACTATTTTCTGTGGGGCTACGTTAAGTCATTGGTTTATGCCAACACGGCAACGACGTTGGAAGAGCTCAGAGCCAACATTGAATGCAAAATAGCGGCCGTTTCGGCCGAAATATGTGGCCGAGTCTTTGAAAATTTGGTCCAACGAATCGACCGCTGCAAACGTGCCCACGGTAACCATATAAACGAAGTCGAGTTCCATTCATAAATGTTTTGATTGTACTTCAAGCCAAATGGTTTGCATTTTATTTTAAAAAAAAAGTTGTCAAGTCCTTATTGGAAAACCCTATATAAATTCACAACAGAAGGATTTGGAAGATTATTTAACTAAGTACCAATTAGCATTGTCCCAGAGAATTCGTACCGATCAAGAAAACTTTCAATATATGTTTATCAAACTAACTACAACATTGAAATATAGTACTAACGAACCATTTACAAGAAATCGCTGAATCTATAACATTTGCAAAGCGTAACATAGTTCCTAAAGAAATTTGAAATCCGAATGAATTAGAATTTATACATAAACATATCGCAAATCAGAAAACAAAGTTCTCTTCTGATGAACAAATATATGAATTCTTTAGTCTACACTCGTACTATAATCATACAAATATCGCAATATTAAATTACCAATCCTGTTTGAAGAATCCTTCACCTTGTACCATTTAATTAAATTACCTACAAACCCCTTACAATTTTTTTTTTTTTTTATAATGAGCGCGCGCGCAAGGGGTTTGAGTACCCTTAAGGTGATTGTACACAGCGCGGGCAAAGGAAATTTAGGGAGGAAGAAAAGAGAGGTACCGATGTACATTGCTTTTAAATGTTTGCAGGGCATTCCATAAGCGAGTTGTACGGTTTAGGAACGAATCATGATATTTTAGAGTACGTCCGAAAATGGGCTTGAGGGTATACTGATGAGCATTCATAGCGCGACGGGTGTTACGGTTGAAAGTTTGAATGGGCAGAATGCGACTGGCGATTTCAGTGGAGCACTGGTGGTGGAAATAGCGATAAAACAAAGTGAGACACGAGACATTTCGTCGGTGTTCGAGGGTGTCCATTGATTGACTCATATTAGTATCATCAATAAGTTTTATCGCACGGTTTTGAATCCTATCTAGCAGGTGGAGAGATGTTTTAGGAGCACCTGACGAGATGTGGGAGTTGTACTCCAATTTTGGGCTGATGAATGCCTTATATATTGAGGCCAGATCAGAGGGGGTAAAATATTTCTTACATCGCTTGAGGAAATCTAGACATTTCGCAGCATTTTTGGCGACATCAAATATGTGGTCATTCCAACGTAAGTTGTCGTGGACAAACATACCGAGAATGGAAAGTTTTTCGGTTTCGACGATGCAAGTGCTATTCATGGATAATGGCGAAATTTAAATTTCGCTTTAACGACAGCAGACAGCATTGTGTTTTGGAAGCATTAAATTCCACTCTATTGATAGTTCCCCAATTGGTTATGCTGTTGATATCGGAATTTAATGAGCTTAGCATACGCTGCCGTTCTCGTACTACAGCCGAAGAGCAGGGCCGTGAGTCCGGGAACGAATATGAAAAGCAGAGAGTACTGTCATCAGCAAAGGAATATATTGGATTAGAAGTAGCAGACAAGAGATCGTTAATGAAAATTAAAAAGAGTGTCGGTGACAGAACAGAGCCCTGGGGCACACCAGCACTTATTTTGTGAATATCAGACTTGAAACCGTCCAAGACAACTTGAATTGAACGTTCTGAAACCTTATGTTTTAATAAACGACCGTTATATCCAATTGGTTGACGAACCATGTTTAATGATTGAGCAAGTTTTCTACTGTAAAAAAGGAAACCTAAAGAATATCACAACAGACAAATGCATCTCAAACATAATCAAAAACAAAAGGGCAACCTGTTTCTTAATGTAAGACAAAACCTGAACCAAGCCAACATCATGCAACCAGAAGAAAATTATATACTTTTAGTAAACTCTCCCAATATAGAAATGTCTTCCACATGTGGAATCCATACCAAGTTAATATCAGGAACACTTTTACTGCGCTACGATGAAAGCGATGTAACCCTAAACAAGGTAGTATATAAGGGTAACACAAACTCATTTTGGGATAGAATACAAATTATATCCTCAATATTCACTAATATAAGTTCCTATTATCCTATAGACCGATTAAACACCAGTAGACTAACACCGGACAACTTTACCAACACAGAAGTTATCACGCTGGCAGAAAACACTAACCAACAAAAAATTAATCACTTCCAATGTGTGTTTTAGTAACTAACATCCTGCTAATTTTGTACCTGATCAACTATACAAAGATATGCCGCCGGAATCATGAAGCCTCCAGTTTCAGTTCAGTTTATATGCATTTTTATTTATACTACTTAATTTACTCTTACATGCTAGACAGAAAACGCTTAAAAATTAGCTTAAATAACTTAAAATTATCTTATACTAACTTACTGGCCCCATGCGGGCACTCTAAGTTAAACATAATACTTAAAAATTATGTCTTTCGACGTTTATGACGGGTTTTATTCTTATTATACATTGACTTAACTATAGCTTAAACTAAGAAAACATGTTTAAAAACTTAGTACATGGACTATTTTAATTTTTTTAAGCTTTTTTATTTAAGCTCATTTTGATCTTGGCGGGTATGTAAACAAGCAAAATTGTCGCATTTGGGGCACAGAAAACCCGCACGCATACATTGAAAAGCCGATACACCCAAAACGAGTCACTGTTTGGTGCGGATTTTGGTCCAGAGGCATAATTGGGTCATTTTTCTTCGAAAATGAGCAAGGAGTGGCCGTTACGGTCAATGGCGATCGTTATCGGGCCATGTTGAACGAATTTTTGTTCACAAAAATTGAAGAGGAGGATATTGGCAACATTTGGTTTCAACAGGACGGCGCTATGTGCCACACAGCCGATGCTACACTCGATGTTTTGCGCCCTGTTTTTGAAGATCTCATTATCAGCCGCAGAGCTGATGTCGTTTGGCCACCTCGGAGCTGCGATTTGACACCGTTGGACTATTATTTGTGGGGTGCCATAAAAGATAAGTGTTACGCCGACAAGCCAGAGACAATTGACGCTTTAAAGGACAATATTCGTGAAGCCAGTGGAGAAATACAGCTGCACACAATCGATAATGTGCTTAGAAATTGGATCGATCGTGTAGGCTACTGCATGGCCAGCCGAGACAGCCATTTGAATGAAGTTATTTTTCATTATTAACCGGAAGGATAAAACTAATTATCTGTTAAATCAGACATGAGCTATGTGTTACCATTCACGAAATAAGCACTAGTTGAAAAAACAAACGTTAGATGGCGGACCCTTTATATATAATTATATATCAAATAATTAAAGTGCTTGTCTTTCAAAATTCATTTATTGTAAGACTAAACCTTTTTCTTGAAAATTATGTACATGCTAGCTTTTCACAAACTTTGTAAAACTAAACCATAAGCAAAACCGTGTGAGAACCAAATCCAAGCTTCCGTTCCCACAGTTTTCATACTTTATTGACAAATTATAAATTGTGATCAAATAAAACATTTTTGTCATTTATATTTTATAAAGGATGAAATAAAGCCAATTTTTTTTTGAAACTCAGAAGGAACGTTTTGTTAATTCGTGCCGACTGAATTTTGACTTAGGTCTTATGGACATGTCGCTCCTGCTGTAGTAAAAATACGAAATCGACTTTCCCTGTGCCCAAGACTGGTTTCGGACAAAATGTGAGACAGGAGAGGAATGTAGTCAGGATGTTCAAGGTCGACCCCAAAGCCGATATAGGATACGGCGTTGGTGTCTTTTCGGAGGACGACAACGTTAGATTTAACTCCTCGTTAGGAAAACTTGCGTCTGTCTTCCAAGCGGAGATATACGCAAACCTGATGGCAACGAACTATCATATTGTATATAGTGAAGAACCAGTGGAGGTGGCGAAGCATTTGCATCTGTAGCGACAGCAAAGCTGCGTTTAGAGCCTTGCTGAACCGTCTTAGGGCTTCCAAGTTATTTCGAGAATGCAAGACAACAGTGCACGCAGTAGAATTGCCTAATATACTGAGTCTTCTCTAGGTCCCAGGTCACAATGTGATCACGAGAAATGAAATCGCCGATGAGCTTTCCAGACAAGGTTCGGACGACAGTTTTTCAGGATCCGAACATACGTTAAGTCTGCCTGCGTCCTCGGTTAAAGCTTCCATTGGCATTGGGTTTCATATGAGCACAACTGCAGATGGCATGACTCCCCAGGTTGCAGGTAGACAAAACGAATGCTTCCCGACAATTAAATGTGCTTTGCATAAGTTATACAACATCCCATCCTGCGACGCTTGCTCTAAAAGTAATGACGAAACCGCGGAGCACTACTTCACTGAATATGCGCTAGCATAGAGCTGCAGGTACTCGACGTTGACGTGGTGGGTATTGGTACTGTAGACACTAAAGTACTTAATCCTCTTTCTTCGAAAGACTGAAAGATTCCACTAAAATTAAGTTACAAAGAATACAATGGACTAGTTCTTTGTCTGAATGCTCTGTTCCGATAGAAATAAAAAAAAAGAGTAGTAGTGTTGTAAGTTAAATTTGTAGAACATAGGTTAATGTATAGAAATCAAGCTGTATCTAAGGTGTATCACAATCGAGATTGACTAGTCTGGTAAAGACAATGTTCTTAAGAATTGTGCAGTTAGTCTTTCGGAATTCGAAGGGTTACCAAGAGTTATTCCGTTAATATATTATTTCATCCCCAAAGGAAATTCCAGCAACTATACATTCAAACCTTATATTACATACTCGTATGTAAGTGCTTGTAGCCGTGATGTTATTCTCACTATTTTATTTTCATTTAAATTATCACGTTCATGACCCCAAGTAGAAAATGACCCAAATACCGAGCACATATTGAATGGATTTAAGTAAATAAGGGAGACGAGACGTAATTCCATAATATGGAGTTAGCCACAAAAGGACTTCTGCCTTCATTATGTGGGTCATTTTCCCGAATGAAACAAGGCCTCATGGGTTAATCCTACCCGGAAAAGCGCTTAAAATCTTGGACTTGTATACAATTCGATGCCAGGTTGAATGCGTCACATAGGGAGGCAACTACGGCATCCTATATATAGTAGTTATAGTATAGATATTTATTGTGGTAGAAATATTTACAATTAACAAAATACAATCTTCGTTTTACAGAGATTTGGTTTGCATTACCTTACATCTAGAATATTTATATAATTTCTAAATAATATATCACAGAAATACTACCAGTTTGAAGGAAAGCCACTAAAAACCTTATTGAAAAATAAAATGCCTTATTTCGTTGGAGGGAAGAGAGAAGTGGTGTTAACACTTGATTTCAAAGTGCTATGTACTAGTGCAAAAAGAAAATAAATATAATTATTTATACTTAAATAAATAAATAAATAAATGAAATATAAGAAATAAATATGATATAAGAAATAAATAAATAATTAAATAAATAGATAAATTAATAAATAAATAACAATCAAAGCAAAAATATATAAGAATAAAGTTAGAATTGCACATTATGTAACTAGGATTGAAATCAAGTCGTTGCCTGAAGACAGAAAAGATAAGTTGTGTTGACTAGAGTTGAAACCATTTTGATGCCAGCTATGTTATGTAATTCTTCTGTCGAGAAAAACCAGGGCAAATTTAGGATAATTTTTAATAATTTATTTTGTGTTGTTTGGAATCCACGAAGATGACTTTTTGCGCATATGCCCCAGACAGGAGACCCATAGAACATGATCGCTTGGAAAATAGCCTTGAAAATTAATACCTTATTATCAGTGTTTAGCTTAGAATTCCTGCAGATGAATGGATAGAGAATCTTGATTCTAACATTGATCTTGTTTATAACTTCTTGTATGTGTAGCTTGAAAGTTAAATGTTTATCTAAGAAAATTCTAAGATACTTTCCACTCGATTTCCATTCAATTGGAACACCGTTGAGTTGAAGGCGGATTCTTGGAAGTAAGCAAGCTTTTCTTTTTCGTGTAAAAAAGATAGCTTGAGTCTTAGAAGCATTCATATTAATGTTCCAATTATGATAATATGTTAGAACAGTATTTAAAGCAGATTGAATATTACGAGTAGTTTCAATATTGGAATCAATTGCATCCGACGAATAGATACAAATATCATCAGCAAATAAAGCAATATTGCAGGTAATCAAAGAGGGGAAATCAGAGGTAATTAAATAAGATTGGCCCAATGACTGACCCTTGTGCGACTCCTGCATTAATCAGTTTATTGTCTGCGAGTGTTTGACAATAGTGCAAAGCACTAAATCCAAATTGCTCTTTAAGTACTATTTCGTTATCGTCAACGAAGGATGTACTCGTAATTCTTTTTTTGATAATCTTCTCCAGGCACTTACTAAGGGAGCTCAGCAGACTTATTGGCCTGTAACTAGACGGCAGGTTTGCACTTTTGCCAGGTTTCAAAATTGGAATTATCTTGACAGTTTTTCAGTTTTTCGTGAAGTATCCCAGTTTAAGACAGCCATTGAAAATATTTAACAGATATTTAAGAGAAGAATCTAGAAGATTCTTAACAAACACGTTTTTGATCGTATCGAAGCCGGATGACTTTCTGGCTTTTAAATTGTGTATAGTACCCCTTAGTTCACTTAAGGATATTAAATTGGCATTTCTTATCAGTGGGTGTGACCTAATGGAGTTGACTGATTGCTCAACGGAGGATGATATTTGCGTGGCTGGGATATCATTACTAGAATTTAAATGATTATTTGCAAAATTATCTGCTAAGGCGTTAGCTTTTTTAAAGCAAGAATGTAAAACAGAGTTCCCAACCTTAAGTTTAGGAATGTATGCTTCTTTTTAGTTATTTTAACAATGTTCCAGAAGGGTTTGCTACCTTTCTCTAACCCTTGGAGTCTGTCGCTCTATGATTGGTTTCTAAAATTTGTAATTGCATATTTAAGTAAGGAATTCAGTTTTTTATATACGTTGACAGTCGTTTTTCGTACATTTCCATCTGGATCATCTACAAGTATTTCTTAACTTTATTATGTCAAGAATGAAGGGCGGAAGGCTAAATGATGTATGTTTAGAAACCAGAACTGACTGATCAATGCTTTCAATAATGGCAGTCGTGAAAGTGTTTATATTTTATTTTGATCAACTAGAGATTGCCATCCTATAAAATATGATCACAGTCCCTCATTCAGTATCCGCCAGCAAAATCTTGCCAGGAATACGGTGTATCCGTACCACTCCAAATACTCGATTAACAATAAAAACATTTGTTACACATGGGATACCCCTCATGCATATACGAGTATATCTGTTCCTAAGGAAAGATATATTCGCGTTTTTTTGACACCTTTTAGGTAACATTCCCCTACCACTGCATTCTCCTTCGCATCACTACATATTCGTACAACCTCTTGACTTCATGCAAAGAAAATAAACCTAAGTCATTAGCTTCTTGTATGGCATTCACTGTATAGCTAGTGCATTCACTAACATTTGGGTTTTCATATACATTGTATCCACGGGGCTAGTGCTAACAATCGCCTTCATTCTCCAAACTGGCTGGTTTCAATGGATAGAGTTTTTGCATAGCTAAATTCGCATATCGGAGAAAAAAAAAACCGAAAATATACGAAAGAAAGATCCTCTGCACATTCCATGAGGCCGATTGCTGTATGATGGTATCATGGTTAACCTCCCCCCCCCCACCCCCTCCCGTGTTAGGGGTTCCGAATTCGTATTTCAGAAAATGTGTGCGTTCGCAATACTTTCTGAGGCATGGTGTCATAGACTTTTTAGATGATGATGCCTTGGATGCGCTACGACGAGGTGATGCAGTTCAGATGTGGATATACGATATCTCAGCTGCGATATTTGTAAATATGTACACAACGTAGAAATTTTGTTTTTGCAATGTGACGCGTGCTCTGTATTGGTAGGTATACACATATCTCATATTCTTAACACATTCTTTTTATTCTTTTGTTGATATTTTGTGTGCCTTTGTACACCTATTAGAAGTGGTGTCATTAGCTGAAATATACAGATGCAGATACTACGAGTATGTGGCTACTTTGTCAAGGTAGTAAAGAGAGTAGAAGACCACAAGTTGCGGTATGAAAATGTCCCCAGTGCTCCACAAAAGCCCGGTCAAAATAGAGAATTTTAAGTGCAACTCAATTTTCAGCAACGCTCTCCATAGATACTCGTACACATTTGTAGATGCCACAACACTTTAGAATTGGCACTACCATATTGTCTGTATTGCATCGTCCGCATGCACTGTTTGCTTTGGTGATCGAATGCCATATTTTATTTAGCTGGTCATTTGGTTATTTAAATTTGATTGAGAGGAAAGCTAAAGAGAACATTTGTTCAAATATGCATAGCCTTGCTCGTTCGATTTGAGGTTATGTGTGTTGACAGTGGTTTTTTTTATTTTCTTTTTTTTTTTACAAAAAAGAAAACTGTGTCAACTACTAAAATGTGATGGTGACGTTAGAAATGATACGAATGCTGGTAGATTTCATAATTTTGCAAATTGTAGATCGGAGTTTTGTATTTGTTTTGGTTTTGATAATCTTTATACCATGTTGACCATCTTTAGATTTGGAGGGGAGTTCAGAATAGGATTCAGAAGACATACTACTCGTGTGTACATATGTATGTACACACATGTGTAGATACTATCGATAGTAGTCTAATTAATCATGACAATGAAAGAGGTCTGCTGAATGTAACAAATAAATAACGTTACAAATAAACAAATAACGGCCAAAACAAATTTTGAGTCTGGGTTTTGCTACAATAATTAAAAAACAAAAAGGTTTGTCTAAAAAAGTTTGCTAATGTTTAATAATTTGAAGAAAAGTTCATTTTTTCATCTCTTTACTGTATTGGCCCACAATATAGGACGTTACCGGAAAGTGCCGTAGATTCGAATGTCAATCCGGTTTCGACACGTGGTAAGCGACCAGAGTTAAAATTTGTGTAAACAAGTAATGGATCGCTATGCTCTTGAAGAACGTGGAATAATTATCACGATGTTTTTGATGAACAACTCGTATGATTTTAGCGCCCGTTTTGCTGGCAACCCGGCTCCCACTGGTCGTTCAGTGTTCCGTTTAAACCCACAGCTCTTACAGACTGGAACAATATGGGACCGAGCAAACCCTAGAAGGCCTCGTAACTCTCGTTCGGCCGAGAATATTGCTGTTGTGGCTGAAGATGACGTAGAGGCTGCGTCGACATCGGCAAGAGGAGATGCCACGCAACTGGCAATTCCACACGCGCTTCAGCGGCGCATTTTGGTGAAAGACTTGGTGCCAGAAAGTACAAATAGTCCACCATCTGATGGGTGTTGACCGTGAATTGCATCTGACCTAGGTGCACACTCCTCTCTCCCAAACCTCTCCCTTTTTCCCCTGGGCTGGACCAAGGTGTCATACGACCCGTACCGAAGATCAACCTGGCTGAGGGCTCAGTTACGAACGGAGCATCTGGATACCTGGCTACCTCCGGATTAGCTAGCCTTATCTGTATACGGCGGATCCCTGTACAGATGGACCACTCTTTCTCCACTACCTGTGGGACCATATTATGGACAATACCTCAAACAAAACAGAACCCGATGCCGGTACTCCTTTAATACCGGGCGGTAGAACGGTGACTGCACCGGCTACCGGCAGGCTGTGGCAGGCCATGGTGCACCATCCTCTAAAGGCAAGCGCAACTAGCCTAAAAAGAAAGCTTCAGGGAGTGTTAAGACTGTGGGAAGCCATGGTCCTATAATTTCCTCCACCCCTCCGTGGCCTGCCACGGACTTGTCGCTGCTACCAAAGCTCCTCCCCCCAGGAGGAATCTGGAGCACAGCCGCATCGGCAAGCTCCATCTAAGGCGCTCTACCTAAGATGTCGAAATGCTTCACGCATCATCAAAACCTTCGGATCCATTCCGGTGGTTGAGAGAAGTGCGTACGTAAAGAGCAAGATTGAGTAGGCTAAAAACATCCTAAACGACGGATTACCCACTGCTTCCACTGCTCCCAAAATTCCAAAAGACTCCTTCAAGCGCCATAGATCATTGGAGGAAACCGCGCCGGTTTCCAACAGGCCCAAAACACACAGCACCAAAACCCCTGGGTCATCCAACAGCACATCTCTGAGGTCTTTCAGTGAAGTCCTAGAGGACGCAGTAGTGATCGCGGTGATCGATATAACCGATACCGACGGTTGCATAACACCTGCACGGTGGCAGCTGGTCAAGCTGAACTTTCGAGCAACTTCTTGGCCATCATGTGGGAAAACCCCGGACCACCTCCCATCACAATCGACGCTGGCTGGCACCAAGGTCTTGATCTCTTCACTAAGGCCACAGGTGGTTTAGGAGAGATTTGGCCGGGTTAAAACTCGGGGTCGTGTCTAAGAAGGACATTCCTAGCAGACCTCGAACTCTCACCTGGATCCCAGCCGAGCCCTCCTCCCCAGAAAGTATTTTGGAAATCATCAGGCTCAGTAATTCGACTCTTCCGATTCATGACTGGAAAGTTGCGAAACTGGAGGAACTAAGGGGCTCTTATAGATGCGCGTTGATCGTGATCAATAAGGAATCACAATAAGGAATCGCTTAACCCTCTGGCGCAGACGAAAGCCATGATTCGGTTCGAATTCGAGTCTATACACTTAAGGGTCTACAAAAAGGATACGCTGGATCCTGATAAGCAACCTCCTCCTCCTTTAACGGAGACACCAGAAAACACGACCTTGGATCTTGGAGCGTCGATATTAGAATCATCAATCATATTGATACCAGAAATGGATAGCGATGACTCCAAACTATCCGAGGCGACATTAAAGCCGTCGGTCTCCTCTTCTGATACCCTGTCAGAAATGGAAACCGATGACGAAGGAAACAGAGGTCCTATACGGTCAAAGGATGAAGATGAGCTCTTGGGCACATCTTCAGAATCGGAAGACCTCAACTGCACCGTGTTGGAGGCTACTCTGAAAGTGTAGAAGACAATGATACGGTTACTCCAGATTAATTTCCATCACTCAAAAAAGGCTTCGGCCGAACTCATTCTGCGTCTTTCAACAAACGGAGAAGATATTATCCTAATCCAGGAACCATGGATTGTAGAAGGCGTGGTTCGTGGACTTAGGACACCCGCATACGCTCCGATCTATACAAGAGACAAAGGTAAAATCAGAATTTGGATTGTATATTAGTGAAAAGTAGCCTTAATGTATTTTTACTTCCTAACCTCAGGGACCCCGACTCAACCGTTACTAGACTAGAGACTGCCAAAGGCTCCTACTGGCTGGCATCAGCTTACATTGGCCACGACCTTGTGGGCCCTCTCTCTGGTGATAACCTAGAAAGGGTGGTGATGAATCACTCAACCTGCTTCTGGACACCCACTTTCCAGGTAGCTCCCAACTCGCGCCCAGTAGCAAACCAAACAGGCATACTGCAATCGGGACCAAAATTCATGGTCTGATTACGAGAGACCAACTGTTGGTCCGGACGGTATAATACCTGCCGAGCTACAGAGCTCCTCAGATGTTATTCTGCCTGTGTTAGAAAATATTATGAGGAGCTGTGTAGAGCTTATCCACATTCCACTGTTATGGAGAGAAGTCAAAGTAGTATTCATTCCCAAAGCCGGAAAATGTTCTCATGTTGTCCCAAAAGACCTCAGACCTATAAGTCTATCATTTTTCCGTCTGAAAACTCTAGAACGACTGATTGATATCCATATTTGAGCTAAAGTTGATCCAAGACTCCTGTAAACGGATCAACATGCCTACTGTAAAGGAAAGTCGGTGGAAACGGCTTTGCAATCTCTGACTAGCCACATCGAACGATCCCACATCCGCAATCACGACTGCGCTGTCAACTCTGCAGGTAGGCGACTCACTTGGGGAGTTGATCGGTCTAATGCTAAAAAGCAGGATAATAAACTCCAAACTGGGTGAGACTTCTGCTAAAAGATGTGTCAGCAGAGGTACGCCGCAAGGCGGTGTCCTCTCTCCCCTTCTCAGGAATTTAGTAGTTAACGAACTACTGAAATACCTGGAAGCGGGTGGTAGCAGAGTGATTGCCTATGCGGATGACGTTGCCATAGCCGTCTCAGGAAAACATCTCAATACCATTAAAGAACTCCTTTAAGTAAACCTCAATAGATTAACCCGCTGGGCAGATCGCTGTGGATTGGGAATAAACCCCCATAAAACTGATCTTGTCCTCTTTTCCAGGAAATATAAAATTCCAATCATAGACCCTCCTTCAATAAATGGTACCAGTTTAATTTTTTCCGATACAGCAAAATATCTGGGTCTCATTTTTGACAGGAAACTAAACTGGAAACCTAACATTCAAGAAAGAGTCAATAAAGCTACAATAGCTTTATTCTTTTGCAAGAAAGCCATTGGGAACAAATGGGGCCTTCAACCTCGCATAACCCACTGGCTATACACCTCGGTCATAAGACCGATACTTACTTACGGGGTGGTTCTCTGGTGGACGGCCTTGGAAAATGCAGTCAACGACATTAAACTAGCAAAGTCCAAAGAACAGCATGTCTATGCACAGCGGAGCCTTGCGGTCTACCCCCTCTGCAGCATTAGATATTCTGTTTCACTTGACACCCCTTTTTAGCAGGCAAGTAGCTGCGACTACATCTATTCGCCTTAAAGCGACTAAACGTGGACAAATAATTGATTTGGCCACGCCTACATTCTTAATACATTCTTAATCTCTACACAGATGGATCTAAAACCGATATCGGAGTTGGTGGCGGTGTTTTCTCAGATAAGCTAAATCTAAGCCTCTCTTTCCGTCTTCCAAATCACTGTAGCGTGTTCCAGGCGGAAATTTTGGCGATTAAAGAAGCTCTGTCCTGGCTGAAAAAAAACGTGATATCTGCAAAGGATATCCGCATCTTTTCGGATAGTCAGGCCGCCATCAAGTCCCTGGACTCGGTCTCATTATAATCTAAAACCACCCTTGACTGTCGATCATCTCTCATGGAGATGGCAGAGCAGCTCAACATTTACCTTTGTTGGGTGCCGGCCCACAGAATACATTATGGCCCACCTTGTACTTAAAACTAAAAAAAACTTTTTCATCGAATTTTTATCTTTTTTGCTAACTAAAAGGCAACTTAAAATAGAAAATATATAAAAAGTACAAAAAGATGGTTAAAAATGAATACTACCCGTATACATATGTACTTCTCTTGTGATTGTATGGCCTCAGCCCTATGACGAAGTGGGCCAGTATTATACTACTGGTCGAGCATTGAATTTAGCCTGTTATCAAAGACCACCAATGGGGCGTACGGCAAACGAAGTTATAGGACAGTCAGCAGTTTCTCCATCAGCCTCCCTGCGAATCCCTACTGTTGAGATACATTTCTTCAATTTTATTCAAACACATATATATTTTGAGATCGAGCAGATGTGTTAGTAATTCGTTGAATGTAACTGGAATCGCTACTGCATTTCTATTTTAAATTGTGCAGTAGACAGATGTGCATCTCTTTAGTTAGATTTTGTGATTGACCACAATTTCCGTAACATCGTAAATACGATGCATTATAATTCATATAAATTATGAATATTAATGGACCCAGTTTGGATCCATGCGGTACGCTAGATGTTGGTAGATTCTCTTCTTTAACTTTGAAACCATGATAAAAACAGTCTTCGTGTGCCTACTTTGTCTAGGTATTTTAATACGATTTCAGGGCATAAAGTGTCAAAAGCACTTTTAAAATCAATAAATTATGTATACCTACAACGTATCTGAAGCTAATGGTGCACATTCTCTGGCCAAGTCGATAACGCTACACAGATCGTAGATTTCACTCTTATATCTTCTCTTCCATAGCCCATCAATTTAAACGACCAAAAATCACTCGAAGGGCTTTGTGTTCAGAACGGCTAAGGATTTCTGCATTACAATAGAGTAGGACTGGAATGATTATTGTTTTATATCCCTTAATGCTTCTTGACAAGGCCTTATTACTCAATTGCTTTCTTAGGTCAAAGACACGGCAATTTACAATTGTATCTCCTCGGTCGTTCTCTGATGAGATGTCACTGTCACAGGTAATAGTGGATTCGAGGTTGATAGAATCCCTAACTGCCTTAAAAGTATTACTATCTTGTGTGACATTGTGTCCGATTTGTCATCATTTTGCGTAGCTTTTTATTGGCGTCATAAATCTATGCGAGTAAATTTGAGCTTCTCTTAAGCGCACCATCATAGTTTGTAACTACAATAGAAGCACATATGTACTTTTGTCGTGGCAGGAAAGCTTAGGGGGGAGAGCTTCAAATGATCTGAAAAATGAAATAGGTGAGACCTCGAACTAAAAACCAAAGATATTCTGACTAGTTACTCCACCAGACTATACTCCAGGTGGTGGTTGCATTATCAATAGTTCACCCAACAAAATAAAGAAACTCCCTTTTAATTTAGGGGTTGTTCGGTGGGTTGCTAGATCTTTGGACTTCACTAACCCCTGTGGTTCTTTCTCTGGCTAATTCGTTAGATTCGATTGGGCTAAAACGATTAATTCCGTTCCCACCCAACGAACTATAAATGTTGAGGTTTTCTGTTTTTCGGGATAACTCCGTGCAATGGAGAATATATTGGTAGGTCTTCTTCCAGCTGTCTAGGCCAAGCGCTCTGGCTTAGGCGATAGGTTGATCATAAAAACCGAGGTTAGGTCTATCTTGTCGCCTCGAATCTGGGGGATGTGATTTGAAGACCGCCTTTGCTGGAGAATTATTGTCCATTCGGGCGATGTGCCCGAGCCAGAGTAGTCGACGTGTTTTAGCTTTTTGGAATACATCTATACCTTGATACATCCCACAGAGTTCGGGGTTGTATATTCTCCTCCAGTCGCCCTCCTTGCCTACCGGACCAAATATTTGAAGAAGATTTTTTTTCTCAAAAGTGTCAGTATTTGCTCTACTTGTCTGCTTTGCTTGTCGTCCAGCACTCCGTTAAGCGGGTGGCCATCGCTCAAGTGGTAGTGCATTGGCTTTAGAATCGGACGGTTTGGGGTTCAATAGTACTCACGGCTGCTTTCTTTTTTTCAGCTAACTAAAGTCTTGTGAGATGAATGGTTGCCTAAATACAATATCAACTCATCTCGGTAAGAGCCAGGAAGCTGGAATAAGTAACTATCATTGTCAAATTACTCGTAGATTTAAGTTTTTTTTTTCTAGAATCTAAGGTAATAGTGAAAGAAACAATAAAAATGAATTTAAAAGTAAAAAAACAACATCAAGTCAGTTTACACTAATTATTTAGTCTCCCCATTAAATGTTGGATGCCATCCATGGAGCGAAATAACCAATAAACGCAAACACCTTTCTCTCTCTCTATTCAATTTTCCGAAAAACTTGACACGTGTTCCAGCATTTTAAGAGTAGTCATACCCTCTTGAGTGTTAAGTTCTTCAAAAAAAAAAAATCGTACAGCACCCGGTTCCATAGAGTATACGAGGGGCGTTCAACAAATTCTCGGTATCGGGGTGAAGCTGTGGTTGTATATATAAATTGACTTATTTATCAAGTAATACTATTATTTTAGTGCATTCATGTAAAATTTCATATAAATGTGATTATTAATTCGCGTTTTATCTCTAGTTAAACAGAATCATAATGGCAACTGAGACGATGATGGTGAAAATTGAGCATCGCGCTGTAATTAAATTTCTCACTAAGCAAGGAAAAAGTCAAAAAACTATTCATGAAGAGATGGTGGCTGTTTACCAGGGTTCCGCACCTTCATTATCAACTGTGCAAAAGTGGTCAAGTGAGTTCAAGAGAGGCAGAGAGAGCATTGAAGACGACCCCCGCTCCGGCGCCCCGGCTACTGCTTGTACGGGAGAAAGCATCAAAGAAGTCGAAAAACTTGTTCTTGAGGATGCCCGAATAAAGGTGAAAATGATGGCAGAGATCACCAAGCTTTCAATTGGTACCATTCACACCATTCTTCATGACCATCTTAACCTTTCAAAGGTCAGTGCAAGGTGGGTGCCACGAATGCTCACAGCGTCTCAGAAAAAAGTGAGAATCGCATGCTGTAGAGAGCTTTTGGAGATGTGTAGTGAGAACGCGGACGGTGTTATGAATCGAATTGTTACTGGGGACGAAACAGGGGTCCACCACTCTGACCCTGAAAGCAAACAAGAGTCGATGCAGTGGCATAAAAAAGGAACAGACCCCCCGAAGAAGTTCAAAGTCACTCCGTCTGCCGGGAAGATCATGGCCACAGTTTTTTGGGACTCAAAGGGAATCTTGCTCATTGAGTACAAAAAAAAAGGTGAAACCATCAACGCCACATCCTACGCTTCCACTTTGCATAATTTGCGGGAGGAAACTAAAAAGAAAAGGCGGGGTAAACTCGCAGCGGGTGTGTTGCTTCTTCATGACAACGCTCCTGTTCACACGGCGCGAGTTTCCAAGGCTGCTGCGCGAGATTGTGGTTTCGAAGAAATCCAACACCCACCCTATAGTCCAGACCGTGCCCCTATTGATTATTTCCTGTTTCCGGATTTGAAAAAATGTCTTCGTGGAAAAAGATTTTCGGATGATGAAGAACTCAAGTCGGCAATAAATGGGTATTTTGCAGAGAAAGAGGAAATTTATTTTTTTGAGGGTTTAAAAAAGCTTATCTCAAGATGTAACAAATGCATTGATGTTAGGTGAGATTATATTGAAAAATAAAAACAATTTAAATTGAATTCGCATTTTCCTTCATATCGATACCGAGAATATATTGAACGCCCCTCGTAACTCGCAGAATCAATGTTTTGTAGAGCATGCATTTCGTCTTCCAAGTTATGAGTTTTAAACGCATTTGTTTCGCCAAATCGAAGTGGCAGCGGTTTCCAAGGAGAAGTCTTCGCCGCATCTCCACTAGGGTGTCATTCATGGAGTTGATGTTTACTCCGAGTTACGTAAACTTCTTAATCACTTCGAAGTTACTGTTGTCAATAGTGACATTTTGTCATAGGCGGTGGACAGATGCTTCTTTGTTTGTTAACAAAATGTACTTGGTTTTGTCCTCATTTACTTCAAGGTCAACTCGTTTCGCCTGGTCTTCGATTACCGTAAAAACCTCTGTGAGGGCGCGCTGGGAGCGATCGACCTGGACAGATTTGTTGAAGATTTACAGATTTGCACACTCTCTGTTCCAGCATTAAATTGAAGACCTCAGAAATCACATGTTTCCAAATTACATCTTGCGTGTTTTCCAGGGTCGCGCGAGACAACTGGATCAGTTTTGCCGGGATCTCGAATTCGGCCATCGCCGTGTAGAACTCAAGATGATGAATATGGTCATATGGTGAGTCTCAACTTGAAATTCATTGGTCTTTTGCAGGATTTGCCTTAGTGTGAAAATTTTGCCGATTCTCGATCTGCCGGGCCGAAAGCCGCACTGATACGTGCGATTACTATGTTGCAGAAAGGCTTGAGATGTTCACACAGTACATTGGATAGGATTTTATGTGCTACATTTACCATAGCAGGCAAATGCCTAGATAGTTCTTATTAAACACAGGATCGCCTTTCTTAAAGATGGGTCATATAGAGGTGATAGTCCAGTCATCGGGCACGGCTTCATCCACCCTACCAAACCATCACGTCCATGTTTGAAAAGCTTGGCTTTTCAAGGCCGTCTGTCTTGTTGTTCTTAAGCTTTTTGATAGCTTAGCTAACCTCTTCTATACTGGGGAGGAGACGGGAGGTTGCTTCTTCACTGACTGGATGTGGGTTTTCTACTTACCTTATCGCTAGCTGGTGCCCACTACAAAAAAACGGTGCCTAGGTTTCCTTAGAGGCTGCGTTCCGGGCTTGAAGCCAGCTGTCTGTTGCTTTGTTATGCTGAAAAACATCCGGATGTTGTTTCTCTCGAGCGAGACTCTTCGATATCCTTGAGCTGGGAGACTACGTAGACCCTTTTCTTTTTACGTAGATCTTCTTCCCTTCAATTTTCTGGTTCGATACTCTTATCTCGCTGCCCCTGTTTTGCGCTGCAGGGCTTGAAGAATTTTTCGCTCAGGCGCTCTGACTACTCCAGTTGGGCTAAGGCTTCCAATATTCCATTTATTTTGTAGGCGCTTCTTAGCTTCTTCTTGTTGGGTAATCAAGCTCTGAATTTGGCTGCAGAGTCGACGTTAGTCCCTCTCAATGTCTGCACATCCAGAATATCAGATGCGTGCATCGCTTGTATAAGCACATGGTCGATTTGGTTGGCGGTTCTACCATCTGGAGTGCGCCATGTTGCTGTGTGGATTCGTCGTCTTTAAAACCGAGTGCTACTTATCAGCGTATTACTAGCTAATTCAAAATCGATTAGCCGGAAGCTGTTGTCTATCGTCGTGTTCTCGAGGCTATGCTTTCCAGCACAGGACTTGTATATCGCTTTCATTGACTGGCAAAAAGCGTTCGACAGAGTTCCCAGAAGATCTTATTTGGACCGTGCCAGGGTCGCAAAATGTACCTGAGTAGGAATGATAGGCGATATGTACGATGAACGAAAGTTAAATGCACAGCTGAAATAAGCGTAGAATTCGAAATTAAAGTTGGAGGACACCAAGGCTGCGTACAAAGTCCGTTGCTTTTTAATATCGTGCAAGATTTCCTACTGAAGCAGCACTACAAAGAGACCAATATAATATCTCTACTTTCCGCCGATTATAGCGCTTTATAAAGAAACTACAAATAATTGGATACATGAGCTAGTGAATAACAGTCGTTCGTCCAGCTTCAACATACGGATCGCAATGTTGGACGGGGTATGAGAAATATAAAGGAACAAAAACCGCGCTTCAAATAAAAATGTTGCAAATATCAGCGAATGTAACAAAATGTGATCTTATAAGAAACCTATAGTAGTGAAACTTCAGGCTGAGTAAACAAGCCGATTTTGTTCAATAAAGGTTGTCTGACCAGTCCAAAAAAGGAATAGAGGCACAAGTTCCAGCCGGAGTTCCAAGAAGAAGAGGCCAAAGGAAAAAAAATGCAAAAACATCAGCAAGTTCTTGATCCATTTTGAGGTCGGTTTTTCTGCGGAGATTCTTGTCACTCTTTTTTTGTTTACTTACGAGTATTTAGGTTATGTCAATTGCAATTGTTGTCTTTGACGTTTTGGCTTATCGTGCCTTGTTTATTCCGTTCGCGATATCTAGTTTACGCCATCTTCGCCGTCGTTAATGGTTTCGAGGTATTGGAAACACTTTGCCACTTACTTGGTTGTTGCAGGAGATGGGAAGGTTTGTTTTAGTCTGATCGGAGTTAATCTTAATCTTCAGTCCTCTTTACGGTAGTTGCCATTGGGTGGAGATCCATAATCCTATGGGATAGTAACCAACATTATCAACGTAGTTAAAGTGTTGCAGTTGTGTTGTCAGAGTTCAACGTATTCCTTCATTTCGTGTCGATAGAGCGGCGCGGAATACATCGTTTATCAGGAATAAAAATGCAGCTCTGGATTTCGAATTCCTCCAAAAGATTTCCGTGATGCCGAACATTACATTTGGAGATAAACTTAATGCAAATGAAAGTTTTCTCTTACACTGTGGAACGCATCTTGAATATTCGTACTCTAGCTCTTCCAGCTCTTATCATAGCCTCTGTCAACACTATTAGGTTAAGGCGTAGTTCTTGTCCGTGTGGAAGTAATGGATTTCGTTTTGTTTTGAATTGAGTACGAAAAGATGACTTTACGCGCAGTTCTAAATTGCTTTATCTGCCTAAAGTTCGTCGTTGAGTCGGGTTTTTTTTCCCCTATAACACGGTATTGCAGCGAACTAGGACGATGAGGCTTCTTTTGACTAGGTACACTCAGATGGCTGAATTGAAGTGGCCCAAATTCACTTCCATTGTATAATTAGAAAAAAACTGAATGTCTTTTAACGATTGTGCTGAAGCACGAAGCCATAAAATATGCTACAGCGGTAACATTCTTCAATCAAATGAATTTGGCATTTCCATTATGATTTTCAAATAAAGTTTTGGCGGGAAAATTGTTACCTACTTCTATTTATGAGCACATTTGTCGTACTCAGATCTCCCTGGCATTTTCTCATTCTTTCACACAGCTACCGACGGATACTTGAGACGGATTGTTTTTTTTTTTTTTTTTTTCCTCTAGTCATACATATCTAAAGGTATGCCCATTTTTACTACGTATGATTGCATCCACCCACATACATAACAACCATCAGTAAACTTCCAGATATCTTTCTCCACATTTAACTCGTAAGCTTAGATGGCATCCTTCGTTACCTGTAAACCTCACGAATACCTAAAAGTACGACCGTATCAAATATTTCTCTTAGGCCTAATCCAAACTTCTCCATCATTATCCTGAATTGCATTTTCACTCTTCTCAAGTCACACGCATCAACACTTCCTTCGAAATAGAAAAAAGAAAAGAAAAGAAAAAAAAGCTATTCACAGTAACTTTTAAACTCATACATAGTACATACGAGTAACTTATAGCAAACTTATTCGCAGCTCTTGCATAGTATTGGTTCTGTTCGCCAACTGCATCGCCCAACAAAAGAAGAAACATTTTATTAAAACGAAATATGTACGTCATTCCGGAGAAGAACTTGCATATCTTCGAGAGAAAGAGAGAGAGAGAGCGAGAGAAAAAAAATAAGGAGAACTACAAGAACGAATAATAATCGAAAAAAATTGCTAAAAAAAAGTGCATTCGTATCTGAATTCAACACACCACCACACGGCAATTTGTTGGTGCATCTCAGCGTTGCGTTACGGCACACATAACCGGTGAACACGCTGCACATCGTACACAACATTCAATACACAAAAAAAACAATCCAACAACAACAAAAAACAACATAACAAAACTTAAATGCATGCATGCACGCTTGCATGCCGGTATGGCGGTATCTCTCTGTTGCGCGTAAAGTATTCAAAAGTATCTCGCGGTAGGTTAGTAACGACTTTTTTTTATTCCATCGAATCGAATGAAAATCATACGATAAATCGGCTGATTAATTGAATTTAAGTGATCTTTCGGATTCGTGTTTTAAGGATTCGGATATCCTGAGTTTTTTCTAAATCATTCCTTCTTGTCACAGTGTTTGAGTTTGAGCTCGAGATTGAGAGAATTTTGTTTTTGAAAAAGAAAAATGTGCATCCGAAGTGCATAAAAAAGCTTACTTCCAAGTGCATTAACCACCATACCAACAAGTGCCTCTGTGTAAGTGAACCATTGGTGTGCCAAATTGTTTTTTTTTTCCCAGCGAAAAATCTCTTTTATTCACTTGCAAGTTTTTCTCTCACCAATTGATGATGGTGTTGGTGTGGCCAATTGTGTAGAATAATATTATGGAAATGGTGTTCGACTTAAAGGGGAAATACTTCAGCCTAGTTGGGATAGAAAAAATTGCACTTACCCACACTAAGCCACAGCTAGAAAACTTACCGATATTTTAAAGTCCACTGGAGAGAGGAGAAACATTACTACTACTAGAAAATGAGAAATATACACAAAAATTGAAAAAAAAAAAAAAAAAACACAAATAGAAAAATTTATAGAAAAATATAGGAAAAATGAGAAAACACAGAACCGAAGAAGAACAAGACACAACACCAAAGTGGAGAAGCGAAAAACTTGCAACAAAAAAAGCAAAAAACTTGCGAAAAAAAAACGATAGCAGAAAAATTGGGGTTGGATGGTAGTATGTGTTTTGGGACGGGGGCAAATACAAGGTTACACTTCGCTTCTCGCTATATGCAATGTATATAATACTTTTAGTTATTGAATCGCTCTAAAATTGTAAGGAACTAAAAATATATACACTCAACCTAGGATTTTTCTTTTCCTTACCATCTTTACCACCATCTATTGCGTGTTGTGTTTTTTTTTTCTTTTGGATTTGTTTTTCTATACTTATTGCTGTTTCTGTTTTTCCTTCCATGTGTTATAGTTTTTTCTTTTCTTTCCTGTTTTATATATATATTAGTGTTTGAGTTTTCCTTAAAAACAAAAAAAAAAGTCTTATTGTATAATTTCCCCCCGTTTTCTGGTGCGTTTTGTGTGGATTTTTCTAAATTTTTAAATTTGACAGTTGACAAGTGTTTTGACAATTAAATGACGTTTCTGAGTTCTTTTTTGTATAAAACGTCATATCAATGATTTAGTGATTCCTCTGCAAATAGTGCCTCCTATATACATATATATTTTTTGAAAAATAGAAAAAAAAAATCTCCATTTGACATTGACTGTGGCGCGATGATGATGATGATATGAAAAGAATTTCGGTCTATGTTTTAAATTTGCTATACAAACATCAGAAAGAGACAACGAATCAACAAAATTTCCACATTAAATGACGTCTAGTATAAGTAACAATATTTAGTGCATAAACTTAGTTAGTATATGTGTGCGGTTTTAGTGCATGCCAGTGTTTTGTTCTTGGTGGGCTTTTTTTTTCCAAATCTGACAGATAACAATACAAGTGCGCGTCGGTATTTTACTATGTTTTCTTTTTTTTTGTGTCTCCCTTCATTTTGGTATTCTACATAGTATATAAAAAAATATGTAAAGGAAAATTTTCAAGAAAAACCTAATAACAGAAGCTTGTTTTTGATAGATGCAGATTTTGACAGTATTGTATCCAAAAACCAGGATTTTCTGATATCTTGACAGTTTTTTCTTAATTTGACAGTTCAAAGTTCAACAATTGAACAATTGTCTAATGTCACTTACACATGTGAATACGTCCCATCACATGCCATTAGATACGTCATGAATGTTTTCAAAAGTGGTGTACTTAGGTACTCTTAGAATTGCCCGAAATTAAGTTGACTTACTCTAAATGTCAAGTGATATTTTGACAAGTGTTCAAAGTGAACCAATTCTATATATTGCAGATAAACCAATTCCATATTCCCTTTTACAGGCCATCTACAAACCCATACATGTACTCGTATCTACATATTGATATGATATTTCTCTGTGACAAGTGCAATCTGTGCTAATATTTTGATTCAAATTCCAATGCCAATTCTCATTCTACCATCGAATCAAGGTTGTGAATTCGACAGCAAACAAAAGAAAAAAAAACTGAGAAGAAAAAGGCGTTTCCAAGCGACCATAAATGACATTTATTTTCAACTGTCATAGCGTATTGGTATGTGTTAATGCGGGGAAACTTACTTCTCAACAGAAACAACCTAAATCACCTGTTTCTTTCGAATTTCAACGGCCATCGTATCCTTGATGAATTTTTCCGAAATTCTTTGAAATGTCTAAATTTCCACCTGTCAAATGTCAAATCTATCAAGTGACTACACAAGAAAAGAACGCTTCCAATGGGTTTTTCCTTTATGAGAAAAGAAGCCGGCTAAATGGTACTTCAGACATCTATAACTAACGTCTTTTAGAAAAGCAACAACAACAACAATTAGTATCTATATCCATTTTCCTTTTTTGTTTGCGATTTTTGGTAAGCCATGTTTTTGCAGTTCTTCCCTCTCTGTCGTGAGCGGTGTTGTCTTTCTTTTTCTAAGTGTGGTTGCAACCATTTTAATTGCTCATGATTGGCCATCATCGTTTCATAGAGCCACTAAATAGTTGACTAATGGTTGCGTTGTTTTATTGGCTCATTGTCAAAAAATGTGTTCTATTTGCTGTTGTTTTAGGTAATCTGTCAAATGTGGTTTGCCAGTGTGAGAAGCCTATTCTGTCCTATCATTTCAAAGGGCACGAATTGTCATAAAATGCAATGAAACCCTGTCGTATCTGTTGAAACCTCTAGACAATTCTTTTGCTCAATTTTTCTTGAATTTTTGTCGTAGGTTCTACCCATAATGAAATTTGGGTTTGAGAAAAATTTCCACTCTTTGTCTGTATTGGTGTGTGCGTGTGATTCTGATATGAACTGCATCATGCTTTCGCACATTCAATAAAAAAAATAAATAAACATAAAAAAAGAGTAGGTACGAGTATCAACGCCATGCATGTGCAGCGTACTCGTATCTATAGCGAAAATAACTATAGAAATATGATTTTTTTTTGCCATTTGTTTTTTGTGCATTTTTTTTTCTCCCTTATGTTTTTATTTCGGATTTTTTTTTCCTTTTTGCACGCAAGCTATTGGCGCACATATGTAAAGCTAACTAACGTGCACACATTCACCAACAGCCCCTGATGAGTGTGTGTATTGTTGATGCACTTTAGATTTAAAAAAAAAACCCATAATTTCGTTGATGATGTTTAAAAAAATGTTCTTTGTTTTTTACAGTTTATAAAAAAAAACACTTTTTTTCGATTTTTTTTTTGTACATTCGGGATCAAAGCAACAAGTTATATGTTGGAGAAAATTCCTAGCCATAGAAGATAGAAGTATCTTTTCGTGATATTTTTGGTATTTTTGATAACTTTGACCAAGTGATAGATAAAAAACAAATCAATGTATTACAATATGGGATGCCGATGATGTTTAGATGTGACGATGCAATGATGTTGTCAGAAGAAATGAGGAAAAGTACTCGTATTGGTAATTGACGTTACTTCAGACGAAAGTACCTTTTATTTTATTTTCGTCGGGTTTTTTTTTTTGTTTTAAAAAACAACATTTTTTTTAAATTATTTTACTTATTTCGGTTGATATATGAAAGTGCGGATGTGCGAGTATTGTGTCGGTTTGTTATTTTATTTTAATTTTTTCTTGTTGTTGTTGCTTCATTCGCCTCTTGGTTGTTCTTCGGTTGCTTATTTTCGTTGTCGCTGATTTTTTTTTTTATTTTTTATTTTTTAACGGAGCTGGTGGCTGACTTGCAGTTTAGTGAGGAGGGTCAGTCCGAAATTAATGCTATGATTCGGAGGTTTGTGTGAATTGTGCTACGCGCGTACTCGTATTGCAGTTTATTAAAAAAAAAAATTAATAAAAATGAATGAAGGCGAAAAAAAGAGAAAATGAAAATGTAAGTGCATTTTGAGGAATGAAGAAAAAAAAAATGTCATCGTTGGACGGTGGAAAATGGAAAATATTTTAATGAAAATCATGAGATTGTACATAAATAAAAGAAATCAGTTCAGTTAATGATCAGAGATACATCAGAGATGTGAAACGGATTTAATTAATACAAATGGAGGTAAGTGCAATCTATAAAAAATCTTTTCAAATCGTTGTAGCGCATACTTCTAACCACTGCTGCCAAAGTTCACTAAACGCATGACCCTAAACGCTTTGACATATCCGCATCCGTTCACTGCCTACAATTTATGATTTTTCTATCAAGAAAGGGCAGTTGAACCTTTTAACAGAAACATCCTTTTAGATTGCCATTTGCTAATGTCAAATAAATAAATTTTGCGAAAACGGAGAGCTAATCTTATCGTTAGTTCGTGATGGGAATTTAATATGCAAACAGTCATTTACCTCTTCTGTTTTCATCTGTGGATTCTAGATCAACGTGTCATTATGTATGTTCGTCTTCTGGAAATAAGCTTCTACATATTGCCGGCTCTTTGAGATTTGCCGCACATCCTTCTTGGCCATTTTGCGCACTGTTTCTATGTATGTATATTTCGATCCGGTCTTCTGTAATCCCAGGTCAGCGGACAATGTTGCATAACTTCTTGGTTGGCAATGAGATTAAAGCCTTTACAGGTTATCCCTTTGCGCTCTTTCTCCTCTTAATAATATAACTATAGTTTCTCGTTCTCGTTCTCTTATAAAGATTCAAAGACTCATATTTAGAGGAAATTAAGTTGTTGCGTTGGGGTGTACTGAAAACCGACAGTCGTTCTCAGTCTTCCCTGTAGTTAGTTCCTTCCTCCTCAGTAATTCTGTACAGGCCTGCTGCTAATACGGTTCTAGATTAGGTCTATGTCCTCATTTGAGATACATTTATTCCAATTAAAGATCGTTGTGATACCATAACGTGAGCGTTGGAGCACGATTCCCCGGCTATTCAGAAAACCTTGGAAATTTCTTGACGAATTGTCAAGATCGGTGATCATAATAGAGCGGAGATCATTGACATACATATAGGGCCATCCAACAAGAGGTGCCATTTTGAATCAATAGAAAAGCGCAGCAATTTTACGAAATGTGATATTTGAATCGTGATGCATGAATCGTTGTGGGAATATTGGCGCAGACCTTATCTTTCAGATAACCCCAAAGGAAAAGTATAACGGTGTTAAATCGCACTATTTCTCCTGCCATTTGAAGTTTCCATTTCGGAAAATTACACGTTCAGGAAATTTACCATGCAATATAGTCATGTGGTAAGTCCTGCTGTAAATAAACGTCGTTCACGGCCATAGCATCAATTTCAGATAACGAAAAGTCCATCAAAATCGTCCGGTAACGCAATCCATTCACTGAAACGGTGGCACCAGCATCATTTTCAAAAAAAAATGGAGCATTGAAACCGCCAACACACTGTCACTCTTTGTGTATGAAGAAGTTGTTCCACTATTTCTCTTAGGTTTTCGGAGGCCCAGATGCAGCAGTTTTGTTTATTTACCTAACCAGATATTGTACATGGAAATGAACCATATCACTCAGAATAATTCTGTGTAAAAACTCATGATCTTGTTCAATAATTTCCAGCACCCAAACAGCGAAAGTACGACGTTGTGCGTGATCTACTGGGTCCAATTTTTTTGTCAACTGGACGTTAAAAGCATGTAGGCAACGATCTTTATGAAAAATGCGACTACGGCAGCTATATTTTCAGCTAACCTTGCCATACGAACACGAGTTGGAGTCTCCATATCACTAACTTGTCCGTGATCAAAATCAGTACGAATTTTATGAAAGGTTTTCGCGATATTTTCACCCTTTCGTACTAAATTTCCACTATCTCAGCACGTTGTGCGGGTGTGTATCGATCCCTATTTAACAATCTTCTAGTGTTTACTTGTCAAAAGTCATCGCAATGACAGCTAAATGCTGACAGTTGAACTGTCGGCGAAATTTAAAATGACACCTCTTGTTGGATGACCGAAAGTGGTATTTTTATATTTTGATGCATGCCAAAGTAGAGCAATAGCAAAGGATGTTGCGCAACAGTTTCCTTTCATCTGCAGCTCATGCAGATATCATTATGCGTGTCTTCAATGGCGAAGTGTCCCATGATTGTACACTGTTTTTTTTTTTGTACAGCTGAATAATTTTTTTTTTAAAGACAAAAGACAGCGGAAATTGAGTTCGAATCAAGAAACATTTTTAATTTTCAAAAATGGTTCATGATATTATGTTTTGAGTAAGTCGTAGGCGGATCTGATTTCAACGAAGGGAATATATATAGTATAATAGATCAAATGTTGGTCACTTTTTTCGAGCGTTTGGGACTACGAGTGGGTATATCTCATCAGTAACGTTCTAAATTTCAGCTTCCTAAACCTGTATAGTTTGCGGTTTTCATCAAACACGAAGGACTTAACATAGACCTGCCGCGCAAACTCTTTCATTCGACCTAATACATACATATGTATTTAAGACTCTTTCCGAGTGATTCCGACTGATAAACCTTATATCGAAACACGAAAACTTCTTAATGATCGGCAGTACTGTGTTCGTAGCAACAGGTCCATCGATGATTTAATGACATCTCACCGAAAAGTGGTAGCAAAAAGTACACCAATCTGGCGAAAGTTGCACTTGGTATTTCAAGACAGAGTTTGGCATCAAAGTTTGGCTCTTTTGTCGAAAATACTTGTATCAATGAATCTCTTCTTCAGAAATTTCCTGTCGGAACGTTCAATTTAGTCTTCTTTGATGCTTTCGAGTCTGATATTAACAAAATAAATGCTGATGGGTCCCAGGGCTCCGTTTTTTGTTCGACATTCTTTTTAATTTTTACCAATGACGTCCATCCTTTGAAGTACGAATGTACTCTCAGCTTTTAATATTGGTTATTGGATTCAGGTCCCTGCTTTTCGGCTATAGAACGAGAACGGCAGCGTCATGCCAAAATCTAAATTCTGATAATAACTACAAACATTATCCATGTATGGCATTTGCATGGCTGAAGCCGAGAAAAATTCTATTCTCGGTATGCATGTCAGTGACAATCTTCAGTGGAATGATTATATATTTGATGTTGTTAAAAACGTGCGACATATCCCGGTTTCCCCAAGTGATAATTTTCCCTTACTCATCTGGCCTCAATATACGAGTATCAGGCATTTATAAGCTCAAAATGGGAGTCCAAACCCACACCTGATCTGAATAGGGTAAGATCTTTCAGCATTTGCTAGATAAGATTCATTCAAAAGTTTATTCTTAGCCCCACTAGGACCAAATCTGAAATATTTTCATTCCGTCCTAACCCATATAATACGCTTATAAAATTCCCCTCCGAGCTCTTTATTTCCTAGCCATTATAACCTGCAAACATTCAAAATCAACGTACATCGCTACGTACAGAGCATAGTGCCCTCCTGCTGAAAACACGCATCAATATTGTCCATATTTTGGTTATGCAGAGGTCATCGGAGAAAGCCCTCCTTCATCGCCTGTTTGAGTTTTTTATTAGAGTCATTTGTGAAAATGATAATGGACTTACTGAGAACAATTTCGTGTTGATACAATGAGTTTCCTCCCCGGTGACTGAAGTCTGCTCTAAATTGGATTCCAGTAAGACGAATATCGGTCTACTTTGGAGAGTGCGATACCGCGTAGGCAGATTAGACTGCCTCACATTTAAGGAACTCTTCCCATTACAGAATATTTCTGGGTTTAAGAAAAAATTTGTGGCATCCGTCATGCCGAAAATGTCAATGGATAGCCGATAAATGCCGGCCACCCGATTAGGTTAGGTTAGGTAAGGTAAGAGTTGGAAATACCAACCCATTTAGGCCTATTGGCCCATTGTGATGCCACGTGGATCTATAATCCTCTTACTACTGGAACCAGTTTGAGCTTATAATAAAGCGTAGGAGACTGTTAACGTCTAAGTTTTCTAGATCGTTTAGGTCGTTGTAGAAGAAAGCTCTTAGATGAAGCTTTCTTCTCTGAGAGAGAGCTGGGCATGTGCAGAGTAGGTGGAGGATCGTCTCCTCCTCTTCCTCTTCCATGCAGCTTCAACAGTAATCATTTGTAAAAGCGCCAAGCCTTCTTGCGTGCTTCCCTATGAGGCAGTGTCCAGTAATGACACCTATTATGGTGCTGAGATATTTCCTATCTAAAAGCATCAGACACTTAGAGCGACTCAGATCCAGCCTTGGCCAGATCTGTTTGGTCGCTAGACATGTTTGCCCAGCAGTCCACCTAAGGTCTGTTCTTTTATTGGTATCCAGCTTTAGTGTTAGTTTGCACGTAGCGATTGGTATACCTATACTACATTTGTCCGGTTGGATAGGTAGAGTGGTTCCAATTTTGGCGAGTTCATCGGCTCTGCAGTTCCCTGGAATGTCTCTATGGCCAGGTACCCAACAAAGGTGAATGTTGAACTGCTCTGCCATCTCCATGAGAGATGATCGGCATTCAAGGGCGGTTTTAGAATATAATGAGACCGAGTCCAGGGACTTGATGGCGGCCTGACTATCCGAAAATATGCGGATATCCTTTGCAGATATCACGTTTTTCTTCAGCCAGGACAGTGCTTCCTTAATCGCCAAAATTTCCGCCTGGAACACGCTACAGTGATTTGGAAGACGGAAAGAGAGGCTTAGATTAAGCTTATCTCAGGAAACACCGCCACAACTCCGTTATCGGTTTTAGATCCATCTGTGTAGAGATGGATTGACTTGTCCTCCATGAAAGCATCCTCCTCCCAGAATGATCTAGAGGGGAAGCTTACATGGACATTTTTGTCAAACCAAAGCTCAGGTATGGTGTAATCGATGTTCTCTGTGAGGATTCCTAATGTATTAAGAATGTTGGCGTGGCCAAATGAATTATTTGCCCACTGTTTAGTCGCTTTAAGGCGAATAGCTGCAGTCGCAGCTACTTGCCTGCTAAAAATGTCAAGGGGTGTCAAGTGAAGCAGAATATCTAATGCCGCAGTGGGGGTAGACCGCAAGACTCCGCTTGAGCATTAGAGTATAAGCGAATTGGTTTTCTTGTCGTATAATCTGTCAACGTTCCAAATAATGACTCTGTTGCGCTACTTTTGGCGTCTAAACCATGGCCAGCTTCCATATACCCCGTTTAGTTCTTTTTACACATCTCCTGCTATCTGGTGTTTCCTTCTAAGAGAACATGCTAATTAGCACTGGCACCTGGTTTGGGGCCAGAAATTCAAAATCTTTATAGTTGCGAGAACAATCTGGTAACCAATTATAAGTGATTTGTGGAAATATCCGATCAGCATTCCAGCAGCAGCTGTTAATAGACACCAGAAAGTACCTCTCCCATACGACATTGAGGAAGCCGACGAAACCATAAATAAACTGAAGAACAACAATACGACGTACTTAAGGACTAACTGTTCCAGGTTTTTAAGGGAGAATAAAAGTATGGTCGAAAACTGTCGATCCTATGACTGATTATAAGAACAAAGGTGCTGAACGCCGCCTACAAAATTCTATCTAGAGTATTTTGCGATCGACAATTGAGCGTGTCCTACTTAATAAGCGGCCGTTGAAGAAGAGGCTCGGTCATATACACAGAGCCAGCGTTAACCAATGCAGAGGCTTTATCGACAAATTCCAAAACCGGACAAGTACGAATAAGTTCATAAATTAGTTTCTTTGGCACTATCTGTGAGAATATGAAAGGACCTTTTCTGTGTTAAAACACTCAAACGAATAATCTTCACTATTTTTCCAGTCCTTTTGATTGGCAAATCGAGTTTCCTGTCATCTCTGGCATCTGCTCTTAGTTCTACTGTATTTACATCGATGTGATTATTCGAGTAAAGGATTAAATGCTGTTACAATTAGATTCTATTGATCGTTATCCTTGGACGTTAGCAAGCTTTTGGTGCTGATAGAGCTAGAACACATGCAGTTCCAATAGGAGGTGCCACATCATAATAAGGAGATACGATGGGGATTTTGAAAGAAATTATGCCACCACAACCATTATGTCAATCTTTTTTAAAAGAAAATGTAACTACGTATGAAGTATATAAATCATTGACCGAAAGGCTTGCATCCGTAGTTGTGGGATATTAAACCAGATGTAGTGGGTTGTTCAACAACTCAATGCGTTTTCTTCATTTGATTTGGAGGCGTGATTATTTGATACGAGTATACGTAATGAACATTAATAAATGACATAACAAATCGGACTCGGTCTGCTACGAAGGGAAAACCAAAACCAGCGTCATGGTTTCCATCCAGCAGGAAGTCCTCCCTACCGATCCTATCAATCTCAGGAACCTTTATGACAGGTACCACGAAATTTTTAACATGTCCCCTCAGAAAGTAGCAGACGACCTTGCTGCATTCGGCAACTATGTTCACTCTAAACGAGTATCACACCTACAGAGAAGCCGAGCCGACCACGACAAATTTTTTTCGTCCATAACGTGCCTCCCCTGCCAGCGCTTAAACCATCCTGCCTCACACCTCCACCCCACAACATCCCTCTTACATTTTACTACCAGAATGTAAGAGGTCTTCGCTCTAAAACCAATGCTGTCCTACGTCAATCGCATGCTCTTCCCTTTGATATTTACGCCTTGACCGAAACCAATTTGATTCCCGAAATAAAGAACCAGGAACTGTTCCCTCCTACTTTTAATGTTTTCCGCGACGACGATCCTACCCGCACAAATAAAGATTCCCCCTGTCGAGGCGTCCTACTGGCGATGGACAACAGCCTTAATTCTTCCCCCATTACAATTTCTTCATCCTCTAAAGCCGACTTTGTCGCAATAAAAATATCACTGCCTCTCAAATCCCTTTACGTTATATGTTGCTACATCCTACCAGCTCAACCTATCGAATCTTACCAATTTGTTATTGATGCGATCGATTATTTAATTGACCTGTCAGATCCTATTGATGATATCCTTATTTTCGACGACTTTAATCTTCCTCAGTTACAGTGGGCTCCATCAGATGATCAATCGTTTTTCATCGCTTCAAATGCCAACTCAGCTAAGGAATGTCTCTTCTTAGATCGCTTAACATATCCAATTATATGGGCAGGCAATTAGACCTTATTTTCACAACAGATCCAATTAACTCCTGAGTCTCACTTTGTCCCCTATCTTTCCGATAACCACCCCCCCCCCCCCCCTTCTACTTTCATTTTTTCATAACTCTTCATTCCAGTCCACTCCCCCCATAACTCTCTCATCCCACGACTTTCATAAAGCAAACTTTCACAAAATCAGTGAATATCTCAGCAGACCCTCTTTAACTTTCACAACCTAAGTATAAATGATGATTTATCCATTTTTTATAAAGAAATATTTAATTCTTTTTCCCTTTACGTTCCATTTTCCCACCTTAAAACATCATCTATTAGTCCTCCCTGGTATAATCGCAAGCTTCGTTCTTTACGAAATCAGAGAAATAAGTTATGGGCTGTTTTCCTGCGTACCAGATCCTTTACCGACTATCCCAACTATCTTGGTGCTTATCTTCATTTCACCGAACTTTACGATTCCCTTTACCAGGGCTACTTTAACAATGCGCAAGTCAATCTTATAAACCACCCTAAGTCCTTTTTCCAATTTGTTAACTACAAAAGAAAGTCCAATGGTTACCCTCTTTCCCTCTCTTTCAACAACAGGTCATCAACCGATCCACTCACCATTGCCAACCTATTTGCCACCTTTTTTAAACAATCCTTCACCAACGACTCCTTTGTACCAGATCCATCCTATTTTAGTTACCTACTGAACTTCTCTAATGGCCCACTTCTCTCTCATATTTTTGATCCGTCTTATATCGAACATAAATTACACCAACTCAATGACGAATTCACACCCGGCCCAGATGGCCTCCCTGCCATATTTCTTAAAAAATGTTCTTCCTCTCTTTCCCTTGGCCTTTCTAATCTCTTCCGTCTATCCCTTTCACAAGGCAGAATTTCCTCAGGCTTAGAAATCCTCCTTCATAACCCCGATCCACAAGAAAGGATGAAATAACCAACTATCGTCCCATCGCTAAACTCTCCCATATACCCAAACTCTTCGAAAGTATTTTTTATGAAGCTCTAAGCTTCCAATGCAAATCACTTATTTCCCCTAGACAACATGGCTTCCTAAAGGGTAGGTTAACCACCACAAATTTCGTTGAATTCGTATCCTTTGCCCTCTCTGCCCTAGAAAATGGCAATGAAGTCGATGTAGTTGCAACCGATTTTAGCAAAGCCTTCGATAAAATCTCTCATCGGTTAATCATCTTTAAATTGTCTGCCCTCGGCTTTGAACCCATGCTGTTAAAATGGATATCCTCTTACCTCGAAAACCGTTTTTACAGTGTTCGTTTTAGGTCAGTCCACTCCGCTCCATTTTTGGCCACCTCTGGAGTTCCACAAGGCAGCCATCTCCGACCCCTTCTTTTTATATTAACCATACATGATCTCGATCTGATCATCAAACACTCGTCTGTTTCCCTTTACCCCGACGATACCAAATTTTTCAAAATCATTTCCTCTCCCCATGACTCTTTCCTCCTTCAACAAGATCTTGATAGTTTTTCCATCTGGTGCCTCAAAAATTCTTTGGAACTTAACATCGCCAAATGCCAATCCATCACCTTCTCACATAAGCGGAACCAATCTCCTCCCCGACTCTATCTTCTCCATAACCAACCTATCTCCTCCGTACAATCTCTTCGCGACCTCGGCATTTTGTGTGATAGCGAGCTCAACTACCGTTTACATATAGATGAGATAATCCTCAAAGCCAACTCTGCACTAGGTTTTGTAAAACGGTGGTCCAAAGAATTCACCCATACGTGACCAGGTCCCTCTATATTACCTTTGTTCGCCCCCTCCTAGAGTACGCCAGTCAAGTACGGTCCCCATATGATCGTGTTCATATCTCGAGAATTGAAAGCATTCAGCGCCGTTTTCTTCGATTTGCTCTTCGAGGTATGCTCTGGGACGATCCTTTTAATCTGCCCCCCTATCAAAACCGTTTCAACCTTATCAACTTAAACACCCTTGAAGATCGCAGAGATGCAGCAGACTTTCTCTTCATTCATCGACTCCTTTCAGGTCACATTGAATGCGCGTCCCTTCACAACTCCATTTTCCTCAACACTAACCCTCGTAATCTACGTACCCCACGACTCTTATATCTACCAACCCACCATACCTCCTATGGCGCGAACGAACCAATCTCTCGTATGCTACGTCAAATCAACTCAAATCCTACCGTCTTTGACTTCCACCGCACCACTTCCTACCTCAAATCCGTTCTCATTCACCACTCCAACCAACCTTAGTTTTAAGTTTTAGTTAAGTTTAATTTGTAAGTTATAGCTTGTATTAAGCCGAATAAATGGGGGCGTACGCCCCCACCAAAACCAAAATTTAAATTAAATTATATTAAAATTATAGGCTGTTTTGTTCGATGACCTTCTACCATCTCTCCGACAACTTCATAACACCTCGTTCATAAAACTTCCTAACTTTTTCTGCAAGAAATTTGTTGAGTTTTGCAAGGATCAAAATAAGTGTAGATCAGATGGCGCAAGATCTGGGCTATATATGCAACAATTTTTTCTGTTTAAACAAACTTGTGTGTGGTTCTAAAACACCAATTCCTTAGGATTGTTCAGCTCTGAACGTTTCTGTGCGATGGTATCAATGAATTTCTGTAGCTGCTCACAGTAAATATTGGAATTAATCGTCCGTCTACTGGTCCATTCCATTGCTACCAGATTGAGAGTCTAACCTTATTGCTTGTCCTGGAAAGTTACAATGTTTAGAAAATTTCCAACTCTATTCGCCGAACTTACAGAGCGCTCGTTAATTTTTTGGTGAGCAAACCTTCTTCAAACCATCGATAAGTTCATCCGTGCTCACGGATTTGCATATTATGCAATTAGCTCCGCAATATTATGTACTGTACGCGTCGAAGAAAATATATGTAGGCGGTTTACACACTTGTGACATTATTAGTGCTTATCTTTTCTAATATATATACTCGTATGTAAGGGTGAACTTCGTGTATCTACAATATATCGATAATTTCTTCTCCATTAAATATATGTTCAATCGGTTGAACGCTATTTGTCTTTCTTGGTGGTTAATCGTAAATATGCTGTTTTACAAAGTTTGCAGCTGCTTTTGATATATGGGTGTGCGTTTTCAGAAATTGGGAAAGTTGCTTCTTCACAAGCCTTAGGTTCGAGCTCGCTCATTCCGCATTTTAAAAGTTAGAGACCTGACGGTCTGTACAAATGTTGCCCTACTTGAAATACGAATATGTATGATGTTTTAGTTGACCAAGTGTCTTAGACCTAAAATCAGATACTAGGTTAGGTTAGTTAAGAGTGGCTATTGGAGAAAGCAACAAACTTAGGTAAATATTCTTTGATTTTGGTGTGGACGATATTAATGAATTTCATTTCAGTCGATTCAGCTCTCTGAATGGTATGCATTCAATGAGTACATGTTGACATCTATGAAAGATTCGATATGAACGTTTTCAAACTGTAAGTTTGGTTTTATTTTAGTTACCAGGGATTAAAGTTTCTAATCCGGTTAAGGTCTAGAAGAGTACTTAGGAAGATTGTAACTAAATCTAAGTTTATCAATCAGGAGTTAACAATATAAAGGCCACATAGTAAAGGATGATTTTTATGAGCTATATGTAGAACTTTTTTTTTTGAGTTTGAATTAAAGAGCTTTATTCATATTATTCTTATTCAGACGTATGAGTTTCTCGCATTGTGTCGGTCCAATTTTGGGTCAATTTTCCAAAAACCAACATTACTCTGCTCATGATAAATTTTCAATCACGTTAATCTACCTCAACTAGTTACTACGTACATACAAGTTGGCTGTGCGATGTATAGAAGTTGACTTGTGTTTCTAGAAAAAGATATTTTAAGTGGCTTTGTAGCAGAAATAATCTCCAACATACCAGTCGAAAGAAAAAGCATTCAACTCGGTAAACATTCTGTGAAAGTCGTTTCGTTTTTACTTGCCATAAATTATGCTGGCTAATTCGTCCATCTAGGCAGTCACTATTTGGCTTTAGGGTTATAAATGGGAAGATTATAAATACCTCCTTACGGACAGTCTTAAGAGGACTATTACTAGAGCCGGGGGAAGAAGAAATTTTTCAACATCGATGTCCAAGCCACCTGACGTAACCTATTTAGTTCGTATGTCCTTCACATTCGAAATGGTATACACTGTTGTCTTTTTGTTGCAAAAAAACACTCTTAAAAAGTGTGTCTAAATTGAAGATACCACCCTTTAGAGATTTGTTTACGGGAATGGAAAATTTGTGACAGAAAACGCTTCATAAGTGGAAATTTTAACTTTCGAAAGTTTTCATTTCCTCCCCAAAGGAGGAAGTTTTGATAAATGATTAATAATCATTTTTCTTTTTCTAATCTTCACTCTCCTCCTCTACGAGTACTTCCAAAAATTCCAATTACTTTTGTGCAGACCATCCAATTCACCAGAATATTCAAAGTATGAGAACAAAAATAATATCATCAGTTTTTATTTGATAATATCAAATAATATCAGTTACGTGTTTGTTTAGAAAGGAATCAACCGTTTTTTTAGGCAGTCATTAATGTACACTTCTCCCGTTAATTATTCCCGTTGTAATAAACGATGAGCTTCTGTGTCCACATTGGCAAATGGCCTGCCAAACGAGATATTTTGACCCGAATTTTTCCATCCCAATCGATGTTGTTGATTGCGGAAGAATCTCAGCTTCCAACGAGTTGTAAAACTGCTCACCTGGAATAGTAGTTAAGTCGGCTTTGACATAAGTTTCTTCTTCCAAAACCAAGCACGCTTTCTTGTTGCCGATCAACTCGTACAGCTTTCGGACTCAGGTTTTTATGACTTTTTTTTGCTTTTCAGTAACTTTTGGTATTTTTGTTTTTTTTTTTCGTGTTTTTAGACCGTTACGTTTTTTAGATCTTTGTACCATTGTTTGGTTGGTATTACATTTCCGAGCAACATCTCTGGATGACATAGTCCGGTTTTTTACGATTGTACCCACTATTTTCCTGTCCAAATTTGTATCATGTGCTCCACTTTTAGCTCCACTTTTCTGTTTTCGCTTAACTGTCAACGTCTCCAAATATCGTTTATTAACAGAATCCACTGTACTGCGTGCTATGTTTAAATTTTTTGCGATGAAATGCTTTGGATGCGAAGTATTTTCGAGCCATTTGTCAATGATCTTTTTACGGCGTTCCTCTTGACTCATATTTTCTAAATATTTTAAACCGCACCGAACTAAAACCAATAACAAACTGAAACTAGAGAATATACAGGCTAATTTGGGTACAAAATGGGATTGCAATTTTTACGCATTGGAAGTATCGATACTACGATGACTACATAAGTATGAAGTAAAAACCTCTTTGGAATAATTTGGGAGATCTTTAGAACTTCAAACTTGCAAGATTACGTTATTGTTAGGTGATTTGAATATTAATATTTTGGAACACTCAGCTGATGTTGATAGTTTTTTTTTTATCGATTCTGTCTTCGTTTGGTTTTGAGTCTCTTTTAAATGAACCAACTCGACTGAATTCTTGTTTAGGCCATATCGTCTTAAGGTTTCACAGAATAAAATCGTGCCCATTTAGAAGCGACTTAACCGATATTCAACTCGACTTTAAAAAAGCCAGAACTAAAAAGAGCCACTGTGTAACAATTTTAATAAAATTAACTTCGCTGCACTTAAATCCAGTTTGAACTTTGAACTCTGATATGACGTTTTTAATACACAGGATCCATCGTTTGCTTTTGATTTGTTTCTTAGTAAGTTACAGTCTCATATTTCAAACTGTACCCAGTATACGCATGTTAGCATAATTAATAACAATACAAAAATTAGAATGAAAAAAACAACTCTATTCTAAAGTTAAAAAACGTCTTGACAATACAAGACTTAGAAATTATTATGGCAAGCTGTGTCTTGAGCTAAAAATGGATATTCAACTTTGTAAGGATAATTAGAATATAATATATGGTAGGTACTGATAAAACGAATGAGAAGTTGTGAACGAAATTTTAAACAGTTCTAAGAAGACATAACAATAAACCATAACAATTTAGTGGTTTCTGAAACTTCGTGAATATGCTTTAGATCAAATGGGTTTTCAACCACAACACTTTTTCTTTTTTGTAGAATTCACTGAGCTAAAAATACATAAAATAATACTGTCTCTTAGAACTACTAAATCTTTGTCTTCAGTCCGTATCTCTAGATCAATATTAAAACAAATTTCTTTTCATATTGATGATGTTTTAAGCTCTATATTTAAACTTTGTATTGAGCAGCGGTATTCTCTATTCTCCTTCAAGAAGACCTCGATAGGTTTTCTACTTGGTGTCTAAAAAATTGCTTTGAGCTTAATGTCTCCAAATACCAATCTATGACTTTGTCTCGTAAGTCCAATCAATCCCCTCGCGACCTTATTTTCTGCATGACCAACTTGTACCCCAGGTTCAATCCCTTCGCGACCTTGGAATTTTATAGGATAGAGAGTTAAACTTCCGTTCGCATATTGATGAGGTAATCCTTAAAGCCAACTCATCACTCGGTTTTATCAAACGTTGGTCTAAAGAATTTTGTAACCCTTATGTGACTAGGTCACTTAACATTACCCTTGTCCGGCCCCTCCTTGAATATGCCAGTCAAGTATGGTCCCCCTTTCAGCGAATTCATATATCCCGAATCGAGAACATTCAACGTCGTTTTCTTCGGTTTGCTCTTCGTGGACTACCCTGGAGTGACCCATTTATCTTATCTAAATATCGCGACCGCCTCAAACTTCTTAACCTGAATACCTTCAACACGTCTCTTCTATATCCCAACCCACCGCACCTCTTATGGCTCTAACGAACCAATCTCCCGCATGCTCCGTAAAATCAACTCAAACCTCCCCTTTTTGATTTTAACCTGGGCACTTCTCGCCTTTAATTTGAGCTCCTCCACCATTCCCTTACTTCCTAACCCCTAACTCTGGTTAGTTTTTAAGTCATAGTTCTTAAGTTAGTTTAAGCTTGTATTAAGGGAAATAAATGGGGGCATTAGCCCCCACTAAATTTAAATTTCCTCTCCATAAAGAAGGAGATCCCGTAGAGTTAAATAATTATTGTCCTATTTGCTATAGTCTGTGTTTTCTAAAATTTTTGAAAGAGGAATGAAGTCGAGAATTATCTCGACTGTTAATATGGTTTTAGAAATGCAAGGTCTACGGAAAGACCTCTGCTTAAATTTACTGTCGAAATATATACAGATCTAAATGCGTCTAGAACTTCTGCTGCTCTGTATATAGATATTACCAAAGCATTCGACATGACCACACTTTGCTATTAGATAAGCTTTATCAAGCGGATTTTAGAGGTTTTATCTATGACTGATTTGTTTCGTATTTAAAAAATAGAGAACAAATGGTAAAAATCAAAAACTTAGTTTGCAGAAATCTATTTTTGGTAGGGGGTCCCTCAAGGCTCTGTATTGGGTCCCATCCTATTTTTTTTATTGTATATCAATTCCTTGTTTATTCAGCCTTTCAAAGGCAAATTCAATGCTTTGGCTGACGATACTGCTCTTGCGTACTCTAAATTCTTTTAATCTGTTTTTAGATTTCAACTATCATTTAGAGATTTACTGCGAATGTGGTTCAAACAGCACTAAAACGAAATATTTTTTTTTTTTTTTTTTTATAATTTACGCGCGCCTAAGGGGTTAGATACCCTTTTACTGTTGCCAGGGCGCGGGCGGAAAGATAGAAGGAGGAGAAAGGAAAATTGTTTTTGTAGTGGTTTGAAACTCAGGTGTGTTTGGTTTCTATGTTTGCTCTCCAGGGGTGGGAGTCCGAATAGGACGGAGAGTTTTTCTTCACTCAGAGTGATTCGAGATATAATTCCCAGTATTTTTTTCATTGCTTGAAACTCTTATAACAGCCAAATCTACGTGTCAGTGTTATGCCTTCACACGCAGAATTTTTTTGTCTGAGTTCCAATTATACAATGAAAAACTGATTTTGCCATGGGCAGGATTCGAACCTGGACCCTCCGAGTGAGAAGCGTTTGCTACTACCACTACACCACGGCCACCCCAAAACAATGGACAGCAGTATATGACTTTGCTTATCAACATAGTTCTGTTACCTTCAACAAGGACGCTATCTGTACCAACGCTTGTTTTGAAATCGACTGTATGGACAATTTTAAATACCTATTAGATTAGATAAAAAAGTTTAATTGGAAGGAGCAGACTTCTTCTCTAAAATAATACGTAAATACAGTAGTTAAACAGCTCTGAAATCGAAGCCTCTTCTGTAGTTTAGCTGTATTTAAACTAGTTTACAATGGTCTACTTAAATCTTAATTACAGTGTAGGTTATCCTATTGGAGTGGATCAACCGTTTTACACCCAGTTTTGAACTATTTAATACCCGCGATGTTCTACCATTAAGGCACCTTTATTGCTATAAAGTTTTAAATTTTTTTTTTTAGACAATTCTGGTTTCTGTGCGATCAAACTACATGAAAACTATAATTTACGTGTCAACAACAATAACTTCGTCATATTACCCACTGTCAAAAAAGACACATTTTCTCAGTCTTACCTTTTTACTGCACCTCATCTGTTTAATTCTTTACCCTTAATCCTTAGATGCGAAAGTGTGTTCTGCCATTAACGCCTTTTTTAAGCCCATAGTTTAATTTAATTCTGTTTGGATCTTCTACTTAGTTTATTGGTTTCTTTTTTTTATATTTCTTATTTTTTGTATTTATATTGATACTTGCCATTTGTTATCCTTCCTCCATTAATACGAGGGACGTTCAATATATTCTCGGTATCGATATGAAGGAAAATGCGAATTCAATTTAAATTGTTTTTATTTTTCAATATAATCTCCCCTAACATCAATGCATTTGTTACATCTTGAGATAAGCTTTTTTAAACCCTCAAAAAAATAAATTTCCTCTTTCTCTGCAAAATACCCATTTATTGCCGACTTGAGTTCTTCATCATCCGAAAATCTTTTTCCACGAAGACATTTTTTCAAATCCGGAAACAGGAAATAATCACTAGGGGCAAGGTCTGGACTATAGGGTGGGTGTTGGATTTCTTCGAAACCACAATCTCGCGCAGCAGCCTTGGAAACTCGCGCCGTGTGAACAGGAGCGTTGTCATGAAGAAGCAACACACCCGCTGCGAGTTTACCCCGTCTTTTCTATTTAATTTCCTCCCGCAAATTATGCAAAGTGGAAGCGTAGGATGTGGCGTTGATGGTTTCACCTTTTTTTTTGTACTCAATGAGCAAGATTCCCTTTGAGTCCCAAAAAACTGTGGAAATGAGCTTCCCGGCAGACGGAGTGACTTTGAACTTCTTCGGGGGGTCTGTTCCTTTTTTATGCCACTGCATGGACTCTTGTTTGCTTTCAGGGTCATAGTGGTGGACCCATGTTTCGTCCGCAGTAACAATTCGATCCATAACACCGTCCGCGTTCTCACTACACATCTCCAGAAGCTCTCTACAGCATGCGATTCTCACTTTTTTTTGAGGCGCTGTGAGCATTCGTGGCACCCACCTTGCACTGACCTTTGAAACGTTATGATGGTCATGAAGAATGGTGTGAATGGTACCAATTGACAGCTTGGTGATCTCTGCCGACATTTTCACCTTTATTCGGGCATCCTCATGAACAAGTTTTTCGACTTCTTTGATGCTTCCTCCCGTACAAGCAGTAGCCGTGCGGAACCCTGGTAAACAGTCACCATCTCTTCATGAATAGTTTTTTTACTTTTTCCTTGCTTAGTGAGAAATTTAATTACAGCGCGATGCTCAATTTTCACCATCATCGTCTCAGTTGCCATTATGATTCTGTTTAACTAGAGGTAAAACGCGAATTAATAATCACATTTATATGAAATTTTACATGAATGCACTAAAATAATAGTATTACTTGATAAATAAGTTAATTTATATATACAACCACAACTTCACCCCGATACCGAGAATATGTTGAACGCCACTCGTAATAATAGGTTTTGGTTTTTAGGAATGGCTTTTTCTGCTTTTAGGTGCATTGCCCGAAAATGAAACTCAGAGACTGTTGAAGCATTCCTCGAATTTAACCACTGATATATACCAACTGCCACCACAATTTTATATGGGTAGAAAAATTCTCGTAACTATCAGAAATACCGTGGTTAGTTTACAGAATAACAAGTTTGAGGTAATTTACAGAGCCTGTTACCTGGGATTAAATGCCAAATGTTTTTCCAGCCAGTCAGATAGAAAGGGATATGAGGGGGTCATTTTTTTTATTTTATAATATATATTGCAGACCTAATATGATTTAACAACATGTGTCTAAAACAGGCCATTTGTACACTCAATTTTATTGATCTCCTAACATATTGTCTGCAATGACTTGGTTTTACAATGCTTTTCCTAAATACAGCGTTTTCTAATAAAAGATAGCCCGATAAATTGCCACCACTTTAACACATACCATCATTTTAATTTAAATGGAAGGACACAGGTTTGAAAGAGTTCAAGTCAACGTGAGTCCTTTCTTTCTCAGTGATGTGAAGAACTAAAATCGTATCCGACGCGCAAGAATAACCGGAATATTGGTTCGGTATGTAATGTATATTAAGGGGTGTTCGTAAATAGGGAATTGGATAAATCACGCTCCTGTGATTTTTACATAAAAGCTTGGGTCATGGCCTACAGGGTTCAACAGACGCAAGAAGTCAATCCTGTCGCCCATCAGCGTCGTCGTACTTTTTTCGATTGGGTGTTGGAAATGCTCGAAATTGACGAAGAATTTATACGAAAAATCATTTTGAACGATAGGACACATTTAAATTTTCAAGGCGTCTAGGTCTTTAAAAATCGAGAAATGATTATTTACAAGGACAGAAAGTACACAACGATTTATTGTTTGGTGCGGGTTTTGATCAGTACCTTATTTCTCTAAAAATGAACTATGTTTAATGAACTCTTATGCAAGTGGGCGATGTTTATTTCTAACAAAACGCCACTACGTGCCATACAAATGGTGAAATTATTGCTATTTTGCTTTAAAAAAATACCCTGACCGAGACATTTCTCAAAATGGTAATCAAAATTGGCAGCTGTAATCATGCGATTTAACACCGTGGAAACTTATTTTTATTGGGGCAATGTATATATTGAATCACTGAAAGCCAACTTGTGTGCTGTGATTGTTGAAATAGAGACGAATAATAACTTCATTTTGGTTCACTACTTAAAACAGAAAATAATCTTTGTTAATAAACCAAAAACGAAAATTTTTAAGACCTCCCAAGTCGGTGCGTGTATTCAACTTGAAATACATCATTTCGATGATGTCTCAGTCTTACCGTTTGCCGACAGATGAACAGATGTGGCAAAGGAAGTGTATTCCGTTCTGATGCCTATTCCATATACGAGTACCTACCCAATAGCAACTGAAGTGATGTTGTGGTCGGCGGAGTTTTTGCAGTACCCCGTTCTACCGCTAATGCTACCAATCCCAATTTAGTAAGCCAAGCTTGGTCGCTATGGTCGTCCTTCCACGACCCGAACTGATGAAAATTTTGAAAAAAAATACGCGAAATCATCTGGGAGATCAACGACGTACCATTAAACAAGTTCTGGAGCTATCTGGAGTTCAGTTCGGGGGAACTTCAGTATAGGATTTGGGGATGAAAAGGGTGGCTACTATATTCGTGCCTCGACTGCTGACTGCTGGATAAAAAACAATGTCGTCTTGAGGCATGAATGTGCTTTAAAAGATGAGTTCTGAAATGATTCAAACTTTTTTCAAAATTATCACAGCTGACGTATCACAATGATGCTACGGTTACGAATATGACATGATTTCAACAATAATGCCAGTGGAAGACTTCAAGTTCGGGTCACCCCAAAACGAACATTAAAGGAAAACGAGCATCAAAACAATGCTGTTTTTTTTTCTGATTTGAGAGAAGTCATCCATTCAGAGTTTGTTCCGCAGGGTCAAACAGTTTACCAGACTTTCGATCTGGAAATTTTAAAAAGATTGGGCCACCGTTCGTGGCAGAAGAGCTTTGATTTGTGACAGTCGGGCGAATTTTCGATCCACGACAAATTTTGTAAAAGGCCAGCGGAAGATGTCAGTGAATTGAAGATACTGACGGATGCAAGTTGTAGTCGTAAGTTGTTACAGAAAAATATGTCAGATATTTGCCACAATTTGTAATAATGATCGAGTCAGACTAACCATATTCTGGCTTCGTACATTTGGCTTTTGATCACTGGTTTTACATTTTTAGCAATTGTATTCTTCAGGTTCGTGCTCTTGTTCGCGATCGCAAATGAGACTGTCATGGTTGGAATTTCGAACCAGATTCATTATAGTCGTTTGGTGAGTAACTCCGTCCTCTTCAGAATTCAAGATTCAGCCTTTGAGTTTTGCAATACTCGCACAATATGAACTTCTGTGGCTTGCCGTATTTGTAAAGAACTTTTCAATATAAACAAACCTTGGAGATTGTAATGTTTTTCAATTTGAATTTAATTAGAGGTGATACCAAAATTTCCATGACCTGACTGAGGTATGACCCGTTTGGACACTCATTGTTTTCCTCAACTACAATAATAGCATCACGACTCTCTTCTCATCGTAGTGCATGCGACTATATTTATATTTTGTTTGTCTTGAAACGTTAGCTTCCGGTTCCTGTGTGAACCAAGATTAAATCGTGTTAGTTTATCATTTCTAAGTAAAGCGAATGACAAGTCGCTGGCTGTGCCATTGTACATAGAGGCTTACACTAGTTTTATTCACTGCCAATGTTGAAGTATGAATGAGCTCACTAGGGTTGGAATCAGCTGCAGATACGTAAATTAGTAGGACGGAGTACGCCACGGCTATTTTTGCAAGTCACGGCCAGCATGAGGGAGTGGAAACTGCTATGGGATTTGTAGGACACATGCCTATGGCAATGGTGCATACTAGCATACGAATATACAAAACTTTTGAGATACTCGTACGTAATCGTGTTAAGATTTTATTACTTAGTCTTTTGGCAGTTGTACCATAAATTTATAAGAGACTCTGAAAAAATGTACCAATGGAAGCTAAAGCTTTGCATATGTAGCTCACTTAAACGAACGAAACGAAACCTGACCGTCAACAATTTTCGAGAGTATACTGTTGCTGGTTGCATTCGCTTATATGTGTATCTGTTATTTTGTTTGTACGAGTCGTTGCATTTATTTTGTATAGATTGGCCACCACACAGATGCTGTTGCTGTTGTTGCTGTTAAATTACTCCCTTTTGCATCGACGACGGTCAAGGTCATGAACCTGTTTTTCTGCTACAGCCTGTTTCTCAGTGCCTGCCTGCATGCCATTGAGTCGATGTAATTGTACGCCACTACATGCAGTTGAAAGTTGCAGTAAAGGCAACAGCAGCAATACCAAGTGCAACAGCAACCCCTCCCATGAGGATTAGATTAGGATGTACCTCGCACAGATATAAATACAAACTTACATATGTTCATTGTATCTATAGATATATGTATTGTGCAGTGTAACAAGTTTCTTGTTGCATTGAAAACGTTTTGACTTTGCATTTCCTCTTTTAAGCTGTCAGCAAGACTTTTATTAGTTCATTCAAAGTGATAAACAGGGGAGAGAAAAGGTTTTAAGGGTAAACGTATAGAATTGGTGGTAGGTTGTTTGAGTTCTATTTACTCAATCCTAGTTTTTCGATCATAAATTACGCATAATTGGAAATAAATAAGGATGTGGAAATTAATAAAGCTTAAATATATGTATGTACATAGAGCCGGAGTCTTCCGCATCGGTGTTGAAGAATCGCTTTCCTGTTCTGAGACTTTTTGAAAAAAGCCTAGGGGCTTAATGATTTGAAAGATGATGGCTGATTAGAGAGTCCTGATATTATTCTTGGCCGAGATAATTGCATTTAACCGGAAATTTTGTTATCCTTAAACCTGAAATTTTAAAATGTCGTTGTTGTCAAGAATTCGGATAAACACTTTTTTTTAAACATTTCCTGCCTTGACATGTACATCAATACTATCTTATGATTTTTTCTCATGAGAAGCCGGAAATGTGTATATGGTCTCTTCATGAAACTTAGAGCGCATGGTAGCAATTTTTTTTTTTTTTAATTCAGTTTTTTGCACAGGATATTTGGTCTTCAACTTCCATATATGGAACACGGCTTTGGTTAGATTAAAAGTGGAGTTTAGAGAGAGATGGTGTGGGTTTCATATCCAAACTCGTCGTCAGGTAGTCATCTAGACTAAATAATGTCCCTATCTGGATGCCACAGTGATTAACGTATGTCCAGGGTCATAGATTCTATTGTACACAAGCAAGTTGATGATAAATTCATGCAGTCGAAACAATATTCTGTCGGGATCATGAGGCTTTCGTCCTTACTTGCGTTCGTTAGTCGTCTTCAAAATACTAAGAGGAGCCTCAAGTACGAAGAATTTGTCTTGTTGTGCCAAAATCATTTTCTGTACCTAAACTTTGGGAAAAATTGGTGCAAGGATTTGGGGACTGCATCCATAATGTTCAAAACGGAACACAGAAAAACAAAAGTTAGACGTTGCGTCAGCTTATTTTTGTTATTATTATCTATTACGCCAAAGGGTAATTGAGACTTATTTAAATATTTTCTGTGACCTTAGCAAGCTCAATAGCTCAATGCGGAGAGAATAATCGCTTGAGCTTAATACTATTCTTTAACTTCTTCACTAAACAGAGGGTAGTCAACTTCTTCAAAGATGACAGGAAGTGATCGCCTTACTTACTTATTTACTTACTTGACGGAATTCCGACCCGTGAAGAGTCCATGCCTGAGACATGTCAGCCTTCCACTTTCTTCGATCACGGTTACGCTGTTTCCAGTTGCCCAGCGTTTTCCTGGAACATAATTGTCCACACGCTCGATGTGTAGTTGACGTATTTTGACTTTCTGGACTACATCCACATCTTAATACATCTGTTTATCGTCCAGCACTCGACTCCTTATAGCTGAACTGGCAATGTTTTGTAGAGCATGCGTTCTGAGTTCGGAGTTTTGATCCCACTTTTTTTCTACCGAAGATACAGCAGTTTCTAAGTCTTCGCCGAATATCCACTAGGATGTCGTTCGTGGGGTTGATGTTTCTTCATGGTAGATAAGCTCCATTAATCACTTCGTGGTGTCAATGTTGGCTGCGTTTCCCAGCATCTGGACAGACATGTTTACAAATACCTGCCCTATGCACTATATGTTCCAGCACTAGATTGAAAAAATCGCATGACAGTGCATATCCTTTGCGAAATCCGGTACAAGTTTTGAATAGTTTGGTCTCGTGGAACAGCAGATCTCCTTTTAGAGCTCAAGCAGATGAATGCCCTTACATGGTTTAAAACTCGTTGGACTTTTCCAGGATTTGTTTTGGTGTGAAAATGTAGTCGATTGTCGATCTGGCAAGCCGGAAGCAATACTGATAGTGGACTTGAGACGTTCATACAAGATGTTGGATAGGATCTTATATGCGACATTAAGCAGGGATATGGCTCGATAGTTCTTGCAAGATATAGGATTGACTTTCTCAAAGATTGGGCATATAGAGCTAGTAGCACAGTCATTGTACATGCTTTCATCCACCCATATCTGGTTGTAGATGTGGCTCATTCACAATCCCAAAATATCACTTCTGTGTTTGAATACCTGCTCTAGAGGAGGTGTTGTTTTCTGCAGTTTCCTGATAATTGGGCCAATATTTTCTATACTGGGGGGAATATGGCTTCTCCATTGTAGCTGTTTGTTGCATCTTCTTGTTGGATAGTCAAGCTCCGAATGGGGATACAACAAGGAAGCCGCTTGAGTCGACGTTTGCCGCTCTAAACTTTTGCAAGAATGTTGGATGCGTGTCTCAGATCCATAAGATCTCAGTACTGCGACCTGCAGAAATATTGATTAGTTGGAAGCCGTTATATGTTGTCATGTTATATTGTTATTTGTATATGGAGATATGTTTTTGTAAATTTTTGATTCGCTAATAGCGAAATATGGCACTTTGACCTAAAAGATCTTTCGTATCGTTTTGTCAGAACTGTAGTTAGGCTAGTAGATTTTCTACATTCCGAATAAAGTTGATAACAATACCTGCAGAGGAATTCATTAATTTATTGTTGTCGAATTGTTCCCTGAAGAAAATATTCCGTCTAATTCCGTTGAGGGCTGGGCATTCACTTGTTTTGTCCTCTTCATGACAAAATCGGAGAGCCGACTATGTAGTTTCATTTTGTTGAGGTGATATTTGGGCGATATCCTTATCGTTTGATCTTTGCAAAACTCTACACGTTCTTGTGTTGAGTTCTTTGTTTTGGCAATCAAGAATTGCCAGTATACTTTCGCTAGCTATCCCGGTACTTTTTGGGAAGAATCCTCTGATTATATGTGGTTTCGGAAGGTTTACCTCCTCAACAAGCATCGCCTCTAACTCACATTTCTCTATAAACTTATCGAAATTGTTCTTCATCCACTCTGTAGTGGAAGCATCCGCAAAAACAATCAAAACCAAACCAGATTTAAAAGTCTCACCGCGGAACGCTGGCTAAATTTTTTCATCATGTAGCTCGATCGTGATATCCAAAATCACCTCTTGTATTTGAAACATTTGTTCATTTGTGAGAGGTCTACGATCGAGGTCGACTGGTACAACTCCCAGGACTCAGTCTGCGCCACTTTGCCAGAGGTCTTGGGTACGTCTGTCTTATCGGGCTATATTTCGTCCGATAGAAGACTGTTACACTAAGTGCAGATTCCTTATACAGAGTAAGAGTTCTCTTCAAAATTCTATAATACATCTCCTAGACAATGCTTGATGATTCCGCCCGATTGGCAGATGTCATGTCGGTATCGACATCAGTACTTGATGATGCGACTGTAGAGGCATCATTCTCTTTTATTTTTGGAATTCATTTTTTAATTGTGATTCCAACGAGTAAACGGGATAAACTGTGGCCCGTAGTCTAATTTTTTTTTCCTGGATTATTCTGCCCCACGACGGGATGTAAGTCTTCGTTATACAAAAGTTTTGCCATATTCTCTGCACCAGCTGTGACTGTACTACAAGGTTTTCTTTTTTCTTTTTACCTGTTGGTAAAACTTCCGTACGTTGTTCCTGGAGTACACTTATGTTAGCGAATTTAGCCCTGATGCAGATTGCCATAAGACTCTTGCTCACTTATCGGAAGCTCAAGACCTAGATATTGTATTAGCCTGACGCATATGGCAAATACCGCAATACAATAAGCGCTGTTTCTGTGCCCTATACAATCACCATACTGGATATCACAGTTTTTCATTCTTCATTTGCTCGACCCATCCCATCGCACTTCCTGGATGATTGTGATGCATATCTACGTGATAGCAATCAAGAATTTCTGCTATAGATCCAAGCAGTGGATACGTTATTATCCAAGGCTATGTGCTTGTTCCTCACTTTTTTTTTTAATTGTGGGTGTGAGCCCTATTCCGGCGTAGGCTAGTATTATGCTACTGGTTGAGAACGCACTTGCCAGTAAGGATGTACTCATGCTGTTACCAGGTATACCCACTGGGAGGTAGGGAAAGCACAGCGCTCTGAACTTAATTGTTGAACTGCTGACCCAATTCGAGTTATTAGCAGAGTAACTAGTTTCCCGACCAAGTATCATGCAGCCTCCCAAATTGAAGGAAACCTCATAAAAAATTCCCTTTAGTATGAATACAGATACATGGGAGAAAAGTAGACAAGGAGATCATACTTAAGTGTACATGACGTTCACTATTGATTTCTCTGTGTTTTGACTGCAAATCAATTGTCTATTTAAACTACTCTAATTATGACCTCATTCAGCAATATTATTCTTGTCACGAACTAAGTCACTCAAACTAAGAATCTACATATCTACGGAAGCAAAATCTTTTTATCTTTGTTTCCAAATTGTTTCCAATATTCACCTCTATATGAATTTTCAATGTCATATCCAATTTGTTCTGAGATCCTACACATTGCCTTCCCTGGAACGACAATTTTTTCCACCCAAAATTGATTAAAAATGCAACAATTCACACCCTCGTGCTCTCATTCAATTACTCCACTCCGCGCACTCCTCGTATGTAATTTACGAGTATTAAAAAAGAAGTAGATAAAGAAAAAATTAAAAAAAAAAACACACAAAACAATTCGGAACTGCAAAAATAGTTTTGTGTATTTCAACGAGTTTCGGACAAACAAACAAACAAATGTGTTGTATGTGAACTCGCACATAATGACAAGGAAACTATTCTAAAGCAACGAAAGATAAAGATACATTCACAACGTACTTAGACGCACCGAGAAACTAATCTCAAAAACATAAAAAAAAAAAAAACTTTGTTGGGTTGCGAATATACTCGTAAGTAAATTTTTGAGAGGGCGAAGAAAATCGTTTCATCTGCAGTTCCACAGATACAATCAAACCCATCATACTCACCGACATTGTTGTAATCAAAATGCACAGTAGCGGCCAGCAGCACCCCACAAAATCATCCGAAAAATTCATTTGTGTTTGTATATTCTGTAAGCTCGCGCTTTGGGTAGTCAGTTGAACGGACTGTTTGTTGGAACTGGGGCCAGTCGTGCTCCAAACAGCAGCTCACATGCTGTAGCGTAGCCCCCAAAAGTCGTGTCGGAATAAAGAAACTATACATTGCCTTGAAATTAAATTGTGTGCCTAGTTACAGCTCAGAAAATATGGGTCGGTTACGGTGAGGAGTACGGCTGAGGAAATGCTAGATAGAACCAGAAGAAGGTTAACTAACTAAGCAGAGGGGGGCTTACGGATAGCTGGTGGTGGTGGGCTGCTTTCGGGTGGTTGTCGAGTTGTCGGGCTGTTAGGTTGTGATTGTGTATGTCGTTGTTCGCAATGCATTTCGTCTGTTTTCAATCTTTTTTTTTGTTCCATTCCGCGTGCATATAATTTTCGGATTACTTGCTCGTACTTCTCTTTTTTCTTATTTGTTTTTGCTGGTCTCACTCTATCAGAGGTGACAGTGTATTTGTTTGTCGCCTTCCACCCGTATTGGAGGTCTTTTTTCGCCCACTTTTTGTCATAATTCACTGACGTGAATTCATATTGTCGGTGCAGAGAACGCCCTGGTAGTGGAGCGGTGGCGGCAAACTAGGAAACACAGTTGAACAAATATATGTGTACCATAAACCAATCAAAAAGTTTGGGCAAAACGAAAAAAATAATTAAATCGTAACTGATTACAAATAACTGCATTTATGCCATTTTGATTGTCACTCTACTTGCTCAGCGGGTGGAACACATTCACTTGTCGGATTTATCTCTAGTACACCCATACATCGTAACAGACAGTGGAGACTTATTTTCGACTGAAAATTGCACGAAATTATGAAGGCATTTGTGATTTTCTTTCAACACCACACCATTGTCGACTAGCCCATTCCAGAGCTGCACCAGAGCTGCACCAGAGCTCACCTATCCGTTAGTCGGCGCATGTAACACTTGGATTATTGAAAAATGATTTTCCCTCCTGGCGCCTAGCCTGTTGCCACCCAGTTTTGAGACCATTTTCGAGTGCATAGTGAAACGGCAAAAGGAGCAGATACACAGATACGTGTACGAGTATAAAACGATGATAGCATTTAGGTGGTTGCCTGTTGCGCTCAAATCGATTGAGCCACCCTTTCCATCGTGTCGCCGTCGACATGAACCGAACAGCAACATCAACATCGACACTGGTACTACTAGTTTATTGTGGTGTCCTGTCCTTTTGTTGCATTTTGATTGCACCAACACATAAAAGAAAAAATATTTCACATTGGCATGGGTGGCTATAATTGGCGAGGTAGGTTGCCTTGCCATTTTTGGATACTTTTTTGGGGGATTGATTCACCCCAATCAGTGAGCTATCACCTCCCTACTGCCATGAATCCAAAATTGCTACAATTTTCATTATTCGACAACAAGCAACAGCGATAATGGCAATGGCAATAGTATCGGCAACAACAACAACAGCAACAGCAGCGGCAATGGCAAAATGTGTGGTTCACTGGTTTCATAGGTTCTATCTGATGGAACTGCACTGTTGCTTACCTCCCTTATATCACCACCATTCAACCACCCACTAAGGTGGATGGTGGTGCACATCTATTAACATCGTTGTCATTGTTGTTAAGGTTTGAGTATGTTTGTGAACAATTTTTAGGTTTTTTCTCATATTTTTTCGTTTTTTTTTCAGTTTTTTTTTTCCTCTCTTTTGCTCGTTATTATTACTTTTTCGTGGTGTACAGAACGGATACTTGGGCAATTGGCAGGAGGTAAAGGGTTTTGGACGAAATTACAAATTTGAAATAGAGTAATGGATGGAAGGTGAGGAGGAGAAAGTGCATGTTATCCATCAGATACAAAATAAGGGAGGTGCCCACAGGTATTTTTTTTTTGTAATTTGTATGTGCCGTTAGTAGAAGAGAGGAGGGTATTATCCGATTAAAGCAGAGAGTTATGTAGTTATTAAAGATTTAGAGGGATTTTGGTATACCTAGATGAATATACATTTTATATTGTAGTTAATTATTGACAATAAGGAATTGAGTTTTTTTTGTCTCGTGTCGACAAGAATATTATAATGATTTCCTATCAAATAATGGGCTGTAGGAATTTTTGAATAATAAATTATTTGAAAACATATAATTTTTCGGAGAATGCATGCCAGAATCCTTGGATTGGGTCCCCGTATTCAATATATCTTCATCGTCATCTTGAACTCGACAATAAGAATGGTGTACCATCATCTTTAAAACCAAACTGTTTCCATGCCCTCAAATACGAATTCTGCTTCAAGAAGATGAATGTCCAGAATCCGATACTTTAAAATATTTCAGAATAGTCTATCTAAAATCCTTCAGAGCGTTGTGAAATACTTGTGAACGTTTTAAACAAAAAACTAACAAAAACCTGTAGAGATGGTAGGGGGTCTGATAATTATTGCTGACGATATAAAGAATCGACTTCAGTACAGTTTTAAATGGTGATAGCCCAAATTCTGCTTTCGGGTAGAATAGCCCATACTATTCTTCAGCGAAGAAATCCAGACTTCGGTCAACTGGACTAAGATGAAGTGAGTATAGCAATGACTAAACAGAACTAAGTTGGTTCGATCGATCCGTCTACTCAATTCCAGCATTTGGTCTGAGAAAATTATGCCTGATAAATGAAAGCTCAAGGAACCGTGAGAGAGAAAGGAAAAAGATTGAAATCATTTACCAACGATCTGATAGGCCCCTATCTGTTCGCCGTTCTGTTCTACGTTTGGCCAAGTATTTAACCTACTGTATTCACCTCACTATCGATTTCAAGGCCGGGTCTTATGTTCATAAAAACGAGCTTTATGTCAGACCTGTCGTCAGTAAAATGGTAAAGTAAAACAAAAGAAAAAATCACCATATCAAAGCTGCAACGTTTTCAGATACCCGCATGTATAGAACCTGACCCACAGCTGTCATTGAAGCTTTCATTGGCCTCATTTCACTTCACATATAAGTTAAAAAAAGTAACAATTCGCAATACAGACCAGTTATTACAAACAGGAGAAATGAAACTCATAGTATAATCGGACCTCGCGAACTTCATCCTGAATCCGATACATATATCAAAAACATTAAGCTTCGACAGGATCTCAAATCGACAAGCATGTAACTTCCAAAAACCAACATTAAATCTTAAATCCTATGGCCCAAAAACAAGTTCAAAAGTTCCAAAGTTCAAGCTATGAAACTCATCCAAAACAAACCCAATTATCTTTTTACTTCACTATATACGTCTCTATATATGTTCCATATGGCCCCAGTCCTGCTCAATAGCTCACAGGCATGGTTGTAAGCGAAGGCTGGAGATGATATCCTTCGGCATATTGAACATAAGATTCTTCGAGTGATTTTTGATTCCATTTGATTCCCAATAAGAAAAACATATATCAGTCGCTTAAGGTAGCTAAAAGACATTCAGATCACCGATTCTGAGGTATCATAACAACTCAGTAGAGGCAGACAGAGCACGCCCGACTGCTCCAGCTATAGACGAATGAGTTTCCTTAACATCGCCTATAGGATCTTTTCTGACATATTACATATGTGAGCATCTGAAAACATTCCCGACTAATTTGGGTTTTCGATACCAGTGCGGTTCCAGCTGAGGAAATTCCACAATTAATCAATATTCACACAAGAGCAGATCTTGGAAAAGACTCGGGAATTCACTCACCATCCATTTGTCGTCGACTTTAAAGCGAGTTAGGGGTGAACAATTCAACGCAATGTCTAGATTTGACATATTCGTCAAACTTATCAGGTTATAATAGGACGACTATAAGGTCGGTAATTGATTAACCAAGACCTTCAATATCATGAACGGATTAGACAAGGCGACGCGGACTCAATGAAGCTTTCGTGAAAATAACACAATCTACCGACAAGAACGTCTAACTAGAACGTCACCATTGGCAGTTATAACTTTGAGGTAGTTAAGGTCTCTGCAGTTGCAAGCAATAACGACATCAACCCAGAAATCTGGGTCCACATTACGCTTGGCAATCGCTGTTTCTTTGTGTTCGAGAGGCAATTGAGTAACAGAGCTCTCTCTCGCGAGACCAAAATAGCTTTATACAAGGCCCTTATAACCCAGGGCCTTGTGAATAGCGGATGAAAAACCACTTGGCCATTTCGAGAGGACGACACTGCGTTAAATTTTCGGTCCCATTTGTAGTGACGGGAAATGGAGCAGAAGGTTCAACCACGAACTATACTAGCAGAAAATCCGCTGCGATCTAGCCAGGCATCTACAAATCTAATGAGTGAGATGGCTGGGTCATGTTGGAATGGCTCAAAAGGGCCTTCGAGTCGAATCTTGAAGGACGGCACAGCAGAGGGTGACCGCATCTAAGGTGGTACAACCAAGTGGAAAGGAACCTCAACCAGTGTTATAATTCGTGCAAAGGTTCTTCAAAGTAAAGATCTAATCATTTACTCGGGCTTTAAATAACTCCATTTGCTTATGTACATCACAATTGTTCATCTTTCTTTTCTGGTCCATCCAATGGTACTTCCTTCATAGCTTCTCTTCTGCTCGTTGTAAAGTTTCATCCGGTCCATGAAGTATCCTTACAACTTTCGAGTACGTACAGATCCATAATCTCTGACTTCCTTCATTTCGGCTGGTTGAATTGTAATTAAATCACTGCAAATATGCCTTGTTGTTGATTCTCAGAAGTTTGGAATATTCTCATGGTTGATGCTGCTTTACCGCTGGTGATTTTTTTTCCAGTCGTATAATAAGAAAGTAATCATCCGATTACTATTGAAGAGCCGCTTGTAATCCCAAGACATCGCCATCAATATCATGTTCAATTTCTACCGGAAATGCATCTTAAACACCGGAACACTTCCACAACTTATTCTTATACCAAAGAGTACCTATCTACACCTATCTGTGATCTTATGTACCTTTCTATTTCTAACGGTTACAGGAAATTCTCGTAAATTTGATTATGCGCTATCCATCAGAACAACTCGCCATCGTCTATCAGCAGGTGCAAAATCAAACAAGTCCACTGTTACTTTTTTGTTAACAATCCAAAAACCAGGTTCTAGCTTCCAGCTACCAGCTTGCATCATTACAAAAACCAAATACTCGGTTGTTACTACTCGTAATGCTAGGCCAACATCACATTGGCTATGTGTGCACTCTCATTAGACCCAAAGTCCAACTGACTTTTACCAATCGATTTTCTATCAGGAAAAACCTTTACCAACATCATAATAGACCAGCACGGTGTGAAAGATTGTGAGAGAATCGAGCGGGGGAATAGGGGGAAGGAAATGGATGCAGTAGCAGCAGCGACGTGCGAGGCAATTGCCTCTAAATGTTGTAATCAGTTAGCGTTATTATTATTATTCTCATTCTACATCCACACAAATACGACATCAATGAACCGGTTTGTTTACCTTGGAAGCGAAGTTCATTCATAAAGAGTTCGCACCACATGCCGATGCATACATACAGGCACAGATGTATCTACATACTCGTATATACATAGATACACACGAGGCTTGCTGTAACGCTGACTTTATATTCATTACAAAAGCTATTAGAGGCCGCGAGCAGCTCAGCTCTATCGTCTGCTATTGCTGCTGCTGTTTCTGATGTTTCTGGTGTTTCTTATGTAGCTGTAGCTGTAGCGCTCGGATTCGACTTGGTTGAATACGAATACTCATGGTGTTCCACTTCCATATCGAATGAATTCTGCTTCATCTTGCCACTCCTCAGACTACAACTACCCAACTCCGACGAGTACTCGTATTCGTATGTTGCCTGCATGATTTAGCCTTTGAAGTACAACTAGTGTATCTGGTGGATACTTAAACTAATGTTACGATGCACCTCGTCGGGTATCCATGCTCTATGAGAAGGGGATGTAGCGGCTAAGTGAGACCCGGCTGTTGTGACTAGTATTACAATACTAAACAGCAACAAAAACTACAACAAGCATACAAACAAGCAACTCATGATAATAATAGTAATAGCGAGTTCGTTTTGACGTAATAATGTCTTCCTTATGTGCTAAGGTAGCGGCGACTGGATGGTAGGCATGGAACTAGGCAATAGCACCATCACCAGCACTGACACTATGGAGCACTAGCACTAGCTCAACACCATCTACATCAGGAGTTCTGAGAGGAGAATGTCGATGGCGAGATCTTGGATTGTCTTGGGATATAAATTTCTGTTGCACCTGTTTGGAGATGATTCCATGGAATCAGGTGTACAGGGATAATCAATGCCGAGTGTCTGTGTTGAGAATAAGTTGGTAGCATGGCAATTGAGTTGCACAGAGAGAGGAAATGATTATCACCGGACATGTTTGCTGGCAAAAGAAGGATGTTGCAAATTGGTAGCAATTATTAATTAAATTTTTTACTTCTTCGCTTACAACACTTTTATGAAATACCACTAGTATAGAGGGTACTGCAAAATGTGTCATATATAGCCGTGGGTCCTTCAGATAAAGGCTAGGAGGTTTACTCGTACTTGGGTGATAGATGCTATGTCGATCATAAATAGGTGTAAAGCTACCCTTGAGAAAGGTTAACAGGTGGACTTAGGAAGACTCTACTCGCTGGAGGTAGCAACGAGACATTGATACCTTTTAGGCTTTTGTTCACTTATCATTACTTTAACTTGCTTCAGCCCTGTGCTGTCTCCTTTGGAGACATCGGATTTAAGCATGGAGATGACTGATGAGCACTAGTGGAGTTACTGCAGAGCTGCTATTATGAAAACAACTTTCTTCTGCATCGAGAATGCCTAGGAAGGTCAGAGATAATCAGGATACACTCCCCTCAATTGAGGCCAAAGGTAATCTGCTCCCTTCCTTCCAATTTATATACATTTAGAATTAAGCCGTATCCTTATGCAATAGATCCAGGGCTAAAGGGGTGTTTAGTCACTAGTTTGCGAACCTTAATGAAAATATTAGAACCACTCAGAAGAATCTATCTTAGAAAGGATCTTCCTTAAAAAGGAGTGTGCATCCAAAACACCTTGGAATCAGGGAGAAAATCACGGAAAGCATGAACAGCTCTGTCCTGTCGTAATACTTTTTTCTTTTTTATTAAAGTGATCAGGTGTCATCTCGTTACGGAGACCGATGTCATAGATAATGCTTTGAGGCTTGGCGAATCTAAGGCCTCCCGTTCTTGAATTAAGACTGCCATTGTATGAGGAAAACCTTAAAGGATATTATGGGTTTTGTTTCATCTTTGACCACTCGGGTGGATATCCGTTTCACAGGGTATAGAAGATGACTTCCCTCCTTTCTGCCGCCCATGACAATAGTCTCGGTAGGACAGGTATACGAACTGGTTAGTCGTATTAACAGTTTCAACCTTGCATAAGTTATTCCTTGTAGAAATGGACCTACCCATGCTCTTGGAGCTGTACTGGAAAGATATCCAGGAATGAAATTACCGGGAGTGTCTCTATGTCATGGCACTGAGCGTAAGAGTATGTTGAATTGCGCTGGAATTTCAATGAGAGATAAACAGAAGTTTATAGCGGGATTTGAAAAAGAGCAGATCATTCGTATTGACGTGAGGGTTACCGATAGCCGGAGTCATAAAGTATCTGCATGTTTGTTCGTTTCTAAGACTGTCTTGAGAGCTGTGATTGCTGATCTTCGTCAACGGTCATTGAGGTTGTATTGCTCCTCTGATACTTACATACATCGGTTTTAGAATTAAAACAAAGTGTTTTTCACCCCGTTAGTGGTAGAAAATGGGACAGAATTCTTTGAAAGTTACTTTGAATAAATCCCAGCATCGTTGTTAGAACAACTTGTGGATGGAAATGCTTTCAATAAACGATGTTTACCTTTGTTCGAACCGATAATAGGTCCATTCGACAGATCTATGTTTGAAATGACAAGCCTTTTGCGGAATTGCATTGCTATCTCGGTCTAGGGAACTGCTATGTGGCCGAGTTATTTGCTTAGTGGTTCGGGGTTGCCTAACCGATTTTTAGCTCGTTCAATATTGACTATATTTAAAGTGTCTCTCTTCCTGAATTCGCCCTTCAGGATGTGGTTCTTCATTTCATAGAATGGTTCAGATCATGTAAAGGGGTATTTTTCCCATTGCTTTACTGTGGAGTACGCTTGTTTATTGCCTTCTACCCACCCAGTATCCTTTAGGGTTATTTTTTTAAATTCTAATGTGTGCCTTGCTCCAATAATGCAAATGCACGACAGACCTTGCAATTTTTTGAATACTTACTCGGCTCGTTATTTTCATAGTACTGCTCCGAAATTAGACATTGGGCTTGTTATAAGTAGATTTATCTATCTGAAGACACTGGATAGATATCTTCACGTGAGCTTTTGTATATAATGCGTACACAAGTATTCTATATGAATATCTCCTCTGTTTATGTCCTTCAGATGAGTTTTCTATCTAGGTACAGCCCTAGGGCTTAGAACTTCTTGTTCTTCAAACATTCGTATGGCCATAATTTTTTTTTCTGCTTAGTAGCAGTGTGCATTGCGATCGCTGAGATTTATTTGTACCCAAAGCTTATAAAATAAGGAACTTATTAATCTTCCTCATGAGTATGATGAGGTGATTAGTGTTAGCGCTGATGATGTTACGAGTACAAGGGGACACTGCGCAATTAGGAAGGCACACTTCTTTAATTGGCAAAGAGCCACACCGTCACACAGTACGTTTCCTGTGCTTCCGTCATTCTCTAAGTAGAGTCGGCACTCAATTTCAAGAGACAGCTTCATTTCATGCAGGTGAAATCGCAGTGTACCGAGGTCTTCAGGATCAGTATATTAGTATGATGTTTTGTAGCCTAGTCATAATGCGGGTCACATAGAGACGATCATTCATCCTCCATACCATAGATATTTTTAGCGTATAGCTCCTGCTAAATATATGCTGAAGGATACATTCCTGATCACATTTAAGATGCTCATCTAATCGATACATTGTAATTTGATGTTTGTTAACGTTCCATGTTGATTAACTAATAAGGAAAAAAGTTATTTCAGCTAACTGTTCTTCTCTTCAATTGATCGGGAAATTTATTCCTTTTTTTATAATTAGCGCGCTTCAGGGGTTCTTAAAACCCTTACAATGTTTGTACGGGCGGACGAAGGAAAGCTAGGTAAAAAAACAAAGAGGTACCGATGCACTTTGGTCTTAAATGTTTGTAAGCCCTATAACTTGGATTGGGCCAGGAGTGCAACAATCAATTTCGTAGCGAAGTGCTTTTCTTAACTGCCAATGGTGGTCCCTGGTAACTGCATTAGTAAACCCTTACTCATGCAGCACAAAAGGACAAGGGCATACTGGGGCAGTAGCATAATGTTGGCCTACGCTGTCAGGACTTACAACCCTATACGGAAGTGACAAAAATGTGACGAACTAGCTAATAGCCTCGGATAAAAATGGATTCACTGTTAACCACCTTTGCAAATATTTAAAGGACAACGACCTTCGGATCTGCATGTGGTACATTCGACCTTTAACGTGCAGCCGAGCAATTAGCAGAGGTACTTGATTTCTATCACGCATATATCATCATCATCCAGGAAATGCGATACCGGACATAAGGAGGATGAATGAGGATGGATCGGAAAGGAAACAGCGCATATTCGGAAGCGAATTTGCCTTGTGCGTCAGATTTAGATAAGTAGTCTTGAGATTCCGACACGTGAGCGAGCATCTTATGCCAATCCGCATCAGGGCTAAATCCGCCAACATAAGCATAGTATGCGCCCATTCCCCTACGGAAGAAAGGACGACGCCACCAAAGAATGTTTTCTCGAGCTCCTGGACAAAACATATGGCCAATGCCCGAAGTATGATAGGAAAGGAGGACATCCTTTGTACGATAGGTGGTAAGCATAGCCTACACAACACCACGTCTGGCTTATTGACGAGCACACGGTTTCTTCATCTCGGTATATGTAAACAAGAGGTGATGGCGGTCTCCGGATCATGAAACGTTGCATTAAAATTTATAACATCGTGATAGACGTAAGGCATGCCTTCAGTAAGTATTCTGTACGTTTGAACTTTTCGGGCAGCCAATATTGACTCGGATCACCACCTTGTTGCAGCCAATTTGCGAATGCGAATTTCCCAAGCGCCACAATAAAGAAGAACTACTGTGAGGAGATATTTGTATAACGTAGAAAAACTGCAATCTCAAGAGACCGCCAGAAATTTCGCCAAACGCGTTTCCCGAAATCTCTCAACGGCAGAGGATTTTGTTGTCAGCATCAAGTACAAAAGACCTGTGGCAAAGTTGCCAACGTTTCATCAGAGACGCTGCAACTGATGTGTTGGGTTGTGACGTGATCTTGTGGAGAGCATACACCAACTCATTTCTCAGATCTGGTTCAGAAGAGTGTTAGCCTGATGAATGGAATCTCAGTATCATTTGCTCAATCCACAAAAAAGGAGACCTCCTCCACTGCGCCAACTATAGAAGCATAAGTCTCCACCACAACATAGCATACAAGATCTTATCTACAGAATAACGATGGAGTACTCTCGCTGCTCCGCTAAGGTCGGTAATGTCTTAGCCGAGTCCTTTGATGTCAAAAAATGTTTTAGACAAGGTGGCGCACTGTCATGTGACTTCTTTAACATCATACTTGAAACAATTGTGCGGAAATCACAAGCACACTTAAGACACAATCCTTCAAAAGCATGCGCAATGACTTGCGTACGCTGATGATATTGGCATACATGGCAGAATTTTATGGTTTCTGGAGGCAACACCATGATTTTAAAACCTTGGCCTCAATTCGGTTTATGTTCCTTGATTCGTCTGACAGAAAGGCCACCGGGTATATAGAGTGCAAGGGCTTTGGTGCAATTTTTGGTAATTTTGGCTGCCCCTAATAACTTTGATATTTATTTCCTTATACGTACATGTGCATTGACTGGTTTGTACACAATCCCAACATATCTTGTTTACCTTGTCGTTGTTTTCTGTCAACTGTCTCCAGTTGCGTACGCGAAGTTGGCTGAGGTCTCTTTACATTTGTATGAGTTAGCTATGGTAAGGTCGTCCTCTATTGCGTTGTTCATCTGCTGTTCATTCAAGGTGATCTAGTCATCTAAACCGTGTTAGCCGAGCTTTTCTGAGGAAATCAGCATCGCTGTACGGCCCATTCAGTTCGCTGTTGGAACGTTTCCTCCCTGCCCGAAAGCATTCTCATCCGCTTCAATCTTTGTTCAAGCTTCTGCGCTGCAAAGCAGGACTGGTATAATCAGGGTCTTGAGTAAAGTACTAAATTAATTGCCTTTGATGCCCAAAAAAGCAGCTATTAGCAAGAGTGATTCTGCCCTTTATTTCCGCGCTGGTATCGTTGTTGGGGTTGATAGGGTAGTCGAGGTAGATAAAGTGCCTTACTACCTCAAATCTGTAACTGCCTATGCTGTGTTGACCTCTAAGTTCGTCTTTCTCGCTTCTGCTTTAAAAGTCGCAAATGCTCCATTGACAGCTTTCTGCATTCTTGTCAATATCGTATACGTATGCGCGTAACTGAACAGACTTTTGAATGATGGTGGCCATAGAGTTAGCTTGCGAGTTTTGCACAATTATTTCAATTCAATTTTGGTGGGATCTAAGGCTCCCATTTACTTAGCTTAATACAAGCTTAATCTAACTTAAAAACTACGACTTAAGAACTAACAAAAAGACTTAACAACTAGAAACCAAGGGAATGGTGAAGGAGATCTTTTTTGAAACCACGAGTAGTGTTCAGGTTGAAATCAAAAATGATTAGATTTGTATCGACCTGGCAAAGCATCCGGGAGATTGGTTCGTTGTACTCGTATATAAAAGAGACGAGTGTATTGTAAATTATGAGGGTTAGCGTTGAAGAAAATAGAGATGTAAAGGGAGGCGTAAGTCACTGAATCAGAGAACAGTCGATGAATGAAGAGATGAAGACAATTTGAAAAAGATCAATTGATGACATATTTCATCAAAGACATTAGATAATCTGTAGCAATAACATCGATTTCGTTGCCATTTTCTAGGGCTGACAGCGAAAAGGATACGAATTCAACTACGGTCGCAGTAGTTGATCTACCTTTCGGTAATCCATGCTGAAGGGGGTATATAAGAGACTTACACTGAAAGTAGCACTTCGTATAAAATATTGTACTTTCGAATATTTTAGGTATGTGAGAAAGTTTTGCAATAGGACGGTAATTATTTGCGTCATTTTTGTAAATCGCTGTTATGAAAGATCTCTTCCAAACTTGGGTAAATTCCTTTTGTGTGAGGGAGTGATGAAATAGGAAGGAAAGCGGGGAGACAGATTGGAGTCACACTTTTTGAGAAATATTGCGGGGCTGTGTTTAACTTCTTTTCTGATATTGAAGGTCAGTAGCGTGCATTTTCGATCAAGTTCCTGTACAATCGAATGAGCTTAGCAGCCATGCCAAATCTAGAAGTGGCTCTGTACAGTTCGTTTCTCGAGACGCTGTCATATGCGGCTTTGAAATCAATGAAGAGGTGATGTGTAATGTAAACATTTAGCCTATGATGGGCTTTCCTGGCCCAAAACTACACGATTAGACTATAGACAATCCAGCTAAATGATCCAGATAGGCGTTCACAAAATACGGCCGGCAGGATTTTATCGAAACTTATTCCCCTGCAGTTTGTGCGGTCCAAGCGATCTCCTTTCTTTAGGATCGGAAAAATAATGCTGAAGTTCAATTCGTAGGGCATACTTTCGTCAACCCAGACTTTGGAGATGAGTTGATGTATGCTCCGTATCCACTCATCACATCTTGGCAGCTAAACCATATGGTGCAGCAGCTTGGATGGACTTGAAAATTTCAAAATGGTTTATTCTGTTTGACGGTGGGATGTTGTTCGTCATCACCGTTGAGCAGGCTGCAGAAACAATCTTTCAAAATTCTTAACACCGAATGTGGTTCTACTATGAAATATCCTTCTCCATCTTTGCAGATTTCTGTTCTGGCTTTACAGCTTTGGCATGTTGGTTTTATTTTTTGGTAAAACTTGTGAACATCATTCTTCTGATAGCGCTTCTCTAAGGCCTCGATCGAGTGCTTATCGTGCTTTTTTGTTTTGTTCTGCTGAGGAGCCCATGTTCTTCCCTTCTTCTCCACTCATAGAGATCTCTAGACCACTTAATTCTTTTCTGCAGATTTACCTGTCTGCATTCGTCATCGAACCAGGGGTTTCTTAATTGGGGAGAATTGACACTCAATAAATCAGAGACGGTCTCTTGGCAGTGATGCCACTGGTCCTCTATGTTCGATGCTGGCGGAATGGAAGTCCTTGACAGGTTAATGGAAATTCAACCGGAAAAGGCCTTTTTAGTCTCTTGCGATTGTAGCCGTTCGACATTGAACCTACTCATAATAGTTCACTGGCTTTGAGCTGTTACGGATATCCGCAACCGTATCTTGGCAACAACAAGATTATGGTCCAAGTGAATGTTAGCTGGTCGAAAGGTTTGAACATCCATGATTTGCGTCGATCGCAATATGATCAATTTGGTTGGCAGTCTGTTGGTCAGGGGTCAGTTAGGTCCTGGAATCCGTCAAACATTAAAAAACTTTTGTATCGCATATCCCTGTAAGAAGGTTGTGTTGTGGAGACCACCAAAGATGTCCCCCTTGGCCTTGATATTTGGCTCGTAGAAGCATCTTTCTTAGAATTTGTCGTCATTCACTAATTTTCCTCTAACAGCATCCGCATCCGAATAAACGCTGCAACTACTTGTCGCCTCGGTTGGCTATAACATTATCGATAGTAGATATCATAGTTTTCCTCCTCTTTTTGTCCGATCCATCCATTACACTTCTTGGACAGCTGTTATGTCTTCTTTGTAGCAGTCGAGGATCTCTATTATTATAAACACTATGGTTATCTATTCCGTATAAGGTTCTGAGCTCTATGTCGGCGTTGCCCTGTATTATACTACTACTATTATTTTGTCAGCATGAGTAAGAGTTTACACATGCAGTTACCGGGAACCATCATTGGGTGGTAGGGTAAGCACTACACAACGAACTTGATTGCTGCTCTGCGGACCCCATTGCCGCTAAAGTAGAGTTTTATGCCCTGACTAAATTCATTTAAATTGTTTCAAAGGTTCTATGTCTATTCCTAAATGTAAGATCTAGATTGGGTATACAATCATAATTCATCATAGTTATTCAACTGCTGAAAACAGTTTCTTGTTACTATGGGCTTTTAACCTTTCTCAACATCACCAAGGCCCACACGCAGACTGTAAGCCATCTTAAATGGAAAGAAAAAAATGAAAATAATACAAAAGTAACTCGATCCATGACACGACAGTTGCATTTCTATCTGAAATCAACACTCAACAACTCCGACCACAACAACAACACACCGAAAGGAAAATTCCAAACTTGAAAAGTCCACAAATGTAATTACAGCCAATAAAACCGACTAAAACCCAAATACAATTGCAAGAGAACAACCGCATTGCATTCGTGTTGCCAGCATGAGTATCTACCCCATGCCCATATGGATCTACCGTATCTGTGTATCTATTGTATGCGTGCTGCTGTGGATAAAGCCAAAGCTAATCCGGGAATACATAGGTGGTCATAGAAATTTAATAGTTTCCACCAAACGGGGACGTTGATAGAAGAAAAAAAAAAATAGAAAGACCTACAAAAAAATCACTTGAGCATGGCAAATGTCCATGGAACCACAGTCGACATTCGATAATTAAAAAAAAGAGAAATATATTTGATGTTTAGGCACTAACTCATTCCACCCAGCACAATGTAGTTTTATAGATGAAACGGAAAGACAAACATAATGATGAATTATTCGACCCGACATACCAAGGAAACTGACAAAAAATATACAGAAACCCACCATCAAGGATAACAAAAACGGGGGAAAGAAAGGTAAAATATGTGTACATCACAGCAGAACAAAAATGGAAAATATGAAAACTTTCGTCGGTTCCAGATACATGTGCAAATTTTATCGGATCGCAGCACACACGTTACAACTTTCTCAATGCCAGCGCACTATCCAAAAACTAAACACATGAAAGCAAGTCCCATATACATATACGGATAGCACCATAGATGGCATGGAAACACGCACTACTTCCGCTGCATTATCCCTCAAACTAAAAAATTAAAAAAAAAAAGAAAAACACATGAATTTATGGAAAAATGGGAAATTTCTCACTACCACCCCTAGTTGGGGCATGTGCGACATGCACCTCGAAAATAATTTTTTAACATTTTCCAACGAACTTATAATTTTCCATGTCGCTGTGGGCGGCAAAAAAAAATTAAAAAAGGAAAACGCGCAAAAAAATGCTAATAAAGGCAAAAATGCTGAAGGGTCGATTCGGGGGGTTGAAGTGCTGGCGGTGGAACACCACTAGGGGTAGTGGGTAGAGATGGATCAAAACGCAATATTGCCTCAACATGGTGTACATTGCAAATTAATTTATTTTCCCACCCCCCATTCCTAGGAACTCCTCGGTACGTTGCAGTCAAAGTTGATGATTTTCTAATATTTCATACACCACGCCATCTATGGAGGGCTTTGGGTGTTCTAATAGGTCTTCTATATAGGGTGACATCAGCAACGTTAATATTATTTTTTCGATTGTTTTCGCAACAATAAAAAACAAAAACCATCAAAACGGAGAAGAAAAAGAAAAATCGAATTTTCTCCAGAGAACGGAAAACGTAATGCAATTATGCACGCACTGCATGATAGATGGTGGCATGAGCTACATTTTTACTTTTACGATAAGAACCACACAAACATTCGTACATACTTATACTACTTACGTTCGTATTGTTTTTTTTTTAACTTTGATATTTGAATTTATAATGTGGAACTTTTGCGCATGAGTCTTCTTAGATATGCAAGCCAAGTTAGAATTTGTGGCTACGTGACGCAATGAATGTTGCATATTCGGGCCGTTGCGTGGAAAGTAAATGAATTTGTTAATTTAGAAAGAAAAGAATGTCCTTAACAGATCATAATTGTTACGCAGAATGCTAATGCATCGCACTGCTACTAGCACAGTTTCCACCAAGAACTTAAGCTCCTTATTGGATTGGTTTACAGTTTTATGCTTTTACACAATCCTAAATGATGTGGATGACTGGGAACTTTTCTAAATTTACATACAAGAGAGCATGAATCAAGAGCTGCCTGCGCCGGAAAACATCTGTGGCTTAGACATCGGGCACGAAAAAAACGCGAAGCTTTGAAATGATAGCAATCGGTTCGGATACAAATGGCGTTTATGTTGTGGTGGTTGTTAATTAAAGACAACCGGAATGTAAAGACCACCATGACTCTAGTGTCTGAAGGCCTCAAAATATTAAATTGCTTTAACCGGAAGAAGCACGCTGTCTTCTAGTGTCTGGTCTTTACAGAAACCACCACAGTAATTAGTCAAAGGCGATATCTATGGTCACCTAAGTGATACCAAGGATCTAGTGCTTATCGGAGACATTCCTAATAGTCTTGGGCGAAATCAATGCCGAGAAAAGCACCAGGAATATGATTCAAAACACGTTGAAAATAAAAGAAAGCCACCCAACTTAGTGCGTTGCTTACTTTTACTTTACAAGTTACCTATTCATTGAGGTCACACTGTTTATTGGCAACATTTGCCATGTGACTAGGACGTCTAGCTGGATCCATCACTCACCGGCGGCTCATTCTATATCTTAAACATCTCAAACAAACGTCGACCAGATATCGAAATAACGCACGATTGTTATTTTACACTTGCAACTATTACGAAATGTATTTAACGAAAGTTGGGGCCGATGTATAATCCACGCTACATTTTTTCCATGGCTGGGAGGCAGAACAGTTATAAGATTTTGCAACGTCGCTCAGAACTAAATGCTAATTGTGACTGATGTACTACAGTATCAGACTGACTTGTAGAGCTGACCACCCTTTGGAAGCGTCGTGGTGGCTGTGACTTGAACTTTATTCACAGAGAGTCTTCGGAAGTGAAGTACCACATATGACTAGACCTTCTCTTCACCTTCGGAGTATAAACACGAAACGTTTTTGAGATGAAACATGTATACGGCCACCAACATTTGGTGGCTTAAAAAGTCTCAGTCTCGACCTACAAGGAGTCCTATTCGAAGTATTATAAATGCTTTGCAGAGAGTCCAGATCCTGTGGAATATATTTTTCCAGGGTTATTTGCGGCTGCACCCTTTGAGGTAGTATATTTTTTTCTATCGGAATACAGCACTCAGGCAGAGGACTAGTCCATTGTATGTCCCTCCATCGTAAAAGTTGTGTTACTTATGTCCAGTACACTTACAATAGATGTTTAGTAAAAGCGTATTGGCTCGCCACGACGACGTCAGCAAGCAGTCTGTAGTCATTCCTGCAGGGGGACGGCAGGAAAGTCCCTGAACTCTTAGAGACAGCACTCATTTGATCTTCCCACCGTATGCAGTTATGCTTATATAAAACCGAACTCTCAATAGAAGCTCTAACCGATTCTAGATTCAGGGTCCGAAAAACTCTCCTCTGAGCCGAGTTTAGCGCGTTCATTGGCGATTTCATTTTCCATGATCCATCAGTAAGGCGTTATACGAAGATCTTTGATTCTTCACAATATATTGCCACCAGGATTGCGTATATCTCCGCTTGGAAGACAGACGCAAGTTTTCCTACCGAGGAGTGAAATCTAACATTGCTATCCTTCAGAAAAACACAACCGACGCATAGGATAGCTGCACAAATTCAGAAGACCCGTCTCGGCGACAAGACGCATGTATTTCAGAAAGTTGTTTTACAGTATCAACGCCTTGGAGGTTTTCGGCAATCCATATTTGGCCCAAAGAAGTTTTTTATCCAGGAAGATATCCAAATGCTTAGTTTTGTTGAAAATGTGAATGGTAACGCCTTTAAGAAAATGTTCTGAACAGGCGAATGTCTGTCAAAGTTGGGTTGTTCTCTCTCACCGCTATTGTCTCTAATGGTCAACAGGCACGTTCTTTATGCAGCACTGAATAATTATGTGACAATAACACTATTTGTATCTCGACACGTCATGTCTCGACAATGCGGTGGATATTTTACTATCGAAGACTGCAATGTGTTTCAACTCACTCCAGCTCTTTCCAAGTAGTCTTGATTCCTCTTAGGCCACCTAGCTCTTCTGCCTGACTGAGTGAGTTGATTCCACTGCATGATTTATACCGAAATAGGGCCGTCTTCACGTCGATTGATGTGACCAATCAATTGCCACTTCCTCCTCCGTAATGTGACGTCTATATGTTCTTGACCCGTTCTCAGATAAAGTTGTTCCTTATAGTTGAGGTTCTATTTACGTATTTCTCGAAGGTTTGCAGTCTTCGGGTGGCAATGTTGGTAACCTTCTAAGTACTACACCCGTATAATAGTACTAATTCTACATTGGATCTGAACAGTCTCAGTTTGGCTTTTGTGCTGAGAACATTGCTTTCCCAGGCTTTTGATATCATTCCAAACGCAGCTCTAGGTAACCCGATGCTGCTGCCCACATCGATTTCGGCGGTACCTAAATATAGAAAGTTTTCGAATTTCTCGACCTGTTTTCCGTCAATGTTGAGCTGAGCGTCGGAGTTGGAAATGCTCAGCACCCATGTTTTTCCCGAATTCATATTAGCCCTACTTTGTTTGCCTCAGCTTGCACATTTTGTACTATTTGGTGGATTCATTATCTTATGTGCAAGAAGGTAAACATCCTCAGCGTAGTTTATGGTTTATTTCAGTTAGTGCTGCCCGAAGTACATTGCTGATGACTACCAGTAATAACAACCGTGAGAGCATATAGCCCCGACGTACTCCATTATGGACTTCAAAGTCATCTGACACCTTACGATTATGCAGAACGTGACACTTACCACCCTTCTAAGTGATATTAATAACAGCTATAAGTTTTCCCAAGATACCTCTTCTGCGTAACGCTATCCAGATAGCATCTCTGTTCAAACTATCGAAAGCCCTTTCAAAGTCAATGAACAGTAGATGTAGTGGAGATTTGAACCCAATGTATTGTTCAACGATGATTCGCAAGGTGTTGATGTGATCTACGCAAGAGTATCTACCCAGAAATCCTGCCTATTCGGTGAGTCAACTGACTCAACTGCTATCTAAACTTTTCATTGAATGTTGTTTGGAATTCCGACCACCAGTAAGTTATTTTGTGATGCGATAGATGGTGGTGCTGTCAGACCTGCTAGGTGCTTCTTCGACCTTCGAGGCCAGTGCGTCGATGTACGAACGCTTGGCACGTTGGATAGTACGCGGCACTTCCTTCCTCTTCACACGATATTGGGCTTCTTACTCGAGTTTCTTTACTGCTGATGCCGCTGAAGTCCGAACTTTAAGTGAAATACAATCATCGAACCGTCATAGAGATTAGAAATTTTAAACACTATAGCGGACACCCTTGAACAAAAAAGTCAGGTATAAGCCAAAAGTGGTACTGGTATTATCCACGGAGGCATGGGAATGGATGCCAGAACCTTTAGAAATGGCGAACAAAGAGTTGAACACCACAGCAACGGAGACAGGATATCTCTGAATGCAACTCTTAGTCTACTTCTGCCATATTACCCGTATACCTATTGATGAGACTTTTCAAAATTGACACCTTTGGCCTTATACCTTATTATAGCTGGGCTGGGTTGTACCATTCAGTTCATTAGAGCCAGCTGAGATGCCTCAACATGTTTTCCTCAATTCGGAATTCAATATACCTATGTATGTTTTCTATATTCGAAAAATATGAATTCCAATGAGCCTCTCCAGCTGTTGACGGACGGAGAGTAAATTTTCATTTGGCTTGGATCGACTACGAAATGTGAGCTTACGGCCAATTTCGTTGCCGGAGAGGTCAATTTAGATAAGGTTCAGCAGAGCATTTATTCTTCCAACAGCGTCTTAGTCATTGCCATTCGTAGTAAAAGACGAGACCCATCTTTCTAGTTTAGCTGAGACCGTTGACGGACGGAGAGTAAATTCTCAATTGGTTTGGATCGACTCCGAAATCTGAACTTGCGGCCAATTTCGCCGCCGGAGAGGTCAATTTAGATAAGATTCAGCAGAGGGTTTATTCTTCCAACAGGGCCTTGGTCATTGTCATTCGTAGTAAAAGACGAGACCAATCTTTCTAGTTTAGCTCTAGTTTGGACGATTTTTAGAAAGAAGTTTCTCATTTGAACAATTTATACTCTTGTATAAATGTATGAATGTTCAGCCCAGGCTATAGCATCATGTTGCAGATCCTGGAATCGGGGACGCAATAGCAGATTGAAGAAAGTAATTTTCAACCGACACACATTCGTTAGTTTCGAGGCCTTCCTCTTCGTTGGGCTCTTGGATATCAGCCTTTCAAACTGTGCTGCTTTTGGAGTCCATTTAACAAATTCGCTCTTTCGGTTTAGCTTTCTGTAGTATCACCCTTGCTAGCACCCTATCCTATGGTCATTCTGCTATGGATCTTTGATGTAGGCCTACAGTATTGTATCTATCAGATTTAATTGCCCGATGGATTGAGTTCGAATGAAGGCGCCTTAAAATTCCTTGTTCCGATCGAGATTGAAAAGGTGACGTGTGAAGATACACCTTTGCACCTAGCACCTGGAATAATTAATTCTTTTAGTTACGTGTCCATTTGTTATGTGTTTTACCTATATTACTTCTCCGAAAGGTTTGCGGTGTGTGCAACGGAGTAACTAGTGTCAATCTCTGGCACATTTCTAAAAATTTTTAGATAAAGACCAAGAGACCTTATGCTTTTTTATTTATTCACAATACATGTATGTATTCACATACAGCATTTTTAAAATTCATTTCTGAACTGTACAAAGTATCTTTCTGGCTTATCCCTTCTCCGAAACATGGAACTGAAGAAATCACATAAGATGTTATCCTCTTTCCGAAATCAGACACATGTTGGAAAGGTTACGAAGCGCAGTAAGGTGCTAATATTGTTTTGTTCTTTTTAGGTTCTATCACCCATCGAAGAAAACATACAAAGCTTCAACAAAGCTTAAGCTTCAACTAGTTCTTCAATGCGTTTTAGCGCCCTTCTCATGCTTATGGAAGTTTTCTCTTTCTTCTTTTGGTCGTACAGCTCACAGGCCACTCTCGTTCTTCTATGCAGTGCCGCTTGGCAAGTGAGTTGTTTCTCTAAATGTTCTTGTTTGCATTTTTCATCAAACCATTGGTTTCGTGGAGCTGGTTGAGTGAAACCCAGAACTTCTTGGCATTGGTCCCACTGCTCTTCACCATGACGTTGGTTGCATAGGACATATCGAGAAATTAAGGGATGCGACATCGGCAAAGACTCTGACGGTTTGCTGCGGTTGCAACCGTATAACCTAAAATCTACTCAGAGTATTTCTTCGATGTTGAGGTATTTGAGATATTTGTAGACATATCTTGACTGCAAAGAGATAATGATCCGAGTTTAGGTTCACCGCTCGGAAGTTCGGACATCTATAACACTGGGTGGGGAAACCGTGTGCTATTACAGTGATTACTCCACTCCTCAGAAAAGTCAGTTCGCTTCCAGACGTGGTGTCATGCAGACTATGCTTCTCAACTACCCTACCGGAAATGTCCTCCCTTCCTATTTTGGCAATAAAATCACTTAAAACGATCTTAATATCATATTTTGGACAGTGGTTGCAAATTTTGTCGATGAGCTCATAGAAACATTCTTTTGTAGCATTGTTTGTTTCCTCTGTGGTGGCGTGACCACATATGTGTGTATATAGTTGACGTTGGCAAATAGAGACTTTATCTGTATTATTATAAATGTGTCGAAAGTTCAAGACTTATTGCCTAATTCTGAAGCTTAAATCAAATGCGCACACAAATGGATTCTGTTTGCTTCCTCTGTAGTATAGGTATAGGTATGTCACAGTTTTTCATTCTTCTTGCACCCAGCGCATTCTACTGCACCTTTTTATGGGCAATATGTACTAGGGCCTGTGGTAGTTATTTGGCTGCACGGGGTCTGGTCAAAGTTCGTACAATCCATATGCAGATTCGAACGTTGTTGTCCTTTTTTCGTTGTGCAGTTTCGTTAATCCGAGGCTTTTGGTAGTAAACTCCACGCACAACCTCCAATCAGGAGAGCCAATCCTTTTTTATGACCCCTTGGGCGAATGCGGCGAGTTATTCCGGAGTGAGTAACCTACTTCGGGGGTATGAGAGCTGCAGTTGACTTATTTTGGGTTCATCCGCCATCATCACAATTTCAGCACCCTGACTAATTCTGAAAAACCTTACAGACCTCAGCTCCAAATACGTGGAAGTAGCACATATAAGGTATCTACCATACTTCCCGTTGAAGCCATAGTTGGTTCAATGATCCTTCCTTCTTTCATTCTGAGATTAAGTCATTTTTGACAGTGTAGTGTTTTTATTTCCCCTTGCCCAACACTCGTGTTTATACGTAGATCAAGTAAGTCATGTCCGGTTGGACGATACCAATACCCATCGGCTAACACGAGAAAGCAAAATAAGCACAATTGATGTGCAGTCATAGCTGCAGAGCTGTGCATCGCCAAGTTGACGCCACTTAGTGCCAAACCCAATCGTATATACCCAGGACCGCTGTTCGTTATTGAGGCACTCATTTTTGAAGCGCTTTCACGTTCACCAAAAGTTACCGTCTAATGCGGTGAATGTTCTGACAGAGTTATTAACCCATATTACTTCAAAGACGGTAGTGGCGGGACGACTACGTTTGACGGAGTGCAATGTAGGGTTATTATAAGCGATTTTTTGCAATTCGAATTGGATAAAAATGGCATGGAGAATTAATAGTTTCAACAGGATGGTACAACATGCCATATTGCTCTTGAAACAACTGATCTTTTAAAGACGATGTTCCCCAATCAATTGATTTCAAAAAATTGTGATTCGACACGGGTCACCACGTTCACCTAATTTGACTCCGCCTGACTTTTTCATCTTTGGATATTTGAAGAGCTGGGTTTATGCTAAACCAGAACAATTTAAGATGAACAATTCCAAAATCGATGTAAAATGCCGAAAAAAGTCCAATTTTTGAGTGCCCGCAAATGGTGCCCATTATCCAATTATAGTTTTCAAGAACTGACTGCTGGTTAAGTGAGTAACTAGTTTCATTCAAATTATTGAAAAAAAAAACCGTAGGTTTTTAGGAAAAACACCTTGTATAATATTTAAATATGTATTGCCTTTTTCAGGGATGCATTTTTCAGTTCCCTATGTCTTGCTTCAGGCTAGAGTGCGTTATATTGCTAAGCTCATATTCTTGTTTCATAAGCGGGTCTCTAATGACTGAAAAATAAAAAATCTATATGCTGACACTCTGTAGGCATCATGAACAACAACTTAAAAAAAAAAAACACTTTTAGAAACAAAATTGCTATTCTAAAAATATGTACTCATACCTCCAGTCAGCTTAACCCGGTGATACACATTTGAATTTCGTGTTCAAGAAACCAACAACAAACGTTCACAAATTTCTTACACATGTATCTACAAATGTGTACATAAATATTAATCAACAAATAAACATCAATTAAAAAGCGACAACAAAAAAACAACGAAGCGTTTGGTGAAGACTGGCAGATTACAAAAAAATATAATTCGAGGAAATTGAAATTGCTGTGTGTAATCAAAAAATAAAATAAATATAAACAAACAAAAATTCTTATCTAATTGTCATGCAACAAGTTTTTACCCAACAATCAAGGGGTTGTTGGCTAGCCTCCCTTCAATGTGAGGCGTCGCAGGGGATGAGGCTTCAATAAAACAAATTCGAAAATGAAAAAGATAAAAATACGAAAAATACAAAAATGTGTTTTCTATTTTTTTTTTGATAATGAAACAACGACTCGCCCGCGGCGAGAATGCTTTGACCTAAATTCAAAGCGAATTTGCTCTTTTGTATACGAATTTCGTTAGCCGTTTTTTCGTTTGTCATAGCTTTTTTGTTCTGTCCAATTTTTATTTTATTGTATTTTATGTGAAATTGAGTTGTTTTTTTTTTTGCGCAATGTATTCGTATGGTTACTCATACTAGGGATTCACACGTTACAAACGCGCAGGCGGAAATATAACGCAATAATGCACCATTGTGTTTAAATGGTGCGACTGTAACATATGCAACAAAATGTCGCGGTCGTTCGTACCAGGGAATTATTGATTTTCGCTTTCTTTCGGCAGATTAAGACAAGTGTTGTGAGTTGCGTAAGGAACATGCTATCGAAATCGTACTCCGAAATGGTCAGAATAATTTCGAAAATTTTTTGGAAATACAAATGCGCTATTTACTTAAGTACTCGTATCATGATGGGAAGCTTACCAAGAGGCCACTTTCAAATTAGCTTATGAGGACAAAGAACAAAATGTTAAAGTATAGTCTTAGAGTTCTGGTAATTTTAATGATTTTCCACAGGAAAGTTATCTAGGCCCTTTACTCTTTACACTATTACCAAAGGTCTTCTTTCTTCAAAACACTCAATCTGACACACTCGGGTCGGTTCTGAGAGTTATTAACAAAATTAATTCAACACCGGAAAAGTGACTTTAAATCTTTGACAAGATATGCAATGCCCTGGGCGACAGAGTATCCAAAGTGACAAATACGCCCTCATAAGCCAGTTTGGACTATTCAGTGATTAGTAGTTAGGTATCTTTGAATTTCAAAGGATTCCTTATGATAAAAATCAGGGCCCACTTAGACCGGCAGTGGATCCACGGTAGGATTGCTTACGGAAACCTATGAAGAGAAACCGCGGGATTGGAACCACTGGGATGGTAATATAGATTTTAGGTTGTATCTTAGTTCAATGCTACGTAAGAAGATAAAGAAGCTACTAGCCAAAGACCATACCTTTTTCTCAAAATTTTCTCAATTTCTGACTCATCTTTGAAGTTTTCGCAGAAATCGCGGTGGTGCACATTCAAGCGTTCAACGTGGATGCCACAGTAACCTTTTAAGCTACCAGAGGCCACTCGGGCATTCCCCTATAAAGAGTGTAATCTAATTTTGCTGCAATTTTGGCTAAAATACTCTAGTCATTGCGCACGTGCCAAGTTAGACCCAACGTGCAACGTCTCTTTTGGTCATACTTGGCCCTCATCAGGTCTTTTATATCCATGTACCTTGCTAGCCAGCGATATCTCATTCAGGAAGTCTCTGCAGGGTTCTGTTCTCGATCCAGAGTCTTATTAGCTGTCGAAATTCGACACCATCTGCAGTTTTTGTTGTTGCATCCTGTATTATAAAAGTCACCTCTTTTTATAAAATAATGGGGTTCAGTCCTAGGACATCGCAGCATGTCCCCTCTGTGTATCGTCACCATATCGGTGTAAAAAGCTAGTATCTTTGTTTCTAATTTCTGGTAAGAACTCCGATAGATAATCTAATGCCAAAGCCAGCCTAAGGATCGTATGATCAGTTTTTAACAAAGTTGCTGCAGTCTCCCAGCAACAAAAAATGCTTAAATGCTGGCTTAAAATTACTTAACAATCTTATACTAACTTACTGGCCCAACACAGGCATTCTAAGCTACTCTAAATTTTTATAACTATGTCTTTCGACTTTATTTACATTTTCTTTACGGATACTTATTTACTATACTTAAAGCTAAGAAAAAAAATTGTTAACAAAATCTTAGCATATGGACATAATTTTTTATTTTTTATAAAAACTTAATAACTTAAAATAAACCTTAGCCTACCTAACCTACATACACAAAACACACATCCTCACACATAAACATTATTCGCAATTATATACATACTCGTATATTAGTATATACCTTTGTATATACCAATACATGCATATATTTCTTAAGTGCTAACCTAAACTTACGTAAGCTGGAAATCGCTATTCACAGAGCAAATAGATTGGCCAGCTTTGCCTCAATAGTGAGGCTGGTCCGTAATTGACGGAAATGACGACGAAACATCTTCTCCATCATTCAACCACCAGAAATGCTGGTGCTGCCGAACGACATCCCTCTTATCGCGATTTCGCACCTCCCTACTGAACCTGAGACGATCCACACTGCCATATGCGACGTCTCTGTTGTAGTTGAGTCGCCTGTCCCCAGCTGTCCGAGCGACATGGAAGATTAATGGGACCGCTGATATATCCTGGATCAACCCTTTCTGATCTAGGTAGAGGAATGCTTCTGGTGGAACGAAGCCGTCAGAGCGGACACACTCGTGGTAAAGGTAATTGTGGTAGAAAGCCCCAGATATCAGGTTATTCGTCCAGGTCATTGTTCTTGCAATGAGCCTTCGAGTCAGCTTAATTACGAAGTTGTCCACTCGTATTAGGTTCGCCTATTGTAAAGGACCTCATTAGGATAAATTTTTTTGTACTCCGACTCTGGTGTTCTGTACAAGCGAAGGCAAGTCCCCTCAAACACCCGAATCTTTTTCATTAAGCTTGCTCGTACATTGAATCACACGGGACACCCAAATACCTTTACCCTCGCATCGAGTTGGCTGCTATAAAAAAGTCTCTTTGTAAGGGCAAAAGCGCGTTTAGCTCTGGTCAGAGCAGCATCTACATTTTTGCCAAAATACAGAAACTGATCTATCCAGATTCCAAGGTATCTGACTACATTTCGACAGGCAAGAGGTTGCCCGATCGCGAACTTACGCCAATTTTTTCTGGTATCCCTAGAGGCTCCAGACAACGGCGTCCTAAAGAGAATAGTTTCCGACTTCTGAAAGTTGATTTTCAACTTCCAGTCATCGCAAAATCGTTTTATCTTATCGAAGAAACGCTGCAAGAGAGCATTAATGACCTCGATTTTTGGACCTATTCTGTACGCTATCAAATCGTCTGCGTTCGCACTAGTATGGGGAGGTGAACCTATCAAGTCGTGAATTAACATTCACCGCAAGGACCTTCAAAGTTTGCTTCACCATGTGCGTACCCATTACGACATGTGTTGCGTTAGGCCCGGCAGCAGCGCGTAGATCTGGTCCACCCGCTTGGCCTGTTCTTGCACCTGCTTTTACAGCTGAGCCATATGTCCTTGGATTGTGAGCAAGATGGCGGTGCAGCTTCCGTTGTTCTCGGCGTTGGCGCCGGAGAAGCAACAGTCGCTTGCCGTACGGTAGCCCCCTACCTGATGCCATTTGGACGTAGGAAATTTGCGACGTGACGGCTGGTGTTAAAAACCTAACAGGTGAACGTTTGCATTCACCTAACAGGTGAATGTTTGACCTCCACCTTCTGCTGGTTCGGCTTTGCTTTCTTAATGTCAGCGAACTTAGGACAACCCCGATAGTTTGCGGTGTGTCCCATGTTTCCACATAACACGCACGAGAGCTGCGACCTATCGGATGCTCCGTCAACACCCAGAGCACACTCCTCGGAACTGTAGTTCTTAGCGCAGTTCACGCATCGAAGCTGCATTTGGCAGTTCGACTCGGCGTGCTCGAACCTCTGGCAGCGAACGCATTGTATAACGCCTTCGCTCCTTTTTAATTTTTCCCAGTGAACCACCTGGTAGTCTAGGACATTGATACTCCTTAGACTATCCAGACGGCTTTCGGGACTGAGCTGCACCAGGAAGAAAGGCAGACTCCGTTTCTCCCGCCTGGCTCTAGCTGTGGTAAATGGCTTTACCTCCACAAACTGGAGTCCTTCGCAGTCCTTCTCTTTGAGCAGTGCCAGGATCTCCTCAGGATCAGAAGACGGTTCCAACCCCTTCAGCAGCATCGATTGCCGCTTTTCACACTTTGGTGTGAATGAGTAGTGCTCCGTCGTCGTTTCCTTTATGAGCTCTTTCACTTTCGCGTAGCCCTCCACTGTATTACAGTAGATGGCATGGCGATCGTTCCCCAATCGCTTGATATTAAAATTATTACCAATAACCAACTTACACAGGTCTTTGGCTGCATTCACCTCCAATTTATAGGTGTTGATAGGAGGCACCTCCTCCTTCCTCATCTGCTGCTGCTGTTTCTGTTGTTGTTGTGCTGCTGCTGTTGTTGTTTTTGCAGGTTGCTGTTTCTGTTGGTGCTGTTGTTTCTGCTGCTGCCGTTGTTTCTGCTGCTGTTTTGTTTTTTGCAGTTGTTGTTTCTGCTGCTGCTGGTTTTGTTGTTGCTGCAGTTGTTGTTTCTGCTCGCGTTGCTTTTTTTGTTGGGAGCTTTCTACCTCTAATGCTCCCTCTGCCAGCGTGCAGTTTGTTTTTGCTTAACAGCAAGCAAAATAAAATAAGATAACAAGATAAAATATCTTTCAGCTTTTCTATGCTGCAGCTAATATCTTTAATCATTTCATCCTTATCTTCCGACTCAGATGCCGCTAGAGACGTAAAGTTGTTGTTGTTGTTGGACTTCATCAGAGATGAACATCAACGTTTGTTTTTTGTTTTTTTCTGTTTCAGCTGCTAAAGCAGGACTTATTTTTATTTTTGATAAATTCGGAGTGGTTTCCAACCTCCTCCTCCTTTTGATTTCATTCGCCACGGCATCGGCAACACTGTTGTTGCCTTTTGCAACTCCCGTTATGTGAAGAGCGGAACGCTCTCCACCATCCATCACGTGATTTAGTTTTGTAGTAAACACTTTAATTTACACTTTCTTGTTACTAATTGTCTTTTTAAATAGAAAGAAAAGAAAAAAAAAACGTTCGCGTAGGCTGAGAAGGGAACCCACAACCCCGAGATATTTGCCACTTAGGCCACCGAACACTTGACAAATTATTAATTAAAAGTATACGCTTTTTCCACACTTGTAAAGCCGAACGCGAAATATGCCTGATTTCTACGGAGGTCTATGAACGACTGAGAGAGTATGTATGCATAGTTTCCGGATGCCGCTCAGGCATTGGAACGCTTGGCTTTTGCTTTATAACATATGGAGCGTAATGATATTGAGCATGGTCTTCAAAGTTACTGAGGGTATTATTCTTAGAACTTCGATATCCAGCGGTTTTCTGGTGCAATAAGCTCTCGCGAAAATACGTGATTGCTTATTTTACCAGACTCCAAAGAACGGTTTATCTAGAACGCATGGGGGCTTTCCCCAGCACTAATGGCTGCACTCTACTGATTCCTCCTCCCCTTGATATTCATATCATTCGGTTTGGAAGCTGGTAATTGTTCTCAAGTCTTCATTCGTAGATTTCGCAATAGTGACAACATTATCAGAGATACTCCTCCTCAGCGGGTACACACAAAAACAAAGGCAGTTTTATGCCTTTATATCACTCATCTGGAGAATGCTTAGTTTTCCTTGCGGTAGCTGAGATGGACTGCCCTGATGTATTTGAAGCAATTTTGAACAATTCCGAAAATAATGAGAACAATAGCCGCGGTTGTAATCTCTGTATTATTAGCCAGACCGATTGGTATTGGGGAATCCGCCGCTTTCCGCCAAATTCGAGTGGCGTTCTCGATGGCTATTTAGGTAGTTTAACACTATCGGGAAATACCCCCATTATCACCTTAATTGATTCGATTTTTTACTGATATGATTCAGATGGTCTGATTGCGATTGCCACACTGACTTGGTGCATTTTCGACTTATGCAGCTAGAGCATTCCCGTTGATTTTACACTTTACTTGCCGGTAATCATGTGCTTTGTTGCACTCAGGTTGTTGTATGTACATTTCACTTAATGTTGTAAATATACGATTGTCTATAGATTTGTATTTAGTATAAATTGTTTTCGCTCTTAAGCTGCAATAAGGCATCCCGGCTCAATATTCGCTGTCTGTCAGTTAAACTCCAGCTAATATTGTGACAGATTTTTGTTATTGATGACTAAGCAATTTGTATTAAATAAATTGATATACCGCTCGCCGCTATATTATTATCATCTCGTCCTTCGAAGTCGTGCACACATATAATATGTTTAAGTGCAATCATTAGGATTTAGGTTGTAGGCTGCACCATCCTCGCTCAAGGCATCTGTCAGTGCATTCCCCTATAAAATGATTGTTTTCGTTACTCCATGGTACTACTGCTATTAGCCTAGACTCCACGTCAGAATTGACCATATAAAGGTTATGCAGTGCTTCTAGGCAGTCGAAGGATACTCACTAGTATTTGACAATATTTTACTCAGCCGCAAAATGTCTATCTTTCACTTGTATTGCATAATTTCTCTTTTACGGCTGCCCAAAAAAAAGTGTTATGACTTGCAATGTAAAGAGGCTAGGCAATGTAAGAGGCCTAGCTCAATCTAATGTTGGAAGTATGTTTTTATTTTAATCTTATTTTTACACCTCACCTTGTTAATAAGGCGTGTTGATATCTAAGGTTTAAGTCTTTTAGGAGATTTTTTCAAGGATACAATGGAGCTGCAGTTGGTAATATGATTAGAGAGAGACGATCAATAAACAGTGCATAAGAAATGGTTGGATCACTTTCCAAATAAACATCACCTCAACATTCAAAAATCAGATTGTTTTTTAGCTTGACGAAATCAATATTTCTCGCTATTTTGATTACATTTTCATTATTATGTTTTTTCCGCAAGGAAGAGTTAATTAATAACCCTGCCATTGTGTGATTGGAGATTTTAAGATCGAATATGAACTTCTCACAAGAGCTGGAGATATTGGAAAAACAACCATAAATGTGATCCAAACATCTTCCCGACACAATCATCGTAGGTTCAGTTATAAAACAGGATAGTTCGTGCGATCCTAAGAGGACTAAATGGTTAGATACAGTATCACTGTTATCTAGTAAGTTTAAGTTGAAATCACCCAATATAATTAAATTTTCTCTAACAGACAAGAAAATTCTTCAATATACGTCACAACATTAAACATATGTAGTCTATAAACATTTAAAAATACATATTCAACATTGTTAAATTCAATAGAGACCCTTGTAATGTCCGCACTCTTAAAATCAACCCTCATTACTTCAACAAAACTGCATTGTTCATTAACAAAGCACCCGACAACGACTGCAGCGTAACCTGATGTCATAATCGCAGATGACATAGCTTCTGGTACAACAGAAGACTTCGCTCTTTACGATACAAAATAAACAAATTATGGGCAGTTTTTCTTCGCACCAATTCTTATTATGACCACTCTAACAATCTTGGAACTTACCTGCAATTGACCCAGCTCTATAACTGCCTCTATCAGCGCATTCTCGACACAGCGCAGATCAACCTTATCAACGATCCCAAAACATTTTATCAATTCGTCAACTACAAAAGAAAATCAGACGGTTATCCCCCCTCTCTCTCGTTCCATAATATACCATCGACCGATTCACATATTATTGCCAACTATTTTGCAAACTTTTTTAAACAGTCATTTGCAGACAGCCTCTTCGTACCCGACTCCATCTATTTCAAGTACCTTCCCAATTTCTCAATTGGCCCCTCTCTCTCTCAACCTTTGGATCCCACCCTTATCGACGAAAAGTTACAAAATCTCAACGATGAATTTGTATCTGGTCCAGATGGGCTCCCAGCAATATTTCTCAAAAAATGTGCCTCCACTCTTTCGCACCCACTTTCCTCCCTCTTTCATCTGTCCCTCACAGAAGGGGAATTCCCCAAGTATGGAAGACCTCTTTCATAACCCCTATTCACAAAAAGGGATCAAAGAATGAAGTAACCAACTACCGTCCCATTGATAAGCTTTCTCACATACCTAAAATGTTCGAAAGTTTCTTATATGAAGTTCTCAGCTTTCAGTGCATGTTACTTATATCACCCAGTCAGCATGGATTTCTAAAAGGTAGATCAACTACTACAAACTTAGTTGAATTCGTATCCTTTGCGCTTTCAGCCCTAGAAAATGGCAACGAGATTGACGTTATTGCTACAGATTTCGCTATCTGATCCTGACTGATCCTTTTCAAATTGTCTTCCCTCGGTTTTGACCCCATATTGTTAAAATGGATATCTTCTTATCTGGAGAACCGTTACTATAGCGTTCGCTTTAGGTCAGCCTTCTCAACCCCGTTTTTAGCCACTTCTGGTGTCCCACAAGGAAGCCATCTAGGTCCCCTCTTTTTTATTTTAACTATAAACGATCTTGAGAAGATTATCAAACATTGCTCCGTATCCATTTACGCCGATGACACTAAGTTCTCCAAAACTATTTCTTCACCCCAGGACTCTGTCCTCCTTCAGAAGACCTCAATAGGTTTTCTACTTGGTGTCTAAAAAATTGTCACTTAACATTACCCTTGTCCGGCCCCTCCTTGAATATGCCAGTCAAGTATTAAAAAATTAATTAATTCTCAGGTTGTCGCCAGCTTAAACAAATGCTTCCCTATACCTCAGCAATGATGAAATCATTGACTTATTGAGGACTCGATTCAAAAATACATATATTATATCGCGACTGCCAGTGAATTGATGAATTGGAGAATCTTTTCTCTACTCTTGCAGACCTATTGGATTTACGTTCCTTCTTTCCAAGGTCATGGAAACCCTAATAAACTGTCAGCTCATGAAATATGAGTTTCTCAAGGCACGAAAACTTTTCACTGACCTTCGGTACGGTTTTCGTAGGAACAATTCCGGTAGTGGTGGAATCACGGTCTTAATTAAAGTTGTCTTGGACAGTTTCAATTCTGATATCCACAGAACAAACGCTGATGTGACCTAAGACTCGATTCTGTCTTTAATACTATTTTTATTTTCTATATATGCGTTGAAGGCCTACATTTTAGATGTCACCAACAATTCTGCGAAATATCTAGGTTTCCTCTGATCTGGGTCTCAATGTATAAGGCATTCATCCATCCAAAATGGAAGTACAATACCTATATCTGGTCAGGTGACCCTACGTCCTCTCTGCATTTGCAAAATAAGATTCACTTCACATCCGTGCTATAAAACTCATATGTATTGCTAATATAATTCAGTCAATTGACACTCTCTAACACCTATAAAAGGTCTCTTATCTTGTTGGCAACACCACCAGTGCTTCATCGAAATTGACAGTAGCATTCTGCCCATTCGAACCTTTAACCGTAACAGCTTACTCGTAAGCCCGCTTTCTGAGGTACTCCGAAATATCGTGATTTCTTTTCTAAGCCGTACAATGGTTATGGAATGCAGTGCCGAACTCTTTATTCCCTAGGCATTATAGCTTACAAACATTCAAAACCAATGCACTAGTACATCGGTAGGTACCATCTCTCTGAATTTCTTTTGCTCGCACTGCGTTTAAACATTTAAAGGACGGTACACATAAAGAAAAGAAAGAAAAAATGGTCTTAACCGAATTTTAGAAAAAAGGTGGGGAATTGAATGTTGGGATAGTTTGAAGGCACATAACTGATTACTCACAAAAGAAACACCGATCAACTCCAATTAGCACACAATTTGTCCTCGTTATATCCACCTGGCAGTACCACCATTAGGCCGTAGGCCTACAAACATATCATACGTTTACATTCTATTAAATATACTTTAGGCACTATCTATGTTTATGGGTATTTATAGCCATACATAGATGCGTATCTACCATGAGATAGCCCCAACTGCATTGCAATTGTGTTAATAATTCACTAAGCAAATGGCTGGCGAAACATTTCGGCGGTAGCAGGGAGGGTGGAATTTGTCATTTGTATTGCATCACAAAAAAATAATAAAAACGTCGCTTTCATCATTGCCCACACGCACAAATTCCATTGTGAAAACGTACAAATCACTGCGACAATTATTGCAGTGGCCACAGGGTTGAAACGAATTGAGACAATTTGAGGCGAAAGAAAGACTGCATTGTACGGGCTACGGGGTATACTCGTATTTGGATTAAATTGTAGATACCTACATATATTTGCAAGCGTAAATATTTGCATTTGAGACGCACTAAAGGCTGAAAAAAAAAATGATACAGAATATACGGGTAGACGTAGCCAGGATAAAGCCAGAAAAAAGCATACAACTAATGACTCCTTTTTATGTTTATATATTATGAGTACATACTTTTTTTTAAACAAAAATGCAAAGTCTGGAACTTTTGTTAATAATAAACGACGCACACAAAACAAATGACGCACTTTTGGATCACGACATTCATTGTGCATTTTCATTTTCATTTTCGTTAAATTTCTCTGTTTCCTTTTTCGTTTTTCATTTTCATTGTTCGGCTTTTGACTGAATTCTGAATAACTGACAGCCAAGCTGACGTTTGTCAAAATTATTCCTTGGCTACACATTTTTACAGGTCTACATTCATAGATGCTCTTGGAATCATTATACTGCTGACAGCTGAAATGATTTATGTAGTTTCAGTGTACCTCGTACTCACAAACCACTGGTTATGTCGCCTAATAGATGAAAAATACGTATCTAGAGGTACAGAACTATACCATCTTAGATAGTATTTAATAATACCTTTTCCATAAAAGTCAAATAAAATTCAAAATTGTCTTGATTGATGTAAAAATCGATAAGTGGTGTATAAAATGCTAAATAAAAACCTCTAATACGATTGTCTAATAGTTTTGCTTTTAAAGGAATACCAATACATACGCACATGCTCTGTTATAGTTTCCTATTTATAAAATACCGATAATTTTATAAACCAGCTACTAGAAAAATTGTATTTTGGGTGGGAAAGCCAGCCGACCAAATGGAAAGATATTCTATCTGTCGGAACGGAGCACTCAGGAGCACCACTAATTCTTTGCACAGTTGGAGTGATTGGACAGACAAATGTGTGTATAGACTATAAAAATAAAAAATAGAATTATCATATGGAGGTAGGATAATTAACAGTAGACACCAACCCATGGTCTTTTCCAGTACGCGCGATTTTTAACAAACTGATTCTAGTTCCAACCTCCAATATAACTGAGGTTATATTCCACACATGCGGGTCAGTTTTGATAAACTGCGTTGTACCCTCGAGTATTTGTCATAGCCTTCTCATTCAACTGAATCTCATTTCTCTGACCACGTCGATGTCGCTGTACATGTTATAGACTTACCCTCTGTATATAGCCTCCTCTCATCCTTTAAGCCATATGGAGCCAAAAACGAATTAGGATATCTGTCTCGGCTCTTGTTAACATCTAGACTTCTGCGTTTTACTCGTAGAACAGAATTGGCATGGTGAGGGTCTTTTATGGAGTCTCCTTAGTGTTTCCAGACATGACAATCTTACTCAATTGTCTTATTCGGACAAAGATGCAGCAAGTGGTAACTGTAACTCTTCGTTTGATTTTTGATGAAGTGTCATTAGCAGAGATAATGCCGATGTAGACAAAATCTCTAACTAACGCAAAAAACAGCTACAATATATATTCGTATTGTGGCGTTCTATGTGATTTGTCGATGATTTTTGTTTTCTTTTTGTTGACATCATGTGCTTGTTCTTGGCCTCATTCACAGTTAAACCCATTTTTGTTGCCTTTGTTTCAATATATACAAGGGTACCAGCCACAGATCGATCTGTTCTGCCAATGATGTCAATGCCATCATTGTGTCCAATAGATGCAATAGCTTTTGATAATTTTCTTAAGTATAATATAAAAAAAGTCATGACAGCGCATCAAATCTAGCCCCTTTTTGGCACCAAATGTATTGCTGAGATTGCACCTAACCTTTGCGATGTATCGAAAGCTCTGCGTTGTATTCTGCACAATCGGATTCTGCTTTAGCGTGAATTTTTGATTAAATTTGAACCTTCTGAAACTATAACCACACTGGTAGCCGCCATTTATATCATAGATAAATGGTATCAAACGTTTACACAATAATCTGGTACACGATGTTGAGGAGATGGTGTGCTCTGTAATTGCTTTTTCGTGGCTCTGGCAAATGATGATGAGGTTTGATTAAACAGGGAAGCATTCTTATTGGAAATGAGTTTAAGTATACTCTAAACTAAGTCATCTTCCTTTTTCTTAAATACTAGTAGCTGTGCAGTTCGGCTGTCAAGTTCAGCAGCCTTTCTCATTTTGGTCAGGTGGACGGACATTTTGGCTGCAATCGCCTAAATTGAATTCGTTCCCTTCGTCTCACTTACAACGAATCCGCATCAAATAAGCGTTGATTCTGTTCTCTGTAATACCCAAGATGGTACACATATGACACAGTTTTCCATCATTCTTCCATCTGACTTCTTACACTCTCAGGGTTGCCGGATTCTTCCCAACGTACTTTTTGGACCTCCGTGATTTTCCTATATAGCAGCTTCGGCCCACCAAATGGGCCGAACCTCCTTGAGCCATTACCCCGCTTCCACGATAGGGGAGCTGCTGCTGACCCAATATAGGACTCGTCCGCCGCTACCTCCATCTCGGCATCTTGACTAATACCGAAAATACATGTTGAACTTAACTCAAACTACATTGAAGAAGTTCATATTAGTGACTAACTACTGACGAGACCTGATTCAATCGCGTTAATCCATCTGCCGTACCTCGCTGTACTTACTTACTTAGTTACTTGGCGCTACAGTTCAGGCTGAACCTAGACCTCAATTAACAAGCCTTCCAGTTAGTCCGGCCTTTAGCTAACTGTCTCCAGTTGCAATCAAAGTCGGTTAGGGCCCCTTCTTTTCCTGTGCGCCACCTAAGTTGAGGTCTCTCTCTACGCGGACCCGAGCATTGGAGCGTATTTGGTTCTACATATCCTAGCCACCTCAAGCGACAGAAGTGCAGTTTTCTGGCTAGCCCAATGCCTCTGTCTGTACAACTCGTATAGTTCGTCGTTGAATCTTTTTCTCTCCGAACGATAAAGTCCATGCTTCAGTGACATAAAGTAGAACTGGGATGATCACGGTCTTATCTAGGGCCTATTTCTGCTGAGGCGTTGTTGGCAGAATTTATAGCAGAACTAATGTAAAAAAAGTCCCATACTACCTCGAAATTATAGCTATCGACTGTGACGTTCTGTTCAATTCGTCGATGTTGTGTCTTGTTGACAGCATATACAATACTTGGTTTTGTCCCCATTTACCGTTAAATCCACTTTCAATACTACTATTTCCGTTGCAATACTATCGCACCCATGGGTGATAGCCATTATGTCGATAACATCAGCGTGCTCTAGCCGTTGCACAGACTTTTGAAAAATTTTGCCTCCGGTGTTGACCTGTGAATTCCGCACAATTCTTTCAAGTATAATGTTAGAGAAGTCACATGACAGCGCGTCACCTTGTCTAAAGTAATTACCGACCTTAACGGAGCAGCGAGAGTTCTCCATCATTTACACAGACACAGACGAACGAGTTTGGCAGGGATGCGAAAACTAGATATAGCTATCATATGCGGCCTTAAAATTAATGAAAAGATGGTGGGTATCGATTTGGATTTCTTGAGTTTTTTTTACAAAATCTGCCGGAGTGTGAATATTTGGTCGTTAGTGGCCTTTCCCGACCTAAAGCCACATTGATATGTACCAATCAAGTTGTTGACGAACGGCTTCAGGTGTTCATACAATATGACAAAGATAGGATCTCGTAGGCGATGTTAAGAAGACTGATGCTTCTGTAGTTGATGCAGTTCAGAGGGTCTCCTTTCTTGAGGATGGGACGCACAATGTCCGGCATACTTTCATTCGACCATATTTTACATATAAGTTGATGTAAGCTCCGTACCAAGTCTTCGCCTGCCGTCGCCTACTTTCCGACAGTAATACAAACGATGACCTCTCTTGCTAACTTTGCATTAAAATCGCCGAGGACAATTTTAATGTCATAGCTGGGCACTGCTCGTAAATCTTGTCCTAGAGCTCGTAGGAGTTATCTTTGGCGTCATCATCTTTCTCATCTGTGTGCGCATATAATGCTAGTGTTGGAAAATTTAGACTCAATACGGATTGTTGCGAGGCGCTCATTGCCATGCCAATAGGTGCTTTTTCAATCGGGTAAATTCATCTGCCGTACCGCTCCGTTTAGAGATCAGTTCAGCAACTACGCATTTGCATTTCATTTCGTAGCTTATATCTACATCTTGGTTGCCAAATTATCCAAGTTTAGATGGTGAGAATGAGTTCAGTGCGTCATAAACTGTGTGAAACTGCTACGACATTTGAAATCGTATATGCGTTTATTTCATACCCATGGTTGCTGTATGGATGTTGAAGCCTTCCACATGGGGATACAGTGGCAGACTTGAAATGTTAATCTAAATAAATATGATTATTGCATAAGTCGTCTCCTGTTCACACCCATTTGCGGATACGGGCGTGAGTGAAACCTACATTTAATGGTCCCGACAGAAGCTTCTAAGCCCACAACTAGTGAAGAGCTCTGCTTGCTTTCCCCATTCTTGCTCACCCTGCAAGAATAGATTTTCCACTTTTTAGTGTCGAGTCCAGGGTTCTAAGTTAAAAGTCGCCGTTTTCTTTAATTGCCCAAAATCCAAAAAGTAACGGTCGTTAGCCTTAGTCGGCTGAAAACCTCAAAAGTTGCACAGACTTTCTTAGCCATTATGAGTTTGTTGCGTTTTGCATATATCAGTCCTCTTCTTGAATGCAAGCATTCTCTGCTCCGATTAGCTCTCACAGTGTTTTACTTCAGCGTTGTTTAGACTATTGCCTTTCGAATTTGAAGCGTCAGAAAAGTGGATCTCATAACTTATGGTGTTTCGGGGTTTTATCGGAGGTAGATTTACATATTTAGATTTTCCTTTCACCCGAAATTAACTCTTTGCTGGTTCCAGAACTGGATTCAACCGAACCTTGTGCGTGGGAAAAGTCACTATCAGCGCGTGGCTTTAATCGTATCACTTTTACTGTTCTTAGCGCACCGGCTTCACCTGGACATCGTGTGCGGAAAAAGTTGTCAACAGAGGAAGTGCCAGAAGTTTCTGCTGCCCTCTATTCGAGATGGCAGAAAAGAGTGTAGTCTCACTACCGAGGAGCTTGGTCGATTAAAATAGTTGTCACTACCGCTGATCTGTTTCTCTTTTCGGTCACCGTTGAAGAGCCTCACTCTTAGTACAATAATTATGTCGTCGACAGCACAAGAGACGCACTCAGACCTTGCATTTGTGTTATGTCTTCTTCTCCTGTTCAACTGCGTCAAAGACCATAGTCGTTCAGAGTGTGCCTCTTTTATCATAGAGCTCGTTCGACCATTTTGGTTTTCGGGTTCATACCAACCATCTGATGGAGTTTAACCATGATAGACTGAGCCTTTCCGGTACTCTCTCGCCAATCTACCGAGTGTGCTCAGAAGTCATCGGAATCCAAAGATTTAGCCCATCCTAGGTCAGCCCAATCAGATTTTTTTAGTACGTTGGTTGTGACCTTAAGAATCTGTACTCCGACGCGGTCCATTAGCAGTATAATCCTGTGGGTTCACTTCCATACAGTTTAACCCTTTATCCTCTGCTGGAAGTCTTTTACGCTTAGTTAGACTTCTTGATAAGTGCCTAAGAAGGCTGATGGCTAATAAGAAAGATTGTTGAGGTTTCCACTGGAGGAGATTACGAGTGGATTGGATTATCGTTGTTGTTGCTCCAATACAATGTGAATATAAGAATTTACTCAGTTGGAATAACTTGTTTAATGTCAGTTCAAATTAAGGTCCATGCAAGATATGCCAAATCAGAATATTAAAATCAGATAAGAAGAGATACTAACCAACCCCATAGGGTATGTTACAGTTCTTCAGAAAGACCTCTAGCACTCCTCATCAGTTTTGAATTTCTACAAATAAAGAGTTTTTGCTTCTTTTTTTTTTTGACTCTACGTTTTGGGGTGATGATAAGAAAATGTGCAAACAAACGAAAAATAAACAAAATAAAAAATGGAAAATTGAATCTGGAGTGTTCTTGTGAAATCTTTTTAGTTACGCAACGTTAGAATCTGGAAATTCACAAATGAATAACGTAATTGGCTTTGTGCGCTAGAAGATACTTGTACGAAATTTCCAGTTTATCGCTCAAATATTCGTACAAATGCATGTGAGTACTAGTACGTACATACATACATATGTATTTGAATATTTTATTATACTCGTATTTTTTTCTGATTTTGTTTATAATTTTGCATCACCTGTTTTGATGGATTGGCAAGAATTTATAAATTCTCTTTTCGGATTATTCATTGTTTTTTTTTAATTTTTTGTTAAATTTCATATGAGCGTGATACCTTTTGATTTCCCCTTTCAAAGTTCAAATAAATATCGAAACCGGTTTAATAAACGATTAAAAGGAAAATCCAATTGATTTTAATGACTTCTGGCTGGTTGTCGAATAGTTTAATTCACTTTCATTAGAATTGCAGGTACCCAGACACGAGTTATAGATAATAATGGAAGTGGGTTTTCATTTCTTTAGGAAATCTTGTTTTCTATGAACGTAGCGAGTGTCTAAAAAAAATAAATGCTAGCAATTAAAGACGAATAAGCCTTTCTTACTGTCTTTATACTATTACTAGTGAAAACTTGCATTTTGTTTTTTCATGCAAATGAGTCACTTCTGAGAAATCCAGCAAGAATTACAATAGCTAAATATCGTACCTAGTACAAATTTTATAAGCAAAATCCGAATCGTCTATATTGGCCATATATTGAGAAATGCTGCCCAAAAAGGTGGAAACCGACAAATAAAACATCAAATCCCAAATAACCTAACCTGGTCATCATCAGCATCGGAATTCATGGCTGATCGAGTTCCCAGCTAGTTTTTATGGCGTGCGACCAACTTTTATTAATGAAATAGAAAATATTCCAGTGGCCTTTGCAATGCATGATGTTTCTCAATCTTGGTAGACCGACTGGATGGTTTACCACAAGTTGACTCGGAAAGTTCTCCGACACTGTTCGATTCTGATTAGAATTAATGTTTACTGCGGCATCGGCTTTATTTTCAAATGAGTTTTTAACGGTGGTCAAATGTTTTACGAAGACACAATCGTCGACACATCAGGCTCTGCCCATCAACTTCTATTCTCACTTCCGGGCCCCCACCCAATTATCAAGACTTCGCCCATCAATGACGTTGTCTAATAATAAACGGGGCAGAGCAAAGTACTGGTCTTATCGTAAACATTCCCAGATGACGCTACCGAAGAGCGATGGCAAGGCGTATTGATGTATGGGCATCCCGTAAACATAAGTCTACATGACAGGTGGTTTACGTTAAAAATAAGACACTATGTTCTCACTTCCACGTGGTGAAGTCTAGGAGGTTAGCACCACCTCCGACTGAAGGTAGTGTATAAGAGTACAACCCTTGCAGGACGTCATTGGTCGCTGCAATCGTGAGAGGGGGGAAAGCGTTTACACTTCTCCTTCATCAAGACGGCAACAGAGGAATCCCATATACTGGTCAATAGCGGCCTCGACGGCGCAAGTCAGTTTGAGCTACTTGGTGCACAATCTGCATTGAATAGGCCAACAGCGGCTTCCTTAACCTCAGTGAGGCTACTGGCAGCAGACTGTTTAGATGGAGCCTTTGTTCAGGGATTTTATTAAGGACCTGTCTCGTCATGTTGGGTATTGCGTATGGAGATGTCTTCTCCAGCGTGCGAAAAAGAAAGCAGTTCAGAGACAACAAACATCCTCAGTTATGGTTGGATATAATGTGGCATAAGTTGTAAGGGCAACGAATTTCGACTCTGCGCATAGAATGTTAGGACCCTCAGCCCACATACTGCCGGAGAGCTCGCGAAGGCCCTAGATTTCTATAAAGCAGGGGCTAATGTGATCAGAAAAAGCCAACAACACTTATTTGGATGTGGATCTTGAACTTTCGGCATGTAACCGAACGCCTCATAACAATCCGCATCAACGAAAATTCGGTAATAGAAGCCCGATTTGCGATCATGCCCCTGCAGAGAATAAGGATGACAGCATCAAAGATGAATTCTGTGACCTCCTAGATCAAACATACATATGTTGAGTGCTGCAGCTATGATATCAAAATTGTGCTATGAGAGCTAAACGCATGGCTGGGTAAGGAAGCCATCTTTAAGAGGGTCATCGGAAGACTAAGCCTGCATAACACCACGGATTCAGATTATTAGTACGAGTAGAAATCACGCGGTTCCCACATATCAGCATCCATAATGACACTTAGCTATCCTCTGATCAATTATGTGACAGCGTCCATAGAGACGAACTATATGTATAACTTCATCTCTAGTTTCAACATCCTTGTCAGGTTGTGCAATATTGCTATGGAGAATTCTTGCTGGTCCATCAGGATCGGTAATGAATTAACCGAGACTTTAATGTCAAGAAAGATTTTAGACAAGGCGACGCACTGTCATTTGCCTTTTTTAACATGGCCCTGGAAACAATCGTGCGAAACTCACAAAAAGGTTGCACGATCTTTTTAATTCATCACTGTTGGTCATGGGGATGATATTGATATGATTAGACGCACACAACGAAACATGATTGATGCAGAAGCGACCGGAATGGATCTGACGGTAAATGATGGCAAAACAAAGTTCATGCCGTCATCAGAAAAAAAACTCACATCACCGACCGCTTGGCCAAAATGTCACCATTAGTAGTTGAAAATTCGAGGTTGATAAGGACTTCATCTATCTTAGCTATCAGTTGCAGAATTACACTTGCCAGTTGCTATTTCTTTGGGCTCAGTGAGAAATTAAGTAACAGAGCCCTCTGTCGTAAGACCTTTATTTATTGCTTTTATACAAGGCCCTTATCTATGGGACAGAGACTTGCCTGCACTCGGCTGATTCAAGATAAGGATAATGCGCGTGATTTTCGGCACGTTTGTATTGAATGGAAATACAGGAGGACATTCAACAATGAACTGTGTGGGCTGTACAAGCGTACGCCATGTTGAGCGAATTGACACCACAATCCCGTCCCAAAGAGTCCTCGATTGTAAACTCGAAGGACGACGCAGCTGAGGACGACCGCATTTTAGGTATAGGTACACGTGTTAATGGAAGGGGATCTCAACCAACTTGGAGTTCAGCACTTCAGGTAGAGAGATCGTGCTGACTCAAGGCGTTTGTTCATTGACGCCCCCCAGGTTCCCCCTGGACTGTAGCTTTACCTAGGTAAGTAATAAATTTACGCCTACACGACACCAAAAAGTACAGTTTAGTGGGTATAATTTTTGCTGCTGAGTTGTTTTTGGATTTCATTTGCATATTTATATGGCTATGGATCTCAAAATATTACAATTATTGGTTACTTTGTGTCATAGCGAGCCCCAAGCCTTAAACATTTCATTGCATCGGAAACGCAACACGCACCTCGGATATGGCTAGATACTTTATTGACGACCATTAGCTATCGTTAATCACATCTCAGAAACTTCAATGTACAAGTTAAAAACCAACATTGACTTCGATTAGTTATCTAATTGCAGTATTGATGAAAATATCCTGTTCATTGGAGAGCCAAAGTAATTATGTGAAGCAGTCACACGCTTCGCCAATTGTATGCCCATTAAACCCTACAAAAGCCCTCTGCCAGTATCAAGCATTTAAAACCAATGACAATAATGTCAGCAAGCCCTCAGAAAACCCGAAGATATGATTGGATGAAAGTTTGCCAAATGAATAAAACCTCAGCTTCGTTTGCCCGCCTACAAGGAAGTGTCCACAAACTGTAGAGGAATTAGTGTAGAATAGAGTTGTAATGATACTAATGGATGAGCAATAGACAGGACCTGAGAGTAGTCAATAAATGACCGCACGACGATGGGAGACTTCAAATTCCGAATTCACCCCCATAAGGACCTACCGGAAAAGAGAGGAAAACGAATTTAAGCGTTTGCAGGGTAAGATCCCGTACGCAATGTTAATGGGTATGATTCTTCTATAACTGTTTTAGTTACGTGGGTTTCCCTTATTGAGGATAATGTTAAGATTCCATTAATCGAGCACATATTCATCCGACCTTATTTTTTAAATAAGTTAGTGTATGCTCTTCTCTTATGACATCTAGTCCAATTCTAGAACTACATACTTCGAAACTTATTTCGTGTGGTCTAAGTCTTCCGCTGATGACAAATCCTCATCCAAATAGGGGTTTCTTCTGCTTTCTATAGCAATCACCGTAGTGAATGTCATAGTTCTTCATTCAGTTCTATCCGATTTACTCCTTCGCACTTCTTGGATGGCTATTAGGCTGCATGTGGGCTATTACAGGTCCAAATATTTCATGTGCATAACCGATAGTCGTTGTAAAAATTCAACTCTATTTGTTGCTAGACAACATGTAGTTATCTAAGTGGTGGGGCAGTTAATCCGGCGTCACAACGCCTAACCTGAAAGGCACAATAATTCAGAGGATAGTGTCAGGAGCCCAATTTGAGACTTTAAGTGATGCCGAAAAAACACCATCTGAACTGAGCTCCGATTATGTCGAACTAGCTCAAATGAGTTCTAAGTTGAATCTGTCTGTGATGCAACGACGACTTCGCCAAAACACGATTGTTCAGTAGTGTTTGCGTATTGTCGTCATGCTGTAAAATATTTGTGGTTGGTATCCTCGACAACTTCGCTTCTCTTTTCCTAACCTGGGCTTGGGACCGGCTATGATGGAAGTTTCATGCAGGAGGTTATAGAACTTCTTCTTTGATAAACTCGTTGGTTGGCGAGCATGTACTCATATATTTGATGTTAGATAATGAGGCTTGGACGCAAACCACAATGAATCACTGTCTTACCAATTCACCAAGCTTTTATGTTTTTGCGTTGAAGAAAGATGCCTCGAGGGAACAAATCTCTACTTGGATGACCAGTTAGTTCTGAATAAAAATTAAAGACGTTGGGTAGTAATCTATTTCGGGATCATGAGCGCTCCTGTTGTTTCTCATAGTTGAGTGTGCTCTCGCAGCATTGGCTGATGGTTAGTATCAGAGTGACCCTACTTACTTTGTCGTATAAGCTTTCCGTAGATGAGGTGATTTATTGACCCTTCGAGCAAGAAATAATACTACAGTGGAGTAGATCGAGGGAATGTTTCTTGTTGGGGAACCATTTTACCTCTACTAATCTGAAAATGTTCAGAGTCAAACCTGTGAATTCTCGATCACTTATAACAGAAGTCGAAGATATCAATCTAGTCTGCAATATCCTATATCCTAACTAATTATTCATGGACCTCCGGTCTTTAGCAAGTGATGAGTCTTCCACAATTTTTAGTTCTCCTACTACCAGACTTTCTGAGAGGTGGACGACGGGCATGTAATCGTATCTAATAGAAAACCAATATAAACTATCAACTTCCCCTCATGTAATTGTAGACTTCCTATTTCGAATAAGTCGAATTAATCTCAATATCAAGTGCACAAAATGAATCTGATTTTCCGAAAGTAAAACCCAACTTTCCACACTGTACAGGTAGTACATACCCAATGCATGTCTCCCAATCTAACAAACTATCCTCACACCCAGTCTGAGTGGATTACATCAATTCAAAGACTCAATGAATTAGCTGTGCAACTACACAATGACTCGAATTGAAATTGGAATCAAGTGCAACACATTCCGGACAGTGTCAGCACAGTCACGATATTACCATTGATCGTGGCCTACATCGAAGGAAACTCGCGTTGCCAGAGATCGCCTACCAATTGTTATTGTTTTTGATGCCAAACTGCAACTCCAACTCCAGCTACTACTCCAACTGCTGTGGATTTACAATTCTTTTTTTCATTTTTCTATTTCCACTGCCATGGCAGCGGTGAGCTCTGGGGTGCCATGAGCGCGAAAATGAGGAAAAGAAAGAAAATCCATGCACCAGCATCCAATCTAAGCTGCATAGTTACTCCGACTGTTTGAACATGATATACGGATCGGATACACGCGCGAGGTAACATACTGCCTCCGTGCCTCCATGGCTCTTTGGAGCTATGGGACTATGTGGTGTACCTTGTATCTGCTGCCAAAGATCTTGCCTTTACATAATCGTACATGGTCAAGTCGAGTAGATGTCGCGTAACATCACCACACCACTTCGCGCCCCCGACACCACACAATCGTCGTCGGTCGGAGCATGTTGTTGGAAAATTGCGGGGAAAAATAAGATAATTATTTCTATGGCGACTAATTTTCACAGTACAGTAATACACGGCATTACGTACGAGTAAAACAGTTTAAAAAAGAAAACGACTTTTATTTTGTTGCGCACAGTGTAATTCACACATGGGACTTGCGACCGTTTGATCCAGGGACGGACCGTGGTAGGATTTGGCGCCTTTATATTTGATTTTACAGATTTTTGTTATCATTCTAGCCAAAAGGCTTGTTTTCTATTGAAAGGGAGTCGTGCCGTCCACTTTCAACGGATTCGGCGCGTTTCTATCAACGCCCCTAATATTCTAATGCCAGTTTGCTGCTAAAGCTGAAGATTTTGTCTTTCTGATCATTTCGGAACTTGGAACTGGATACGAACATCGAACATTCCCTGATTGTTGTCCATTCACCCAGTAATGAAGAGATAAGGAAGTATCTCTGACTTGTCTTCAAGTATGTATACAACTACGAGTATGTTCACATCTGCACGTTCCTTTTCTAAAAAGTTGTGTAAATGTTTCAGTGGTAGAGTAACAGCACCTACCACATTAGTGCCGAGTACCTACAAGCTAATGCGAACTTTACGCCGGATACTCACAGACATAGTGTATAAATTAATTTCTCAGCAAACGTCAACAGATGTTTTGCCATCTATGCATTGCACACTTAGGTGCTCAGTAAAAGCGCGCCACTACGCAGTGAACGTAAGCAGTGAACAGTGTTTCCAAGAGTGAGCCAGCAGGAAAGTCACTGACCCCTTTAAGCCAAATGCCAGGAGACACGCGATCTGCGGTTTTTTTTTTAAGTGGCCCGCGCTCAAGTGCGAAGGAAAATTATCGAGGAAATATAGATACATAGGTACCGATATTCGTTGGTTTTAAATGTCTGGATGTTACAATGACATCTCGGCAGGGCATTCCACAAGCGAGTTCCTCAGCTTAGGAACGAATCACGATTCTTCAGAGTACGTCCGAAAGTGGGCTTGAGCATATACTTATGAGCATTCATAGCGATTACGGTTGAAGGTTTGATGAGGTGGAAAGCTACTGGCGATTTCTATGGAGAATTGTTGGTGGAAATAGCGATAGAACAAAGTGAGACACGAGGCATTTCGTTAGTGTTCAAGAGTGTCCATTGACTGTGTGATATTAGTATCACCTATGACTTTTATCTTTTGAATCATATCTAATAGGTGCATAAATGTTTTAGGCGCACCTGATAAGATGTGCGCATTGCACTCCAATTTTGGGCGGATAAGGGCCCAAATTAGAAGGGGAAAAGTATTTCTTACATCTTTTGAGGAAACCTACACATTTTTCAGCATTTTTCATGACATCGAATATCTGGTCATTCCAACGTAAGTTGTCGTTGACACACATACCGAGAATGGGAAGTTTTTCAGTTTCGACGATGCAAGTGCCATTCATGGATAATGGCTGGGTATATAAATTTCAATTTATCGGCAGCAGACAGCATTGTGTTTTGGAAGCATTAAATTCCATTCTATTGATAGTTCCTCAATTGGTCATGCTGTTAATATAGGAATTCAATAAGCTTAACATACGCTGCAGTTCCCGTTCTACAGCTGAGGAACAGGGACGTGAGTCAGGGAACGAATATGAAAAACAGAGAGTACTGTCATCAGTACTGGATGGAATGCTGGAATGTCATTGTAAATAGGCGTTGGTATGGAGGATAAGGCTGAATTTGTACTATTTTTGACGAACGACCAAAAGTTTTTACTCTTTTTGGGACATTGTAGTAGTTTTGCCTCAATTTTTGGTCATATTGAAATTTCACGCGCTTGAGATAGACGTTGTACTCATTATTGGTTTGTTTGAAGTTTTTTCGATTTTCCTCTGTCGGGTTGGTCTTATAGGTCTGAAAAAATGTTTCTCTAACCCTGATAGCCTCTTTACAGCTTGAGTCGTACTACACCTTTTTTTGTTTAATACTCTTCATTCGATGAGGAATAAAGTATCTCATTCTACCACACTAAGTGCCAAAACAGCTGGTCTGTACTTACACATGTGGACGTACGCAGAAACGTTATTACTTTTTGGCCCGAGTATGTTTGCTTGGCCACCCTAAATTCTGTGTCATTATAAAAAGAAAAAAAAACACAAAAAACACAAACACCGACGGTGCTAAGCAAGACTGCGAAGTAAAAAATTCTGACGTTGGTTTACAGAATCAAATTTTTGTAGGTGTTATGCTCTTACAACAATAGAAAACAGTGCAACAGTGCCATCTGTAGTTATGAAACCCAACGGTCAAGGGAAGCGCTAACCTAGAGCGTAGGCAGTCCTAAATCCGCTTCTTCGGGTTCTAAGAAGCTCTCGTTTGGGCCGTGCTTAGCAAGCTCATCGAAGATTTCATTTCCTGTGATTTTGTTCTTATCTGGCACCTAAACGAAACTCCGACTTCAGAAATCCAAACACACACGTTTTCTTAACTAGGAGTTAAGTCTAAAGTTATTGATCTCCAAAAACGCACCAGATACACATCACAGATCAGTTTTCAAACCACCAGTGAAGACCCGACTTTACTCTATTCCTAATTCAAATTTAGGCCTTCTCCTGAGCACGGAGAAGTCGTTCGCAGAAGATTCTGGTGTCACTGCATGTCTGTATGATCACCGACTAGGCCAAACCAATGCGTGTTATACCAAAGACCAATTTTAAAACGGAAGATAACTCTGAGTGATATGAATATCAAGAGAAGGGAGATTCATCAGTAGATTCATCTAGAGTAGAAGAAGGCTGGCCGTCCTATGGAGTCTTGTCAAAGCAGTAGTAATATTTAGGATGCACAGAATATAATTGGTTTTATCATAGCCTTGTAAGCTCCCTTAAACAGCCAGAAAGTCGACATCGCTTTGGAGGTTTTCGACGTGACATTTTTAGTCTAAAGAGTTTTACTATGCATTATACCACCCGAATACTTAGCATCGTTGAAGAAACGGTTGGTGATGCCTTTAATCACTAGATTAGTCAGAGCAGTCAGCTTTTTCCTTCTCGTGAAGAGTAGAGGATTTACTTAACGCCCATTTCTAGCATACTAATCGTCAATCGCGTCTAGGGCTGCCTGCATTTCAGAGTAGAGAGCCGCTTGACATGATCCAACAGACAGTCCTGCTGCATTATCTGCATGTCATTGAGCACAGAAGTCACAACTATTGAGAGCGCTAAGCTGTGAGTCGAACAGTATAAACCATATTAGCGGACAACCTCTGTTTACCCCCGCTATAACATATTGATCGGAGTCAACATCCGTAATCAGTGTCCTATTCGCCACATCTTTCTTATCCCGAAAACTAGTGATTCGTCTACATCATGTTATCTGGCCGAAAGCATCATCAATGTTGATGAAAATACCCAGCGCGTATTTTGTCCACCAGCTTTTAAAACGCAGCCTCGTGAATCTTCAACATCAGTAGCCATGTTTCATCTTAGACAGATGACTCATCGCTAAGCAGTTTTGCGTACATGAAGCTCGGCAACCCTTTCCATGCTCTTTAATATGAAGCAAGTCAGAGTGATAAATGGGAAGCTCTTGGCGGGCTTGTAGTAACCTTTCCCGGTTTTCGGTATAAAGCCTACTCTTGCTGTTCACCAGGGATTCGGTTTGTATACCAGTGAAGAGTTTGCAGTGAAGATTATTTTTAGTCCGTCCAGCTCATCCGTCACCACTACGGCCTCTCGTGTCACTCAAATTACTTGCTGCTTTGATGATAGGAGCTGATTGTGAGCTACATAATATATATACAAGTATTATAGTCTTTGGAAGTGAGAACATATCTTTCCTTTGATAGGCTTTCGGGATAGGGGTTTCCAACCCATTTGTTTTGTCAAGCAGGAGTAGCAGCAGTTTTCTATCATCAACATTATTGATCAGATTGAAAGGGTCACATGGCGGCGCATCTTCTTAACGAAATCCTGTACAAGCTCGAAAAACTTAGGATGATCGGTCTATAAATTTCACAGCCAGTTTTGGCGGTATTCCAAATAGGGGAATTATTTTGTTGACCTCTTAATGATGAATGCACTATATCATAGGCGGTGTGTTTCGATCTGATAATCGTTGGTCAATGCTAGGATTTATATGGTCGATTGTTAATCTATTGGATCGGAATGGAAGGCTCATTGTTTCGTACCAAACACCTAAGAAATTGACCCATTTTGGAGCTATGTTAAATAGGAATAGCATTCTGAAGTTGCTACAAAAGATAGAATCGCCTGTTTGTGGATGCGACATATGTCTAATATTATCCCTTTTTCAGCCGTTGGTGTTGATTAGCAGAAATCTGTGGAAAGCAGCGTCCAGAAACATTTTATATTTTCTATTCGGCAATGCCTTCGGGCTCCAGTTTTTGAAGTTTTTATTTTTCCTACGGTATGCAGCTTACCGACACCTTGTTGAACTTCCTACTTAAATTCAGTTAACCAGAATAAACAGGGCATTGTTGGCGACTGAAGAAGGTCAGCATGATCGCTGTTAATGCCAAATCAGAAGTCTTTACACAGTCTGGAGCCTTCCGAAATAAATTTCGAAAAGGCACGCGGATCAGGTTTGCAGCTCATCACATAAAATTACACTTTTGATGAATATATCCAAAATACCAAAATATAGATATAGAGATATTGTCGACTTCAAAGCCTGTGGCAAGAATCCTGGGTATTTCTAACACAAACTCAGATACACATAAGGTGATTTACATATGTAAGACATTCTCTCTTGACAAATATGTATTCTGTAAATGTCCGAAAGGAGTAATAATTTTGATGTTGTTTCTGGAGCCCGGTAACAGTCTCATCGTTCTTTTCCGATCCAACTCTGGGCAAATTATTCTGGATGTTTTACCTGCGTCACGAAGGTTTCATTTTCTGTTGGCTACTTAAATTAACTAGAAAGAGATTTGCTAAAGTGAGGGGAATAGAGAGGTAATTTTGCTTCCAAGATACTTAGATAGCCTGAAATGAACTGGAGTTATTACGTAACGCAATTACTTCGAATATGTGGGGTTTATGGAAAATTGTCCAATCCTTATATCATTTAAGAGAAATTCTGCAGAACTCCCAGTCAGTTATGCTAGAAATTTTATTTTCATGCTTAACATCGAAGCCTTATTAGGAAAGTTGATGTTATGGTGTAGAACTTCAGCCTTTATAAAGTTACTACTAAGAATCTCCGGGACTTTTCTGAAAAAGGAAAGGTGGGTAGCATTTTCGAATACTGGAACTGGAAGCTTTTATAAATGAAATTGCCAGCTGCATAGCTATCGAGCTATCGTTGACATAGCTTACAATATCGATAAAGCAGTGACCTAGTGTGGCCTTTTTTATGTTGATTATTGCAGAACAAGTGCTGACCTATGTCGTCTGTGCAACTATTGCAGAAGATATTGAAAGTAATTAATGCAGCTATGGCCATATTATCTCATTAGTATTTCATTGAATATTGTAGTGCTACATTGAAGGTTTCATTTTTTCAGCACATAGATGTGAATAAGGTTTTGTGCAATTTTTTATAGAAATTCTTTTCCAGCAATTCGTTGGCTTGGAAAAAGATCGACAATATGGAATGCTAAAATTGTATGATGTAGAACCGTCTAACTTACTTATCAAATAGAAGTGAGTTCGGCTTAAAAGGTGCTGCAATGATTGGAGAAACCGAAGAAGATGTTTTAAGAGAAGAGAACACACTGCGTCCAGTTAGTTACAATACTTAGTTTATTATCACCACAGCCAGCTATTGAAAATTCCAAGTGCTAATAGGTGTTGCATCACTTGACATTTTTAGCAAAGGTTCTGGCGCTCCCTTTCTCGACATTCCCACGTTTCGGAAACTTGCCATTCTGGAGTGTCCTCTTACACCCGCGGGAGATATAACAGCGCAGTCACTATATTTGAATGTACTCGGCTATGTCAGTTCAAATAACTTATTGGTCCATCGAATTCTGTACTCGTCGCCAGAGATCTGTCAAAGGGTTTTTCTTTTGAACGCTCATAATGCTTTCGCATTGGCGTTATACATCATTCAGGATTCTGCGCCCTTTTGTAATTAGTTAGGGTATTATGAGGCCTACCGCGTTTGTCAAGAGGGCTATTTACTCTTCAATCGTCTAGTGAATTTTGATACTTAAATTCCTGTGTTACTTTACTCGTAAAATTCAAATCACCAACAGAGACTCGTTGTCCAAGACAATTTTTTGTTTGTTAACCTAGTAGCTTAGCCTTCTTTTCAAGGCCAAGAAATACCGAGGGTACATGACGGTTCTTAAGCTCAATGTCACCGGCATACTGGTATACCAGGCCAATAGGAATCACCATGTCTGAAACGACGTTTAGTTTTGGAGTTGATGGTGCTCAGCATCATCCCACATAAACGTACTCGTATTAGTTTTTTCTGAGAAACGTTCTTTATCTGAGAATGCTTTTCTTTCCGACTATAACATATTTTGCCAAGCAACTGATGAATTCAAGGTAGTAGCTTTTCAGATTTCATAGCTTCCTTCAGAGCTCGCGTTTTCATAATTTCTCTGCCGTGGCGTGGCAACGTACAAGTCATTTATCTGCTGCCGATGATAGCAGGAAGCAGTGGCACAAAGATGTGATTCCACTGTGCACTAACATGTAAACGAGTTGAATTGAGCATAGCGAAGTCTGTCACTGCAGCTTTTCGACGTCGAGCTCTTGTGGTGATTGCTCATGGACGAATTTACAATAGTTGAACAGTGCGAATCTTAGTTGTGACAAATATTGGTACGGGTCTACATGGGCACAATAGATCGCACGGACATCCAGTATACTGAAAGCAGTGCTTTTTACTTACTTAGGTGACACTGTAGTTCGGGGTAAACCTGTGCCTTAGGAGTTAGCCCCGTCTTTAGCTAGCTGTCTCAAATAATGCAATCCAAGTTAGTTGAGGTCTCCTTTTACTTATGCGCGGAACTTAAGGTGATATCTTCCTCTACTGCGTTATGTCCGGGTTAGATTCGAAGGCTCTGCGGGCCGGCGTCCACTCGCTCCACATGTCCTAGCCACCTCCGGCAACTTATGTGCAGTTTATCGTTGAATCTTCTCCTCCAGAGTAGGACTGGACTGCTCAAGCTCTTATATAGAGTCTTCTTAGTTCTTCCGCATAGGGCTTAACTACTCTCTAGCCTTCTTACCTCAAAGAAACAGCATAAACAGTTTTCTTGTGAGTTCCACACAATTCTTCAAGGTAGGATGTTCAAGAAGTCACATGATAGCGCGTCACTTTTCTAAAACCTTTTTTGACATCAAATGTGTCGCCTAATTCGTTACCGATATTGATGGAGCAGCAAGCGTTCTCAGTCGTCATTCAGTGCAGACGAACGATCTTGGCAGTGATGCCAAACTAGACATGAAAAGAAGATCGACTTTGAACTTATGTTTTTTCCTGGATCTGCCGGAGTGTGAAGATTGTGAAGGTCAATTGTGGACATTCCTGGTCTAAAATTGCTCTGGATAGGGATTAATCCGGTTGCTGGCGAAAGGTTTCAGACGTTCGCACAATATGGCGGATAAGATTTTACATCCATTGTTGAAGAGACTTAAACCCCTATACTTGGAGCAGTTCAGGGTGTCTCCTTTTTTGTGGGTCGGCCAAATGCTGCTGAGATTTCATTCATCACGCATACACCCTTCTGACCAGAACTGAGAAATGAGTTGGTGTATGCTCTCTATAAATAGCTTTGAATAGATCGGCCGGTAAGCTGCCAGGTCCAGCTGCTTTATTAGATTTCAGTTTTGATATTGCTATCATTTACCTTTGAATGGTTTACTCTGCCTGACAGCAGGATGCTGGACTTCTTCGCTGTCATACAGTCTGCAGCCGTGCAATGCCATTTTGTACGCTTCTTGTTTTTTGCGCTTGGGAAACTCACATCTGAGTCGATGTTGGCCCAGAAGGTTCGGTCGTTCAGAATACTTTGGCATGTCCTAAGTCGATCGCATTGCAATCTATTTGATGTAGTGTTTCATGATCCGCAGACCGCTGTATCCCCTTGTGTGTATTGAGATTAGGAAACCTTTCCGTACTCATGACATTGATTATAAGTCATATCGAGGAGCTCGAGTATTGCATCTATGAGTAATCTATGAGAGCGCATTTCTCGACCATTTTCTTTATAATTTACGCTCGCCTAAGGGGATATGATACCCTTTTACTGCTGCCCGGTCACGGGCGGAAAGATAGAAGGAGAAGAAAGGAAAATATTGTTGTGATGTAGTGGTTTGAAACTCAGGTTTATTTGGTTTCGATATTAGCTCTCCGGGGGTGGGAGTCCGAATAGGACGGAGAGTATTTCTTCACTCGGAATGATTCGAAGGTTATCAATTTTCACGCTTGTTTTTGTGGTTGAAACTCTACAACAGCCAAATCTACATGTCAGTGTTACGCCTTCACATGCAGTTTTTCTGACTGCGTTCCGATTACACAAATGAAAAACTTGTCATGATTAGGATTCGAACCTTGACCCTCCGAGTGAGAAGCGATTGCTAGTACACTACGAGTACAACATGGCCACCCCATGGGATACTATACTCTCAATGCTGTAATCTCTTGCTACAAACCATCATGTATGGTAGTCCCTTACTTTCCACAAATCCTACTCCGAGTTTGTGCTTCGTCATATGCCAGTTATAATAGATGTCACATATACCATTTTTAGAGCATCCCTGTAACGTTGATCGTAATAAGTAAATAAAATGTTTGCGCGACACCCGGTTTGAACCAAGGTATAGTCTCACCCTTATTATTTTGTGCATAGCTAAAGGGAGTTTTATATGTTATCTCTTTCGAACGACGAGAGGGAATATATGTATGAACCCAGGCCCACTTGCGTAGTATAGTTGGCGGACTTATATACGAGTATGTACTACGCTACGCCACCATAATAGTGATGTCAGCTTTTTATTCCTTGTGGTTTAATGCAAATTACAGAAAACCTACAAACATAAAAGACAGCGGGGTTCTCCACATAAGTAACAACCATATATCCGGTATTTCTTATTTCCAGTAGCAGGTCATTCCGAACAAGGCTCCAAAGGAAACTGGAAAGTACACCTCATTTAAATAGTTGTCTTTGTACTTATTCACTGATCATTAAGTATTAATCAATTTGTTTTTGACTCTATCCTAAATAATACAGGAGACATGATTCCATTTCTCGGGGCTGAAAACATCTGCATATACCTCTCAGTGTACAATACTGTGGTCGATGATTGTAATCCGCTTTTAAAATGAGGATCCGTCAGCAGATTGAGCAGATCCGAAATAGAAGGTGATTTTGAGAGAACTCTGCACAGCTTAGCAGATTGAGACGTGATTTTAATATTCTGACAGATTCTGGGCCAAGATTAGAGCTGGGCTTCTCTTATCTCAGTATTTTGTCTAAGAATATGTTTCTTTATGCCTTATTGAACTGTCTTACTACTGTAAAAAACGCTGTCTTAAATATTGGCTTTTCAGCAGCAGTAGCAAGTAGTGGTTTTTACGGTATTTAATTGCAATATTATTCACCTTAGACGTATATAGTTCAAATTCAAGGCGGTAATCTGATCTTTTTCCGTAACTTTAAGGTTAAGATTTTGGAGAAACTTCAGTAACATGGGGTTTTGGCTAAGGTAAGCTTACTTTTGAGCTCAAATTCCCGCTGTTAATCATTTGATTTTGAACCGAATCAGGGAATATCAGCCCTATCAAATGAACGATTTCTCTAAAAATCCTTGCGACTCAGTTCATGATCAGAAAGGACTGAGTTACTGTAAATAAAGTATCACCAAATAGGCTTCAATAAAATCAAGCTAATATGCCACCAAGACGATGGATTAAGTTTAGACTCGTATCTCCATTATATATTCATCATCTACTACCAAAGTACTGTACTCATCCATCTAATATACAACTTTTGTACTTTCCGTGCTTATGCTGCACTAAACTAGAGTATAGTAGCCCTCACACTACACACGCTCATCTCATAATTTACGTTGCTCAATCCACCTCTGTAAGTGAAATCCAAAAGCTAAGCACTTGACTCTGAAATCCCAACAAAAGTGACCATTAGTCCAAAGATACGAATACGTACAAACAGACTAGATAGATATGAGTACAACTCGCTCCACTTTGATATTAAAACAAATGCGCCAAAGGTAAACTCCATGTTCGATGCAGTGCGTTTCGTCCCGCGCGTCTTTACGAATGCGAGTACACTGCAGCAGTTATTGCACTTTGTTCAATTAGATACTGAGTACCAAGATGCCAACTTGGCCTTAACTATCTCAACTTAGACGTTATGCGGGTATTTGTGCTGCTTTTTTGCCTTTTAATTTACCCAGAATCGTTTTTCTCCGGTTCCGTTGTTGCATTTTAAAAACTGGAAGCTGCTTGACCACTATTTCTGAGGTTAAGGTGGGGTTTTGAGCTGTGGCATGTTTTAATTTTTTTTTGTTTTGTCGATTTTAGTCACCTTGAGGAGAACCTAACAATTTAACTCTGACTCCATAAAATATTCGTACTCGCATCTCGTATTAACGAAAAAAAAGAAAAAAAAAAAAAAAAAAAAAAAAAAAAAAAAAAACATCGCACACACTTTGACACCACAACCCAATTGATCGGTAGTTGATGGTTGATCGTTAATATATGATCCCGCTGTATCTACTCCTATGCAACTCTATCTGTAGATACTTTGGATGCAAATTTCAAATTGTTTTTGTAGTTTTTCGGTTTGGTCTTCACGACTGGTTGATTTGGCGATGACGGGGCGCATACGAATAGAAAAGATGAAAAATCATAGACGCAGCGGATGAGAGAGAAAACAGAAATGAATTTCCAACGCGATCGGTGCCATTGCGGCATAGATGCATACAAAAGATATTCGTATTCATCAAACAAAAAAATTCTACTCGTACACAGAGATACATTTGGTCGTATCGTTTTTATTTGCTAGTGTTTAGTTTCAAGGTAAACACAATTTAACTGGTTGTACTTGAAATTAGATTTTCATTTTAGAATACAAAAAAAAAGACACAAAAACTCCACACTAACACCAGTGTAGGCCGGGCATCAGCAGATACACGAACCGCATTTAGCATTGCATCTTTGGTTGCACTAAAGTCGCCTGAATAGATCCTCACATTTAAGTATGGGTTACGTTGACGAGTTGTGTAGATTTTCTTCTTTTTTTTTGTAAAAGTTGCTATTGCATTAGTGATGGCCTTGATATTTGAAATTGTTTATGAAATCGTTTCGGATACATGGTTGCTATTAGATATTCAGATATTTTTTCCACAGTGTTTTTATTTTTCTTTCAATGCTGCGGCATAGTCGTTCTCTCGGTTGGTTCTTTGTTTCTGCATGGCTATGTCGGACTTGAAAATGGATATTTTTAAAGTTTTCATTTGATTGCTTTTGGATTTTTTTTTTTTTTTTTTTAGTTTTTGTCGACTGAATTGAGGTTAGGTCTGGTGTTTTGGTTCGCACAACAGTACGAGTATATGAATGGTGTACATATACTCGTACATGTGATCATTCGGTTGGAAAATTAACCTTCGAATTGGTTTTTGGAACTGCAGCTTTGCGAGCGAGTAAGGTCTTGGTTGGGATTTGTATTTATTGAGTTGTCCTAGATTGCATTGAAAATGGTATTTACGATATTGAGAAGGAAAACTAAAACTGGGGAGTTGACCTAGCACACGAATTTGGGGTTCCATTTTAAGTTCGGTTCTGTCTGTCTTTGGTACGGGTTTGTTTTCAATCTAAGCGCATTTCGTCTTCTTAAAATTATATACAGAGTCACGAATATTTGAATTGATGCTGTGGACTTAAATTTGTCTGTAAGTTACAGCTGCTGGAACCCAATTCATGCTATTGGATACTCACAGATCAACAAGGAAGAGAACAGTGCATTCGGAAGAAAATGTCGCGGCTATGGAAGGTTATGTTGAAGATGACCACAATTGATCAATTCGTCGTCATTCGCAGCAACGTGGCCTTTGTCCATTGACTATGTATCTGGAAAATTCGGCGTAAATATCTTGGTATCAAGACTTATAAGATCCAATTGGTGCATGAGCTAACGCGACCATTTATTGCATTGGGTGTTCAGTGATTGGGCCTTCAATCAATTTACAATCAGTTTACAAGAATTTACAAATTTTGTGTAATAATGAGGCTCATTTCAGGTTAAACGGCTAAATAAACAAGCAGCATTGAAGTATATATTTGGAGCAAGTACAATCCTCAAGAAATTCACCAGATGCTACGCCGGTAGCATACTCGGTCTTTATTTCTATTGACAAATTGCTGTCAATAGACATCGAGCAATATGATGATCAACGATTAATTGTGAAAGAACTGTGGTGGTTCCAACATGATGGCGCTGTACACCATTCTACCAAAGAAAACGTCACTTTATTGAAAACACGATTTAGTAATGGAGTCATTTCAATAAATGGATCCGTCAATTGGCCGCCTGGACCGTGCGATTTAAAGCCATTGAATTGCTCGAAGAAATGATCGAAAATTTGACCTCTACATAGAATCCGCTTTGGATGAAATTGTCGTGGTGCAAAACTACTATTATAGCATAAAATAGCATTTCGAATGAATTTAATAAATCGTCATCACGTTAATTTGTTCGTGTTTTATTTAAACAAAAAGTCTGAACGTCTAAAAAAAGCTCTGTAGTGTCATTATTCCTCTCACATCAAGCGTTGCAGGATTTCATGGCACTTGATGCTTACCAAAAGCATAGTACCCCGTTACGACGCCAGTAAGCTGTTGACTTTTTACACACATCGGGAATTATTCATTTGGAAGTCGTACTTATAACTAACCATAAGCAACCGTCAAGAGAAACCGCAATCAAGAACGCAGACAGTGTCATTGCTTGATGGTTCAGCAAGGTCGCAAACTCAACTTAATTGTCGCATAAGACGCCAATACGTCTCACCTAAGAGAAGTGATGTCTACATTAACCTACTGTCTTCCAAAAAGACGGCAGCCCGACGCGTTTGATAGATTTTGGAATCATTCGTTAACATTCGGCAACATTAATTTTCTGGCTGATATTTTGGTCGATAGCTGAATATTTCATCTTCTTGCAACAACAGGTAATGGAATGGCATGTCATAACCGGGACGCATTTGCAAAACAGTTTTCCGCAGCATGAAACTCAGCCATTCTTTCCATTATTTTCAGCAGAACGGAACTAAAACTGGAAGGTCTGAAGCTCTTTGCGAGTGAGTAATCATCTTAAACGAGTTTCGATCTAATAAAGCTGCTCTCACTTTTCTCCGTCGTCTCAGTAACGAGTATAGTCCAGTGACAGTCTAGTGAGGAAGATTCTTTTCAATCATCATTTTAATTTCTTTTAAGGACATTGTCTCCTTTTTAAATGATTTTTTCTATATTTTCATAAAACTCTAACACCAGGCATTTTGATCTGTACCCTTTCGTCGATCAATTTTGTCACATGATTTCTTTGGTTTTCCTTTGGTTTACTGACAGAATAGCTCCCAATCACTTGGCCAATGTTAACAAACCTTGTGCCGACCAAGATGACTCTTCTATCCCCCATATGAAGGCGATTAGGCTGAATACCTTTTCGAAGGTGATCGATCATGGACCTCATGACCGTTTTACTCAATTAGTGCTTGTCTGTCTAATGTCTTCTCCACTGGTCCTAAAAGATATCTTTTGGAAAAAAATATCCTCTCTATAGAAGAATATCATTAAAGTAGGCTCTTGACGACGGTCGAATCGGGAATTTAGGTATCCCAACGTTAGTGGAACAGTCACAGATGTTAATTCGTTTCGGCCATTTGCCTACTGTTTCGATTAATGCTGTTCAAGTGGTTAGACGATAAAATTGCCAGACTCAAACCAAAGAAACAATCTCAGTTACGTTACCTGAATTACCTGAATATTCACCACTTGATGTGGAACTATTAAAGTCTTGAACTGTTTAAATTGCTTTCTAAAATATTATCCTCTCATTTGTCGTGAACAAACTATTATCCGAATTGTGTTACTCAAAATCAACTCTTTCCCGGACAATTCTTAAATTCACCCAAAGACTTGTTTAAAACGTTACACAAAACTTTGTTCCATCAATGTAAACCTAATTCTAAGTTCTAAACATTCAACAGGTTCTCTATGTCAAATAACCACTTACAGTCCTTTGTCTAGACGTTACCAACTTTAGTTAGATAATTACACACAACCTTCTAAATATCGTTACGAAAATGTGCTATCCAAAAGTTGCTCCTCTGAAACATGCATACTCGTACACGTAAATAGATGCCGAGGGGGACAAGCGGTTCCTGCTCCTTGAAATGCATCCGCTTGCTGCCAGTTACTGCTACACAAAGAGCCATGATGGTTTATCCGAAATAGTATGCTTTCGGTATAGCACCCTCTTCATTTCGTGTTAAACGTCTCTCACAGACCCATAAAAAAAACTGCAGATACTCGTACCTACTCGTATTGCAAGGGTGGGCTGTGCTCTGTGCATAATGATGACGACAACGAGAACGTCGATGTCGCCTAGGATGACGGTCCACTGCCAGCCTGACTGACTGACTGAATTGACTAGGAAATGGAGCTTTAGAAGTTTCACTGAAAGTGAGCAGAGAAAAAAAATCTAATAAAAATAAATTTCAAAATGAAACAAAGAAAAAAACTCTACAATGGAACATATGAAAATTTCATTTCCAAACATGCCAACACATGTACGAAGCAACACAATAGTAACGAAAAGAGAGCGACATTGAGAGCACCCCTAGAATAGCTGCTACGATAACTACACGACGAACTATGTACATATGTATATCCCGACCCAATGCATCCACCAACAAACAGCCCACGTCCATGAAAACACAATAGCAAGGAACCAACTTAGACTATTCCATCAACGATTACAAGGGGGGATAAATGCGAAAGTTTTCCTTCCCTCATCATCATCCCGTGCACCGACAGTGGTTGAGATGGAAACCTCTCCCCTGACGATATCGTTGTCGTTGTCGTTGGCGGTCGCCTGCTTTATATGAAGGTGGTGGAGATTGTCATATCCTTGTTAGAACGAGAACGTTCTATGTTCATATCTATGCTACCCAAACCATATCACAGAGAGTTGGTATACAAATACCAGTCAACAGGTTGAAGTGACGTATGCTCTGTAAATTCCAAAATAATACAAAACAATCAGGACAACCAGGACACATTCAGTAATGGTTAGCAAAAGTGCAACCAGAGAATGAGGAGAGTGAACTCGAGCATACTATTGAAGGCACACAACAGTCCTCTGCATGTATCCGTACCTAACCAATACAACAGGCAGACAGGGAGCATGCATGCAGATTATCAAAATTTCGTTGAAATCCTTTTTCCAGAAAATCACCCTACACCATCGGCATTGCATCCGTACCGTGCATCGGTAGTAGTAACACCTTACCACCTTCATCGATGCCGGCATCACTGCAATTCAAAACACAATTGTTGGTGCCAACTCTATGGATAGAGACGAAGAAGGGCTGCCATCCCCTGCTGTATCCTGTTGCTCAGTTGTTGGTTGGTTGCTTGCTTGCGTTGGTGGGTTGGTTGCAGTTTAAAATTTGTTCGTACAACTAAACTGCTTTGCTCTCGTATGATGTTCCTTTTATGTGCAATGGGGTGTCATTGAACGATTATATTCGGAAGGGATGGGGTAGAGGGTGTCATCATCCGTCCCCTCAATGAGATAGTTTGCTCAACGGATGTTTCCTGAACATGGAAAACCGAACGACGGCAACGATAGACCGAATGAAGGGATGGAGGAAAGTTTCTGAAATTTTGGACGAGCAAGAGGAAACCGTTGCCAAAACTTTTCATGTGTCCTCTTTTGTTGGAGGAGGCTCTTTTGTTTGTTTGAAACTGTTGCTCGTCGTAGTGTTGTTGTTGTTGGTGTTTATTAACCTAACTACGATGTACAAGTAGGGATAGATGCCTCTGCAAATCAAAAAGTGAATCGTTCCGGTTGCGGGTCCTGGCGATGAAGTTTTGGCAAAGGGATACAGATTTTCAGCATTCAGATACACAAGCACATACGCTTGTCAGCCACAGGGGTGGCTTATGTAAGCGGAATATGTACGTATGCTCTGCCAATGACGACTTGTTGCTCGGCTGTATGGATAGATTCTACAATATTTTTGTTGTTTGTGGTGGGTATAGTGCACCTAAACAGGAATTGAATGGAAGGAAAGATGCTTTTCGGGTTGCTAAGTGTGCAAATTGAAGTGGAGTTAAATTGGGTTTGTTGTTGTCATGAATTAGTTAAAGAGTTTTGAGAGCGTGTTTGGAAACCATTTAATTTGCCTACGAATTTTGCACTTCCCCATGGAAGTTCGAAAGTTTTGTGATTTATTTGAAGCTGAAAAGGTTTCGCTTGCATTTGACCGAGGCGACTCTTTGTGGGTGAGTTTTTCTGGTTTGAAAACCGAATTTGAACAGGCTTTGGTTTGTTAAAAGGAGAAGCATTTAGACCGATGTAAGAGCTGGCACTTATAAAAATGTGAAAAAAGGAAAGTGAGCAAGATTACACATCACATCCCTTCTGTATGTACAATCATTTTCTGCTCATATTTGGATGCGGATTTTCCAATTGGAAACGGATTTACGAATTATGTCATGTACAACTGGTGACAATACGTATCAGAGCGAAATTTGCTAACAACAGAGGAGAAAGAAGAGGCTACCAACCTTTTATTATTCCCCAAAATATGGAGTACAAATCATACCCTTTATGGCAGTTATGATAGAATAGGAAAGCGCTTCTTTGGTACAGGGTAACACAGGCTGATAGTCTTCGGAAGCAGGTGGAGTATTGTCATGGCAAACACGCTTTTTCCGCATCTTGGGATAAACAAGGACGCAAGGTGGTCAAATAATATTGCTATAACCGGAACACAAGCATCCAATATACTTATGCCCGTACGTTCCGAGGTGCCGACATTGACTCGGACCATTACTTAATAATAGTCGAGGTGCAAATGCTAATATCAAAGCCAGCACATCGTCGGTAAAATATTGTGAGATGGTATTATGTCACCAGGCTACAATTGCAGGAAATTACCAGAGCTTTGCCGGTCGCGCCAAATTCAAACTTTCTCTCACAATACCAGCAACAAATAGGTATGACGATGGTGCAAGGAATCCATCAGAAAAGCCGCTTCTACTCGTCCAAGTTTCACAAGGCTACCAAAAGCAAGGAACCCACGGTTCGACAGCCGATAGCCGCTCAGAGCCAAAGCGTATCCATCCATGGTATCAAACCAAAAGAAAAGAGCTGTAAAGAGGCTGTCAGGGTTTTCAGTCTTACAAGCCCAACTCGACAGAGGAAAATTGAAAAAAGTTAAGCGAGCCAGGAATGACTGCAAAGTCTTTCTTAAGCATGTGAAATTTCAATACGACCAAAAACTGAAGCAAAAGATAAATACTACAATGTCCCAGAGGTAGTAACAATTTTTGGTCGTTCATCAAGTATCCGTACATTAGAAATTCTGTCTAATCCTTCATAATCCCAGTTCTTTGGGCAATGCCAATCTGCTTGCTGCACGGTTTATACGGCTAGATCAACACTTCCAGATTGTGCTTTGTCTCCGCCTACACTTGAGTGTGTCGAATCTTTTCGAATCCACTTTCGCACTCGTGTAGTAGCAAGAATACATAAAGATCTTAACATACACAAATCCGCTGATCCAGATGGTATATCTCCCCTTCTTCTTAAGAGGTATTTTGCGTAAGCTTTTTCATCAATCCTACTCTTTAGGACTCTTCCCGAGCAGACAGAAAACAGCTTTTGACCAACCCATCCCTAAAAGGGGGTTTTCTTCTCTCTCCTCGTACAGACCTATTGCACTTATGTCCCTTCTTTCAAAGGCCATGGAAAAGCTGATAGACCGTCATCTCATGAAATATCTCGAAAGATGAAAACTTCTCAATCACCAGCAACAGGTCCACTGGTAATTTGATGGCATGTCTCACCGAAAACTGAAACCAAAGCGTACATCAATCTGGCGAAATCAAGATAGTTGCACTTGATTTTTTTGTAAGGCATTTGACAAAGTTTGGCATCGGGCACTTTTGTTGAAAATGCGTGCATTTGGAATCGATGAATTTTTTCTTCATTGGATTAGAAATTACCTTTCGGAACGTTCAATTCAAGTTATCTTGGATGGTTTCAATTCTAATAAATGCTGGTGTGCCCCAGGGCTGCTTTCTGTCTCCGACACTCTGCTACTTCTAATCCAATATATTCATTTCTGACAACATCACTCTCTGCTTTTTATATTCGTTCTCAGACTCACGTCTCTGCTGTAAAACGATAACGGCAGCATATGCTAAGTGGGGAACCGCCATCAGAGTGGAATTTAATGCTTCCAAAATACAATGCTATCTGTTGTCGTTAAAGCGAAATTAAAACACCCAGCCATTATCCATGAATGAGACTTTCCATTCTCGGTATGTGTGTCAATGACAACTTAAGTTAAAATGACCCCATATTCGATGTCGCCAAAAATGTTTAGTTTTCCTCAAGGGATGTACTCTCTCGTGCCTTTCTTTCTTTCCTCTGTCGCTCCGAAGGAAGACTAGAATAACGTGGATGAATAATCTGGTATAGATACTGAAGCGTAACTTGTTGTTATAATGTTATAAAATGGCTGGATTCTTTGTATAATATTAGATAGCAGAATTAGAGATTCTATCGAAACGTCTTAAGCCAACGCACCGTGCGTGGTAGTGACTGTGACATTAAGCCTTCGTCCGCTATTCGCATCACAGTTGCAAAAAAGTCATAGTCAAAGTCAAATAGGACCCAAGTCAGAGTCCTATTTCATAGCCTAAATATTTCACAGTCTCGACATATTCAACTGTCAGAAAAATAACAAAAATCTAAGGGTTTCTTGCTGATAACCATGCATTTGGTCTTTAAATGGTATAGAAAGAGACCAGATTTCTCACACAATTCGGAGATTTTCGCCGAGTCGAGGCTGATAGAATTTGCACAATCTATCAGCCAAGTGGACAGCTCCGAAGTAATTTGTACATTCATTTTCATAGAGGAGGACGATGATATTAAGGAACTTATTTCATTGACATAAAGAGAGAAAAAAGGTGGCCCCAAGATCGCACCCTGAGGAACATCTCTCGAAGTATAAACAAAAACAAGAGGAACTATCACCAACTGATACAGTTTGTTTACGTGGTTTAAGGTATGACAGGATAAGAGTAAAGGCATCATTTGAGAAACCAAACAATGTGCATATATTGTTGTGATCAACACTGGAAGACGCTGCGGAGAAGTCTAGAAGCAACAGGAAGGTGACTTTTTCATCATCTAGGGATTCTCCGTCATCTAAAACGTTCGTTATCGCTGTTATGATGGAGCTGCGCCCAATTATAAAGGCTTCGTCCATCAATGACGTTGTCTAATAAAAAGCGAAGGCAGAACAAAGTACTAGTCTTATTGTAAACATCTTCAGATGACACTACCGAAGGTTGCTACGATTTCATCAGTTACAAGTTGCCGGTCATAGGTCTTGTTGGCGGCAGGACTTGTTCAGGTAGGCCCCTTGTGGGAGCGTAATGGTGGCTGTGGTTTGAACCCAAAGTCGCAGGAAGGGTCTTCCTGTTGGGTTGACCCAATGTAGAGTTGCAATAAGTGCTAGGTGCTGTGATCCTAAGAGCAGTAAGAGGTTTTAGATCGGCCTCGACCCACACCAAGGGTGAAACTTGTGAGTCCAACACAAGTTCTGCTTTGGTATCGCAGGAAGGCGGCAGAGCGATGGCAAGGCATATCCTTGTCCCGATGGATGTATGGACATCCCGTAAACATAAGTCTACACGACAGGTGGTTTACGTTAAAAAAGCAGAGACTATCGCTGTTGAAATTAAACAACTGTGGTTTTGCCTGAACCCAGATTGAAAGGGAGAAACCAAGTTAATGGCATACTTTCTCAAATACGTTAGATAAATGGAGTAAGATCAAGATTGGACGGTAGTTTTTTCAATTCGGAGATTTTTGCACGGGCATAATTTTTGCACATTTCCATGGAGTTGGATAGATACCAGTAGTTAGTATATGATCAGATATGTGCACTAGAGTGGGTAAAATTGCAGAATGAATAATTTGTACAAATTTCGGATGTATTTCGTCACAACCAGTTACATTTGATTTAATGGAAATTATCAACACTGGAAAATTTAAAAACATTGTTACAGCTATAGACAGAGAGACCTACGAGTCCCTTCAAGGAATTGGAAAGCAAGTGGAACAGAGCTCGAATTCAATTTATTTAGATTCAACCTCCTATAGAAATTTCGTTTTGCCACTTTTATTTTATACTTGGTTTCGCACCGTTCAAAGCCGTTATTTGGTCATAAAGAGAAAATATAAAAAACACTCCCACTCCACATGTCGGGCATCGATCACCAACTGACGATAGTCAATGGCTATACGATTTATAGCTCAAATCCTGTCGATTTATGGAAAAATTATAAGTTGGATCAAGCTGGTCATAAAGCATAATATTATGTGAATCACTTACAAAACATACATCCAATAGAGTATTTCCCTCGTCGGAATAATGTGTAGTAGCCATTGTATTGACGGAGAAGAGGTTAGAACTACTCATGCCATCTCAAGTATTTCACTCAACTCAAGGCTACTATTTAGACTAACAATTATGTTGAGTTAACACTGGGTTATACACTCCAAAAGTGAAAAAATAGGTCTGAAATCATTTTATTTGTTAGGTCTATAGACGGAAACCACAAGTAGGGCCCCGAGATCAGATTTTAATTCAATAAAGACATAGTATTCGATTTCGCTTTTAGCGGCAGATTTCCATACTAGACTATGTCTTAGCCCCTCTTTAACATAAATTGCAGCACCACGTCCCCATTTTCCTATTCTGTTGCCAGAATACATACATACTCGTATATCATATATGGCATCTCCAACCTTATCGATAAACTGCCTTTCAGAGACACAAATTCGTAAATTTTTGGGAACAATCTTTGAGCATTTATGTGACATATAGGTCAACCTATGGACATTCTTAATCTAGTGTATGACTTTGGCATTTTTTTCACCTCAGTTTGTCACCAAGGATAAGGTTCGGATATCTGAAACTCCTGGAGAGATTCAGAGGGATGACTTACATAGGTGGGATGATGCAAAGAATCTTGAATTTTCTCTTAAAAAGGACCAATCCCTTTCTGTCCGGATTTATACTAATGCCAAGCGAAGAGTATGCCTAGGGCAAATTGGAGAATGTTAGACTGCGTCGTGATTTCACCAAAGCTTCTGAGTCTTCTAATCTGATAAGGAGACTATTGGGTTATCCAGGAGACGATAGAATATACCATTTTGGGTTGTTTCTAGTAGAGCAGTGAAGGGTTGCATTTGTGACTCTTCTATTGAGAAAAAAGTGGATCAAGCTGGAAACGATGTCATTTACGTCCAAGCTTTGAAAAGAGTCTGTAATCAACAAGGTGTTAACCTTGTTAAAAGTTCTTTCGATATCATTGAGTACTTCTTGAAAGAGAATGAGTTGTGCGATCTCAACTGATTTACCTTTATACTGCGGTTCGACAGTCTTCTGTGATTGAGAATGTACTGGATGTGAGGATCAGAGATCCTTCAACAGCATATGAAAAGTTTTATCTGCTTTGGCTATTCAAACTGACCTTAAGAATGGATAACAGAGTCTCTCTGATGTTCTGAAAAGCGTTATGCAGTTATGCTGTGAAGGTACCATCTGGTTTTGATGTCTTGTAAGGTCCTAGTCATGTTCTGAGCTAGATAGTTTGGTACACTTAAAATTCTTCTTACTTTTGCTGCACTGTGGAAACGTGGTGCACCACTTGAGAAGGTTACCCGCTGTCCCCCTGGAAGCTTACTGTAGGACAAGATGTGGTGGCAGATGTTCAACTGTAAATATCGGTAGGCAGAGTAGAGCAGTTCTTCTGACAGTTTCCAGTTGTTTATCAAATTTAAGACATTAACTGAGACAAGAATTACGTCAGGACCTTCTTTTCGTTTTTTAGTAATGAAAGTTGGACTATTATCCATGTTGGACTATTACACGATATAACACGATATTACCACCAGATATTGAAAAATTGACTCTTCTTTAGGGTTAGTATCTGTACTACCCGTTTGAGCTGCAACCCTGCACAATTTAACCTTATTTTTTCTTCTTTAAGCAGCTTCTAGGTATGCCTTCTTTCCTCCCAAGGTAGACGATGTTCTAGTTAGATGACCTCTTCTCGGAATAATTTCTCGGAGGAGCCTAATCCTGACAAGCCATGGCTCACCGATAAGGGCGACGTGTTGGCCGCAATCGATAAAACAGATGATGAGGTTTGAGGAGACGAGTCTGGACTTGTTGAGGTTAATCTACACCACCTTTATCTATATATTAGAAAAAAAATTACGGCGTCATCCAAATCTTCGGAGGATGGCTCGTCCATCGTCATAACCTCGGTTGATGTGCTTTTGGGAAAAGGTTTATTGAATTGGTAACTGATGAGGTAACTTGTCAGATGTTGATGCTGTTTTCTTAAACAGCCTTACCTCCACACCTACCAAAGTTAGAGCTGAAATTACTTGTCCAATTCATAGTGATGGACACGGTTGTAAATAATATGGGCTGACTCATGACCATTCCCTCTCTCCCGGGTTTTTAAGCAGTCGATGCAGAGTTATGAGAGAAGCTTCTAGTCGTTAACCAAGGGCTCAAGGTTTTAATATCACTAAATCTTTAGGATCAACTCACTAACGGAGGGGGCTTGGGTGGGGCGTTCAACTTAGCCCATTAGCTCAGTACCTAATCAGTCCTTAACAAAGTTGACCGAGTTCTGATCTTGACAGGCCAATAGCTTCACGAACCTCCCCAGCCTGCCAAAGGTAAGGAACTTATTGCCCTATATTCGTTAAGTTACTTTTGTATGCAATACACTTTATGTCGCCATTTATTATATGTATGTGACTTTCTGATTTTTCACAAAGATATTTGAGGAGGTTTTTATGGTCTAAACTTTTCTTAGGGGTTAGGAAACTCGCCGATGAAACCGTGCCGCTAGATACGACCACTAACATACTCCAACTCGTGCTCTGATGCGGGTCAGAGGTTAAATCTTTGCTTTGGTAGGTTCCACATGGCGTGATTTAGAAGATCCTCGCAATGCTTTTTGAGTCGGGAGTTTCTAGGTCGTTAAGGGCAACTTACTTATTTCCTTAGGTGGCGTTACAGTTCGGGGAGAACCTGGGCCTCAAATAACATGCCTATTCAGTAACAAGCCGCTCTACATGTCCTGGATGTGTCAAACATCTCATTTAACTGAACATCAAATATACAAACAATGTGTATCTTTGATCGTAGTGTCGGCTCAAAATCAAAACAAAAAAACACAGTCTTTAACCGTCATTCAGCAGTTGTTGGAACTCTGTTGTTATTGCATCAGATCGGACTATCAATACTATGGATATAGTCCTGAGAAAAAATTACATATAGGATGTCATGAAAGTGCCATGCTTATGAGAGACTTTTTCCTTGCTGAAATTGTTATGAGATTTCTTTAAGAGTGTACAACTCTCTATCTTACAAAGCCCTAATTTAATTTTACTCCAATAGACATAGCAAAAGAATCTATTAAGGAATGAATGTATCTCTAACACAACAAAACATACGGAGTCGTTTGAAATATGTCATAACTTCGATAAAACATTTTCATACGTGCTTTTGATTTGATGGTCAACTTTTACTTGAAATTGCTTAAAACCTCCTCACGGAAAGTAAAATTTATTGCGTAAACTAAGACTGAGACCACTACTGTCGTTGGTAGCAGTAGTAGGATTCTGGGTAACTGGGACTGACGATTAATAAGACAAAGTCATTTCTCTGGCTCATTCGTAATCACACTCGCACTAGCACTACGTATGAGTACACCCTAGCCAAGCAACACAGCAACAAGTAAAACAGCAAGCCCAGCAACAAGACAATAAAATATCCCAAAGCAGGCAATTTCACACAACTCACCGTTTGGTAAGTATTGTATAAGCGCCTTCCTGTACACGAGAGCGCACAGATAAACATCCTACGCCATCATATGCATGCTCTCCTCCAACTTCGTGGCATGGCGTAGATACTTACGCCAAAAAGATCCAGTAACACATATTCCCAGTTGGCTTGGTTTTATTTCCAATTTAGTTTTTTTTTCTTTGTATTCACCTATAAACATAATCTAATGGTGGAGTTAACCACTCTGGGTCTTGGTGCGCTCTTGGCAGCGGCAGTGGCAATAGAAACAGCTCGTTAGTTACATTGGCTACTGGCACTGTCAGTGCCACCTGATTGGAGGAAGGTGATGTTGTGTTATATTCGTAGTTATTGCTAGTGCCCGTGGCTGGTGTGGTGCATGGTTAAGAGCTGCCTAAGACGCTGGTGGTACCCGAGAAAGCTGCAACCGCTGCTACATAGCGGCGGCGGTGGTGGCAGTAACGACCGAAAAGGCCTTGACTTGGAAAAATACTTTGCAGACATTTTCTGAGAGAGAGACCGATTCATGAGGGAGATACATGTTCGTACTCGTATACGGCCATAGTACACGATTAACTTCAACCAATCGACCTCCAACACACATTGCACATTAGGTTATGCTTGGTTCACGGTGTTTAGCTTAGTTCTTTGCAGGTAACAGCAGCCGCTTCCCATCATCATCATCATCATTATCCTTCCTCGACGCCAAGTTTATGTATAGATACGGGTATACCGATATGCCGCACTAACAATCTGGTTGAGATAGGTGCAAATCCGCGCACACATATTCCAAGTCATAGTCATAGTGTAGTCGTAGTCGCACTCGTACTCGTAGTCGTGCTCGTATTTATGTCTGTATCAATGACCAGTTGAGAATTCTATTTCAGTTTCATCGTTGTTGTTCTCCATCTCCAATTCATCACCTCCCACGACTTCCAGCAATGATGATGTGCGGAAGTGATAGTGGAACGACTGACCAAACGACTACGGCTAACATACATACATATGTAGATGAAATGGCGCTTAAAATCAATTTGAGATCTAACGACGGAATGCACCAAAAGCGATTCAGTGACATTTTATAGTTTTCCTTAGAATGCGTGCACATGGTACGAATTCATTCATTCTTAAACCCATCTCATGGGCATTTGTATTTTTCATCTAAAAATCAAACCAAAAGAGTGTGGTATAACAGCAATGAAATACATAACATAATATGTAGGTGACAGTTTAGTAGCTAGGTGTTGCTCCGATAGACAATACATCCAAACATCATTTTTGAGTACGCTAATGTTCCAGATACTCATTCAGTAAGCAATTTTACGATCGTGCGATGCAAGTGTGCGACAACCCAAAGCTATACATAGATTAATCTATGGAAAAGTGGACTAGTATCTATGAGCAAGTAAAGTAGTTCATATACATTTATATTTGTATATCGTTTTATTATAATGGACGGTTGCCAGCTATTGAGCGGCTAGCCGGCGGCGGCGAGGATGATATTTATGAGGCTAGTTTAATCACGTGCAGTAGCAAATACCTTAAACGATAGACAAATGCATTATATGCATGAACATTTGTATCTAGTGTGTAACATTTGTCAGGTTTCCATAGAAGTGTTTCCGTATTTTTACTTTTGAGAGAAAGTAAAGTCTTTTTTTTTCTAAAGATGTTGACGAAACCGTACTTGTGACGCTGGAGATATTTTTAGAAAAGATTGCATGACTGTAGAGAGTTGTTGAAAGTCTATAAATCTCTTATCTTTTGAATAAAATCTCTATTCAATGAATAATTAGGTAATAAAAGTGGCTAATTTGTTGCCTCCAATAGATTTTCGTGACTGATTACGGGGCAAGTGGATGGAATGTTAGTATTATAACTTTTCTCTTTGAATCTTTTATTTCATATGTTTGTAGCAAAGCGGACTCCCATCAAGAACTAAAGCCAATTTTGCCAATGTATGTGTAAACCGACTTAACATAAATTCCATAAGAAATGAAATCAGAAAATTCTATAAGACCAATCAAGTCATACATGCCTAATCTAGTGGTCTATACTAGTTTAGTCCTATGAAGTCCTGGCGCTTGTTTGGAAAAGCTTGATCGGATCGGAAGTGCCAATTCTTCAAAAGAGCGTCAGGTTTAACAAACGATCCATAGGATGTGTATAAACTTTTATAGATGTCCAATGGGTTGCTTAGGTTAGGTTAGACTCTTCGGTATTAATCCAGTTGCTGAGATTATTATTTATTTATTTACAATAGTATTTATTCAGATCTACGATAGAGCTATTATACATCAACGAATCAAGAAAGAAAGAAAATATATATAAAGTATTGTTGCGAAAACTTGGCAGCACCAGAAAAAGGAAACAACAAAGAAAACAAGAGAAAAGGAAAACCTCTCGGGAACCAGCCACATTTTGAATTTTGCCAAAGAAAGAAGGGAAAAAAGAAGACCAGGTTTTTTTTTTGTGAAATTTTTGAGATTAAAAAATTTAATAAAATTGTTAACTTAGATTCTTTTCTTTTTTTTGGTTTTGCTCATTAAGCGAACGTTTCGCTACACTGGTGTCAGATGTGGGGTAGTTTGGTGTCCAAATATTAAATCAGCTGGTAGACGTAATTCCATTTTAAGCATAATCATCACTGGCGTATATTTAGTGTCATCGTGCAAAGAAGAACAGCATGCCATTAACGCTAATGACAGAACTTGATCCCAGTTAGTTTGCTTTTTGTCTACATACTTCACCAAATAGTCCAGTAAGGTTCGATTATACCGCTCTACCATCCCGTCGGACTCTGGATGCAGAGGTGAGGTTCAAGTCTTCTCGATTATTGCAAACTGTCTGTTAAAAACATCAGGACAACGTTGTTATTTGTTGTTCGAGGTAAAGGTCCAAGAATATCGATGGCCACCCTTTCAAACGGTTCACCACTAAGAGAAATCTTCAATTGTCCACAAGTCTTTTGCATTGGTCATTTTCTCGTGATGCATGTCTCATACTTTGCGCACCATTCGAAGACATCACGAGTTTACCCGATCCAGTAAAATCAGCTTTTTACTTTGCGAAGAGTTTTACTTCGACCAAGATGACCACCAGTCGGCCCAGTGTGAACACTTTGCAATATCTTCGCCACATAATTTCGAGGTATGATCAGCTGTTTAGTAGTTGCATCTTCAGCTTGCTCCCATCGCCTTATCAGCACTCCGTCCTCTAACGCCAAACTTTCAAACTGACTCCACTAGCTTTTCACCTCACGTGAATACACTTCCTCTTGAAGGTTTTGCTTGCATTCTGACCCATGACTTAACGAGTGATAAGCACAAGTCCTCATCTTGCCTTACTTTTAAGTCGTCGCCAAGAGTTTCTACAGCAGAGATATGTTTTACCAATCCTACGTCTGTCGTTGGTTTGGCCTCCTTCAATTCGGTTGCTTTACAGTGCTGACAGTCCCCGCAATGTCGTCGGGATAATGCGTCTGCATTGCCGTAGCGAGAACCAGGCCGATGTTGAATGCCCATGTCGTATTGTTGGAGACGTTCCAACCATCTAGCGATCTGTCCCTCTGGTTGCTTGAAATTTAGGAGCCATTCGCGTCAATCGTCTAGCACCCTATACAATCGAAGTTGCGGAAAAATCATCGGACGGAGCTGCCATGCTTTTAGAGGGGGGCAGTGTTGCGAAAACTTGGCAACACCAGAAAGGAAACAACAAAGTAAACAAAACCAGACACATTTTGACTTTTGACAAAGAAAGAAGGAAAAAAAAAGAGACCACATTTTTTTTGTGAAAATCAAATTTTTCAGATTAAAAAATTTAATAAAATTGTTAACGTAGATTCTTTTCTTTTTTTAGTTTTGTTCATTAAGCGAACGTTTCGCTACAGTATAATAAATTATAAATTATCTTAAAGCTAACAATGCGAGTTCCTTAAATCTAGTTTTAGGTAATACAATAACGAAATGATATATACAAGATTAAATAATCTACAGCAAAACATAACAGGCTCATTGATTCCGTACAAAGTGGAGTGATGAACTTCAAATAACAATGGACTGGCCCTAACAACCCTTAGGGTGGCATAAAAACAAATTAATGAAAGCATTATTATTATTATTATTATAATTTATTAACATATAATTAAAATTAATATGCTAACATTAATTGAGCGCTAGCTGCGAAGGCTTTCGGCTCTACTGTAACTAAAAAGTACATATACAATATTATATTATAAATATAGTAGATACATAGATATATAAATATTTCATAATCATCGTTTTAGGGTTTTAGATTCGTATGATATTTGGTTACATTTGCAAATTAGATCTACTGCTAATGAAGTTGTGCATTTTAAGGATATTTACTTGATTAGTGTTTCTTAAAAACTCGTAGGCTGTTGATTTTAGGTTGAGTAAGTGTCTTGTTGGTACGCAGGACTGACAATTACCTATTCCTAAGATATGTTTTATGTCGAATTTGGAGTTACAAACTTGGCACAGCGGTGGTGGCTCCTTTTTGAGGAGATGTTGGTGGGTCGAAGCTGTGTGGCCTAAACGCAGCCTTACAAACGTTGTGATCTTTTGTTTTGAGACTTTGGTGGGGTAAATCGGTTGGGATCTGTCTATGTTAATGAGTGAATAGTGGTGGTGGTAGTTCTGCCAATCCAAAAGCAGTCTAGACTTAATCTTGTGGGTAATATTTCGTTTCATGTCTAGTTTAGTGGCTATCGCAAATTTATGTACAGGAGCGCGGTGTGCAAGATTGGCAGCGGCGTCGGCATGTTCGTTTCCTTTGATCCCCATATGACTGGGTACCCACATTATTTTTAGCTTATTGGGTGTTTTTATAAGACAGTCTCTAATTTTGTTTACAATCAACGTATTGTGATTTGGATTTTTTATAGATTCCAGTACTGATAAACTGTCTGAGCATATTACATGTTTACCACGTATATAGGAGGCTATTGCTATGGTTTTTTGGATAGCAAAAGCTTCAGCGGTAAAAATAGATAGGTTCGCAGATAATAGCCCTGTACTAAACAGAGAACCGTCTTCGTACGTAGCTGCGAAAGATGTGCTTTCGTTGGTTTTGGAGCCATCTGTAAATAATAAATTCCAACCGTTTGATTTGAGTTGCGAGGTGATGCTGGAAAATAGTGCGTGGAATATGTCTTTGTTGGTATTTGTTTTATTATATTTTGCCAGGTCCATGATGAAGGATGTGTGTTTAATAGACCACGGTGGATATACCAATCTATGTTCACCAATCCTCTCTATCGGCAATTCAATTTCTTTAGCGAATAGTAATGCGAGAGATATAGCGGACTGAAGGCGTTTTGAAGTTTTCATTTTCATAGCGGAAATGATGTCTTTGTCAATGATTGAACCTTTAGAAGACATTAGCTTTAAGCATAACTTAGCTTTCGTTACTTCAATGCGTTGTTCTATAGTAGGGAGACCAGCTTCTACCAATACGTTCTTCACAGTACTTGTAGGAAAAGCATTAATGCTTCTACGTGCGGCTTGATGGTACGGCGCTTTGATGATATTTATTGTAGATTTAGGACAGTTTCCGTAGATGAGTAGACCGTAGTCAATCTTGCTTAGAACTATAGATTTAACAATTGAACAGAGAGTGTTTATATGTGTATTACATTTCTTACTGGCTAGATAACTAATTATATTGGCTCTCGCAGCTAGGCTTTTTTTTAATTTTTTACAGTGATCTTTCCAATTATACTTATTGTTAAAAATTAAACCTAGGATACTTAAGTACTCTACGGTTTCTATATAAAAGTTATTAATATTTAATGTAAGACCACTACATGAAATCTTGCGGCAGATATGTAGAGTCTTGCATTTGTCTAACGATAATTTGGCACCTGAAACATTAGACCATTTAAGTATGTCTTTGATTGCATTTGTTAGTAAGATTTTAGTTTTTACTTGATCCGCGTGCTTACACAGGATGTATAAATCGTCTGCATAAATACAATGATCGATTTGTTTGTGTTTAAGTAAGATGTTGCTTATATCATCAAAAGCGATAATGAAAAGCACCACCGATAGTGGGGATCCTTGGGGAATTCCATTAATAAGTGGGTGGGATGAGGAGAAGAAATTGTTTGCTTTTACACAAATTTTTCTATTGGTAAGGAATGATTTTATGTAGTAAAAAATTTTCGGACCAATATGCCATGTTTTAAGTTTATTTAATACCAGATGGATGCCTATCTTATCAAAAGCTTTTTCGAAATCAAGTGAGAGGATTGTGACATGGTTTCTAGCTGACAATCATGAAACCGAGCAATAACAACCAGTTTAATGATGACTCCAACCCAGTTGATCGGGCACTTAATTATTCTAGCACCATGCCTGGATCGAAAAGTTTGGTTCCTGAACAACGGGTTGGGTATGTTTACCCAAATTCTATTCCCATATCAAATTTATACGCTCCGACATCCAGATATCGGGATTGCTACCCACACCTGTCTAACCTTCCCAACCCCAAGCCAAAGCACATCGATAGAAGACTCAAAATCCTGCAATGGAACATAAAAGGCTTCATCAATAACTATGACGAGTTGTGTATTCTTATAAAAGAACAGTCCCCCAGTATTATTGCCCTTCAAGAGACTCACTGTCCGCACCTGTTTAAACCTAACATACCTAAATCCTATAAAGATTATTTTTATAATTTTCCACATAACTCAACTGCCAAGCAAGGTATCGGAATTTTAATTAAGGAAAACATTCCACATAAACCAATTCCCATCACCTCGAACATTTTAACGATAGCGGTCGAGGTCCAACTCGCGCTTAAGTTCACCGTTGTCTCCATTTATATTCTCCCCGACCAAGCTTTTTCTAGGTCTGACTTAGAAAATATTTTTAACCAGATTCGGACCCCCGTACTACTGGCAGGTGATGTCAACGCCTGGAGCGTTCTGTGGGGTTCCGCCACCACTAACTCCAGAGGGGCTATACTGGAAACTTTTTTAAGTGACTCAAATCTTATGATTCTTAATGACGGCTCCCCAACCCACTTTTCCACCCATAATACACTAACACACATTGATTTAACATGCAGCTCACCCGAATTGTATACGAGTGCTTCCTGGGAAATTTTAGATGATCTCTATAACAGCGACCACTTCCCTATAATTTCCACTATTAATATTGGCATAGCCTACTCAAATACAACGACAAATCGCAAATTTAAAACTGACTCTGCTAACTGGGCTTGTTTTAACAAACACATTTTAGATTACCTGTCAGTTAAAACACCGTCGTCAAACATCAATAATGAAGCTGCGATAATCCAAAAAGCAATACGAGTCGCAGCCAACAAATCAATCCCTCAAAGTATGCCTATTACCTACCAGCGGACTGTGCCTTGGTGGAACCCAGAGTTGAGAACTTTAAGGTATGAGAAAATGAAAGCTTGGCAGACCTTTAAAAAGCATCCAAATAACATTAACTTAATCATATTCAAAAAATCGAACGCCAAATTCCGCAGGGTAGTAAAAATCAGTAAAGCTAAATGCCTTCACGATTTTACTACAACGCTTAACCCTAGTACATCTACCAAAAAAATTTGGCATACCATTCACTGTCTGACTGGTAACTACACCTCACAGTCGATAAAAGTGATTGAAACGCCTGAAGGTCCAATATCCACTTCTCATGAGATAAGCAACTACTTTGCTCGAACCTGGTCGGATTCATCTGACGACCACAATTTCACAAATTGTTTCAAAGTTTGCAAAGCTGAATCCCTCAACCTTACTCAAGAGTATAATTTAACATCTCCTTCCGCAAGACACATCGAAGGCCCAATCACCATGCTAGAATTCGAAGCGTGTTTAATATTACTGAAAGGTAAAACTCCTAGTAGGGATAGAATTTCGTACCCTATGTTAAAAAATCTTCCAAAGTCGTCTAAACTTAGACTCATACAGCTCTACAACAACATCCTCATTGGAGGAGTGATCCCACAAAACTGGAAATTAGCAACAATACTGCCACTTCCTAAGCCAAAAAAAAAACTAAATAATATCAACGGATACCGTCCGATATCACTTATTCCCTGTATGTCAAAGGTTCTGGAGAAAATTATCGCCAAGAGACTGCTTTGGTTTATTAAATCAAAAAACCTATTAAACTCAAATCAAGTGGCTTTTCAACCAAAAAAAGGTTGCAATGATGCACTCATCCATATGGACTTCTTTATCTCCAAAGCTCTTTCAGCTAGAAACCATGTTAATGAAAGCAAGTTCTCACAGTCAATGGAAAAACATAGTAAATCTCTAATGAACATAACACAATGCATTTTACGACGAACTTCGAGGGAATCAAATCCTAACACCAACTATTTAGAGCGGTAAGAATAGTGGACATTGTCATTCAGCAAGATACGGCGGCTTAATGTAAAGCGCAAGAAGTTTTTCTGAATTTTTTCTATTCTATTAATGTCGTTCAATGAAAACGGGTTCCAAACAACACTACAATAATCTAGACATGGACGAACCATGCTTACATAAATGGCCTTGAGAGTATAGGGATCCTTGAAGTTCGATGAATTTCTTTTCAGAAATCCTAGAGCAGAGTTAGCTTTTGACATTAATTTGTTAAAATGAGGATCAAAAATGAGTTTGTTATCAAAAACAACAGCAAGGTCTTTAAACTCAACTACAACATTAATTGATTGGTTTCCAATTTTAGAATTCTCGTCAAATCATTTATAAAAATAAGAAAAAAGATTGGCCCAAGATAGCTTCCTTCTGGGGCACCAGACACAACATTAATTTCATCCGAAATTGAAAAGGAATTGTTTTCTCCCAAACGGATAGGACTTAAACCATGAAAGTAATGGACACTCAAACTTTTTTAGAAGGATATGCAGGTTAATTCTACTAAAGGTTTTCACGAAATCAGTATAAACTACGTGCGCTTGCTTGTGATTCTCAATGGAACTTAAGCAATGATTGGTAAACTGAACTAGGTTAGAGCAAGTCGAACGACCTTTCCAAAATCCATGCTGAGAATCACTAATACAGCTGCTTAAGATGAATACCATCCGTACTCGATCCAAAAGTTTAGGTATAATAGACAGTTTAGAAACTGGTCTATAATTCGAAATTTGGTCTTTCTTACCATTCTTATAAATTGGAGTTATAAGCCAATATTTCCAATCAACAATAAATGTCCCAAAAGCCAATGACTGAATGAAAATATAGAGCAGGGGTAGCTTGTGCATCAGCACAAGATTTTAAAATAACCGGGTAAAAACCCAAGAAATCGGATTTTTACTGTCCTTGAAATCTTGTAATACTTTGAGAAAACGACGCGAACATGTTCAAAATATCTTTGGGATTACTGGATGATTTGCCTAGAAAATTCATAGTTGACGGAAAAGCGATACTAGCGCGTTTGGAATTTATGTACACCCAAAATCACCTTGGGTTGGATTTCAGATTCCTTTTCAAGCGTTGAATGTATTTGTTCGAGAAGAACCTAGAAAGAAAAATAAATTGTTTTCTCAACCGAGCAATATAATTGGCGTTATTCTTACTCGCTCAACTTCAGCTCCCCAGCAAGTTCCGTGTATTTCCCCAATTTCGTGCGGTCTGTTGTTAGTATTTTTTTGTTAAGTGAAGTTGCTATATCGAATAGGTGGATCAGTTTTAGCAAACAGTACTATATCTGACGTGTTGGCCCTTATAGTACGGTCGTTAAGGATCGGTCTATCCCAATATAGCTTGGCAGTGCTGTTTTCAATTAAAGGTGTTGCAGTGTATTGGTAATAAGGAACTGTTATACTGATATACCAATTTATACTTATGTGCCAAAAGTTGAAGTATAATTTGAGCAACTTGATTGTCCCTCAGAGTATAGTCCAATCCTGACAAGAAAGGGCATCCACCGATGATGTGGTCTGTTGTCTCTGCATAATTGTTGCATCGTCGGCATGTATCGCTAACAAAGTTTACTTTCAGGATATACTTTCGGTAGTTCCGAGCTGAGATTACTTCATCCTGAATAGCGATCATGAGTCTCTCAGTTTCTCCGAAATGATAACCTTCTTTCAACCAGAGGTTGGAGTTGATTAGATCGATTTGGTTTTGATGCATTTGACTTGGGTGTACTCCGTGTAATGTCTTGGTTGTCCAGGTTGCTATCGGCTCTTCTTTTTAGTATACATTACTGATAATTTCGAAATCCACCTCTCTTAGATTTAAGGGAGTGCAGTTCCTATCTGCTAGACATACAGTCTGGATTGTATCAGATGTTTCAATTTGGTCCCTTAAGTAATTTCTTAGTTTCAATACTTGAGAGTAGTGAAGTTTTGGGATATCCTAGTTCACCAGTATCATTAGAAAGAGAGCATCGTTCTACTGCACTACTTGGGTTAAGACAAAGGCGCTTTGACAAACTCCTTCTAATGGTGAGTGTCTGACCACTTAACTATTCCAAACGAATAAGTTTATGGCCTTACGTTTATTTCCGGTATTTAAATGCGATTTTAGAATTTTTCGCTTCCTTTAGTCGAATTGATATTGTACTTTCTTTTTGATTTCACCATTGACTATCCCCCTCAGTTGCATAAAACCAAGATACTTATAGTTTTCACCCGTTGTTAGGTTGGCGATGGTATTTTGTTCGTCTATAGAGTATCCATCGGTGTCATCTTGAACTTTGCCTTTCTAGATGTGGATGGTTTTACACTTATCGATGTCGAACTGCATTCCGATATCATCACTGCACCTTTTCACTTGCTCAATCATTCTACAATAAATAGCTTCTCTTTGTTGTTCGCGTAGAGTTTCAATTCATCAACATACAGAAGATGGTTAATTCGTAGGTTTCCAATTTCGGCTTTTAGGTTAAATCCAATGTTGAGTTTTGTGAGCATTTTACTCAGTGGGTTCATGTCAAGACAGAACCATAGTAGACTAACCGCGTTTCACTGAAAAATTCCACATTTTATTAGAATGGATGAGCTCGAATTGGGTCCCAGATAGAGTTTAACATTCCATTTCTTCATGGCGACCTCCATAAAACGGATAACACTGACATCATTGTCAAATGTCAAATGTGAAATGCTTTTCTATAGTCGATATACTCCATGGAAATATTGCGTTGTTTTGTAGTGCCTGGTGGACGCCTACTGAATCGATTGTCAGTTGTTCTTTGCATCCGTTTTCCTCACGTGTTATGATATTGTTAGAAGCGCAGTGCTGATATAGATGATTGGTAATAATTTTTGTGCAGAGCTTGTATGCTGTAGAAAGACATGTGATATGCCTGAAATTAGTTGGATCTGATGTATTGGTTCCTATTGATATTAAAAATCTGTTTCCGGTCATCAGAAATTCCAGAATCCATTCAGGTTCTATCCGAAGCTCGGTGAACAATTTTGCGAGGAACATATGTGAAGTAGTCAGCTGTTTGAGTCTGAGACTGAGGCGTTGGGACTTATAATTACTGGTTTCTATTACGGCATCTCTTACTTCTGCTGGAGAAATGTTGATGTAATGCATCTCTTTGAAGCTGATACCATCTTCTCGTTCTTCAGTTAACCATGTTGTTTCCAGGTCCAGGTTGGTATTTTTTGGTTTACTTCATAAATATTTCTAGAACTCTACAACTTGTTTCATAGGAGGCAGTTCGGAGGTATTTGGAGATTAGTCGCGCAGCAAGTTGTGATAGTCTCTATTTCCTCACCGTTCCTACAGATTCTGCTATAATCTTGAGACAAGGCTCCTACTCTGTTGGCCATTCTGCCATCTGTAGCGATACTGATGTCTTTTTTGTTGCGTCCGAGGACGTCCGAAGATCCATGTTTTGTTGGTTCGTTTTATGGCTACGAGTATAAATTCCATTTTGCGTTTCAGGGTTTCGATTGGTATATTTATGTCATTGTGTGCGTTACTCCTTTCCAGAGAGGCACTCTCTCTTGCTACCTCATCCACTTTTCAATTCCCTTTCACTTTTGTGTGTCCAAGCACCCAGCAGTTATGCACTCGGTGAGATTCGCACACTCTACTTAGAATTTGATGACACTTTTGTACCTCTATTGATTTGGTGGTTTCACATGCCAAAGTTTTTATGACATTCTATTATACGTGGCCTTTGTCCCCAACGTTTACCAAAGGTTCGCTGGCATGTGTATAATGACTGAATGAAAGGATTAAGGCTGCTTTTTTAAGAATAGTAATTAAACACACGCAATACTATTTTGGAAGCACGACAGTCCGATATGGATCAAGGCTCTGACCATACAGAGGGAGAGAGACTTACAAATGGCGAGATAAGAGAGTGGAAGACTTTTTTTTTTATAGATAGATGATTTACATTGCCCTTGCCTATTACCCAATGAAAATTTGGTGATGGGAAAATATTACTTTTTTTTTTGTTGACGGTGCTAACCTGTCATGAACTTTGGCCTCTGGCATAGTAGTCGACGAACTTAATCACTCCGCCATATACTATTCGGATTTTAAAGAAGTTTAATTTATGCCTCAGAATCTGAGACCTTTGTTAGAGCTACATTACGTGATAGATCACCTCAGATAGCATCCTTCTTCAACCAACTGTCTTCAATGTAACACACCGCAACATGATTAGGGTTCCTTTCAATTTTTGCGTCACCTTAGATGAAAAATTCCTCAGCTACATTTACCTGCCGGACTATTTCTGTCCATTCAATCTGTATGTCCTAGTCATCTTAAGTGTCATATTTGTCTAGGTCGGAGTAGTTGTTAATAGTTGAACAAATGATTTAATTCTCTCTTAAGGTAGCCCTAAACGACGAGCATGCTCGCGAACATGCTCGTTTGCGTTATCTCCTACACGACGAACACATTTGGCGGGCATTCATTTCGTGTTGATTCTTCATACTGTGAACATGTGCGATAAAGAAGCGCAAATGGTTTCACTTATGGTAATTTATTTATTTACTGCTGCCATTATGTTTAATCCAGGATATTCACTCGGCAGCGTTCACAGCAAAAATGAGGTTTGCTAGCGAACATGGCCCTAAACGGCGAACATCGAAGCCAACGAGCACGGAAAAATCGAAATTGTTCGAAAGTATAGCGAACACGAGCATGTTCGGCGAGCATGCTCGTCGTTTAGGGCCACCTTTATACTCGTCGTCAATCCAAACAAAACTGAAAACTTTGAAAATTATTATTTTTTTTTTTAGAAACTGGTGAATACATCCTCATCCACTTTTCGGTTTAAGACTCCTGCACCATATAGTACATTAGAATGGAACTTACATATGTATAGAGGGTAATTTCGGTTTTCCTGATCAAAGACACAGTAACGATGGTGAGAATAATTCTTGGTCTGATTCCCTGGATCCATTTCCACTACTTATGTTTAAAGCGGAACTTAAGTAGCTAAAACCTTTAACTACCGCCAAAATAGTGTAACAGCAAGAATATAACAAGCTTAGGAATAAAATAAGCAAGGAAATTACTTTATCAATATCGAAAGCTTATAAGCACGAAACCAATTCAATTTCAATAAGTAAAGGTCTTTGATGAAAACAAGTCCATTAAGCGAAATTATGCGATCATAATTTATTTCCCGCAATAAAAAGATGGTGTCGCGCGTCGTGTGGCGTGTTGCCTGTTGCGCCATCTCGTTGAGAAGCTCTGTCACATCAATGGCATTCAGTGAGGAACGAAGAAGTCAGAAATCATGTTTCTACGAGTATAGTGCTCTCCATTGAAGGTAACATTCTGGCCGGCATCGTCCGTAAACAAATATGGGCCGATGATTCCACCAGCCCATAAGGCACACCAAAAAGTGAGTTGTGAGGGCGTCTCGACAAAGACTTCTGGGTTTTCTCCACTCCAAATTCGGCAATTTTGCTTGTTTACTCGTACATATCCACTTAATCAAAAATCGGCCTCATTGGAGAACAAAATTTTGCGTTGAAAATGAGGATCAAGCTGAATCATGTTTTCGGCCCATTCACCGAACCTACGACGCGTATAATGGTCACGCGGTTTCAACTCTTGCTCAAGTTGGATATTATAAGCTTTTAAGCCAAGATCTTTCCGTAAAATCTTACATCCACACTGTTTGTCGTCTTTGAGGATGCGTAAACGATTCATCGTGTTCCAAATAACTTGCTTAGATGGACGATTATGCCGACCGTAAAATGGAAGTTTGGCGAACCGAACCACGGTTTTCAAAATAAGTTTGCACAATTTTCACGCGTTGTTCTGACAATCTATTCATCGTAGAATGGTAAAACGTATTAACCACAAATCAACTTTCAACTATCAAGTTGACAATCTGTAGAAACAGTGTTGGCAGTTTAAAAACCAAACCTCTAAAAAAAACATCCTTTACAATTTGTATCCGCTATTAAGGTGCAAAACTGAGATTGTTCTCTCCACGAGAACGGGGAAGCTGACGTGTCTGATTAATCTTATGCTTAAAGGTATCACACCCATTTTTCGCGCATCTATAATAGTGTATGTCAGGAAGAATTATACGAAGCCATGTTATGTTTCGGGATCTCTTCTAACCTTGTCCGGCTCTGCAGGATGATCATAGAGAAAAAAGATTGAAGCAGAAACTATAAGCACTATGCAAAAACATTTACTTAGCTAAAATAGTGAGAATTTATCGGCTGTGACTTGTAGATCGGATAGACACCAGTCTGGATAGTTAACGAATCTATTACCGATCCATGCAGTGGAGAAATGGAGGAGGAACTTGTCGTGAGAAATTGGAAGCAGTTAGCAAACAACAGTGCTGGCTGGAGATTGATGTTGGTTAAGACCCAAGTCCACCCCGGGCTGTAGCGCCACGCAAGTAAGTTAATATCAGTTTTCCGGACGAAGCTGAGCACTTTTGGTCTTCAATGTGATTTGGTTATTTGGCTTGGTCATGGGGCTTGTCATCGAGAAGAGTGACATACTTTTACGTAAATATTGTAAATGGAGGATTTTTCTAAATGATTTTTATCCATGGAGAAAATGTGTCAATTTTCTTCGTCGGATATAGTCAGGTAGTTTATTGAAAACCGTAGGGGCTACTATTGTAAAAAACCTTTTAAAGTGAACCTTATTATGATCGGGGATATTGGCATAATTATGTAGAGCATTTCTTCTGATAGAGGGATGTCAGCTCCTAATAAAAAATAGCTTCAAAAGTTTATAATACGAGTAGAAGAGGCGTCTTAATGGAAGGACTCCATTGATATAAAACAAAACCATTTTGGGTGCGATTTTTTTTGTTGTTTACAAATAAGGCATAAAGCACTTTTGTGATATAATTAGTGAGTTAACACTATTCGAATATATTCCTTCCCAAATTCTTAGATTGGAGAAGACTGTAATACACCATATTTAATAATTTTTTGTGAACTGTTTATTTTTGTGCATTTGTATGTTTAGACCAATTTAATTGACTTTCTAAGACAACTCCGAGATATATCAAGGATTGCACGAAATCGATTTGAGAACAATATATTCAGCAAGGCTCACTTGACGCGAAAGTAAGACCACAGCTTTCAGAAACTCCATTGCTGTGGCTTTAGGCGAATTTGCAACCAGTCTAAGGAATGATAATAGATGTTACAATCAGACAAGATAAAAGACCCCAACAAGATGAAGTACATCACTTCTTTCTTATTACGAGTACTTCAAACCATTTTGTGCAAACCAAACCAACTTCTTAAGATATCCATGTCCATATCAGGTCGAGTGGAGATTTGCTTCCATAGGAGTGGACTATATAATTGTCAAAAGAAGTAGGCTTGCCTTTAGAATTCTACTTAAAGACGGAATTGATAAAAGTAAGAAAAAGCAAAGGGCCCAAAAGCGAACCTTGTGGCACACCAACAAATATATTGCACAGATTATTACTATATAACTGCTGTAAATAATAGAAAATAATTTACAAGTATAATTCATGTATGTTATTAGTTAACTAATTCAAGGAATGTCGATTCTAGGCAGATGAGGTTAAGACTGTGCATGTGTTTTTGATATGTCAAGCTGGATCAGGAGATGTTACGTTTGTGACATAACCACTCCGATACGGGCTATATTACATCTCCCTTCTCGAAGTATTATTTTTTTAGATTTTAGTAGGTTAGTCGTTCTGGCGGCTTGACTATCCTTCCTTGTCGTGGTGACTTCTGTTGTTAGATCTGCATACAGTGGGGTTTTAGCTGCTAAAATATAAGGAGTGTCAGTAAGATCTGAAAATTTCGTGGGATGAAATAAGGTTTGTTCAGAAGCATCGGTGGAGAACTGCTCCAATTTAATTTAATTTAATTTTTTTAATTTTGGTGGAGGCTAACGTCCCCATTTATTTCGCTTAATACAAGCTTAAGCTAACTTAAAAACTAGAACTTAAAAACTAACAACAGTTAAGGATTAGGAAGTAAGTAAGGGAATGGTGGAGGAGATCAAATTTAAGACGAGAAATGCTCAGGTGAAAATCAAAAACGAGCAGATTTGAGTTGACCCATACGGAGCAGTGGGAAATAGCATGAGAGATGCGATGGAAGAGATAATATAGAAGAGACGAGGACAGCGTAAATTGCGAGGGTTAGTTTTGAAGGAACTAGAATTGCAAAGGAAAGCGCAATCTACAGAACCAGAGAGCAGACGATGGATGAAAAGAATGTTAGCTACGTCTCTGCATTTTTCGAGGGTATTCTGGTTAAGAAGTTTGAGGCTATCACGATAGGAAGGCAAAATGAAAGGGTCATATCAGGGTATTCCACAAAAGTCAAATCGAAGAAAACGACTTTGAATGTTCTCGATTCGGGATATATGAACTCGCTAAAATGGGGACCACATTTGGTTGGCATATTCGAGAAGGGCCCAGACAAGGGTAATGTAAAGTGACCTTGTCACATAAGGGTTACAAAATTCTTTAGACCATCGTTTGATAAAACCAAGCGATGAGTTAGCTTTAAAGATTATCTCATTAATATGCGAATAGAAGTTTAACTCTCTATCGTATAATATTCCAAGGTCGCGAAGGGACTGAACCTGGGGCACAGATTGGTCATGCAAAAAATAATGTCAAAGAGGAGATTGATTGGACTTACGAGACAAAGTCATAGTTTGGCATTTGGAGACATTAAGCTCAAAGCAACTAAGTGGAAAACCTATCGAGGTCTTCTTAAAGGAGAATAGAGAACTTAGTGTCATCGGCGTAAATGGATACGGTGCTGTGTTTAATAATCCTCTCAAGATCGGTTATACTTAAAATGAAAAAGAGGGGACATAGATAGCTGCTTTGTGGGACACCAGAAGTGGCTAAAAACGGGGTTGAGAAGGCTAATGGAACTCTATAATAACGGTTCTCCAGATAAGAAGATATCCATTTTAACACTATGGGGTTAAAACTGAGGGAAGACAATTTGAAAATGATCAGTTTACGTGATATTTTATCGAAGACCTTAGCGAAATCTGTAACAATAACATCAATTTCGCTGCCATTTTCTAGGGTTGAAAGTGCAAAGGATACGAATTTAACTAAATTTGTAGTTGTTGATCTACCTTTTAAAAATCCATGCTGGCTGGGTGATATAAGCGACTTGCACTGAAAGCTTAGAACTAAAACTTTCGAACATTTTAGGTAAGTGAGAAAGCTTAGCAATGGGACGGTAGTTGGTTACTTCATTCTTTGATCCCTTTTAGTGAACCGGCTTTATTAAAGAGGTCTTTCAAACTTGGGGTAACTCCCCTTGTGTGATGGACAGATGAAATAGGGTGGAAAGTGGGTGCGAAAGATTGCGGGTACGTTTTTTGAGAAATATTGCTGGGAGCCCGTCTGGTCCGGGTAAAAATTCATCACTGAGATTTTGTAACTTTTCTTCGTTAAGGGAGGGATCAAAAAATTGAGAGAGAGAGAGAGAGAGAGAGAGGGACCAATGGAGAAATTGGGAAGGTACTTGAAATATATGGGGTCGTGTACGAATAAGTTGTCTGCAAATGATTGTTTTAAAAATTTTGTAAAATAGTTGGCAATAGTATGTGGGTCGGTTGATGATATATTATCGACTGAGAGAGAGGGGGGTATAGCCGTCTGATTTTCTTTTGTAGTTGACGAATTCATAAAATGTCTTAGGAATGTTGATAAGGTTGGTCTGCGCTGTGTCGAGAAAGTGCTGATAGAGGCAATTATAGAGTTGGGTAAATTGAAAGTAGGTTCCAAGATAGTTGAAGTGGTCATAATAACAATTGGTGCGAAGAAAAACTGTCCATAATTTGTTTCTTCTGTTTTGTGAAGAGCGAAGTTTTCTGTTGTACCACTGAGGGGAAATAGATGATTTTTTATGCCGTTAAAAGGGGACGTATAGAGAAATGGAATTAATTATTTCACTGCTTTCCCTTATTTCTCTAAAGATTTCTGGCAAACAAAAGGTGGTGTATTATTCCGAATTGGCCCTTCTATGTTGCTCTAATGGCGCTCTAATTGCTATTGATGCAATAAGTGTTCTGAGCACTAGCATAGTAGAAAATGATAAGCCCAATCCACTTGGAATCACAGTATTCTATGTGTTCGGCTGCTGCCATTGGTGATGGTGGTAGAACTAAACCATAGGGATTCGGTAAACCAACATTTGAATTTTCACTTTGCAGTCTTGCTTAGCATTGCCGGTGTCTGTGTTTTTTGTGTTTGTCTTTCTTTATAATGACTCAGGAATTTAGAGTGGACATTGCAACGCGGGCTAAAAAGTAATCACTTTTCTGCGTACGTCGACGTCTGTAAATATAGAACAGCTGTTTTGGCACTTAGTGAAATACAGATATATCCCCGCCCATATCTCTCATATCACGCTGATCTGAAGCTGCCTGGCTATGAACTAGTGCCATTATTCTTTTCTCATCGCGGTCTCGTCATTTACGTGCGTAGTGATGTTGTTTACCAAATTCCACCACAATGTAATCCTTGTTCCAACCCGGAATTCAACTTCATGTGGTTAAAATTCCATCTTCGTAAGAAAATTATCCACTATTGCTTTATTTATAGAAGCCCCAAACTGGGCAGCAATTCGACCTTTAACCTATTTGATTCCTAAAAGAACGTTATGGCAATACGAGCAATCCAATTGGAGCGGACTCAACAGCTTTTTTAGGAATTTTAACTGGTCGTTATGTTGTCTCGATAACGAAGTGGATGCCGCTGCTGATATGATCACAGATACTATTCTCTTTGGAATGAGATCCTTTATCAGTCATGAAGAGTATGAAACCAAAAGAAAAGGCATGGTACGACTAGAGTTGTAAAGAGGCTGTCAGGGTTAGAGAAATGTTTTTTCGGTCCTTCAAGACCAATCCGACAGAGGAAAACCGAAAAAAGTTTAAACAAGCCAGGAATGACTGCAACGTCTTTCTTCAACGTATTAAAATGTTTTTGGCCGTTTATCAAAAACATCCGAAATTCCGCCTCGTCCTCCATCCCAACGCTCATATACAATGAATTCCAGCTGTCAGCCCTTAAGACAAAGCCAATCTGCTAGCTGCACACATTGCGGCCAGCTCTACACTTCCAGATTGTGCGTCGAATCTTCAATGGGGCGAATCCACTTTGGCACTCGCGTAGTATTAAGAATACTTACAGATCTCAACATACATAAATTCGCTGGTCCAGATGGTATATCTTCCCCTCTTCTGAAGAGGTGTTCTTCCACGCTGGCGAAACAACTGCGTAGGCTTTTTCATGAACCCTACACTCTTTCCGAGGAGATGGAAAACAGCATTTGTCCAGCCCGTCCCTAAAAAAAGCGAATCTTCATCTCTCTCCTATTACAGGCCCATTGCACTTACGTTCCTACTTTCCAAGGTCATCGAAACGCTATGGTGGTGTGCCACAGGCTCCGTTCTATCTCCGACACTCTTTTAAATTTGTATCAATGTCTGCCACTTATTATCCAATATATTCCTTTGCTGACGACAGTATTCTCTGCTTTTCATATTCGTTTCCGGACTCACGTCCCTGCTCCTCGGTTGTAGAAGGGGAATGACAGCGTATGGTAGGCTTATTGAATTCCGATATTAACAGCATGCGTATGTTAGGCTCATTGAATTCCGATATTAACAGCATAACCACTTGGGAAACTATCAACAGAGTCGTATTTAATGCTTCCAATACACAATGCTGTCTGTTGTCATTAAAGTGAAATTTAAACACCCAGCCATTATCCATGAATGGCGCTTGCATCGTCGAAACCGAATAACTTTCCATTCTCTGTATGAGTGTTAAGGCAACTTACAGTGGAATGAACACACATTCGATGTCGCCAAAAATGCTGCGAAATGTCTAGGTTTCCTCAAGCGATGTAATAAATATTTCACCCCCTCTGACCAGGCTTCAATATATAAGGCCCAAAATTGGAGTGCAACTCCCACATCTAGTTAGGTGCCCCTAAGACCTCTTTGCACTTGCTAGATAGGATCCAAAATCGTGCGATAAAACTCATAGGTGAAGCCAGTATTACACAGTCATTCGACACCCTCGAACACTGGCGTAATGTCTGCTGTCTCACCTTGTTGTATCGATATTTTCACCACCAGTGCTCCACTGAAATTGCCAGTAGCATTCATCTTCGGATGTACTCTGAAATATCGTGATTCTTTCCTAAGCCGTACATCTCGCGTATGGAATGACCTGCCGAGCTCTTTATTTCCTAGCCAGTATAACTAGCAAACATTTAAAACCAACGCACATCGGTATCTCTCTTTTTCCCCTCCTTAACTTCCTTCGCCCGTGCTATATGCAAACATCTTAAGGGTACATAAATCCCTTGTGAGCGCTCCAAATATATAAGAAAAAAAAAGAAAATAGGGAAATGAATTGATGGAACGACGTACTTGTACCGTTCTATTTCGCAGCTAATGACTGCAGCAATCAAATCTTGGTTATCGATGTAAAGTGTATTAGGCATTTCACATTGCTCATATAGTTAGTTCCCCGAAAGACCACAAACACCAAGGACCTCAGATGCGTTTTTTCCACCCCCATTTTTTATGTATGAATGGCATATGTTATGTTAGGTTTTGTACTAGATATGGAAAGTCTGTTGCATAAAGTGCAGTAGCAGCAGTGAAATATTGAAGATTATTTTGAGAAAAATCATCGATAAATACTGAGTACAAAATACTTGATCATCTTGCAAAACTGTCTCCCAAAAACTTTTAACTCGAAAAGCTTCATCAATTTTTTTTTTATGAAAAAAGAAATATATATGTACATTTGTATATGCTGAGTAACATTCGTATGTTTACCAAATAAATTATTTCCTTATATTTTCAGATATATAAGGATAATCAATACATAAGTCAGCTGCAAAATCAACACCAATTAAGGAGGAAAAATTAAACGAAATCATTCCAAAGTGCGATTTGCAAACGGTTACCTCTAATTTTGACTAATTTTTTTTACAAATCCGAAGACTTGAAAATTCCATTTATTAACGGTGATTTGTATGTTATATCTGTACATACAAGTTTCCTCACGTGTGTTCTTCGATAAATTCAACTTGACATTAGTGCGGTATCGTTTAACATTATTTAAATATTTTTTTTAAATTTTACAAAAACGGCTTAGTCCATCCAAATCAAATATTGTGTTCCATTAGTGTACTCTCTCAATCTTTAGCTTTATTTTGGATTTGACAAGCAATTCCTGGAAAAATAAGAAAACAAAATTAACTTCTTTTAAACGGATGACTATTGTCGCGGTTAATGTGGTCGCAAATGTTTGTTTCATTGACCACAACGTCGCACCATGTTGTGACGTCAAGTCCTGCCTTTCAAAAGATTTTTTATCGTTATTTTCGTCATGCATTTCCGTCGTCGTTCTCGTTGTCGTCTTACAATTTAACAGTGATTTTTTGTGAAAGTTTATTTACTAAATGTTTTCATAACATTCTGGATATAGTGATTTTATATTTTTTGATTTATTTTGAAAATAGACTTGGTAGTTATTTTTTGGAAAAATGGCGGAATGTTCATATGCCAGGTGCCTTCAGGAGCGTCGTCTTATAAAACGTGAACTAATGAAATGGTCAAAGGATATGTTGCATATTACCGGTGAGTACTTGGACAATGTTATTTATTTTTAAGAATAAATTTGAAATACAACTTTAGAAGGTATAACACAAGGGTGAGCTTGTGGACCCACACTATTGTTTAAAACGTTCCTTTGTATATGAAGCAACTTTCTCTATTGTGTACTTTAGCTTTCATATATGAATTTTTAGAAATATTGTTCCTTAAAGTAAGAGTTTTCCATTCTATTTAAACAAGTTTTCATATACATGCTATATTGGTACTCTGATCAGCTGCCTCATTATTTTTAATTTATTTAAACAAATAAAAAAAAAACCAAACGACAAGAATCGGTCCTTTAATTTTGAAACTGGCTTAAACAATCAATTTACCAGCCGACGGGTGCTTTGTGCCCAAAAGGCACTGCCCGATTAGATCAGCAGAAGATCCGTTGTCCTTCTGGCATTAAGATTATGTAGTTCCGGAATCTATGAAGAGAAGCCGGTATTCTGAACCAATTCATAACAATGAACCAACGATAACACAGACAACATACCAGTAGCTAAGACTGACTATATAGAGCGATCTCTTACTTACTACAGAACCCCAAAAGGCTTCAGTTGTTGCTAGGATAGACTCAGCATGCAGTAAATCAACCGATAGCTTCATCCTCAATACCTCTTTTGACCATGCTTTATGCAATTTTGAAATTATGCAGCGCAGAGTCTTTTTTCGCTATGTCATCATCCACCGGGATACCAAGTATTTTATTTAGGAGTTTCCTGAAGGTTTTAACAATTCTTGATCTTACTACTGCAAAGTTCAGAGCCTTAATAGGTTGCCGGCTCTACGAATAGCCAGCAGTTGATTTCATGGTTTGGAAAACATGTCATCCTGAAATTTTTAGATTTCGTAGTGGATCCCAGCCCCGTATCGAAGACCGGTCTAGAACTATTGGTATAGGAAATCAGTTTCTTCATTCCTGTTAGGAATGCTGATAAAAAATCTGCTATCATAGAGCACAGCCTTGGTAACAAATGACCAGTTTTAAGGAAATTTGCTACAGACTTCCCAATAGAGATATGGAGTCGTAGCCGTAAACGATTTGGACGTTGAACTTCTGCAGTATAAATCCAGTGAAATGCAGTCTGCATGGTCTCCAATGTCGCTGTGGATATTGGTCCTGATTGATTCTAGAATTCAGGCTGTCCTGATAGCAAAATAATAAAAACATAAACTAGGCTCATCCAGTGTAGATTTGTTTGAGACTTGAAATTAAGGTTTCCACAGATTTTTGTAATATTACCGGTCGACTACTATTATTGTACTCATAATTTTATCGACCATATTCATATATATGTCAGTCTATCTTCGGAGAAAAGAATATAGTGAGGAAAATGTGGCTATAAGAATGTCTAGTGCACAAAGACTAGCAGATCCGCTGGTTAATTCAATGTAGCTACTAAAATGCATCCAATTGTCTTAAACCTCTCTATAGATGGACATTTTTCTGGCATACAGATGAAGGACGCCTTTACTTTAACGATAAAGGCAGCGCCTCTTGAAGCGGTTTGGCCGGAAATGGCTGTCTAAATCTAAATCACAGCTTTGTATTAAAAATTCTCCGTATTTCTGGGTTATAAAGGCTGCTACTGAACCCTGCCACAAAATCTCTGAGCCACTGCCCAATCGCTTATACGTGTACAAAGCAAAATCCGCATTGGATACATTTCTGTTGCTTGAAGGTAAATCCAGGTTGTCTTTATACTCATATGTTCCGCCACCCCAGTTGTTGTCTGAACATATGCGTACGCTGCACGTAAAAGCCACACTCTGAAGTTTTCCACAAACAACTCGTCAAATCGAGAAACAATCTGCAACCATCACTCTTCAAAAGGTAGACAAATCGCAGCGGGAAATTGCTTTGCAGTTGAATGTATCGAGATGCTGCGTTCAACGTACCATTGAACGACACGCTTAAACCGAAAGTCTTGAGGATAAATCACGGTCATGACAGTCTAGAACTACAAGTAAACACAAGAATCGGCTAATAACCACACAATCAAACGAAGTAGATGAAAAACAGCACCCAAAATACTCGCCGAAATAAACCAAATACGGAATAAACCGCTGTCCCAGAAAACGGTGTAACGAAGATTAAGACATGTTGGAAAAATTGGACGAGTTGCTGTTCGAAAACCCCTGCTGCACCACAAAACAAGCAAAAAAGGTTGGAATGGGCCAAACAGGGCTTGGGCTGACATTATCTCACATAAAAAGGATAATTCCACAATTTGACCTTCTCTCCATAGATAAGACAACCCTCTGACTATTTAACAATACTAAATACCTAGGTATCGTACTAAATAGATAGTAAACTGAACTGCAAGCTCAATGTTGAAAAAAACCAATGATCGCTTTCCACACTTGCAGTCGTATGTTGAATTTGAATTAAATTATAATTTATTTGTCATATATATATACGTACCGTATAACAAATTACAATTTATAAAAACTAAAATTAATCTCAATTAAAGTAAAAAGATAGTTTTGAATCCTACTTCTTCAAAATTAAGCTTACTATAGATAGGGTGGGGTGTAAGTAAACTATTTAAAAAATTGTTTATCAATAACAAATAATTTAGAAAAATGAAATACAAAAATAAGAAATTAAATTACAAAGAATAACTTAAAGAAAAACTATAGGTAATAGAATTAAACCAGAATGTCAAAAGTAATCGATTCTATATTAACGCAATTCAAGTTGAAAAGCCAAGGCTGAGTTAGTTTTTTAAAAATATTTGGGAGAAAATGATGTAAACCCAAGACTATCTTATCGATGTACATGGCTATCGTCAGACCTATATTACTCTACGATAGCTTAGTATGGTGGCAATCCACAAATAAAACGGGTAACTTTAAGTTAGTGAAAAAAGCATAGATCATTGCATGTATTGGCATAACTATACTCGTACTTAGTGTCTTGCCTCTAGATCCCTACATGTAAGAATCGGCAATAAAAAGTGCTTAAAGATTGACTCAGCTTAATGGGTAGAAACCAAGACCGAAGGGCTACTCCTCAATCCTTTCAAGTCTGTAGAATGGGAACGGCAGCGTATGCTAAGCTCATTAAATTCCGATATAAACAGCATTGCTAAATGGGTAACCACCAAAAGCGTGGAAACACAATGCGGTCTGCTGTTGTTAAATCTAAATTTAAACATCCAGCCGTTATACAATTTATACTATTCCTACCGTGGTTTTCTTAAAACAATATTTTTATTTATTCCAAACCGAGTACTCGTAGCTCTTACAAAATTTTCTTACTAACTAAACTGGTGACCATTCGTCACTCCCTTATATCTCATTGCTATCTCAGCTATCTTCCATGCAGCGCGTGTGAACTTTTGTGACATTGGATACTTTCTTTGCAATAAGTTTGCTGATATTAGATTGCCGTGATCCCTGAACATGTGGGAAAATACTTTATATTGAAGTTATTTGAAACAAGAAAAAATGGATGATGTATCAGATTTTATGGGGTACATAACCTACATGAACGGCACTTGCATCGCCGAAACCGGAAAGCTTTCCATTCCCGGTATGTGTGTCAATGACAACATATTTGGTGTCGCCAAAAATGTTGTGAAATGTCTTGGTTTCCTCAGGCGATATAAGAAATATTGATCTTCCCATAATCTACACTTCGTTCATCCGCCCAAAATTGGAATATAATCCCACATCTCGTCTTGTGCTCCTATAATATTACTGCATCCGCCACTTCAAGCCTTCTACGGTAACACTCATTGTAACACTCATCAGTATACCCTCAAGCCCACTTTCAGATGCACTCTGAAATATCGTGATTCGTTCCTAAGCCAAACAACTTGCTTAGGGAATGCCCTGCCGAGCTCTTTATTTCCCAGTCATTAGAACTTGCAAAAATTTAAAATCAACCTGCATCGGTATCTCCCTTTTCTTCTTCCCTAACTGCTCGAACTGTGTGCAATAATTTTAAGGGTACGTAAAAAAAGAGTTTACTGAGTTTATGCTCCAATATAGACTGAAGAAGACTCGATATCTAATTTCACGGATGGATTAAAGATGGAGATAGGTAGGTGCTAGAATCTTCTTCGATCAATTTATGTTAAGATGCTCACCTCGCCAGAACACAACATTGTCATCCAGGCTGAGGCGATCAGACTTTCGGTTATACGACGGGCGTTCAACATATTCTCGGTATCGGGATGAAGCTGTGGTTGTATATATAATTTGACTTATTTATCAAGTAATACTATTATTTTAGTGCATTCATGTAAAATTTCATATAAATGTGATTATTAATTCGCGTTTTATCTCTAGTTAAACAGAATCATAATGGCAACTGAGACGATGATGGTGAAAATTGAGCATCGCGCTGTAATTAAATTTCTCACTAAGCAAGGAAAAAGTCAAAAAACTATTCATGAAGAGATGGTGGCTGTTTACCAGGGTTCCGCACCTTCATTATCAACTGTGCAAAAGTGGTCAAGTGAGTTCAAGAGAGGCAGAGAGAGCATTGAAGACGACCCCCGCTCCGGCGCCCCGGTTACTGCTTGTACGGGAGAAAGCATCAAAGAAGTCGAAATACTTGTTCTTGAGGATGCCCGAATAAAGGTGAAAATGATGGCAGAGATCACCAAGCTTTCAATTGGTACCATTCACACCATTCTTCATGACCATCTTAACCATTCAAAGGTCAGTGCAAGGTGGGTGCCACGAATGCTCACAGCGCCTCAGAAAAAAGTGAGAATCGCATGCTGTAGAGAGCTTTTGGAGATGTGTAGTGAGAACGCGGACGGTGTTATGGATCGAATTGTTATTGGGGACGAAACATGGGTCCACCACTATGACCCTGAAAGCAAACAAGAGTCCATGCAGTGGCATAAAAAAGGAACAGACCCCCCGAAGAAGTTCAAAGTCACTCCGTCTGCCGGGAAGCTCATGGCCACAGTTTTTTGGGACTCAAAGGGAATCTTGCTCATTGAGTACAAAAAAAAGGTGAAACCATCAACGCCACATCCTACGCTTCCACTTTGCATAATTTGCGAGAGGAAATTAAAAAGAAAAGACGGGATAAACTCGCAGCGGGTGTGTTGCTTCTTCATGACAACGCTCCTGTTCACACGGCGCGAGTTTCCAAGGCTGCTGCGCGAGATTGTGGTTTCGAAGAAATCCAACACCCACCCTATAGTCCAGACCTTGCCTCTAGTGATTATTTCCTGTTTCCGGATTTGAACAAATGTCTTCGTGGAAAAAGATTTTCGGATGATGAAGAACTCAAGTCGGCAATAAATGGGTATTTTGCAGAGAAAGAGGAAATAAATTTTTTTGAGGGTTTAAAAAAGCTTATCTCAAGATGTAACAAATGCATTGATGTTAGGGGAGATTATATTGAAAAATAAAAACAATTTAAATTGAATTCGCATTTTCCTTCATATCGATACCGAGAATATATTGAACGCCCCTCGTAAAAGCCTTATGCCACGAATATATTACCATATTCGTTGACAGTCAGACTACCATTAAAGCTATTGGTGTTGTCGAAATTATATGAAAGTTTGGGAAGCGCTGTCGCGAAGACTTATGACTTTTTGTTTCATAAGTTTCGGCTGGGTCCCTATTCAAAAGGGAGTGGTAGGCAATGAACATGCAGACGAGTTAGTTCAAAAACGATCCGATCCTCGTTTGTTAAGGAATTGGCAGACTAAAGTTTCAAACCTCAACTCTATGCTCTGAGAATCCAAGTGGAACAAACGATACAAATCAAGAGCAATGAAAGTTGGAAAATCTTCCAATCTGTGAAACTTCAAGACAATTATGGCCCCAGACCTCAGTAACTCCAGAAAAAGTAAGATTCTTTTGAATGATTGCTCACAGGCCATAATTTCCTGATGGTGTATGTAGGAAAGCTGTACCTTACCGACGACATCATACAGGCTGTGGGGACGTGGGGACATGAGGGATACCCTCCAATTTCTGTGCCACTGTCCCATCGTCGGGGAACGAAGTTAGGAAGATACAATGATATTGTACTTCCATGGCCTCTCAAAGCTATCTGCTTTTTCGTTTACATATCGTTAAGCGCGTATGTCTGTATTAAATTGAATAGAAATATATTAATAAAAAATATATACTCGTACATTCTCCAGACTTGACCCAGACGACTGGAAAACGAGAACAATGGCAAACTAATATTCAAGTGGAAGATAAATGTATGCTTTGATACTAGTCCCTCACCTAGAATAAACCATAACTATGTGGCAATATATGAGGACTTTGAATTACCAAGCATTGGAAGACCCAAAGCAGGCAAAGTTGAACCGACCATGCAGAAATATTCCAAGAAATCCGAGGACAGTTAAAAACCATCAAAGTTTGTGAGGCGTCCTAATTTATCTTTTCTTTGACCGCATACATATGTACTTCCCCTTTCCCTCTCCTCTACTTTTGGGTAGGTGCTTAAAGAGACATTGATAGACGTTCAAAGAGGATCTGCATATATGCACAAGTATGTATCAGGTGCTTTGAAAAGATGTGAACAAACATACATTCGTCAGAGAGATGCGACGAACGGAAAGCTGAAAAAAAAATCGATAGAACGCATGGAAAAGTGCGTTCGGAATATGAAATTACTTCACTCTGGGCGATTTGATGTGCATCAACGTATCCATACGCAGAGAGAAGAGACATATTGTGGGTAACTAGAGGACGGGGCATCCTTGAGGCATTCACTTGCATTGATATCCTGCGTAGTAGTAGTTTCCTTCTTCTCTTTTTTTAACCCAAACTATACCTTCTCCCTCATCCTATTGGCAGGCATTGGAACGGATATGTGTTGTGAGATAGAGGACATGCATTTAATAATGAAAAGTCTTCGAAACTCAGAGGAATGGAAAGCTTTAAAGGATCTCGTTTTCAGTTTTTAATGAATTTTCGAGCTAGGAATGTATGACAGGAAGTGTTACGCATGTTTATTGTAATTTGTTATGCACTCATCACGAATGTGTTTAAATATTGCACAGCCTTTCACCATAGTGAAAGGGAATATGTAGGAGGGCATATTTTTACTACGTTAAACATTTTAATTAATATGAACAAAGGAAATTGAGCCGAAATGTAAAAATATGAAGACTGTGGCGTATACGTAACGCTTTAAATAGACAATTTTTTACTAATACAGTTTACACAATTATTGCGAGTTTTTGATTTGTAATGGGGTTCAGATATTTCGAATATTTTCCCGCGGAATCCCATTGCATTCCTTGATGTGAAATGGACATAACAGCGTACTTCTAGCAATACAGACCGAATGCCGTAGCGGAAGTCAATAAAAGTGGATTGAAAGAAAGTAGACGACGCACTGACAGCAAATTGAGAACCATAAAGACGCAATTTGATTACCATCTGGTATTGTTGCGCAGATAGATTGGAAAGAAAAAGGAATGGGTACAACAATAATTACTTAAAAGTTGGTCCGCCCTTCCCAAGGTAAGTATTGTAGTAATAACTCTGCCTATCATCCCTTTGGCAGGTTACCTCCTGGTAACAAGAACCAGGTAATCTGATCTTGTTTGTAGTTTGTTGCGCTTGCTGCCATATTAGTTTGTTTTGTAGTAATAAGAGCTTCTCCATGCTCTGAACCTTGGCTTGCATAGGGATGTAATAGACAGCCCAGTTCCGAAATTGAAATGGCCATTTCATTCGGTGTGATTAAGTTGAGAATTAGCCTTTTTACAAATTATTATACAACACTAAGGCTAATATTATTCCGGTGATATAGGTGGGCAGTAATACATCAGCTCCACAGGTGGTATTTCATTGGAAGCCTAGTTTCGCTTTATTGACGGAACAGGATACTTGTTTGCTTATGACGCTCTGATCTTCTAACTTCATGGAAAGCTGTTGGTGAAGCGGCTCAGTATCATCAGATCGATTACTAGGATCCCGGTTGGTAGTAGTAACTTTACTCCCGGCCTCACCTAAAATGGAATAAATATATCTGTGGTTTCGGATATTTAAGGAGTTTAACAACACTGTATGACGAAAGATCGGAAAGCCCAAGAACTTATCTTTATGTGCCGAACTCACTCTCACTATCTAAACTTTGATAATTATGCAACCAAGGTTTAGTTGATGCAGATGTCTGCTTATTTTCCCTATGATTCATTATTGCCACCACTACCCAACTCTTTCACTGAATACTGATATTTCAGGACGATGGGATATGTCATATGCTGCGACCCTAATGCTCAGAATACTTTTTGGGGCAATTGTGACAAACAATCATCTCCTGGGTTTGTTGTTGTCATGACAAAATAAAAGCTACAGGAAGTTTTCAGAACTTGAACGGTACCCTCTCTAAGAGTTCAGAAGTGCAACATCCAGCTAGAAAGCAGCGATTTATAAATAAACCAGAAAACTTATAAACAGGTCACTTAAGACTAATTTGGAGAAAGCCTGGAGCCTTTACAGATCGAAGCATAAAGAATATAAGAAGCTAATTCGGATTTCGAAGAGTGTGTTTTATAAAGACTTTTGCAAAAAGATCGAAACTATCAAAATCCTCAATAGGGAAAAATCAACCAGGCTGAATCACTCAAAAAATTCGACAGAACATACACCGAATCGAAAACAGAGAGTCTTCATTTCATGCTTGATGCTTACTTCCCAGCTAACCTATTCGGGATCAGCTGACAAAAACATAGCGCGCCATAGCTAGTATTCTCATGGATTGTGGTGACGGATGAGGCTATTAAACACTATGATACTTCAAGTCGCCTGGCACCGATGGCATATACCCAGTTATGTTACTATATATTATAGAAGGTATAGAACAGTTGCTGGTAACTCTGAAAGCTATCTTCACTGCTAGCCTGGCACTGGAATGCATACCGAAACCCTGGCGAGCAGTGCGAAAAAGGGGACTACACGTTCGCCAAGAGCTCATACCCATAAGTCTGACTTCCTCCATGTTGAAGAGCATAGAGAGATTGATTGAATTGGCAGAAGTGAAGGCGTACTCGACAAGAAGAAATACGCTCTGGGCATTTTCATCGACATTGAGTGTGCTTTCGACAACGCAACTTTTGACGTCATGTGCAACCCAGCCAGACAATACGGTGTAGACAAATCACTAGTTTTGTGGATAAAAGCAATGCTGCTGAATAGAACACTGATTGCGGATGCTGGTGATATGTGATGGCGGGAGTAAACAGGGACTGTCCGCAAGGCAGAGTTCGGTATCCACTGCTAGGGAGTCGACTACCTGATTAACGCTCGGTATCCACTGCTAGGGAGTCGACTACCTGATTAACGCTCTCAAGAGTTCTGACGACTATGCACAAGCATACGCTGATATTGTAGCTGTACCGACTGTTAGATCGTGTCTAACGACTGTTTGCTTAAGAGCGCGAGCCGCCCTACCCGTGATTGAGTTTGGTGCACTAGTCAATCACTTAATCCTCTCAAAACTGAGGTTATTCTCTTTATTTGAAGCAGGAAACTGACTGGTCTGATTCATATAGCGATTAAGGGCGTCACCATCCAATTCTCTAAAGAAGCTAAGTATTTGAGTGTCATTCTGGATAACAAGCCTCTATGAACTAAACATGTCACATCGCCAGTCTTTAGGGCGCTGTCAGCCTTCTGGCTCCGCTCTAGACGAATTTCCCTCCCTTTAATATTTATATAATGGGCTGCACTCTCAAAGCCAACTTTCGTTTAAAAAGAAGCGGTATTTGGTAGAAAGAACGCGCACTGGAGCTTGATAACCTGGCACGCCGACATATTACGAATCGTATTCAACGACACCAGAAATCCTGGTTCGGAAAACATACGAAATTGGCCTGAAATATGCCCAAGACTGGTTTCGGCCAGAATATGAAGCAGGACAGGAATGTAGTTGCGTCTTCAAGGATGGCTCCAAAACCAATAGAGGATGCGGCGTTGGTGTCTTTTTGGAGGACGAAAACTCCTCGTTCGGAAAACTTCAGTCTGTCTTCCGAGCAGAGATATACGCAAATCTGATGGCAAAGAACTATGTGATGAATGCCTTACCTCTTTTACGACGTCCAAGATAGTTCGAGAAAGCAAATCGGAAGGCTAAATTCACTGAGTCTTTTCTGGGACCCAGGTTACAATGGGATGACGGTAAATAAAATCGCCGATTAATTTCCTAAGCAAGGCTCTGAGGAGAGTTTCCCAAGATTCGAACTTGCTTGAGGTCTGCCTGCGTCGTCGGTTAGGGCTTCCATTAAAAGTTGGGTTTCATGTGAGCACAATTGCAGGTGGCATGACTTGGTTGCTGGCAGACTCAAACAATGCTTTCCGATGTCTCTAAGAGATCAGCGGCTGTCCCTCAGTAGGAAAGACTTCAGGCTGCTTGCTGGCGTTGTTCAAGGGCACTACACGTTTGCTAATCACTTTAATGTGCTAGGCATATGTGATACAACATCCTGCGATGCTTGCTGTGAAAGTGATGATGACCCCGCGGAGCACTACCTCTTTGAATGTCCGTCCTACGCTCTCATCAGTCTGCAGATACTCGGCGTTGACAGGGTTGTGCTGGTCATAAATGAACTAACTTAGACGGCAAACTCTACTAATGCTTTTGCAAACCCTTAATCATCGCACAGGCATACTGTAAGTGAATTATCAACACATTTCACAGCTCTATAACCTGCCAGAATTTGCTAGAATGAGAGCAATTTACAAGTAAAGTTGCTATAAAGAGAGCGATTTGCACGTAAATTTCACAATACTCGTATGTGTGTAATGTGGGTGAGTTTTTTTTTAGTAAAATGAGCGGATTTTGTGTAAAATGGGAGAGAAATTTCCATTGATGACAATACACACGTATTCACAGACAGGGTCACACCGATAGAGGCGCTCAGTGAAAAGCGGGTTATAGTTTCCAATATCTGGAAAGTTTGCGATCTATGTGAGTTCATCTATGGTGCTGGTACTATATGCACTTTATTACTGAAGCGCTTATATATCTTTCTTCGTAAGACTGAACAATCTCATCTGAAGGAAGTTACAGGGAGTGCATGAACTAGTTCATTGTGGAGCACTCTGTTCCGACAGAAAAAACAAAAAATAAAAATCATTCCTGAATCTGAATACCATACATTGTTTTTGATAAATCCTTTAGACCAACTTGTCAATTTCAGATACTCTCGGGAAAATTTGGCTGACTATTTTGTCTCTCCACAATGAAAAACGAAATTATGTTCTGGGGTTGGCGACCATTAAGTTGCTGCAGGTGTAGACCTGTAAGTGACTCTTTACTTAAAATTCGGATCGATGCTACTCTGGCTAAAACTGAGCTGTTTTCCAATGTTGGATAAGTACTAATTACAAAATTCTTTTAAAGTCTGTTCTGAACATTGGGTACATACGTAGTATGTCCATAACCAAGACCTTCTATAACTAACACCGATCTTTTTTTCGGGTTTGAAGACGGTTTCTGATAGATTCTGCAACCTGTTGCCACTTAACTAATTTGAGAACTTTCGGTATGAAGATTCCCCTGCACTGGGAAGAATAACAATTAGCATCGAATTTTATGAAAAACAATAAAATTATGCACGAGCTGTTCACTACTACGAGTAGTAACTCTCAAAATTTCTTTTGGAAAATGTATAAATATGTATCTTATAAGTTATATGCAGACTCCAAATGCCAAAAATGTAGTTGGACCTTGTGTACTCTTTGTGCAGCGCGATATTCACATTAGTTTGGATCTAGTTTGTCCAAGCAATAACGAAAGCGTGAAGCAGAAGATGAGTACAACGTATGTATGTATAGGGAGCGGAGTATCGTATTCGGCAAAATCGTGAACAAAGCGGGAGCACTTCAAGATATCATAGGTTTATGGTAATCTTTGGAGAAAACATAGAAGCCAGATCGTGAAGCGCATTATAGAACTAATAGGAACAACCATGTTTGCCGATTATTACTGGTACACCTAACTTTACAGCTGCTGAAATACCATTATCTAAGGCAAATGAATGTGTACTAGTGGCAGCTGAGAAGCAAGTGCTTCATCCTAAGAAGACACTGATCAAATGATGACGCTCCAAGGTTGCATTCAAACCAAGAATCTGATCATGCATCTAATAAAGACTGTTGTGTGTCTTCTGGCGTAGGCACGAGATGTATGCCGACCGAAACTACTTGTCTTCTGTCAAATCAGCCGTAAAGGCAAATGCATTTGTTTTTCTTCCAACCCTAAACCTGACTAATTCACTTATTCTGTAACCGTAACTTTGTTATAATGGATTCTAACATTGTCATCGCTAAATTATATTTAACAGAATTGGAGAGACTTTTGAATTGAATGCATCTACTATATCCCCTGAATCGACAGCAGTCGCCTGATTCTCTAAATGTTGTTCCTATTTGTGGAACTTTTCAATTTCCTTAAACATCATGAACTCTTTTCTCTTAATCCTTCTCCGCTGTTACTTATCATACCAATGGCTTTTTTATCGATGTGTCTTGCCGGTAGCTCAAAATTGACTAGAATAGTCGGCTACAGTGAGTAAGTTTTTACAGAAGTTTCAATGATGTTTCGCAAAGAGCAGTTGACTTTTGACAAAAGACCGCCTTGCCTTGTCATTGAATGGAGTCATCCGAAGAGCATTTAGTTCAAGGTCCGGTATTTAGATCGCAAATGTTTTTTCGACATTTCGGAAATGAATATACGATTCCACTTTTGTGAGGTTTTCCACAATAGTGGTAATATCAAAAATTATTTTTCTCGCTTTTCGGTTTTTGGTCTAGGAATTGAACCCAATAATTCTGGCGTAACACCTGACTACATCACGTTGCCATCAGTCTAACGTCCATTAATCAATGACATTAAGCTTTGTCATCAGTCGTTCGCAGATCTCGGTAGAGAAAAGACGTGTTTCGGCTTTTTCTAAAATAAAATAAAAATTGTGATACAGTTGCTATACGAAAGTAGTTCAATTTTCGTTAACTAACTCGTTAGCTCGGTAGTTAGCGGCGTCTGCCATCGTTTAGTGGTCGTGGACACGGGTTCGAATCCCGGGCTAAGTGAACTCTTTTTTATTTTTTTTTATTTGTGTTTTTTTTTTTTTTCATTTCGCAAATTGTGTGAATTAAAAACAAAAACAAAAGGTGAAAAGAAAGATATCACGTGATGGATGGTGGAGAGCGTTCCGCTCTTCCCATAACGGGACTTATAAAAGGCAACATTACGGTTGCTGGTGCCATGGCGAAAGCCGTAAAAAGAAGGAGTGGGTTGAGAACCCCTCCTAATTTAAGAAAAAAAAAATAAGTGAGTTGGAAGGCGATAAAGTTGCGGTCCAGTATGAGGGGGGCAATAACAACTTTGCCTCTCTAGCTTCATCTGAGTCGGAAGACGAAGATGAAGCAATCAATAATATAAAAACCAGCATCCAAGAGCTGGAACAAAAAATGCTTGCTATGAAGCAACGGCAAACTGCACGCAGGCAGAGGGAGCAACGAGAAGCAGAGAGCTCCCAACAGCAAGAGCTACAACAACAACAGCAGCAACAACAAAACCAGCAGCAGCAGAAGCAACAACTGCAGCAAACAATACAGCAGCAGCAGAAACATCAACAGCTGCAAAAACAACAAAAGCTGAAACCACAGCAGCTGAAAAAACAGCTGCAGCAGCAGCAGCAGCAACAACAACAACAACAACAACAGAAGCAGCAGCAACAGAAGAAGAAGGAGAAGGTGCCTCCTATCAACACCTATAAATTAGAGGTAAATGAAACCAAGGACCTGTGTAAGTTGGTCATTGGGAATAATTTTAATATAAAGAGATTGGGGAATGATCGCCATGCCATCCACTGTACGCGAAAGTGAAAGAGCTCCTAAGGGAAACGACGACGGAGCACTTCTCATTCACACCGAAGTGTGAAAAGCGGCAATCTATGCTGCTGAAGGGGTTGGAACCGTCTTCTGATCCTGAGGAGATCCTGGCACTGCTCAAAGAGAAGGAGTGCGAAGGACTCAAGTTTGTAGGGGTAAAGCCATTTACCACAGCTAGAGCTAGGCGGGAGAAACGGAGTCTGCCGTTCTTCCTGGTGCAACTCAGTCCCGAAAGCCGTCTGGATAGTCTAAGGAGTATCAATGTCCTAGACTACCAGGTGGTTCACTGGGAAAAACTAAAAAGGAGCGAAGGCGTTATACAATGCGTTCGCTGCCAGAGGTTCGGGCACGCCGCGTCGAACTGCCAAATGCAACCTCGATGCGTGAAGTGCGCTAAGAACCACAGTTCCGAAGAATGTCCTCTGGGTGTTGACGGAGCATCCGATAGATCGCAGCTCTCGTGCGTGTTATGTGGAAACGTGGGACACACCGCAAACTATCGGGGTTGTCCTAAGTTCGCTGACATTAAGAAAGCAAAACTGGCTCGGCAGCAGAAGGTGGAGGTCAAACGTTCACCTATCAGGTTTCAAACACCAGCCGTCACGTCCCAAATTTCCTACGCCCAAATGGCGTCTGGTAGGGGGGCTACGGTACAGCAAGCGACTGTTGCTTCTCCGGCGCCAACGCCGAGAACAACGGAAGCTGCACCTAACATGCTGGCCATCTTGCTCGCAATCCAAGGGCAGATGGCTCAGCTGCAAAAACAGGTTCAAGAACAGAACAAGCGGGTGGACCAGATCTACGCGCTGCTGCCGGGCCTAACGCAACACATGTCGTAATGGGTACGCACATGGTGGAGCAAACTTTGAAGGTCCTTGCGGTGAATGTTAATTCACTGATTAGGATTGAACGAAGAGCCGCGATGTTTAAATTGCTACAAGACCAAATTTCCTGATGTGCTTTTCGCTAGCGAAATCAAGCTAACCGATAAGCACAAACTGGAGTACAATAATTATATCGTTAGAAGAAGAAACCGGCCCAGATCCAAACGTGGAGGCGGTGTCGCGATCTTCATTAAAGAAGGTATAAAATTTCACAGAGTGTACAAGGGCGTGTTGCGCAGGTTCCGGGTGTTGGAGGCAGTCGTCGTGTACATCCCGGTCCGCAGTGGAAAGCGGCTGTACTTGGCCTCTGTTTATGCACCTGATACTTCGCAATCCACTCTATTCATCACAGAGCTCGACACGCTTTTTCGACTTCTGAGGCTGGAATCGGGGGAGAATTATTTTATAATCGGCGGGGATTTCAACGCTAGACACAGAGATTGGGGAAATAATTTGCCAAATACTAGAGGGAACCTACTACTCGATTGGTGGGGTCAGCACGATGTCATGTACAGACTCGGTCTTAAAGCGACGGATAACCCGTCGTTTCCCAGAGGCGGGTCATATTTGGATCTACTGCTGTACGATGAACGCATACGACTGACAGGTACGAATTTACAAACGCCCAACTGTCTGCGCACATTCGTGTATGACAGCAACCATTGCGGTTTTAGCACCGAAATTACAGTTCCTAACGAAATTGCGGAATTGGAGGAGTTTGTCCAAAGATATTCTTACAACTACAGTAAGACTCGATGGACACGCTTCTCCGCAACCTTGACAAGAGCACTCTCCTCGAACACGCTCCACCCACCGTCCAATAGGAATTTGTCAAACGAGGAGATCGACAATTACCTAAAACAAATGGACGAGACAATTAAACAAACTATGGACACTACAATACCGCGGTATCGACGTACGACTAACGAAGACCTGTTCCGCAATTCTACTATTGACGCACTGCACCGACAGAAAAGTAGACTTCTGTCAAGACTCAAAAACTTGTACAGACAGTTAACTGACAGACAAGACCCGGAGATTAGGACACTGAAGTCGTCGATTAAAAATATTCAAACGCTAATAAAAGAGAATTACAGAATTTCTGTAAGTTTGTATTGGAACAACAAGGTTCGGGCTGTAAACACCAGCAACCCGAATATGTTTCCGCAAATAAATAAACTATTTCGGAGAAAAAATCAAAACGACCTTCAGTGTCTTAAAATAGCCCGGACAACAGACAACGAACCGTTACTGACAATAGCAGGCATTGATCCAAATGAGGCCGCTGATGATGACGCCTTCTTTGTGATCGAGGATCCGCAGGAGAAGGTTGAGACCATAGGGGCGACTTTCCAGGAAGTATACAAGGCCATTGATATCATTGGCCCTAATTATGACCTGGACAGTCGCGTCTTGGGGCACGACTTCTGCATTCGAAATGAAATAGGGAACTGGCGATCCGAGGGCTCTGGTTTCACCCGGTTCACCGAGAAAATACGGCCAATAATGTCATTGCCAGAGAGGGTGACCTACCCCCGTTCATTTCGAAGGAAGAACTCCATGAGATCTTCGACACAATCAGGGCTAAGAAATCAGTGGGGACCGATGGTATTCCGAACATCGTGCTTCGACATCTTCCTCTAGAAGCGGTGGACATTTACACCACCCTGTTTAATAATGCAATGAATAATGCACATTATCCAGCGCATTGGAAAACGGCGGTGGTTCAACCTATCCCCAAAAAGGGAAAGGATATATCCAATCCGGCGAATCTCCGGTCGATAAGTCTCCTTCCGAATATCAGTAAGGTTTTTGAAAGGGTAATCAATAGATCTCTGTCTAGGTGGGTTGAGGACAAACATATAGTTCCGGATAATCAATTCGGTTTTAAGGCGGGACATGATATCTCACATGCCGCGTCTAAACTGGTTTCTGATATCCAATGGAACAAAGGCAAGAAACAGTGCACTGGTGCCTGCCTTGTTGACTTGGAGAAGGCCTTCGACACCGTATGGTTAGAGGGTCTTTTCTATAAGCTGACTAGGCTGGGGATCAGTAAACCACTCTTGTACATTCTTTATAATATGCTAACCAACAGACAGTTCATCGTGAAGAATGGTGATGTGACTTCTGTTGGAATATTTCAAATTAAAAATGGTCTTCAGCAAGGCGCGGTGAATTCGCCGATCCTATTTAACATTTATACAAGCGACTTGATAGGTTCACTTCCCCATACTATTGCGTACGCAGACGATTTGGTAGCGTACAGAACAGGTCCAAAAATCGAGGTCATTAATACTCTCTTGCAGCGTGACTTCGATAAGATAAGACGATTTTGCGATGACTGGAAGTTGAAAATCAACTTTCAGAAGTCGGAAACCATTCTCTTTAGGACGCCGTTGTCTGGAGCCTCTAGGGATACCAGAAAAAATTGGCGAAAGTTCTCAATCATTGGACAGCACGGACAGCCTCTTGCCTGTCGAAATGTAGTCAGATACCTTGGAATCTGGCTAGATCAGTTTCTGTATTTTGGCAAAAATGTAGATGCTGCTCTGGCCAGAGCTAAAGGCGCTTTTGCCCTTACAAAGAGACTGTTTTATAGCAGCCAACTCGATGCGAGGGTAAAGGTAATCTGCTACATGGCCCTTATTAGGCCCATGCTGGTATTTGGTTGTCCCGTGTGGTTCAATGTACGAGCAAGCTTAATGGAAAAGATTCGGGTGTTTGAGAGGGCTTGCCTTAGGGCTTGTTTTCGCTTGTACAGAACACCAGAGTCGGAGTACAAGAAATTTTATCCTAATGAGGTCCTTTACAACAGGGCGAACCTAATACGAGTGGACAACTTCGTAATTAAGCTGACTCGAAGGCACATTGCAAGAGCAATGACCTCGACGAATAACCTGATATCTGGGGCTTACTACCCCAATTACCTTTACCACGAGAGTGTGCGCTCTGACGGTTTCGTTCCACCAGAAGCATTCCTCTACCTAGATCAGATAGGGTTGATCCAGGATAGATCAGCGGTGCCGTTAATCTTCCATGTCGCTCGGACAGCTGGGGACAGGCGACTCAACTACAGCAGAGACGTCGCACACGGCAGTGTGGATCGCCTCAGGTTCAGTAGGGCGGTGGGGAATCGCGATAAGGGGGATGTCGTTCGGCAGCACCAGCATTTCTGGTGGTTGAATGACGGAGAAGATGTTTTGTCGTCGTTTCCGTCAATTACGGACCAGCCTCACTAACGAGGCAGAGCTGACCAATCTATTTGCTCAGTAAATAGCGATGGCCAGCTTACATAGGTTTAGGTTAGCATTTAAGAAACATATACATATATCAGTGTATACAAAGGTGTACTCTGATATATGTATATGATTGTATATAATGTCTATGTGTGTTTATGTGTGTATTGTGCATTTAGGTTAGGTAGGCTAAGGTTTATTTTAAGTTAGATACTAAGTTTTTATAAAAAATAAATGTCCATATGCTAAGTTTTTGTAAACAAATTTTTTCTTAGCTTTAAGTATAGAAAATAAGTATTTATAAATAAAATGTAACTGCAGTCGAAAGACATAGATATAAGTATTCAGAGTAGCTTAGAGTGCCTGTGTGGGGCCAGTAAGTTAGTATAAGATTGTTAAGTAATTGTAAGCTAGCATTTAAGCATTTTTTGTTAGAATGTAAGAGTTAGTGTTAAGAAAATAAAATGCATTTAAAACTAAACTAACTTAAGCTTTGTCAAATCGTGTTGAAATTGTTCCATATGGTTGAATCCAGACTGCAGAAAGCAAGAAACATCCTCTCTTGAATTCGTTCATCATAATCAATATGTGATCGAATTTTTTATATTATATTAAATCTTCCCTAACCCAAATTAAGGAAGAAGAGGCAAATATTTCCCTAGATAAGTTCATTACTTGCTTTCGCTCCCATCTCTTCTCAGCGAGCTACTACACATGTGCATTTAGCAACTGCATACATTCACCAATTTCCGTCATCTTCTTAGTTTTACTCCTTAACCCCGAAATAGGATGGTGAGCAATGAAGAATCCTTGATACGATTGTGTGTAAGATAAACGAATTTGTTCCTTCGCCCACCCCATCTATTCCGCATAAAGCTGTGTGAAGGATATTCCAAACGAAAGAAAAATCACTCCCCCAGCAGCCCACATCCTTTTCGAACAGTTACACTACTGCATATGCTTTTATGCTAGTATTAGATATTAAGGAAATTAAAGAAAAGGAACGAAAAAGGAAATGCGAAAAAAAATTAGGTTGCTTGGCAAAAGTCCTACCGTCACCTATCTGAAGAGGAATCTGCAAAAGCTTGAGATACATTTTTTCACCGAACCCGTCCGCTTCTCTCAATTATTTCAACGATACTCCCCGAAACCAATTCCAATGGTAAACCTGATCCAGATCCCGATCCCGATCCCCAACAATACTCCTCCAGAAAAGGGCGAGGAAAAAAATTGCAAAACGAAACAACTACACAAGGTAACGTCGTCGTTTTCCTGTTGTCTAATGGTGCTCCAAAGTTTAAATGCAATAGCGCAAAAGGACATTTAACAACAACAACAACAAACTAAGAAAGATGAAAAGCATACGCGTACGTACACAGACCCAAAAACACACACCTTTGTAGCTATTTATGTGTGCGGAATCGTATTGCGATTGCAATTCGCCTTCGTCGTGCCCTTGTCTTCTTTTCTTACTAAAGTAGGTACGAGTACTTCCCGCTCACACGGCGAAAAAGCACATTTTTTCCCGTTATCCAGAAAATAGGAAACTCTTTTTTCTTTTTTTTTACTTTTCTTCCGCTTTCCCCCATAGTCGAGTAGGTAGAGCGTGAAGGAAAAGATATGACAAAAGTCTTGAATGTGTGTAGTGTTGCAACCAAAAAAAAAAAAAAAGGATGCACAAGCTAACGAAAAAGGAAATAGACGTTAAAAAAATGCAAAGAGAAGAGTATACAAGATGGTACATATTGGAAAGAAGTAGGAAAAGAAAATTGTTGAAAAAAAAAATCCCACCACTGACGGATGAGGGCGATGGAGCAAAGATAAATTCGGACATTTTTTCGATTTTAAAATTTTGCTTATTTCATTTTGTCTCAGTGAAGGAAGTTGGAGTAAGTAGCCGCCCAGGGTTGCCAGAGTCTTAACATAACATTTTTATTTTAACAATGATAATATTCCTAACTCCAATGGGTTTGTACCTTTTAAGGGTATATTCAAACATATTTACATTTAAGGGCTACATACACACATATTTTAGGTGAGACAAAAGTAATGTCATAATGTGAATATGCCATCATTTTTTGCAAATGGCGTGATTATTGTGATTATTGTTACTGCTTATTTGACCAATTTCCGCTCTGTTATTTTAACGCAGCGTAAATTTCGTCTTTGTTTTCCTCGTCGTCCTGTGCCATGTACGCGAATAATTAAACATTTGGCTGAGTGCCTCCTGCAAACTAGGTACACTAGAGATATCGCAAGAAGTGGCCGGCCGCGTATTGCTCGTTCGACAGAGAATATCACCGCTTTGGCTGAGAACGTCCGTAACAGTCCACAAACATTGACGAGACCATGATGCACACAATTTCCCATCAGCAAACGTTCGTTGCATCGAATTTTGAAGAAAGACCTGAAGATGTTCCCTTAAAAAGTGCAAACCGTTCACCAATTGCTCCCTGCTGACTGTCAAGTAAGGTTAACTTACTCCCATGCTCTGTTAAAACTGATGCAAGAAGAGGCTGATTTCGTATCCAAAATCATAATGAGCGACGAAGCCCATTTCCACTTAAGTGGTTATGTGAATGAACAAAATTTGCATTTCTGGAGCATAGAGAATCCACATGAAATCCACGAAGTCCCATTGCATCCCCTCAAAGTGGCTGTTTGGCGTGGCATTTGTAGTAGGTTCTTATTTGTTTGTGGACGCCGACGGCACCACCGCGACACTAACTGTTGAGTGCTACAGACAAATGTTAAACGATGTTTTTTTTTTGCCGTAAGTTGCTGAATTGCGTCTCAAGCATTGTTGGTTCCAGCAAAATGAATCAACCGATCACATAGTTCGGTCAACGATGGAGATTTTGAATCGCCAAACTCCAAGCCGTGTGATTTGATTGTTTGACTGTCCAGCCACATCGCCAGATCTGACGGCGCCAGACTACTTCCTTTGGGGCAAACAACAAACCACAAACCTTCCAAGTCTTGTAAGCCAACATTGAAGAAAAAATCACCAATTTGGAGCCAGGAAGTTTTCATTTGATTGACAATATTTTTTCAACTTAATGTCATGAATTTTACACCTTCAAATAAACTCTCCGTGACATTACTTTTTTGCCCCACCTTGTACAAACTTTCAACTAGGGTAGGTTAGGTTAGGTAAGAGTGGCTGTTGGAAATACCAACCCACTTAGGCCTATTGGCCCATTGAGATGCGACGTGGATCTATGATCCTTTTACTAATGGAACCAGTTTGAGCTTATAATAAAGCGTAGGAGACTGTTAACGTCTAAGTTTTCTAGATCGTTTAGGTCGTTGTAGAAGAAAGCTCCTAGATGAAGCTTTCTTCTCTGAGAGAGAGCTGGGCATGTGCAGAGTAGGTGGAGGATTGTCTCCTCCTCTTCCTCGTCCAAGCAGCTTCTACAGAAATCATTTGTAAAAGCACCAAGCCTTCTTGCGTGCTTGCCTATGAGACAGTGTCCAGTAATGACACCTATTATGGCGCTGAAATGTTTCCTATTTAAAAGGATCAGACACTCAGAGCGACTCAGATCTAGCTTTGGCCAGATCTGTTTGGTCGCTAGACAGATTTGCCCAGCAGTCCACCTAAGGTCTGTTCTTTTAATGTCATTCAGCTTTAATGTTAGTTTGCACGTAGCGATGGGTATACCTATACTACCTTTTTCCGGTAGAATAGGTATAGTGGTTCCAATTTTGGCGAGTTCATCGGCTCTGCAGTTCCCTGGAATGTCTCTATGGCCCGGCACCCAACCCAAAGGTGAATGTTGAACTGCTCTGCCATCTCCATGAGAGATGATCGGCATTCAAGTGCGGTTTTAGAATATAATGAGACCGAGTGAAGGGACTTGATGGCGGCCTGACTATCCGAAAAGATACGGATATCCTTTGCAGATATCACGATTTTTCTTCAGTCAGGACAGAGATTCTTTAATCGCCAAAATTTCCGCCTGGAACACGCTACAGTGATTTGGAAGACGGAAAGAGGTTTAAATTTAGCTTATCTGAGAAAACACAGCCACCAACTCCGCTGTCGGTTTTAGATCCATCTGTGTAGAGATGGATTGACTTGTCCTCCACGAAAGCACCTTCCTCCCAAAATGATAAGCGATATTCTCTGTGTGGATTCCTAATGTATTAAGAATGTTGGCGTGGCCAAATGAATTATTTGTACACTGTTTAGTCGCTTTACTATCGCAGCTACTTGCCTGCTAAAAATGTCGAGGGGTGTCAAGTGAAAGAGAATATGTAATTCCGCAGGGGGGTAGACCGCAAGGCTCCGCTTGTGCATAGACATGCTGTTCTTTGGACTTTGCTAGTTTATTGCAGTTGACTGCATTTTCTAAGACCGTCCTCCAGACAACCACCCCGTAGGTAAGTATCGGTCTTATGACCGAGGTGTATATCCAGTGGGTTATGCGAGGTTCCCAATGGTTATGTTCCCAATGGCTGTTTTGCAAGAGAATAAAGCTATTGTAGCTTTATTGACTCTTTCTTGAATATTAGGTTTCCAGTTTAGTTTCCTGTCAAAAATGAGACCCAGATATTTTGCTGTATCGGAGAAAACTAAACTGGTACCATTTATTGAAGGAGGGTCTATGATTTGAATTTTATATTTCCTGGAAAAGAGGACAAGATCAGTTTTATGGGGGTTTATTCCCAATCCACAGCGATCTGCCCAACGGGTTAATCTATTGAGATTTATTTGAAGGAGTTCTTTAATGGTATTGAGATGGTTTCTCGAGACGGCTATGGCAACGTCATCCGCATACGCAATCACTCTGCTACCACCCGCTTCCAGGTATTTCAGTAGTTCGTTAACTACTAAATTCCAGAGAAGGGGAGAGAGGTCACCGCCTTGCGGCGTACCTCTGCTGACACATCTTTTAGCAGAAGTCTCACCCAGTTTGGAGTTGATTATCCTGCTTTTTAGCATTAGACCGATCAACTCCCCAAGTGAGTCGTCTACCTGCAGAGTTGACAGCGCAGTCGTGATTGCGGATGTTTTGACGTTGTTAAAGGTGCCCTCTATGTCTATGAAAGCAACCATTGTGTAGTCCTTATATTGTAGTGATCGTTCGATGTGGCTAGTCAGAGAGTGCAAAGCCGTTTCCTTTACAGTAGTCATGTTGAGCCGTAGACAGAAGTCTTGGATCAACTTTAGCTCGAATATGGATATCAATCAGTCGTTCTAAAGTTTTCAGAAGGAAAGATGATAGACTTATAGGTCTGAGGTCCTTTGGGACTACATGAGAACATTTTCCGGCTTTGGGAATGAATACTACATTGACTTCTCTCAATAACAGTCGAATGTGGATAAGTTCTACACAGGTCTTCATAATATTTTCTAACACTGGCAGAATAATATCTGAGGACCTCTGTAGCTCGGCAGGTTTTATACCGTCCAGACCAGCAGACATTTGATTTGAAGCTATGCAGCGCCCAGAGCCGTTTGAATCTTGGTCGCGGTTGCAGAAGGCCTGTTTGGGCGGCCTACAGGCCGCGAGTTGGGAGCTACCTGGAAAGTGGGTGTCCAGGAGCAGGTTGAGTGATTCATCACTTGAGGTTGTCCAAGAGCCATCGGTTTTTTTCAAACAGCTAGGCATCATAGGATTTGCAGAAAGGATTTTTCTTAGCCGCGATGCCTCAGAGGTTTCTGTGATTTTGTCACAGAATGACCTCCAGGATTGTCGCTTTGCCTTCCTCAGTTCTTTTTTGTATAATTTGAGGGATTCTTTGTATGAGTTCCAGTCAGTCACTTTTCTTATGCTTTTTACTACGTTGAAATATTTTATACAATAGATATTTCGGCTTTCAACTTTCAACTAACATATAATACATTCTTTTGTAAATTATATTTAAAAGTTCGAAGAAAAGAAGTTGTAGAGTGAAACGAGGACGCTATTTGGCTCGACAAATTTTATAGCATTGTTCTCGAAATAGACATCCCAATCTGGGATTGACCTGGACCTTTAATAATAATCTTTCCAAGTTAACATGGTCTTTGTAAATCTGCATCCAAATAATTGAGGTGGTCCTTCACACCTGCATGCCTCCGAAATCAAGGTTTTTTTTCTATTATGTTGTCCCCACTGGGACTCTTTGAGCCTGACTTTTGACATCCATTCGCGTGATATATTAATTTAAGATGACCGATGCGCGCTTTCTAACCAGATTGGTTTCGCTGTACTCCTCTAGAGGTCGCTGTTATCGGTCCTCCTTGAACGCTCATCATCAATGGCATCATGGACAGTACGGCATGTAGGGCCATCCTGTTGGACTGCTGAAATCACATATTCTGATCAATGTTGTACAAAGCGCACTTTCATTGGTATTATTAAAGCTTCATGGGTCTCGTCTGGTTTCTCACTAGAAAAGTAATTCCGCTTGTTCACAAGTCCGAATTTGGTAAAGTTTTTCATACTTTTCCACAGTTGTGTCTCTCCTATATGTTTTCTCGTCTTCATTCACAGAACATAATCACCTTACCTACTAGCAAATTGTCTATGGTATATGCCGTAATACCGAATTGACTTTATGCAAGACCCGATGGGCCACCGTATCTAAAGCTGTGCACCCAAGTTGATGGGTTCTTAACTTGAGGGCAGCTGACGAGAAATCGTGCTAGCTGGAGAGGCTTGTGGGTTCAGGTCCAGATTTGCCCCAGACTGTATCACCACCAAAGTAAAGTATGACCCTTAAAGAAACCCCTTACATATCAGACGTAATAGGCTAAACGGGTGACTTTATTATATTTATATACTCGTATATATGTACAATACATATATTTGTATGTATGTTTCCAATTTTATCTTTGTAATGCAATTAAGTTGAGTAGGCTACCCTTTCTGGTTGATTTTGTAAATTCATATCGCCCACACCCCCAATCTAAGATCAGCAAAACTTTAATAATCTTATTAACTTTTCTAATTAGATGCCAAATTCTAGTTAATTTAAATACATCCGAACTGCAGAAATACATTCTGACTGCATACACTCCAACCGTACACCTTCAAATTCAATCCAATTTAATTTTGTGGCACAGACCATCCCCATAACCCCATATCACACTACCCCCCTCTCGACCGATAGGAAAGAGAAAGTTACGTACATTAGCTAATTTTTGTCACCCGTCTATACGAGTATATCGTACATACGAGCACATATCGTACATATGGAACAGAAAAATGGCAAACCCTGTCCTCTGCCAATCCAATACTCAATAAAGTATCCCAATCTAACCGCAACCCCCAATCAAAGGCTACCACAGGCACCCCTTGAGGAACGTCCTCGTTTTATTTTTACCTTCTTTTTCTTTAGTTTTAAATGTGTGTGGTGCATTTTTTAATATATTGTACTTACCCTCCTCCAACCGCAACCGCTGGAGACTTGTTTTGTTCCCGGGGGTAGGAGGTAGAAGGTGGTTTGGCAAAAGACACCCCAAACCTTCCAAAGAGTTGGTACAACAAAGTGCAACAATATGAGATAACGAACAGGGTGAGGTGATTGGGTAATTTTTTTATTTTATTCTTTATTTTTTTTTTAAGGGGATGACTTTGGAGTATTTGGCTGCAACCTAAAATCCACACTCTAAGTCGTCATTTATATCGTCTCAAACGTCATTGCCAGCGTCGCCAGAGTCGTTCGCTGTAGGTAGTAGGGATGGGAGTTGGTTGTCGTTACCATAGTCGTTGTCGTTGTGCAGTCTTCGTCGTCTTCGTTGTCGTTGGGTATCCCCAAAGTCAGTCTATACCTTATTAAGTATATAGATTGTGTTTTTCTTTCTTTGGGAGGTAGGAAGAGAGTAGATAATGGGTGGCAATAGGAAATGTATCGAGGGTTTGCATCCTCGCATACATAGATAGAACCCCCATTGCGCTCACACCTACTTGAGAAGATATTTTGGTATGTGCATTTGGGACGAACGAAACTAAACTCTGTCTATAGTTGTAAGGTTGGCTTTCTTCTCCAATTTTTCCTTGTGTTTTTTCTCTCTGCTGGCAACAAAACATAGTCCTCGCCGTGCTTACTATGTCCCGATCCTGGTTTTCCTATTTTTTTCGTTCATCTTTTTCTCTTTCTCTGTCCCTCTCTCTCTTTCTCTCTCTCCCTGGCTCGTCCTTTATTCTAGTTTTATTATTTAATTTTTTTCAATGCAGTTTTTTTTTCTACTAAACTTTTCCCCATTTTTTCCTGTATACTGTTCCTTTTACGTCCTTTTTATTTTTTTGTGATTTTTTTCTCTCGATTTGTTTTTTGTTTTTTTGTTTTTTCTGTTCTTCTGTGTAAGTTTTGTTGATAAAATGTGCATTGGCATTGGGGGAAAAAGTATGTTCAAACACAAGTACGAGGGGTGGTGGCGCGCGTCATTTGGGTTTGGGGGTACGTAGTTGGATGGTTTTTTTTAGAGAAAACTATCCGTATTCGTATACTGGGACAGCAGCAGTAAGCAAAGGCAACACCGCCAGTAAGGACTAAAACAGAATTTGCCTTTTGGTAACCATGTAGCAGGAGAATAGAGCGAGAGAAGGTTTTTTGGCCGAAACGATCAGGACAACGAAACACGTTTAGGGGTTTGGGTATTCGTTTGAGTTTGAGTGTGGTGGGTGAATGTGGATCCTGATGGTAAGGACTCGTGAGGTGGTTTAGATGGCTGGTTAGCTGCCTGACTGGGTAAGTAAATGATGGGGTTGCCTTTCAACCAGCCAACAACAACAGTGATGATAGTCCTGCTTGTGATGTGAATGGTGGGTACTGGTGTTGGTGGTGTTTTTAGAGCGATGCTGTTGCACAAAATGAGTTTTGTGTCCTTTTTCTTGTGTGTGCACACCCAAACAAGTAGTTTTGCACACCGAAAAAAGGTAAAATGTGAAGCTCACAAAATAATGCTGCACAAAACAACTACAAAAAACACCAAGGAAAAGCATCGAAAAAAAAGGAAAAAAATATATATAGCCACCCAAACGAAATAGAATAAGGAGTTTTCTACATGTACAAGTCTCTGTGTGTATGTGAACTATAGCAATCGTATAGAATGAGGCGATAAAGGAACAAAAAAAAAACAACACCGAAGAAAAAAACAAAAAAACTATAAAACTGCATCAGGAAGAAGCAAAAAAATGCGGAATCCCATCACCATCACCATCGCCGTCACCACCACCACTACCGCCACCACCTCTTGCTAGCGAAAAAGGAGAACACCCCGAAAATTTTTTTATAGAAAAAAAATGCAAAAAAAAAACGACCAACTAGAAGGAAAAACGACGAAAAGTTTTTGAAAAAGTTTCGGTGTGCTAAAAAGTTTTTTCGTCCTGAACACCAGTGTAGTATGGTATTCGTTGTGCAACAAGTGAGTTTGGAAACTACGACGATACTCTATTGACATAGTGTATCGCGTTCTTCACCCTTTGCTACACTAAGTATGAGAGTAGTTCTTACTTTTCCTTCTTCATTTTTTTTTTTTTTTTTTGGAAAAAGTGTAGTATTTAACGAATATCTATGAGTATCTAAATTTGTGTTAAAAAAAAAGAAACAATTTAATAAACAATTTGCCAAAAATATAACAAACAAACAAAGAGTGACAGTGATACAGAGTGGAAAAAGTTCCGAGTGACATATTTGAAATGAGAAAAAATTGGTCCTTCGAGTCGGATGATGACTGAATGCAGGTTGGTTTTAACTGATATTTGATATCTTACTGTCAAGTAAATTGATTCAAATTTTTATGTGCAACAAGTCCTGCAAATGCAACAGGATTTTCTTTCACAATAGATACAGGAAAAGTAAAAGATACAGAAACGAAAGTATACGTAGTATATATAGGTATTGTGGGGTATGACTGCATTTCTCTTGCAATTTCTCTGCATCTATTCACATCTATTCTCTGGATATATATACTCTCCCATTCGACTTGTTGATTCTGGGTGTTTTCTAGCTCTTTTTCAGTTTTTTTTTTCTTTCTAAAATACAAATAACAAAAAAAAAAAAACTAATTTTACTTCTTAGAAATGTGTAGTTTGGAAATTGTTTGCACCTCATACCTAGTCGTGGATATCTGGTGTCGTATCTGTATCTGTATTCTGTAGTACATCGTCGTCATAACTGTGCCATATGTTTTCTAATTTGTTTATCAACAGGTGTTTTCTGAAGCCTGTTGTATCCCGTACGTCAGTAGACATTTGCAAATCCACAAGTGTCTTGTGTTATAGTAACACTACTTCTATAAATGTACGAATAAACTCTAGAATTCTACACTTTATATATACAAATGGACTATGGATAAGATTATGTGATGGCATTTTAGATATTTAGAAGGTTATCAGGGATGTTATACAGTGTATATATGCATAGATACTCTGGGTATTATACAATTGCATTTATCGGGTTAATTTCTTAAGCGGTGTGGTGGGAAATTTAATCATCCAAGTTAAAAGAGAAGGAAAGGAAAGGAGAACAGAAAAAAAAACCTGGCCCCACCCATGATTTTCTATTCTTTTCCTTTTTGTTTTATAAGGTTTATCTTCTTTTACTGCTCCTTCCCTGTTTCCTCATCGGGAGATTGGTGAGGAGTAATAATACAAGAAAAAAAGAAGAAAAATCTAATTATTCATATTTTTTTCTGAACACGCACGCACTCACTGGCAATTTTAAAAAGTATCTAGATAGTTATTCTTGTTTTTTTTTGCCAAACATCTAGTATAGGTTTCGTATATACATATGTATACTCGTAGAGAAAAAAATTTTCCTACTTTTTCACTAGCACCACTACGAATATAATCATTAGGACGTGGACCAAGACGACGGCGGCGACGACAACGACGCGGACCGTGATGATGATGAAGATGAAGATGATGATGATGATGATGGTATTGGTGATGGGAAAAAGGAACACCACCACCACCACCAACAACAACAACAAAAACAACAGAAGGAAAAAAAGCGCATTCTCTAAGGAAATGAATTTTTTTTTCGTGCGCTCTCTTAACAAATACTGGTGTAAGCCACCAACCATATCCGAGAGTCCATCTGCATCCAGAACGAGGGGCGAGCTATTCACTGCTATTCGGTTCTATCGCTCGGTATTCCGCCAGTAGTTATTCGCCCGAAGCCCTCAATTTCCGAATTTTTCAGAGAAATAGTGTAGGTACCAACTATGAAGGATACAACGACAGACGACTGTGTGGTGATGGGCTAGTCCGACACTAGATGGGCTCTGGTAAAAGGAAAGGAAAAAAATTTGTTCGCAAGAAACAAATTACTTATCCCTTTGTCGGTACGAGGTGTGCACTTCGTCTCTATAAATTTTGCTGCTACAAACCGTGAATCTGGAGATAGAGGAAGATGAATTTTATCGTTCACCATCGCACATAGATCAATTGTTGCTGATAGATGGGTGGAAAGAAAAGAGGGTAGCATGGAATCGCCGGTAGTGTGGAATTGGTGATTGAGAGGGAGTTGGTGGTGGTCTCCAGGCTCTGGTCTCTGGTCTCTGGTGTTCGGTTTTAAGTCTTCAGTTTCTGGTTCCTAATTTCGGGATTTTAGAGGCAACTCTGCACGACGAGATCTTGGTGGAAAGAGTGTTGTTTTTTTTTTGCTGGTTTTTTTGATAGTATTGGTGTGGCTGGATTTTCATTTAGCGGTGATGTTGTATTCTAAATGAGTGAGTGTATAGGTAAAGTGTGTATGGGTAAGGTGTTATTTTTTTTGTTTGCGTTAGAATTGAAGGAAGGAAGCTTTATGACATATCTCTGAGGTAAAAGATTATTGTAGCTGTAAGCAATGGAATTGATGACTTTTTAAGGAAGCCTTTTTTCAAGGTATGTAGAATACATATACTGTTGCTTCGAAAGGCGTATTCGTGTTAGGTGAATTAATAATATAATATTAATAAATATTTGGTAATATATTTATAATATTACAAAATAATTTAATAAATGCAAAATTAAAGAAAATAATGATTAAAAATGCTGAAATGCTGTTCAATTTTGGAATATACATAGATGATTACCATTTATGACTAGGCCACATTTATCTTTCATTTACTCGTAAATTTATTTTTGTTCTTACTTTGACTTAAATGAGTTAAATTTACTAAGAAGTCTGTGGCCATATGGTAAAGTGCTTACTGTTTATTCTTACTTTATGAGCACTTGTATTAATTTCTGGGACGATCAAAGCATTGCTCCCGGAAATTTATGAAGAAGAATTGGTAGATTCATAGGAAGTTTCTAAGCTTAGTATTGCTTATTAAGAATATTTTTCTGGGAAGTTTTTTTCAATGCGGCAACCCTCAGATAGTTCACAGCTGATACCATCTTTTTATTCAGTAATGTTAAATCATCCTCCAAAGACACATGCCCGAGAGCAATGCTTGCAAAATGTTGAAATTTATTTCCAAAATCAGTGTTCAGTAAGAAATGTTTATTGAGAGCTACGCAAGGGGTCAATACAATCAACCAAGTGAGTCGGTTATGCAGATCACAATTGAACAATTTCGCATGATATTTACTCTGACTGGAATGTGTAGACGCGCACATATGAAAATATCTCTGGCGCCTTTGAGGCCAGTATTGAGCAAAATCCTAATTCATTGTCTCGTCATTGTGCGTAAGAACTTGGGCTGTGTGAATCGACTTTGTAGAAGATTTTCCGTAATGATATTTTACACGTTTACAAGATTCAACTGCTGCCGGAATTGAAGCCAGGAGATCATTGTTTTCGCAGATTAAGTGCTTGAGCAGATAGAAATCGATCTACCTTTTTACCGTTAAATTTTGTTCAGTGACAAGGCTTACTTCTGCCTCAGTTGCTTTCTTAATAGCGAAATTATCGAATTTAGGAAATCTTAAAGGTGATCCATCAGCTGCAGATGCAACCTGAAAAATGCACTGTTCGGTTCCCTTTATGAACCCGGGACATCATTGGGCTGTACTTCTTCAAAAATGTTTTATTTCAATTTAAAATCTTAGAGCTCTTCAAAAAAGGTTTTTATAAATCTTCCAAAGAGAAATAATTCTCAAACTTTCTCTTAGAGGGTGCAGGTCAGTTACACGGTAGTTGATGGGAAAATTCAGTCATTTCCATCGTGCCTGTAGCTTCTGCAGTTGGGGCGCACCCGAAGCTTACAGCATATACATACATATACCAATAGCGCAATGCCCAAGTGACTCATCTAATCTTGTGGCAGGTCTTGCGTTTGAACAAAATGCCTTGAAGATATGATGTTAGTATGTACTTTCTGCTTCCGATAGCATCTATCCTATACCGAATTTAAGCTTAGAACCTGCTGATTTACCGAATGGGAGAGGAAAATGCATTGGATTTCTCTCGATTTGAGGGAATCAGACTATTTGAAGACATTATCTTGAGTCCCCTATATCCCTTTTTTCCCTTTTGAGTTACGCTTTTCTTTAGTTGTGGTTAGCATACCTGCTGCGTCTATTTCTTTGACTTTGTTTAACGAGAGAATGTGTATGCAAGAGAGTATGTTCTTATACTTTTGCGTAGGCGTCAAGATGGGCCCAGCTTGCATAAACATCACTGATAGCCTTCGCCTTGGTGGCTTTTTATACGATGCTTAATGACTAACTTTGGCAAAAGAAGAGCTCTCTCATTGTTTGGTATTTTGATGTGCTGAAGGCTTCTTGCTCCAGGTCTAAACTGTTCTTGATCCGATTATTCAGAACCTTAACAGTTGCTTTCGAGTAAGCGGCAATTAACTTTCCGGGGCAATACCATTCTCTTTAATAGTTATTGAAGCCTGGATAATGCCAAATATTTTAGTTTGCATCCATCTTTTATCCAAAATAGACGGTTAGACTTTCACAATGGGTTCCAGTTCCCATTCCTGAGCAGGTTCTGAGGCATGACCGTAAATTTTGGGTAAAAAGAGTATCAATTGCATTGATTGCCGGACCGCTGTAGCATAAATCTAGTGGAATGACACCGAACATGCTCTCCAATCTATTGACAGAGTTTTCTTAATTAAACCCTAAGTTCTAATCCAGGTTATCCACTGAATCTTGAGAGTTGCTTGTCGTTCTCTGAATCCCTACACCAGAACAGCGATTTATTAGGATAAATCTACAACAATTGAATTAAATCAAAACACTGATACTGGTTGAAGCCCCGACAAGAATACAAAGCAAAACTTACTTTACTGATATGTTCTCTATGTTCCGTTTCCAGTAAGAATAGCTTAAGCGCAGTTCTCCCAATCTCTGGACGATTAGATGCGCGGATTGATTTCTTTTTGGGGAAAAGCTAAATTTTTTGGTTGAGAGTGAAAGAAATTTGCCCGATACTGTGTGACTAGTCAGCGTAAATCTTTGATTCAGACCCGTTGCCCTTCAATATTACCAAAATATTGTCCACCACAAAAGGTAGATACGCGCTGGAAAAACTCGCCCTGAGAAGTTTCTCTGCTCCTAATTTCTGCAGCTTGCATTCTCCAGAGTCGAATGTGATTTGAGCATCGTGGTAACGCAGAGTCCGTTTAGGTATATTGGTCCCTCTATCATTGATATTGCCCCATAGAGTGCCGTATCTACTCATCTGCCTCTCTAGTATTCATTTTGTGATTAGGAATATTTTTTTCCAATCACACCTTTTACGAGTATGTAGATACGTGTCTATTGACCATTGCAGGATTTTTGACAGAAAGAATGATAGACTGAATTCTGAATTCGCATGGCTTATCTTTACTGTTTAAGGGATGAATATGATTCGCACTGTCTACAAAGATTTGGGGACATAATCTAGCTTAAGACATCCAGATTTGCTCGAGTAATGGAATAATGGTTTCCGGAAACTCCTGCTACAACACTAATCGTACCTACACTAGAGTACCTTAAAAATGGCAAAGGATTTTATTATCATGCTAACTTCTACTCCTTATTTTATCTACCATATAAGTAGCTAAATCAACCGTGCTCTACAGTAGGGATTCTAGTATTTTTTCTAGCGAATCAACCCATGCGATATCGCGTCTTCTGATAGTTGGTTTCACCTCAAAAGATTCACTTGTTGATTTTTCTTGTTTCCTACTTCAACTGCTTGGGGGATTGTTTTATGACCCCCTGCTGCTCTTAACTGGGCTATTTTTTATGCTCCACAAGGACGGCGATTCGTGACGACTCCGGACACGACCTTCCAACGAAATGGGATAGAGAACGTCGACTGCTTTTTTAGTGAAGATATATGGGAAAATTATCAATTTCTTATTGATGACCTTCTGATACAAGAATAATATCAACTCGTTCAACGTTAAAAACGCGAGTTCTGTGGCAAATTAAAAGATATGAGTGTAGAATTTAATTTAAAAAGAAACTTCGCCCGTGTGATGTATATTTGTACCATCCCATAATGTTATGAGCATCAAACCAAAAGAAAAGATTCTCTTGCCTTGATTAGATGTTGATATGAGCGACATAAGTCCTGCCAATGGAACGTTGATGCTGTCGTCTGTCCTCGAATTTCCACTTCTGTTAAGTCGGGGGAGTACTGCTTTTATATGTTAACCTTGCCGTAGTGCCTTCATAATTTAGGGACTCTAATCCTATCACGGGTTTGCTTTGAATTCGCGGTTCCTGGACTAGACCCGAATCCAGTTTTCGCAGCTGTGGGGTTTTCCAATAAATAATCACCATGATTCCATGGTGGTTGTATGCTAGTTTGTTTAGAGTGTTGCTGCCATGAGTTTTGTTTGACCATGTATCTCATAATTTCCTGCTATCTTTGGTATCAAGTCCAACAGGCCAATTTTGATTGGAGTACTGCGGGGTACTGTTTGTACTCGACTTTGCAATGGAACCAATTTCGTCGGATCTTTGACGGGGAAAATGAAGTTTGGCTGAAATATAATAAGAATAGATACTGTTGATGGTATCTGAAAAACTTTGGCATTTTAAGAATTTATTTTGAGTCGAGATAGTTTTTATCTATTCATATCTGAGTTTTGAGTCTCTATGCTTTCGTCCAATCTTCTTTCTGGCATCTCTTTTCTGACTCAGTAAACGAATTACAAAGCAGCTCTCAGACAGTGAAAAAGAAATAATTACCCAGCTGCGGCGACTATTACTTGACATAGTAAGCCATCGCTTTCATATTGAACTCATTGTAAACCAGCACATAGCAGAAGCGAAGACTGTTTCTAGTTTATTTTATCATTGTCATTGTCGATATTAGTCCTCTACTTTGTCCAGGTCTTTCAATTTTTGCCTAACTCTTAATGAAGTTCATTTTATATGAGCCGCGCTTTATCATTTAGAATTTATAAATGATTTGTGTCAGTCAGCCTCTTACATAATTTCACTTTTATATAATTAGTATGATCGACTACAAGGCAATATCGTAATTTTTCTGTAATATTCATTCTTGTTCACCTTTAACATTCTTAGAACTGTTAAGAGTCATCAAACTAACTGCTTTTATGCAGGGAATAACTATTTACACTGTTCGGCATATTCTCGCTTCACCTTATTCACTATTCATCTTTACTCCTTATCTGTAGCCTAACTATAACTTTTATAGAATATGTCCCAAAATATGGGACCGTGTATTGACTCTTGTGGAACGTCGCTGATTAATGTGTATTCTTTTGTAATCGCTGTCGTACATTAGGACTTTGCTTTTAAAGTTTCATACCGATCACGACATTTCAATGTACGTCCGAAGGTCGGCTTGAAAGTTTGAAAAGGCGAAATGCGACTGGCAATTTCCTTGGAGCACTAGTGGCAGAAGTACCGATGGAATAAGGTAGGTAAGTTAAGTGACATCATGTTTGTGTTGGATGGTGCCAATTGGCTGGACGATATTGGCGTCATTATCTCTCGATCTATAATCCTATATGGCAGCTGCGTTTTAGTATAGCTGAAGGCATTACTAACTTTGAGCTAGCTGAAAGTGAGCAACATGCAGATTAACCTTGCCTAAAAAGCTGTCCATTGGGATTTCATTATTAATTAGCATTGATTTTAACTAACGGCCAAAAACTTTTACTACTTTTGGAACATTGTGTATATTTTCTACGAGCTTTTAGCATTGTATCCGATCCTGGTTCATTTGAACTTATTTCGGTTTTCCTTTGTGAAACCGAAAAAACAGTTATTTTACCCTAACAATCTCTTTGGAGCTCAAGTCGTACAATTTCTTTTCTTTTGATTTTATGCTCTCCATCCGATGAGGTATAAAGTATCTTATTTTAAAGAGAAAAGTACTTCAACTGATAAATCAGCGTCATCCACATGATTATCGAAGAGTATTTGGGTAGCCTTAATTATTATATATTTTGAAATTCTTTCTTCTAACTGTATGATAATGTAAGATAAATTAGCTGGTATGACATAGAGGTCCAATAAGCCTAGAGAGGAAAGTGCACCGGCAAGGTGCTTATCAGGGAGAGAAGTTAAATGCAAGTCTAGGGTGTTAGCTGCATGGATATCAACGTTAGGTATTTACAAGCTGTATTTCGTAATGAAGACCTTAACAAACAGAGTTTACGAAGATATTCAGTAATTGTTCAACCTTAAAAGCGCCACTGTTGATTCCATCCGATGAAACCCTCTGAAGCTGCTTCTAATTTTGGGTGGCCCTACTCCGAAATAACTCCAATTTTGTTAAAGACATTCCCAAGGTCAACATGACAAGGCTTGGATTGGAAAGAATCATTCTTAATGATTGGTTTTCTGAAATGTATAATAAAACAAATTTTTTATCTTAATTTTAGAATATGATTTAGAGAGCATACTTATATTGTCTAAGATCTAAATAGTAGTCCTGGCAATGTGGTTTATTTTCTGTCTCTTAAGAGTATTACAATAGTTTGGTCGTCGAACTATTTGAAAATCAATTAATGGCATTAAGCCATAGTTATACAGATTATACAGATTTCAGCCAAATACAATCATATGTTTGTCTCAAATATCAAAAATTTAGACCCACATTTGTTAAATCTAAAATCGGATTTCTATGCTCAATACAAATCAATTTCTATATGTCCAAATGCCATGCCCAAAAGAAATGTCATCTACTGTATTTTCCCTGCCAATTCACATATACGAAAATACACGTTACTCGTTCATTTCGTTGATGACCACATCTCAGCCATCCATCAATAAATTTTGACTTGACAACAGAACAACTACCTGCTGTCACATGCCTCAATACTGTACAAGCCTTGGCTCGGGCTATACCACTACACTACACTACACTACACCAACGTTCACTTCTCGGTCTCAGCTTGCATCATCATCATCATCGCCATCTTCCTCATGGCTGCGGCTGTCGCCATTGTCATTGTCGTGTTGCCCCGAATCTCCTCCAGAGCGATATCAAGCGAATTGCTGAAAAAAAAATCCCAAACAGGCCATCGTATGGCCTTCTCCACAATCGTCGAGTGCGGAGTCAGTCCATCCGCCTGTCCTCATCATCATCATCAGCGGCGCGCGTTGCATTTTACTGCCTTGCTACCGCGCTCCGCAAAAATGTACTAGATGGTGAACGAATGGATGGAAAAAAAAAAATTAAAATAAAGAATAGAGGCCCACCGAAATAAAAAATTTAACAAAAACGAAGGAAACGAAGACACAGAGAATGATGGAAATGAAAATAGCTTTTCATTTCAGTTGGTTTCGCATTTTGCTCGTCCGCCATCCATTCGTTTGTTCGCCCGTCCGTCCGAATTACTCTACTCTACTCCTCGGTTTCTTTTTCCATTTTGTTTTTTGTTTTCTGGTTTCTTGTGTGTGGCGGTGTCGTCTTTCCTTTTGTTGCCCGTTTCTCGGTTCGCTTTTGAACCTACCATAATGCATTTATATTACGGAAGCACAATGAATGATCAGTGGAGTCCGATGGTGCTGCGAGAGGTTTTGCGGTGACCGGACCGTGCTTGCTAGAAGGGGGTATTATTGGGGGTTTTTGTGTTGACCCTTTCTTCATAATAATGTAAGTGTGGTTGTGTTTTGCTACGACTCACAAATCTGGTTGAATGAATTTTAGTGCCGCTTTGCTCGCACGCCATCAAAACAACGGTTACTCGGTTGTGGGCCATATTCATACCCTACCTCAACCCAGAGCTTTTGGTTGGAAAAAGTCCAGGGATTTTGCCCCCTTTACAACTTTTGCTCCAACGGACGGCGTATCTTTTCAAATTTATACGATTTAGCGAATGTGTGTGAATGTGTACGGGCCAGCAGTGTGTGGTTTGTGCAAGGCAATGAGATAGACATAGCCGGGTTGTAGTGGGTTACCGGGGACGGAGTTCTAAGTGAATTATAACTTTTTTTTTGGGTTTGGATGGCCGATAATTTTGGTTTTTTTTTTTTTTTTTGGTTTTTTGTTTCGAGTTTTTTCTTTTATTAACGTTTGCGTTGCATTTTGCTGTCAATAACTCACATTGGGTGGTTCATCGTTTCTGTTTGCTTCTTTGGTTAGTACTGAGGCTAGCGACCTACGGTGGTTCTTATCGTCGCAGATAAGAGGACACTTTTAAAAGAAAAAACAGAAATGTGCAACTTACTCATATTAAATTTGAGATTATGCGACATTTTATTTCAATTAATACAAAAAAGAAAGAAACTTAGGTAATAAGCGTCGAGGGTGAACAGCCTAGGGTATTTCAATTTCATTTAAAAACCTATTATGTTACATAGATAGAAAGATCGGATTTTGTTCACGTCTCTCGACACTAAAGATATTAATCTTTAGTTGGAGTTCAAAAAAGCTTAATAAACTATAAGTCATCATTCATCCTACCATATATGAATGAATGAGAATCGAGATGAAGGAATATTCTCCAGTTTTGCGTTGAAATTGACTTGTATGCTAATTCTTCAGCTTTTTTTGGCTAACTGTTTAAGTAGAGTTAGCGTCCGAGATTGCTTGGACATACGTAAGTATATTTGAAGGCATCTCTGCACTTAGGGGCGGGTATATAGAACTTACTTGCGTTCCTGACGGACTGCTTAGCAAAGAATCGACGGGGCGTTGGAGGGGCCATAAATCCCAATCGTGAGACAAGTATCAATTTGTCTCTGCTAAATTGAGCCTTATTATAGAAGAACAGCGTTTTTGTGAAAAAAAAATGTGTTTGCAAATAATTCGATTTCGCGAAAGCAAATCTAGCGATATTGTTGATACGATATTTCTACAAGTTCAATGTGCTATCACTTGTTGAATTGGTGGACCTCGATTATGCAGAATGGAAAGAATGCATCGTTCGGGCAAATACAAATGTATCAGGAGTTAATACACTGATGACAACAACTTTTATTTGTGGTCCGCTGGGGAGATTTCCAATCAAACCACATTAACAACAAACCATTCTATATAAATAGCCAGACACATTAAAGGTGATTGACAAAAACGAGCCAGAATTCCATTGATTTATAGACAATTAAGTCGTCTGTTAAGTATTATTTTTAGTGATGATATTGCTTAGTATTGGAATACTTGTCTGATTATGTTCCAGTTGGATGAAACTTCGCATTAATACTCGTATACCCTGAGTAGCATTATACTGCAAAGATCAGAAACGAGATCAGAAAATTTTCAAAATGAGCCTACAAATCTCTCAGAAAGTTCTTAGTTCCCATTTTCTGTAATTCGATCTGCTCTGTGTCAAAATGTAGGCTACGGTTCAACATGACAGTTTCATTCTTTACCACGGACGTCAAGAACCACTGAAACCTCGCTCCCACCCTGACTTGTAGAGGAGCGAGCCACCATGAGCTGTGGTTTAGACCTAAAGTCGCAAGGAAGGTTTTACGACTGTCATTAGGAAACCACAAAATATAGCAAACATTATACTACACGGCGCCATGACTTTAAGATTGGCGGAGGTTTAAGGTAGGACTCACCCTTGACTAAAGGTTAGGTCAAGAGACGTTCTGTCCTTTCAGAATATGTAACGTTATCCACTGTTACTTGAGTTACCGAATGGTTGTATCTTTTAAGTTTTAGCAGGTGAATGTATTCGTTGAATATATAAAATTTCGGGGGCACCATGAACTATTGCAGCTTTTTCGAATAAGTTATGGTCACCATCCATCTTTCACAAATTAATATTTTCGATCTGCATTAGTACCCAGTGCGATGACTACTATCAGAAGATGATTGTCTTCCTGAATTAAATATGCACGACTACTATGTGCAGCGGGAGTGATACGGTTTGACCAATAGTATATAGGGTCATAATCCAGTTACCATATCCTCGTCAGCAAATAAGGTTTTCACGCACTCGTACCTTCACACCAATCCTTGCTATTTTGTTTCATTCAACAACTGGTTTTCTGGCATCGAGCGGCGGTGAGGATCCATTCAATCTATACACTCTCGATACTGTAGACATAAATTTCCTGAACTCAATCTGTACGGTGATTATATTTCTTCAAAAGATTGGGATGGCGGAGTTGGTGGTGGTGTTTTCTCAGATAAGCTAAATCTGAACCTCTCTTTCCGTCTTCCAAATCACTGTAGAGTGTTCCAGGCGGAAATTTTGCCGATTAAAGAAGGTCTGTCCACCTTCGTTGGGTGCCGGGCCACAGAGATATTCCAGGAAACTGCAGATCCGATGAACTCGCCGAAATTGGAACCACTCTACCTATTCTACCGGAAAAGGGTAGCATAGGTATACCAATCGCTACGTGCAAACTAACATTAAAACTTTATGCCTATAAAAGAACAGACCTTAGGTGAACTCTTGGACAAACATGTCTAGCGACCAAGCAGATCTGGCCAAAGCTGGATCTGAATCGCACTAAGTGTCTGATCCTTCTAAATAGGAAATATCTCAGCACCATAATAGGGTCATCACTGAACACTGCCTCATAGGCAAGCACGCAAGAAGGTTGGCGCTTTTTCAAATGATTCCATTATTAAGAGGATCATAGGTCCACGTGGCATTACAATGAGCCAATAGGTCTAAGTGGATTGGTATTTCCAACAGCCACTCATACCTACCTTGGGTATAGTAGTTTGCGGTGCAAGAAAATGTAAAAATCCGAAGTCGTTATTTCGTTGCCAGTGGTGCTTTCTGTGGAGAAATATAGCCTCAATATCTCTTTTTCTGTTAAAGATAACTAATATTCTCTGAAAGTAAAGACATGTAAAGACATATTATAACTTACTGGTTTTTCTCCATTTTATGTAGCATTCAATATCTGAAAACTAATACAGTAATAGAAAGGACAAAATGATCTGCTTCGTCATCGTCCTCCCCTTGAAATTTACATGTGCTGGTGTAACTTAAAGCTAGCAAATTCAGATGCTTCTTAAAACCTACAAAATCCATCTGCAGTCTCTTCTTCTAAAAGACAGACGAGGAGCTGGGGTTTTAATTAAAGATGTCTGAGTGCCTGCCTTTACATTGGCATTGGCGACTGTGTTATTGAAGAATAAAATCGTAAGTCAGATTATCAAACAGCAACTAAGCTGAGTTTTGTTCTGGAAAGTTTTCCTATAAATCTTACCCAACAAATTAATCAGGCATCTTACTCTTAATGACGAAACCCACATGGTTCAATAATAATAGTCTGCCAACCAAATTCGGAGCAATCTTGAATTCTTGCCCTCTTTTCCAACTGGTTATATGGTTAGGCAATGCTGTAGGTGCACGAACACTTATGCTCCTTCCTTACAACTTTTTTACTTACTTAGACGGCGCTAATGTCCGGGGTGGATCTGAGCCGCAACCGATAGGCCACTCCAATTAGCGCGATTCCTGGCTAACTGTCTTTAGTTGAGCCCCTCAAGTCGGTTGAGGTCATTTCCTCTTTTGCGCGCAACCTTAGGCAAAGTCTTCCTCCGTGTTCGAATCGAGAAATCTCAGCTAGAGCATCGACGTTGGTGACTAATGTACCCTTTTCTGTCCAGATCCTTATCAATACAAATACAGTTCGTAGACTTCGCCGTCTCCAAACCCATTCAACAAAAATGAGACCAGAAATCACTTGAAGAATTTTGCGTTCAATAAGGCCAATATCTTCATCCAACTTCGGTAACGTCCTTTATTCTGCATCATAAATCAGGATAGGCAAGATGAGGGCTTTATAATAATGTGTTTTCTTTTTGACAAGGCCTTATTACTTTTATTTTTTTAGGCCGAAAAAAAAAACGATTGATAAGAGCATCTTTTCGTTTGATTTCTGATTAGAAGTCATTATCAGATTTAATAGCGAAGCCAATAGCATATACTTTGTTTCATCGTTCTGTGTATGATGTCGATATCATCAGCGTATGCAGGTAGTTATACAGGCTTTTGGAAAATTGTGCCTCTGGTTTTTACTTGTGAATTTCGCACAATTTCTTCAAGAAAATGTTATACTCGTATAACAGCCAAAATTCATTTTTGACATCGAAGACAATCTGACACGGTAAGTAGGAGACTAGGCCTTGGTCCATTTCTTCTGTGCCTAAAAAGCTACTTTTTTCTTAATTTTGGGGTAGTACAATTTGAGTCGTTCATCTTAATAGATCTCAGATTCAAATACTAACCGAATAAATTCACCAAGCAGTTTTCTTTGACAGGAACTGTGAGTGTCACTGTTTTTTTCATATGGTGAATTAGGTATTGTACTGGGGCTCTCGCTTGTTCACAACAACCTTTTGTTAGTTGCTCAATGTTACTTAATTCCGCCTTGCCGACCATGGAAGGAGGACTTTCAACACTGCGTACATAAGAATGTCAACAAGGAAAAAATCGTCGCAAACATGTGGCACACTCACTCAAAAATATGAGAATCACAAAGAAGGAAAATTTTCCATTTATTCCTTTAAATTGGCCCGATTTCGAATATTCTTGTTTATTGTTCCAGAATCAATTGACAAAAACAAATAGAACCGTTGGTTTGTTATTAAATTGGTTTCTGCATTATTGGATTGACTTATTATGTTTTCACAGACGCTTCAATCGTAGGGGCAATGGATAAGGATATTCAAGAATGTGTATTCCCTTAAGTAACATAAAAACAAAGCAAAAACACTTCCCATATCCCAGATGCATTTATGTACCATATAGTATGTACATACGTTGGCTAAATCCTTCTCCCACCTGTTGCACCTCGGGGATTCTGCATAAATCTGGATGGGTGGTAGGTACACTTTAGTTCTAATGGCATTACATACAGTTTGTGCACAAACCTATTAATTAGTTGAATTCGCTAAAGTAGTGAAAAAGAAATCGAAGAAAATGTTTCTGTTAAAATCACTTATTTGAGTAAATAATAATCTTGTTCAAAGAAAGAGCAAGTAAAGAAAACAGAAGGGGAAAAGATAGGGAGTAGGGTTAAAAAAAATCCCAGAATGCAATTCTTTTTCTATCTAGATAATTTTTTTTCAAATTATCCCACATAATCTTCAATAATGAATTTTTTTCTTGGATTATTTTTACTTCGCCTTGCAATTTGTTTTCCTTTTTTCCATGCCGAAAAGTCCAAGAAGATGAAACAGAGAAACCGAGATTGTACTGTCTCAATTTAATTCTAGAAAAATTAATTGCAATTCCACTTTAATTTTTGCGCCCTTCTTCTTTCACCCCGTTCTTTCGTATTTCGCTTATCGGTGTTTTTTTTCTCCAAATGTAATTTACATGCAACCATCTCGGCAGACGTTTGCCTTAGTCGCTGGAATGCATCATTCTGTCCATTCGTTCATCGTTTATATTCAAATGTACCTTCCACCACATGGGCGATGCGATGATGAAGGAAATTTCGCTCAAACGAATCCGCACATACTCATAATGAAAAGGAAAAACGTAACAACAAAAAAAAACGACCGCACTGAAATAAAATGCAAAAAAAAGTATCTGATTTCGTACTGAATCCGAATGCACTTTTTTGCTTTGTGGTGTGCAAGTAGTATCTATGTGTGGAGTTCTCTCACAAACACAATCTTAATCTCATGGTGTCCGCAAGAAGGGGAGCTTTTTTTGCAGCGCTTTTAAGAACTCTGTATCTATTGGTGTAAGTGATTTTTTTTTTGTCCGTCATCTTCATTCTTAGATACGAAATTTTCTTGGACTCTCCGCTATTGTGTGTATTTACCTGTATATGTGTGCGTGCGTATGGGGAGGATAATTGGGAGATTTTCTCAGTTAGAATGAGAGAGCATTCTTAGGGAGTGAAAAGGAAAGTCTGTGGCATCGAAAAGGGGAATAAGTTTGTGTAATTCCCACCACATTGCATAAATACTACGCGCGGCGTTCTCAAGAAAGTCACATAGATGCACTCTGTAACAAACACATCCGCATGCAAGGCAATGCAGAAAAAGTGCATTCAAAGAACCCAACACACATTATTAGTGCGCTCGTATTGTTTCGTGCGCGCGATGTTTATATGTAATCCGCGTGTATAAGTCCATGGCCCCGCCACATTAAAGTGCATCGAGTGCGTTGCATCGAAAGGGATGATGTTTTATTTTTTATTTTTTTTTTATTTAACTGACAGACTGGCGATTCGCTGTATTAGTGAGTTGTTGAGGTGGCTTGCCTGTGTATTCAAGTGCACTCTCCCTCATTGTTACCGTGGTGTGGTATGTGTTTGTATCTATGTGTGGTGGGAAAGCTTCTATAGGGAATGTAGAAAAAAAATTCTTGCAAAAAAAAATCCTACGAATGAACACAACAAAAGGAACAAAAACCCCCTGCAACAACAACTTCATAAAAAAGCAAACAAAATTGCACTGGTTGGGTAGAAATAAGATTAAAAAAAAAGGAAATTATATCGCATGCGCTTCTGTCCCTATCGCACATTGGAAAAGTATTTTTCATCATCATCATCATCATCGTCTGTCGTTGTCGTCGTCGTTGGCGTTGTCGTTGTCGTTGTCGTCTGTTGGCGTGTTGCTGTGCCCTCCGTCATCATAAGCAGCAGCGTTGTCGTTGTTGCGTCGTCTTGAAATTCGTTCTCGTGTTCTGTTGTCGTTCTCTCTTAATTTGCCGCTACATAATACATTATAGTATAGAATCGTAAACCTAGCGAGCATACCGCCGCTACCGCAATCGCCTCCACCGTCGCAGTTGCAGCAGCGGCCGCATCCAGCGCTCTCTCAAATTCAACATCGATGTGATATAATTTTTGCGCTCTCCTTACAGTCGCATAAACACAACGCATCCGATATGCAACGGAACGCATTTTCGGACGCGGCCCGAGTCGATCCGAGTAGCGTCCGATCGCGTCCAATTAATAAAAAATTATTATTAACACAGCAGCAGCGGCTTAAACGACAGCAGCAGCCGCCGCCGCTGCCATCAACGCTATTAAGTTGTGGATCGTTGCTATTGTTATTATTGTTGTTATTACCATTATAATTATCACCGTCATTGTCATTGTAATTGTCGTTGTCGTTATTATCGTTGTATAAGTTTTAAACCGTCATTGTTATTATTACCGTTAGCGACTGCACGCGCGCGATCTCTAAAAACTTACTATATCAACAAAAAAAAAGACTCAAAAATACAAATCCCTGATTTTTTCCTATTTTCCTTTGATTTTTTTTTTGCTAAAATCGAACTTACCTGCAGCATTTGACAGTTGTAAGAACTGTCAAAAAACAAAAGAAACCCACCGACCAACTGTCAGAATTGGAAATTTTTTGTTCTGATAATTAGAAAATCGAACCGATCGGGTGTGTTTCATTCATTCACTTATTCGTCATCGTTACAACACTATTTTACAGTGACGGCGTGCGCGGCGGCTAATAGATTATAGTAAAGTATCAGTGCCTCCTCGGCCTCCTAGAGAACGAACATATCCGTAAAAAAAAACCTAGAACCTAAAACGTTGACGTTCTTGTTGTTGGTGGTGATGTTGTTAGTGTTGTTATTGTCGGGCCGCACTTACAGCCTAGCCACACATCGAGACCAGATACATTTTGTGCAATTTTTCGGAACGACATTCGTCGATAAACGTCGTCGTGTGTATTAGGGGGGTTTCAAGTTGTGTGCTGTGTGTTTTGGGGCAACACCGCCATATACATGGGGGTAACGTTGTATCGTTGTTTATGTCAACGTCGTCGTATTGTCGTAGTTGCGGTAGCCGAGTGTTATATTGTAGAGCGCCCCAAAAAAAAAAAAAGTTTTCGGCACGCAGTATTCTCGAGTTGATTCATTTTTTGCACTTATTCGTACTTTGTTATTGTTGTTGTGTCGTGCGAGTGGTGGTTTTTCCGCGTTTTTTTCTTCAAATTCCTTTGGTTTTTTATTTTTTATAAAATCTTATTGTCCTTAATCCAACTTGATCCAATATTTCGCCGATACGCAACCGATTACGGTTTTATTTCTAATTTGACGTCTGGAGTTTTGGTTCTTTTTTTCTCGGCTTTATAGTAAATTTAAATTTAGATGGCTTTACCGGCGGTAGATCGGTAGATCGGTATATTTTCTTTTTTTTAATTAAATTTTCAAAACTGCTTTAACCAGGAGTTAGGAAAGAATTTACTCCTGCGGTTTTCAGTGTATTTTTTTTTGTTTTTGTTCGTTTTTTAGCAAATGTGCAAAATAATAATGTTTTTTTTTCTTTTTGAAAATCCGATTTCAGTTAACATAATTTTTCTATTGCAAAAATGCAGTGTTTTAGTTTTGCAAAAATTCATGAAATAGAAAAGAAAAAGTTTTTCAAAAAATAAAAAAGAAATAAATGCAAGTGGAATTCATGTGTTAAAATCACAATTACAACAATTTCAAAAATAATTCAAATAAAGAGAAGAGATAGAAAGAAAAGAGAGGGAAAATATAAATATATATGATATTATATATTTTAAAAGAAAAAAAGTAATAAAGAAATAACTAAATCAACAGATCCAGGAACACGAATCATATTTTCACCTTATTTTGCGATTTTCAAAACGGAATTGGGATTTTTTAAAATATGCTATGCTCATCAGCGCCTACGAAATATGTACGTATTCGAATTCATTTTTAAAAAAAATCACATTTTTAAGCAATTCAATTTAGTTCGTAAAATTGTAATAGTGACTTAGTAAATTCTGTGGTATTTCGAAAGAGTTCTGATTAATTAGGCTGTTGTGAAATTTGATCCTTTATTTGTATTGTGATTTTTATCTCGGAAAAAAAACATTATCTGAACAGTGTTCCCGAAAACCTAGTGTCAATTTTCAATTTATGGGTGGGTTTTCTATCCGTAGTTTTTAGTTGAACTTAAATGTTAGTTTTGTCAACAAAGTTCTCTTTCATCACCTTCCATTTATTTATTTTTATTTTTTGTATGCGTTTTTAAAATGCATGTTTCATACACAAACTCGTTCTAATTCAGGTTTTGAAATGTGTTAAATACGGCCTACAAAAAAATTGTATTCCCTTGCATTAGTCCAGTAGTAGGGATGTCGAAGCGTTTCAGATATGATATTCCGTGTCAGTGGCGATGATAGTTCTTACAGTAATCTGGATTTCCTTTTTCGTTCACTCAATGTTATAAAATAAAATTAGAAAAATTATCAATTTCCAAATGAATTTTCGTTTGATTCTGCTATACGACTAAATGGCAGAAAATCATTTACAATCTCTCGGGCTACGGCACATCTAAGAAAATCCCAAAATTGTGTTTATTTACTTCTTTTCGGCTTAAAAAGTTGAGCTCTGTCAATAAATCATTTCTTCCTAAAAAAGAAAGCTTACTTTGATTGATAAAAGGCTTCCGAAAAACAATATCATATATATAACAAATGATCTACATGACCTCTCTTGCACTTGCAGCCTTTTTTGATAAAATTGTTTATCACATTTTAGGGCATCTCTTTCATGAATACCCTGTGATAAAAAAGTGGTAAATCTTTTTAAATAAAACACAAGTGGCATTTTATTCTTAAAAAATTTATTTCATCCCCTTCGGAAAGAATACAGTTATGCCAATGTTTTTTCTACCCAGTTGTTGATGTCGATTTCCGGAATGGACATCAAAACTTTCTTCGATTCAGCTTGTACAGTATATCTCCAATCGAGCCAACACGATGTCCCTGGAGGAGTTTTTTATATTTCGGAAATATACAGAATCCATACGGAGCTAAATCAGGCGAATAAATTAGTTGCGGACGAGTACAACCAATGCAGTTTGGGACGATGCATTATCATAATGCAAATTTCCTAACGCTCAAATAAATTAAAATTTCATAGCGCTCAAATATAGTAATATTCCTTGTTAATATGTAGTTTGGCTGGGTGGAAGGAATTCGTAATGCACTACACCACGTCGATCGAGTTTTGATCGTCGACTTGCTTTAATATGGCTTTTTCGGTCTTGGCTCACCCTTGGCACGATAATTGCTTGATTGGTTGGCTGTTTCCCGGTTGCATGTGTAGATTCAGGTCTCGTCTTTTCCATTTCTTTTAATGATGACTTCCTGGTAGTCAAAAATCATTGTTTCACAGACATGAACTAAACTCTTTTTTTTTTCGAAAAAACGCAGATTTGAGGCCCAAATGGTTTTCAAAATCGATTGTATCGACCCAAACTATATTTGCATGATGTCAACAATACCTCTTGTTGGCCAAATTCTTGACTTCTTTAACGTTGTGTTCATCGAAGGACGGCCAGGACGGAATGGACGTTCATCGTATTCAACATGCCTTTTTTAAACAAAGAAATTCCATCAGCAAACGTATCTTATTAATTGCTAAATATTTTGGAACAAATTTGGCACATATGTTTGTTAATGTGATACCAACTTAAGAAAAAAAGCACTACTCGTTTAGGTAATCGCGCTCGATTTCAATGAAAAAGCTTTACTTTTTTTTTAACTTTTTTGTTAACAGCGTATATGTTGCCTTTAAATGCTTCAACTGATTGGGAAGTATTGTCATAAATCTTCTCTTTCACATTGTCCAAAAAAAAACCAAAGCCGCATGATCTTGGCGAAGAATTTTGATCACCATTTGAAAAATGTCTTGACCAGGAAACTTGTCTCGTTAAAAATTGTTTTATTCACTTTTGTGGCGCAAAGCAAAGCTACGGTGTAGCATCAATCGAAGCTTATAGGCTATTAAAGTCTTGATGTAAGATTCGGTGGAGCGCTGTTTCTGATATGAATAATTCTTGAGATCGGCGTGGAGATGACAAACCCGATTTTTCAGCTACACTTTGAGCAGCAGCAATTTTCTTAGTTGTTTATACGCGATTTCGGTTCTTCACTTCATTGACTTGTCCTAATATATATGTGCTTCAAGTCGACGAAGAAAACATTTAGCTTTTCGAACTTATTCAGCGAACAATATTTGTTATGAATTTTAAAATTTTTTTTTAATTCGTTGTTGAAGCATGTATCGTGTTACTTATGTTGTATGTCGTAGTGTTTACTTGTCTGTTGTCAGAATATGTGCTCCGGAAAGAATAGACTATTCAAAATGAAATAACTTTGTTTTGTTTTTCATTGCTATTCTGAGAGTGGCAATAGTTGTTATTTATGTTATTTATATTTATTATAAGAAACGAGGGCACGAGTTTTTTTTTTTAATTCAGCTACGAGTATCAAAATCACCCTTTAGCTTCAAAAATCTATCCATCAAATTTTATAATTTTAAAATTTTAAAATATTACATGTTTTTATTCAGGCTTAATTGTACAGAATATGGTATGTACATACAAAACAATAATGGCAATAGTTAAGAGTCTTGATTCGTTATAAAGAATTGTTCATGATACTATGTACTAAACACGACAGGCTTATGGCTCCCTCGGCTGTTTTTGGCAAATTCGATTTTGTCGGTTCCATTTTGGGTCACTCTTTCAAGAGCTCTCTAAGACTACACAATTCTCCGGATCACTCGGGTATATTATTGTATATTGTTCAGTTGGTTTCATGAGCAATTGGCATTCAGCGATATCTGGGTGGAATCATATATCGTCCGCATCAACGTCGCCCATATTTCAGAAGAAAAAGTCACTGATTATTGTCCGGTAACGTTGTCCATTGACTGCAACGCGAACTTTATTTGAATAAATAAGCAATGAAAACCACACCAAAAAGTGCACTTTTGTAAGTGTGATTCTTGATTTACAATTTCGCTTATTTACAAACCCATTGCGCCAAATGTGAGCTCTGTCACTAAATACGATTTTTCGATAAATAAAAAGTGTCGGCTTCAAGCTTTCCAAGAGCCAAATCCGCGAACTCTCGTGCCTTTAGTTCCAGCATCGAGTGAAGATCGAGAACTTTTCTCTAAATATTCGACACAGTGGACTGATAAGGCTAAACTTTTGCGATCAACGTGGAATTTACAATTCCAGTTCTTCCGCCACAATTTCACTCACAAGGGCTATTTTTTTTTCTATATGCACATTACCTCGCCGCCGTGTTAGCTTTGCGTCATGGAGAGTGTATGATATGGGATAAGAAATGTACGAGTATTCGCAACACGACCGAAGAATTGCCGAAAATGAGAGCACGACTTAAAAGTTATTCCTATTGAAATACGAGTATATTTTGACAAAACAAAAGAGGAACTTTCTTAGGATTCCTATAGAATGGTTTAAGCTAGAGCTTAAAGAATTAGTCCCAGGTTTAAGCTAGAGCCAAGAAAATAGTTAATTTCGAGCGTAAGCTATGAAAATACAATATTTAAAAGGTGTTATATTTAATACAACATAAGTATATGAGCTAGGGCTTTATTTCTCTCAAAAACCTTAACAGGATTCTTAAATTTCTTACGGCATCGAATAGAGTGTTATCAAATATTGGAGCGACTGCTATACAAAACGTTTGATAATGCGTTTTTCTGTAAGAAAGTTCGATAACATATTTTCGAAAATTGATACGTAAGCCGCGCACAACATTTTCCCTTACAGTAAGTTATTCTATCATATTCTCACCTCTCGGAATATTCTAAATATTTTACTAAAACAGATGGATTTGATTTTTAGCCATTAAGTCTTTATGGTCAGCTTATTTCTTGCAGTTATCCTGAAAATATACTCGTATCATTATTCATTCTTTCTTAAACACAGGGGAACTTCTATAAATAAAGTTTATCCTATTTATCCTAAATTCACTCTTAATCTTGCTCCAGACGTGACATAACAGTTGGTTCTGGCGATTGAAACATAGATGGCGATTCTAATAAAAAAAATTTGAATAACCGTAAAGCAAATGTGCATGAGATAGCTGACATCGTTAAGATGTCAATAGACCGTGTACTCTTGTATCATTTTTTGCATGAGTATTTGGGTATCCGAAAGCTCTGTTCGTGTTTGAACCACAAACAATAATGTATTGATGAATCAGAGCGCTGTTTGAATTTTTTAATGTGGTATGTGACAATGAATGAAACATAAATCCAATTACTTATTCGCAAACCTCGAGAAAATGCTCCGCGGAAAGAGATATGGCTCCAATGCAGAGGGCATCGCCGAAATGTTAGAGCGGGGCTGGAATGACTGTATCAAAGTGGAATATTGCGAAAAAATTGTTATGCTATATTATGTTAGACTCGAACCACTTATTATATTGCGAATACTATGTTCCGGCTGATGGCCGGTAGATATTGTGCATATTTTCAAGAAAACGAAAGTTTACCAGCTTTTTTGGCAATAAATGGCGATGATCTTTCCAATTGGCATTTTTTTCCAACAGTTTTTCCGCCAAAAAAAAATTCTTTATAATTTAGCGTTTAAATTCACTCACGTACGAGTATATATCCAAGGTGGAGTATTTCTATTCCACTACCCTATCAAAACCTGATGCTTCCCACGTGGTTCCTTTTCGAGGCTGAAATCTCTCGAACGGAACTTTCCAAACCAACGTCGTATAGCGCGTTCGTTTACCGCTATATCCTCAAATGCGTCATTAATGTTTTTCAGTGCCAATGGCGCAAATTCTAAAATGAAGAGGGTTCGAATTTGAACTGTCGACCGTATGGCAAATAATTCCTAGAAAAAAACTGATGGTACTTGTAACGAAACCTAAAATTCTCACACGTCAAGCACACGTACCACATTATTTTCAAAAACAAGAAAATTTAACGTTCTGACACTGATGTTCACTCGAGAACTTCTTATTTCCGACTAAGCGAAAAGAACATTTCATGTGGTATAACCTAGATTTGCCGTATGAAAAAAATTAACGCAAGAAATTTATTTATTTTATTTTATTCCTTGCACTTTACAGAATGTTTCTGCTCTAAGAGATGCAAATTGTAAAACCCTGAACCAACAGTAGAAAATATTTTTTAAATGTCCTAAAATTATTCCCTATTAACCGCGATGACAAGAAAAATGTGATTCAAATTTTAAATCAGTTACGGTAAGGCAGAATTCACATAAACCTTTCTCATCATTTATAAATGTTCCTGATCTTCATAATATAATTTTACTTTATATTTTCCAATAAAGAGGTTGATTAGTTGAAAATAAATCCACGAAATCCAGCCTTGTATAACTGATCTAGAAGGATTTTGTAATGAACTAGATTACCTGGTTTTGTGAAGTCGATAAAAAGACCAAACAAAATTAAGTAAACAAATGCAAAGTAAGGCCTTAATTAATTTTAGAGCAGATCATTGAAAACATTATTGATTAAAATCTCTAAAATTCTTCTTTTTATGACTTCCCTTATGATTTTCTGAATTGGTGACAAAAAAAATGTCTACGAGAGGTGTTCAGAAAATAACGGGAATTTTAGTTTTTTTGAAAAAAAATATTTATTTATTCGTTTACATTAATGTTGTCGCCTTCAAAATAATCCCCATTAGATATTATACATTTGTGCCAGCTCTTCTTCCAATCCTCAAAACACTTCTCAAACTTGATCTTTGGGATAGACTTTAGCTTTTTTAGCGATGCGCTTTTTTCGGTCTTGGCGATCCAGAATGCCTCCACTGGGACGATTGAGCGTTATTGGCGATGTCATATCCGTAAACCCATGTTTCGTCACCTATTATAATACGTTTCAGTAATTCTGTATCGTCTTTGACTTCACTTAGTGACTCCTGAGCAACTTCCATTCACCGCTGTTTTAGTTCAAAGTTCAACAATCTTGGAACAAATTTTACTGCCATGCGTTTCATACCCAAAGCATTCGAAAAAATTTCATGACATCAGCCAATCGATATGCCAATATCATCAGCGACTTCTCTGATTGTGTTTCAGCGATCTTTCAGAACCATTTCTTTCACTTTTTCCACGTTTTCATCGGTTGTTAATGTCTGGGGCGTCCGGGGCATTCGACATCTTTAACGACTTCACGGCCATCTTGGAAACGCTTATACCACTCATAAACTCTTGTTTTACTCATAGCAGACTCACCATAGGCCTTTGTTAACATTTCACACACTTTGTTACACTTTATTTAATTTGTTACGCAAAATTTGATACAAATTCTTTGATCCATTTGTTTTAACAAACGAAAATCGCCGAGCTCATAAAAACCCGTCTAACCTTAGGGGCTGCCACAGACAAAGTAAACAATAAATATATCTGAAAATTTTACCAAACTTCAGTGGCATGTACATCAACATAATAAAAAAGAATTTTTACAATTTTATTTTCTTTTATCAACACATCTCGTATATTGTATAATTCCTTGAGGATTGATTTTAGTTAACTTTAACGTGCTGGAGTAAATTTAAGGAATAATGACCAATACATAAGTCACGTTTTTTAAGTATCGCTTTTGAAATATCATCAAGATCAACCTTACTGAGACTGATCAGTGAGTTGAGGATTTCTTAATAATGCCAGCGAAGTAATACACTCGTACATAAAACTATCCGGCCGCTCACTTTAGATTATTACTAAATCTATACATACGAGTATGTGTAGTGTCGAATGAATAGATATAGAAACAAAAATATTAGTAATGTAATGCTACAAATTTTGTGTCTAAAAACTTCTTACATTTTGTGCGCTATGATTGAACTTGTTTCAATTATTTGACAAATTCCCCTTTTCATTTTAGAGATTTATTTTTTTCTCAAGCTCCTTTACATAAATATTGCCTTTTTTACAAACTTAGAGATCTTTAGAAATGCGTTTACATTAACACTTGATCCTTTCTAAAATACGAAGCTTGTTTTTTTTTTAAAAACTTTCCCGCAAAGGCCCTGTCGTTTACACTTTTGTCATAGATGCTTGGATGTATTTAATGTATTTTAAGCAGTATTTTAAAAAAATGTTGAAAGTTTTGAATAAAAACTTAATAAGTCTTCTTTCTGTTAAACCGTACGGGTAGCTCAGATTCTCAATATACAGTGCACTTATTAACTAAATTTGAATAAGGATCGCGCAGGAATATTGCATTGATCCAACAGGAAGGTATTTCAGTGTTTACGACCGGTTCTATGATAAAACAATTCACTGGTGTTCATTTGCAGAATTATTTTTGTAATTGTTATACTTAAAAGTATTTTTGATCACTTATTCGAGCAGCTGGGGCCGTGTGTCCGCAATAATTCAGTCTCACAAAAGCAGTCTGGTGGCCTTCGAATAACATTCTCCCGGTTCATTTTATTTTTCCGAATATTTTTCGGGATAACCACTTCTTTGTCTTTATTGCACAATATAATAAATCGATTAGTTCTGCCGTAAACAAGTATTCCTAATATTTGAAGAGTTCCTAAAGTGTTGACAAAACTCTTATCCTTTCCACTTGACTTAAAACAAGATTACAAAATTACAAAAATTGCTCCGAATAAGCATACCAATGGGGTCGTCATCACTAAAGACATGCCTAAAATATATTGATTTTTGGAACAGGTTTTCTGACGACTCTTATTGGCAAAACCAGCTGATTTGCTTAGCTTGAAGCTTGTTTGTTAATGTGGAGACATCCCTGAATGCAGATCACACTTTGTTATAGCTGCTGACATTCGTTATATTTTCATTCCTTTGGCCATCATTTTTCTTTTATAGTCCAACTTTGCGATAGATACCGAATTTTCGTTAGATGAAATAACTCTATAGAATGAGCAAAGCGGATGGAATTAGAAATTTTTCTTAGTAATGGGTGACCAAATGAGAAAGGTAGGAAAAAAAATTAAATAAAACAATAACGCTGTGAGATATAAAATTGATTCTGGTTTTATTCTGAAGCTACGTTCATGCCATTATGTGTGGAATAGAACATCATTCAAATGGCCGCCACGGCTTCGCTGGCAGTGTTTCAAGCGGTCGATTTAATTTTTGATAACTCGGCCCAATATGTGCGGCGTTATTCCGACAATAGCGTATCGAATGTTGGCCTCGAGCTCAAAGTGGTTGGCTTTACTAAGAACTTAACGTATCTCCAGAGAAAATAATCGAATGGTGTTAAATCGCAATGACCGCGGCTCGTTCAAAGTGGTTGGCTTGACTCAGAACTTAACGTAGCTCCAGAGAAAATAATCGAATGATGTTAAATCGCAATGCCCGCCGGGCAATTAATGAACGCTCTCCGTGAGAAGACCCTGTCGCAAAATTTCTCCTTTACAACTTCAAGCGTTGTATGGCATGTAGCACCGTTTTGTTGGAACCACAGCCACATGCAGATATATCGATGTTGTCGCGCTCTGAATACAGAAAGGCGGTTGACTTCGCTCTATACCTGAGACCATTGACGATAACGGTGTCTCCTTCTTCATTTCGAATGAAGTAAGATCCGATGATGCCGCATTCCATAAACCGCAAGAAACAGTCAATCTTTGTGGAGGCATTGATGCTTGGCCGAACACTTCTGGATTGCGTTCGCTCCAATAATGGTAATTTTGCTTGTTGACATAGCCGCTGAGCCAAAAATGGGCCTCGTCCGGGAAGATGATTTTTTGGCCAAAATCCGGATCTCCGGCCAACATATCCAGCACCCAATTAACGAACTCATGGCGTTGCCTATAGTCGCCTGGCTTCAATTCTTGCGTCAGCGCAATATTATACGGATGTAGGCCCAAACCCGATCGCAAAATAAGCCTGGTTGAGCCACTGGCGATGACCAATTCATCTTATTGCCGCCGAATCGGCATTTCTGGGTCTTCTTCGATATTGGCCGTTACGGCGGATATGTTCTCTTCATTTCACACAAATGTCTATTTGGTTGGTGGCTTAGGATCCAAAAGAGTCTACTGACGCTCAAATTCTTCCACCGTGCGTTGAATTGCCTGCACACTGAAGCCAAGACGACCACCGACCTCACGACGAAATTCACGTTAAATATTTACAACTGACCCGGAATTTCGATAATATTTTTTAATAATTTTCGCACGTTCGGCAAGCGTAAAACGATGCATGATGAAATGGCAAACCCTACTGAATATTTTGACAGCTAGGTGTCACTGGTAACTTTGACAGGCGCTAAAACATAGCAATTGGAAAAACTATTATTGCTATCTGGTCACCCTATAGTATGATCATTTGATGTAATTTATTTAGATAAGCACCTCTCCCACAATAAATTCCATATTCTAATTCCAAATGAAATATTCTGTAATATATTGATTTAAAGTGTTATTTGAACAACATTTGCTAACACTGTTGAAACAGCTAATTGAACAAAGTAGATACTGTTTTAAGTTTATAAGGTGGTTTGTCCAATTCAGATGTTGATCTCTTGTAACTCCCATATATTTGAAATTTTCTACTGTTTCAATTTTGAAACAGTTTGCACTGCAGGGGACATTTGAATTGAAGAGAAATTCTGAACCAGAATCCATGCATTTATTGTTACGTAAAAAGTGTTTTGTGTACTCACAAGCATGAAACAAAACATCTAAATCTGTAAACACCTTTGTTCCAAGACAACATTAATTTTGTTTTCTGATTACGATATGATTTGTAAACCAAGTCGGCAACAGGATAAGGGACTATTTGAATCATATGCAAAAGCTTTGAAATTGCACATAAGCGGCTGTTCAAAGATAAATTTTATATACATATTAAACTTAAAATAGAATGGGACCACGGACCGATCCTTGAGATACACCAAGGTTGAAAATTTTAGCATCGCTAAAAACATTCTTCATTTTTACTTTTTGAACGCGATTTTTGAGATATGAAGTTTATGGAAAAGAATGCTGTGGTTTACCATATTAAACGCCTTCGTAATGTGCGAGTCCAGTCCTAAAGCCAAAGTTGTGATGGACTAAAGAAATTTAATTTTAATTACATTTTCAAATATTTTTGAAATAAAAAACAATAACGAAATTGGCTGATAATTTGTTCTCATTTTTTTATTATCCTTTTTAAAGAGAGGTATAACACAGAACACATTTTAGTTCATCAGGGAAGATACCTTTATTAACACTTAAATTAAAAATATGTGTTGTTTTTTTTTTTAAAACAATATTGGAAACAAAATCATTTCCACAAGAATGATAATGACCTAAGTGCTGTTAAAAGTTCGATACCAGAAATAGACTCAAAATAGAAGCTATTATTATAAAAGGAGTGGCCTAGTAGCTACTACAGGTTACATGAGAAAGACATATCGGTTGGAAATGAGTTTTAACTAACATTACTAAAGTAAATGTTGAACTCATTTGCTATTTCTCGAGGATCTGAAATATCTTCATTTTTACCATGTACGAGTATGTATATTGTTTATCAATAAATGAATCTCTAACTTTTAAATTCCCCACGACGTTTATGATCCTCTAATCTTACTGGTAGCAGATATCACGACTGAACCGAACTCCCTTCTTAACATACATACGAGTATATGCAGATTCTTTTCAAACAGTCTCTTAACCCATTAACACCCAAGGGTATAAAAAATTAAAAATGTTATATTTTTATGATATTTTCTGTTTATTACGGTTAAATTTAAGACATTTACAAGAAAAAAAAGTTTTTAAAAAATGGTGGTTACAAGTTATGATGGTGTACTTTATTTAGTACAGTGGGATCATGCATACTATTTTAATTAACATTGATATGAAAGTTTTTAAAGCAATCTTTATGTATACAAAGTGTTACATTGCACATTTCACAGCACCATTTCGATCGTTGATGGCACTGGCGACATCTAAGCTGATTAGGTAACTTTTTGGGAAAGTGATGTCCTGGGCTTTCTGTAATGCTTCTTTGGACTGAAAGTTTAGGTTTTCCTTGATTCAAAGTGTGAAATCTGAGGTAATGAAGCATTACTGCTCTTGTAAACTCAAGTAAATCACCCTTGTAATTGTTTGCCAACTTGTGAAGCTTCCAGGCATTGTAGACAGTGAAAATATGGATGTGAAAATATTCCACCACCACTTCTTGCCTCTTATTTCAATAGAATAAGTGTTGATGAACTGATCATGTAGACCAACAGCACCCATATTTATGTTATAGTTTTTGAGAAGCGGCTGCGGAATATTTATTTTTTTCTGTTGTTCTTTGCTCCACCTCTTTACATTTTCACAAGGTTCGATTTTGTCGTAGTTCGTGGCTATAGTGACGATGCTGTTGTCTTTTCATTTAACAAAAAGCAACTTATTGGTGTCGTCAAACTGGTGGTCAAAAGAACCCCTATTTTGCTTTTGAAATTCTTTATTGAGAGGAAGAGGACATTTTTTGAGTCGATTATCCCGAGCTGTTCCAGTTGCTCTAAATTGTTTTTGCTTTAAACTCTTCATAAGCTCGTAGCTTGTAAAAAAATTGTCAAAATAAATAGCATGGTCAGTTGGGCATTCAATATTCTTTGGTAGGTCCAGAACAACTCTTGAACCTAATGACAATGCCTTCAAAGAAGACTTAACATTTCTTGCTCCGCAATAAGTTTCAAATTGATACATATAACCATCTTTGCTACAAAGCATCCAATTTTTGAAGCCGAACCTCACAGGCTTTCCTCTTATAAATTGTTTTGAAGAGTGACGACCGAAGTATTTGACCATTTATTCATCTATAGATAAATGCTCATGCATATATCCCCATTTTTGAAATTTTTGGCGCAAAAGCTGGCTGAGCAGGCGAAGTTTTGTCATTCAAGTCAAGGTTGTTGTTATCAGTAAAGTGTATGTATCTTTTTATTTCTTGGAATATGTTCCTCGACATGCTGTTTGCCACAATAGGAACATGTGTATCTGCTGACAGTTTCCAGTACATAGTTTCTCTTGCTTCAGAATGATAGCCCGAAAACAAGAAGATACCAATAAAAGCTTTCAAATCTTCTTCATTGAATGAAAAGCTGTGTTGATTGTTTTGACCAGCATATAGTTTGACTTACAATAAGTTGTCTTACCTCGACATCAAACAATTTTTCAAAAACATCAACTTTGTTTAATCCAAACAAATCTGAAGCACAGTTTTGAATTCTACCCAAATAATTTCCAGTTCTCTGAAATTCGGTTGATGAAATTGACTTTGTCCATACCGGAGGAGCAATTTGACTTTTTTAATTCAGATACCGGAATGTTATCATTCTTCTTCAATTGTCGCTGTAATCGAATTTCCAAAAATCTTAACTTCACCTAGAACATCTTGAGGTAATTCCACTGTACTTATACTTTCTTCATCCTCCACTGGTGAAGGAATCATGACGATATCAGCATTGACTATATCCGCATTGTTGTAAACTTCTTCCAGGGCAGACTCAAGATTTTGAAAACGTTTTCCATAAAAACTCTTCGAAGGGATAGTTTCGAAATCCATTATAGATACTAAAAAAAAATAGTGTATGCATAGACCCATTGCACTTTTTAAAGTAACATACATCAAACTTTAACTTAACTTACCTCCTTATAAATATACAAAAATATGTGGGAAATTAATATTTTCTAAGCGTTAGGTTTATTCCAGTTGAATATTTGCAAAATAATCAAAATATTTGATTTATTGGCGTTTTTATGAACACGAATGTTTTTGCGGCAAACAACACGATTAGTAATATAAAATGTCAGGCACAAAAAGACAATTTGATCTAAGCCTACTGCGTCTAATTTTAAATACATTATCTGAAAAAATTCAAATTTATTGAATAAAGAAGGAAACATTTCAAACGCTTAATTTTTCATTCATGGCATACTTTTATGTGGCCATCAACTTAGACCATTTACATTTTAGAAAGTACAAGTTGGTGTTCTGTGGAAGTTTCCATAGCTGTTTACGTAATTCATCTTTGAGTTTATTTTCTTAAAAAGTGCAAAAGATTTTAATAATATTCGTGCTTGTCAGACTATAATACTTAACCTCGCACTCATAGTTATTACGCACGATGTCTCCTTCTACAATAAATAGGTATGAGGAGCTTTCTGCGGGCTCAGAAAAACGACAATGCAGATGATTCTTAACCATTATCTTCTAACACCGTGTTTTTTTTTTTTTTTTTTTTATCTTCGCAGTCAAACGCAAGCCGCGCTTTGTCGGTTTCGCTATTTCCACTGCACTTAGTCTTTTCATCTCATCGCTCTACATAGTTTCTTTGTTTATGTGGAGGCGGCCTTTTGAAACACCGAAAATATCCAGTTCCCCATATTTCCACCTGTATCTGTATCTCAGCTGCCAAAATCCAACAAATTTTCTGTTATTTCTCAGCAGTATCGGTTAGGCTCTTAAGTATAATATCGCATAGAAGGACGCCTGATACAATCCCTTACCTTACACATTTTCTTGTTTTAAATTTATATGACATTTTTTTTGCCTGTTATGACCAATTTTGAGGTGTCTTTAGAGATGTTTACAAGCACCTCATCCAATTTTTATTATTATTATTATTATATTAGGTTATTATTGCCCAGTTTTTTTCCAGGACTTGTTGCACAGCGAATATGTGATCATGTATGAATGTTATGTGCCGGTCTTAGCCCACTTTGCTTAAAACATCTGATAGATCTTTCCCTTATTTCATCTCGTAAGCATTTTGAGTCAAGGAGAAGAGCGAGGGATATCTTCATAATTTCTCATTTCTTGTATAATTTGTTATATAGGCAGGATTACTTAGTATTTCACATCCTCTGTTATGTGATATCTGGTACACACAATACTTGGGATTCCTAGCAATTTTTCCCTACCTTCTTCTAGTAGGTTTAAGAAAATATCCTGCCCGATCTCATCGATGCCTGGATCTCTCCCACCTTCATCCTTTTGAACGCTGTGTGAGGTCTTCAATGGTGATATTGCTTTCTGGTTATACATTTTAACAGACTGTTTCCTTGAGATATTAAAAATCTAAAACTTTGTCTGTCTGTATTGTTTTGACATTACTTAATCGCGTTTTATGGATACTCATATTGTACTCTAAAAGATAAAAAAACAAATTGATACAAACCCATGACTAAGTACTCGTATAACCGAAAAATTCATAAAATTTGGGGGTTTCTTATTACAGTTCATGAAACTGACTCATGAACTACGATTATTTTGTATTCTGTCGACAAAATCACCCACAAAGAAGTACATAGTGGTCAGTTACATTTTAAAATTATTTGTGATAATACGAGTATGCTTGTGCTTTGTGATGAAATATACCCAGTGTTTTTATTTAAAAATTTGCAATTGGCCCAGACCCAGTACCGACGATTTGAAGGTATAGATGCACACATTTGAAAGAGATGTGTCTGTTTTCATTTCAATATTTATTTAAATGTGGTATTTTCGAAATTCCTTTTAATCTCTTTTTTGATTTATTAAAGTATCTTATACAAATTATAATACTTTTATTTATATCAAAATTTTTGAATTAATCTAGATTATTTTTTTAAAAGTTACTAAAAAGCCTTAAATCATACACGTGTAAGTAAATAGAATAGTAATCAAACTATTAAAGAGAATATAAAACCATTACCAAATCTCTTTATTCAAATCACTGCATTTCTCATTGGATCATTTTGTAGGCAAATATATGGGACCAACGGTGTTTGTCTATTAGAGATTTATAACACCGAAAACGGATAGCTGTAATATTTCAATTTATATCTTAGTCAAATATGTTGACTTCCAGAGGTTTGCTTATGGTTTGGTATTGTCTGCCGAAAAGGTGTTAACTTCAGCAACAATTTTTTCTATTTTTCGGCGCAATGCTATCATCGATGTATTTCGGTATTATAACACTTCTCAAATATCCCCCAAAAAAAGAGTTCTTACAGAGTTAAATCACATGATCTCAGTAACCAATCAACGTCTCCTCTAAACGAAATAGTGCGATCTTCGAATTTCATTCGAAATAAGTTGACCGTGGATGAGATGTGTATGGCGTAGTGCCGTCTTGTTGAAATCAGAGCTTACTTACATTCAATTTATCCTACTTCAGGAAGAAAAAGTCAGAAAATCTGTCGATAACGTTCACCATTCACTGTAACAGTTTCTTCATCGCCATCCTCAGGAAAAAAAATTGCCATCCCACAAACCACACCATACAGAAGCACTGCTTTTTCGTGAATCCCATGATGACTTCTTGGGTCCCAGACCCGAAAATATTGTCAGACAAAATCTCTTCGTATCAGCATAAATTGAGCGAAATGCCGTGTGTTGTCCAAAAGCTTTAAATTCTTGTGTGATTTAGATACTATACGGATGTAAATGCCGATAAAAAACTATGATCCTTCATAGAGTAGTGTAAGTAATTTCCAATTGTTGGCATCGGCGTCGATTTGAAATTTGTAGCTCATTTTGAACTCTTTGGCTTACAGTGATGATGTTTTGTCGTATACGTGCTTAATATATAATTTCTTAAAAACGTTTAACCATTGCGCGATTTCTGGACTCAGAAAAGCAATTGTGTCGACTCTCACAGAATGCCTATTATTATAACAGCTTTGAATACCAAAAATGCGCTGTTTTGTGGAAAACGCGGTCTCCGGATCATCAAACGCTAAATCAAATTGATTACTTTACGAACGACGGAAGACGTGCCTCCAGTTTTCTGGATGTCCGAATGTTCCGGGCAGCCAATATTGACTCAGGTGACCACTCTGTTGCAGCCAAGATACGAATACGAATTTCTTAAACGCCGCAACAAAGAAAAACTACACTAAGAAGATGCAACGTACAAAAGCTGCAATTACAAGAGACCGCCAGAATCTTCGACGAAATCTCTTAACAACTCCTATGTCGCCACCATGCCATTAGAGACGCCGCAACTGATGTGCTGGGTTCCACACGACTACTAGCAAGTAATCCCTGGTCTAATGAAGAACGCCGGCAAGCACATCTACCTTAACAATAAACGTACGAAGGACGAGAGCCGCTCGTGAGCTGTACGAGCAAAAGAGACTGGAAAACATCTACTTCTCCAGAAGTAAACAAAAAAGTGGCACGAGAAGGGCGCGATTGAAGGTATTAAGAGGTTGTACTCCTGGAATAACGTATGGAAGTTTTACCAATAGCTAAAACGAACGTGTCAAGTCAAGAAGACCCGTACAGAAACATTATCAATATCTACTATATTGTGTGAACGTCTGAAACCTTTCGTCAACAACAAGATTTACCCCTATCAGTGCGGTTCCATACCAGGAAAGTCCACAATCGACCAAATCTTCACACTCTGGCAGATCCTGGAAAAAACTCAAGAAGTCCAAATCGATACCCACCATCTTTTCATCGATTTTAAGGTCGCATATCAGAGCATTTATGGAGACGAGCTATATATGCAACTATATACTGGCATACGCTGATGATATCGACATAACTTCGAGAACAGAACGGGCTGTCAGCGGTGCGTTCGCTAGTATTGAAGTGGAAGCTGCCAAAATGGGATTAGCGGTAGATGAGGGCAAAACCAAATATATGTATTCTGTCGGCAAGAAGAGACACACAACATCGACGAGTTGGACAGAATGTCACGGTCTACAGCTATAATTTCTAGGTAGTAAGGGACTTTGTACACATTGGCTCTGCTATAAATTCTGCCAACAACACATCAGCAGAAATAAAACCAACAATCACTCTTGCCAATCGCTGTTTCTTTGGGCGAACAAGGTAATGGAGTAGTAAAAAAGGAAGGCGACTTTATACAAGACCTTGATCATCTTCTTTATGAAGCTGAAGCATGGAATCTATCGAAATCGGATGAAGATTCTAAAATCTTCATCAACTCCAAGATGACTACTTTGGAAGTCCTTTCCACTACTGAAACCGCGTATCTCGAAAATACCTCTGTAGCGATCACTACAACCTGTAGGAGTACGGGAGCAGTATTTTCAAAGAAATATATACCAATGATACTGCTGGTGCGAAAGTTATAGTAACTCTACGAAGTTGTAATGGCCGTTGAAGTATCAATTGAGGATTGTCAGTGCCTCAATATTCGGCTTATTAACAAACCTAACCAAGTCAAAATGTCGAGATGCCCATGTATTCACAAACATTCTGCCTCGCTGCACTGATATTTTCTAGCTTTGGTTGGCTAGGTTGTCAACCAAAATTAGTTTTATCCTCCAATGTATTCAAATTTTTAAAATTATTCATTACACAGCGCTATAATATGTTTAAAATTATTCTCAACGATTTTTAAGTGTAAATTGTCAGTTGTTGTACACTCAGCCTGTGTATATCGAAATAAAATATACAGCCTACTCATATTTAATCGATTTTGAAAAATTGTTACAATGCATTTTGGACAAAGGTGCGGCTTCAGATTTTAAAATTAAAATGGATCCAAGTCAGAAAATTAATTTAATATTTATGTTATAGTTTTCGCAAGGAAGCCCTATCGAAAATCCCTTTCTGATCAACCGCTTATGACTGACATGCACGTGTCATGCATGTGTATGTGAAAATATCAATTAGATGAATCTGTCCTTGTATGTATCATTATCGTTCTCAAATAATAAATTTAGAAAAAAAAACACGATCGCACTTTAATCAATAGAATTTCAAATGCAAATTTAATGGCAAATTAACGGTCCCATTTTCAAGTAATCATTTGGTTTAATGTGTCGTTTGGCGCCTTTTTTCCATCTTTGCAGTGAAAATCAGCTTACTTATGTGCGCGTATCTCTACGTTCAGTGTATTCTACCCCAGAAATGTATATGATCTTACCAATGTATATCAATGTGGAACTATCAAATCGGTGATTTTTGAGGACTTAATTTTTAATCAGAATGCTGGTCGTGTTTAAGCGGCTTGAGTAAAGAATTCACGTAATGTCTAAAACAATTGGATCATTAAGCCTTATATACATACAAAAACAAAAAAGTACAAATATTTCCATGTACAAATATAGCATATATCGGTAACAATATTTTAATTTTCACTTTGTTTTCTATGTATTTTGTTTTAAATTTTTAAAACTATTACTAAACATAAACAATTATTTGCTGAAGGGGACGATTCTTGTTTAATGGTAATACAATTTATTTCCACCAATCAGAAATTATTTACCAATTTTAACTAGAGAATGACAGTCTGTACACGCCCCCTTTTCTGCAGATGACTTAATTGTTTTTTGTACGTGGGAAAATTCAAACATTTATCTTAAGTCATTTTTAATGTTTATATCTACACGTATACGCATTATAATTATTATATGTAGGTAGATACTATTGTAATTAAAAATTCTCTAATGGAGAAATTGTTAACCCTTTAATCGATATTTTCCATTGGATTCTATAGCTTTTAGGGTCATACGCATGTTTGGAATCGCAAGACATTTCCAAGTAGTCAAACTTAGAAAATGACATTTTTCAGATATCAATTAAGAGTATGTTTGTATCTATATTTAATAAGTATCATACATCTAGATAGACAATAAAAAGAAAATAGTACCAATATAATGACTTTAATTTCAATAAAAAATTTATGTAGTCAATTCAGGCACTATGGCTTGAATATTTTAGCTTTTATCCTAATGAAGTTTCTTATAGTCTCATTTACTACAATATATACCAAAATGTTTCTAAATTGTTCAAAAACAAGTATTTTTTTGTACTCATATCTTTTGCCTACAGCATATACTGAATTATAACCTTGACTAGGGCTGGAGAACCTAAGGATTTCAAAAACTTGGGTTTGCCTTAAAGTAAATACAAAGATTGTAATATTTTCACGTAAAGCGAAAGGATAACCATAAAAATATCCACTCGTAAGAGGCATTTGATGCTTATTTTTCGAAGAAAATCTTCTCCAGCGATGAGGCATATTTTCACTAAGAGAGTCCAATTAAGAACTCATATTAGGACAACAGGGGCACTACGACCAAGCCCGACAGAAGTTCTAAACGTGCTACTCTATATACTGTCCCTGGATCTGCACATCAAATACATCATTTCGTGTAGTGCTATCAAACTCAGAGAATCTGGATTCTGGTTCCCGAAACTCTATGGTTACAGCAAAACTCTAGATATGTTACCTAGGGAATTGGCTTCTGACTACGCGATACATAAACTAAATATTAATAATAACATCCAGGTTCAATAATCTACACCTATCGAAATACCATGTATCGATCTTCACTGAAGGCTCCAAGTTGGAATGCGGCATTGGAGTAGATGTTTCCTCAGTACCGCCTTCCAGACTATGCGAATGTCTTCGAGGCAGAGGTATTGTACCAGCGATTAAAAGCACTTGACTCACTTTCTTCGCCTTCTAAACTACAATAGTAAAATACTGTAAGGAAATTATCACGCAGGTTTAATATAACTCTCCTCTGGGTTTCCGGCCACTGTAACATATATGAGAATGAGAAAGCCGACGCGCTAGTCAGATGTAGCTCAACCTTCGATATCTCTCTCGCAGAGTCATTCCACTCCCGGATGGGACTCATCAAGGGTAGAATTTTCCAACACTTTCTATCTATTGCCAAATTTAGGTGGAACAGCCCGCCCACAATAGAAACAGGATGAATGACTTAATCAACAGAACTCGCACCAAGAGAATAAAAATCACGGTCACTGGACAATTATCTTACACACTGCCTAGTTAGGCATTCCTTTTAACCCCCATTGCCGCAGCTGTATCAACTCACGCTAAAAGGAAACCCTATTCCACATTCTCTGTGACTGCCTGGCATTTGGCAAACCCTTTTTCAAGGTATTATCAAAGACCTGGCATAAAATTCTCCTCAACATTAGTAATTTTCTGAACTCCCTAGGATGGATCTGAAAAGTACGCTCTTAGCAAAACCCTTCAACATCCAGGTGACGTGAGTTGTGGTATTAAAACGGCGTATACGCGCTAATTCTGCTTTTGGTAGGACTTTACCAGACAACTACTTCTACCTACTTACCCTGGGTATGTTAAAAAGTAAAAGTACTACATGTGGTACGAGAGTCCTTAAGTAATTAAGGACATTAGTCATCGTTGTTTCTTTCAAAACGACAAACTAACAAAGAGTTACAACCAAAATGTGGGTGTAACCGATTATTTTTGGCATAAAATCGATGATTTTGATTTCGTTGGTATTTGCCAGAAATTGTACCCAGTTTGCGGCATGATGAAGTTGTACAATACATTTTATTAGGCACAATCTTGGCTGTGTCGATAATCAATAAACATTGAAGAACTTAAAAGCCAACATTTGTCAAGTTATAGCCTAGTTAGATATAACCTACATCGAGCAAGCCTATTTAGACAAGGAAAATACTTTTGTGATACCATAATGATCTCACATCTAAAAGTACATACCATACCATACATTCTTTATGTGTTAAATTATTATCTTTAGGGTGGTGTTGTAAATTTCACAGTCCTGCTGTGATTTATGTATTGCACATAATCAAACAAAGTTCAAATCTAGCGAAGTTCCTGGAGGTTTTTAGTTCGCCAGTGCTGGCGCTTACCATCTGTCCTGATTACTGTTGAACAGGATGAGGTAAAGTCATTAGTAAGAGATGAAGAAAGCTTAGTGTTGAGTTCATGTAGTACTTGTTGAGAGTCGAAATACATATATTGTAGTTTCCGAATTCAATCAGTTTGGCATGAGCCATCCTATTGTGTATCTCACAATGTTCATCTTCCGAGGATTGCGGTAACTGATTTTGGGAGACAATTATTTGTTCGATATGTTGAGCTGTCATAGTTGTACGTTTCGTCTAACTCATTTTAGTGATGAATCTCAACTCAGACAATGGACTTACTCAAACACCGACGTAATGTTTTGTGCCTTTGTTCTATCGCTATTTCCACCACCAGTGCTCGATAGAAATCGCCAGTAGCATACTGCCCCTTCAAAATTTTAAACGTAACACCCGCCTTGCTATAAATGCTCATCACTACACCCTCAAGCCCATTTGCGGACATGCTCTAAAATATCGTGATTCGTCCCTAAGCCGTACAACTCACTGATGGAATGCTCTGCCGAGCTCTCTATTTCCTGATCGTTATAACTTGCAAACATTTAAGATCAATGTGCATCGGTACCTCTCTTTTCTTCCTCCCTAAGTTTCCTTCGCTCACGCTGTGTGCAAACCCTTGAGCACGCTAATTACCTATATATAAAAACGATAAGAAGTTCCTAGCGATTTTTGATAATTAAAGTTATAGTCCTGCCATACCCTACCGCACCGCACCGAGCGTACGCCGTGGGGTAGTCGTCACTCTCACAGCAATCCTCGCAGAATGTTGTCCAACTTATGTCCATGCCTAGCAACTTAACTACTTATGTCGTTAGAGTCTGTTTTACTGGGAAGCAAGAGAAAATAGCTGACATCTTGAAGATGTCGCGAAGCATTCGTTTGGTATGTCGGTATCCTGAGAGTCATGGAGCATCAACCGAGAAGTCGGACAGTTCTAACGTCATTAGGAGCTCTCCTCTAAGCCTAATAAGTTCATTGGCAATTTCATCTCCCGTGACCCTAATGTGATCTCAGACCCAAACAAGTGAATTGTGAATTCAAGCTTTTGACTGCCTTCAGAGAAATCTTTCATTCTCGAACTAGCTCAGAAATGATGAGCGAGGTTATAACGGACTTCAGCGCTTAGGGCTGTATCTGTACAGATACAGATACTCCTCTCACTCCATCGTATCTTCACAATATAGTTTATTGCCATCAGAACTGCACATATCTTCACTTGAAATTTTTCTTAAGGAGAAGTGAAGCAGCTGCCTTGTCGAGTTTTTTTTTTTTTTTTTGTTCTTAAGAACTTAGCACTCAAGTGGGTATTACTATACTTAAAGTGGCTGAGAACGTGTTAAGTTTTTAGCAAAATGCGACATAGGAGAAAGAAAGATGTTTGCGCTTAGTAGTTCTTTCGCTCCATGGGTGACCGACATTTAATGGGGAGTCTAAATTATTAGTGTAATTAGACTTGCTATTGTACTAAATTCTAGGCAACCACTCATCTTACGTGAATTTAGTTGCCTGAAAAAAAGAATGTCATTCGGGCGCGGTTGGTATTGAACCCCGAATCGTCCGATTTGAAAGCCAATACACTACCACTTGAGCTACTGCCACCCAGTCCCACACTCCCACCTTCTTGTCGAGCGCAGTTTAATTCTGCGCACTAGATTCTGAAGCGCACTCTCGCAGGATATTTCGCATTGGTGTGCATGTTGCAGTTTCGCGCACTCGAAGCTTCATAACTTTCGTTACAGAGTATTTACATTTCCTGATTTCCTCCTAATTACGGGCGACCTCATCAACCGGCTGTCTGAGGTGCCTTGGTAGTGAAAGTTCATGATCAATATAGAACATACAACCGGACTCGAACAATGTTCTTTAGCCATCTTTGGAGGTAAAAGGCGTCTGTGTTATATTGAGGGAAGAAAGAAAGACAACCAACTGTAAGATTTTGGTTTGTGCTCTTTTTTTTGTGAGGTCATACGTATATAATAAGGTTCCTGGAAGTTCTAGGGAGTAGTTACTTCAGATAAGCCAATGCTTCTGGATAAGGGCCAAGAAATACCTTATATACACTTCGAGCTTTCTAGGCAAATGAGAATTGACAGCAGCCATAAGCTTCTCAAACCATCAATAATAGAACGCTTACTTCAGAAAATGAACCTCATTCTCATTGTATTGTATTTCAGTAATTTTACATAAATTATTTAATTAGGGCACTAGCATCATATCTAGAACTATCTGACAGTTAAAATTGCTTACTTATTCCATTACTAAAGCCTTATATTGTAAACATAAAAAAATCTTTAATCTTTTAAGTCACAATTAAAGTAGAAATTGATAAATGTCAGTGATTGCTAATTGAATGCCTTAATTTAAATATTTTTTTTTTTATAATTACATATGCAATTTGATTTAAATCCTACAAAAGTGGACCCGTTTATCTGATTAAAAGTATTGCATTTAATGTTCTTTACCCAAGAATATTTAACACTTATTTGCATAAATACATTGTCCTTCATTGTGCATGTTTTTTAATTAAAGAACTGTTTTACTCTATTAATTTTTATAGTTCTCATTTTAATGTTTTTACTTAAGGTATAGAAAAAATGTAATAATTAAGAATATAGGTACCTCTAATTGAAGTGGATTAACAAAGTAGATAATATGTTTGTCATGGTAATTAATTTTTTTATTTTCTATGATATTTTGTTGTGAAAATTTATTGGCATAGCTTTTTCCTTCACGCCGGGTTCTGTAAATAGCATTAATCTAAGTCCATGCTTAAAAATAAAATAAAAGTTTTTAGAAAAATTATTGACGATAAACATGAAGACGTGCATCATCTTTGATCTCAACTTTCGCACTCATGTTCGTTTGTCTAACTCAGCAGTTTTGCTAGCTCATGATAGACTGGACTGAAGACCTTTGACATATATAGAATTTGTGCTTATAATTATATTTTATTCAAGAGCAGAATACCTCAGCTCGCATCGATCGGAGTAGAAGGAGGATTAGATTAGGTTTAAATCTATTCCTCATAATATTCATACATTTTAATTCAAATATAATCCAAAATTTCATTAACCCAGTGTGAAAAATATTAGTAACTTTTACTGGTAAAAGTAGTTTCAAATACCACTTTAGTAGGCTTGGTTTGGTGTGCGTTTGGTGACGCTTAAGTAAATGTTATGCTCGTATAGGTATAACTAATATTAAATTTGAAATAAATAAATAAGTGAAGATAATATAGGGTTTTCCAATAAGGACTTAACAACTTTTTTTTTAAATAAAACGCAAACCATTTGAGATATTTCAAAAACATTATTATCGGCTTGAAGTACAATCAAAACATTTATGAATGGAACTCGACTTCGTTCACATGGCCATCGCGGGCACGTTTGCAGCAGTCGATTCGTTGGACCCAATTTTCAACAACTCGGCCACACATTTCGGCCGAAACGGCGCTATTTCGCGTTCAATGTTGGCTCTGAGCTCTTCCAGCGCCGTCGGCGTATTGACATAAACCAATGACGTAACCATAATGTGGTCTGAGCGATGCCCAATTCTTGAGAACGCCGGGTAATTGACTGATTTGGATCGTTTGCTACGGACGCCTGAAAGGCAGCGATATTTTCGACACTGCAACCAACCCGTGGTCTCACTGGCACGGCAACATCACACAACGAATATGTAGACTCAAATTTTTGCACTAAACTTGTTATTGTCTGTCTACTAGTGCGAGAATTACGACCGAAAACTTGAGTTAACGCTCTTAAGGTTGCAGTCACCGATTCCGAATTTCGGTAGAAAATTTTTATAATTTGCAAACGTAGCTCGTTCGTGTACTTTACCATGATGAAAATGGTGAGTTTACTGAATAAATTGACAGTGACAGTTTGATGATTACATCAGAATATCTGAGGAAAGAGATCCTATTTGTACAAAACCCAAATCTAAACGCCACTTTGGTACTTCTTCTGTGAACGCATTGGAAAGTGTTGGCGATCTGATTGACTGTGGAAGTTTATTGTAAAAACGACATAATGCAATAGTATCATACAAGAATTACAAAAAGCTGCAGTACGAAAGTAATGTATGGTAATTACATTCAGAAGATTACCACGAAAATTGGAATTGTCAATTGATCTAAAATTTAAATTTTCTGATCTTATAAAAAGACGTCCTCAATACTTTGAAACACTATATTAGTAAGTGACGTACTGTCAGAATTTTCATCTCACGCAACGGCGGATAACTGGGATATAAACAGTTTTTTCAGCAAATTTTACTTAAAATATGTTCCTTCAGTATTAATAAGAGTTGAATTTTGCTAAGATAAACTGCCTCCGGCATTCAATCCTGAATTGTAGTTTGGAATGTAAAATTCCGTAGCACAATAAATTATTTTCAAAAGCTTTGCTGAGCAAATATATATTTCGACGTTAAAAAAAATATCAATGAAAAGATTCATTGTGGTTGAAAAAAAAAACATTCTGGTATCACTGATACTTAATGAATCTTTCACACTCGAGTGAGTAAAACCAAAACTCCGTTCCGAGACAACTTTGCAGTGATAAATTGAAAAACACCTTTTTTTTCGAGCATATAAACATATAATCAAGACCAGATTTGCAATAAATACAGATCCAAGTTTATACCACAAACTAGATCCAGATGACTGTCTGAGCCATGAGCACAGCCCACATTGTCCGAAAATGCAGTAAGTATGCTTCTAAAATTTAAGCTAAAAAAGTGAATTGATGTAAATTAAAAATAGTAGAGGCCCAAAACAGAGTCTTGGGGAACACTCAGATAGAGATACTTCACTTCACTTTTGATATCATCTGTATTCATTCTTTGGGGGTCTATTTTAAATGTGATATTTATACAAGCCGAAGATGTACCGCGAAAACCGGCACTGTAAATTTTATTCAACGAAATGTGTGTTTTTTTTACCATTTCGAAGGTTTTACTTACATATGTCAATACATAGGCCAGTTTTACTATCTAAATTAGCGAATATATATGAAATTTATGACTAAGAGTTTACCTTCAGTGCACAGAACTAATAAATTTAATTTTATTTAAAAATCTCACAACTCTATACTTTACAATTATTTCTAAAATGTTGCTTATTGCTGAAGTGAAATATTATAGGTCTATAATTACCTATACTATCAACTGAAGCTTTTTTGAAAAGTGGTAGAATATCCGCACGTTTAAGCCCTTCAGGAAAGCCTCCAAAATATATGCTCGGGGTGAAGATATATGGTCATCCAACAACAGAGGTCATTTTAAATCAATAGAAAAAATTTTTTTGAGAAAAGTGATGATGTTTTTATGACAATCTAAGTACAAACCGTAACGTTAGTAATGGAATACAATATCTGACAAATGTCCGTCTCAGCTCTGCCTGCAAGTATTCATTCTTCTGATAAATTTTTTTCATCACATTTTCGCATAATTGCGTCTGTACTTCGCGAATAACAGCTCTGATATTTTCTTTTAGTTCATGAATCGTTGAAATAGAGCATACCCAGATAATTGAAAATGAGAATAATAATTGAAAATACTCAGAATAATTTCGTGTAACTAATCATGATTTTAGTCATTCATTTCCAGCATCCAACCAGCGACAGTATAGCTATGTGCGTGGTCTGCTGGCTTGAATTCTTGTGCCAAAAGGACCTTATTAGCATGTAGGCCAAGATCTTTATGCAAATCGGTTATGGATAGGGGCAATTCTTGTGATTGTAGCGAAATGCGCACATCTCACTTTTGAGTCACACTTTCAGCTGACCTTGCTGGACGATCACGAGTTTAAGTGCTCACATCACTAACCTGTGCGAGAAGGTACCGAAAGCAGTACGTACTTTACCAAACGTTTCCGCGATGATTTGACCGTTTTTGTAGTGAATTTCTACTATTTTTTTTTCGAAAAGAAAGCTTTGTTCTAAATGCTGTTTACTACCTGTTTACGAGTACTTGGGATATTATTCGTAGGATTTCTTACAGCGAATCTAGCTTTGACGAGAATTGCTGCAATGCCAATTTGCCAAGAACTCACTCTTTCTTGCTTATACTGAGGGTTACAGCGAATTCGTACCTACATAAATAGACGCTGCTTTTGTTCGTTTTGCCACGCACAGTAGTACTCGTATACGAGTATGTAGTAGTTTTTCATCCTACTTTTCCATGCACTTCTGTATTTCTGCTTTATGTATAGTACGTCCGCTACTTTTTCGGCTGGAAATGACCTGTTAAAGGTCTCAACAGGTCACTCGCAGTGAATCGGATATCATTATTATTACCATCCGTTACTACCAATACAGAATGAGCTGCACCCCGTCTGGATACTAAAAATTGTCAAATGTCAAAGGGCTAATGCAATCTGGAATTGTCCTGAGTTAGCTTCTTGTGCTTCTGTCCATGGCTATTCCCAGACCTGGCTGATGAATGTCTGTGTTAAACTAAAACTTGCTGATATAATTACTACAAAATTAAACTCTATATGGCAAAGAGTAGTCTGAGAGATGAATAGGGTATGCGTTATACTTCAAAAGATTGTGTGCAACTCACAAGCCTAATTTTACAGAGGCATAATTTTCTAAATATCTGTGCAACCAACGACATTGACATCATTGTTAGAACGCAGCGAGCTATTAAAGGTTTTCCCTCCATCGGTTCCGCTTTAAACTCTGACAGTGACACCCTATCGGTATTAAAACGAAGTGCTAAATTTCCCAATCGCTGTTTCTTTAATTTAAAAAGACAAAACTGCCATGGCAAGAAATACTTCAATAAGATCCTCACCTATGGTACAGAATCTCTATGGTACAGAATCATGGATGTTAACAAAAGGGTAAATTGATATTAACGTTTCACCCCGAAAAGTCTTCATTCCTACCCGGAGGTACAAAGCAGTGTACAAAAGTGGGAAGGGATCTCAACGATCTTGAAATATACAACAAGAGGTTTATTAGTTGAAGCCCTGATTCATCACGAACTGTAGCGTTATTTGGGAAAGTTATTTAGACCCGTAATGTTGAGTTAACAAGCAATGATCGCAGGTGTTAAGCTTCACTCAGCTTAACGCTACAAATCAAGCTTTTTCTAGCCCTAGTAGCATTGAATGAGCTCGATTTTGAGTTTTTTTTTTTAGCAAATTACTGAAAGAGATCTCGAAGGAAAACAGAAACGTATGTTTTGCTTTAAATTTGACTTCCTCCCTAAATAGGCCTTGGGTTTGTGTTACGAGCTAAGAGTTGCGATCTCTATAAGACAAATACAAGTAAATTCGTACGCATCAATTTTTTAAACTGAAAAGTGAGTTTTCAATTTAAAAATGCATACGCAAGTGCTGAACGATCACTCAAATTTATTGAACCGCTATAGTATTTGCCTTTTGCATTCACCCTTCCTCTTAATAAACCCGATCTCGTTCTGCTCTCAACATTAACGGTGAGAAAAAATAAAATACTTAACCAAACACTTTCCATGAATTTCCATTTCTCACACGCAAAAAGCCTTGTTGCGCCTCCCCGCTTCCAACTTGGTATCCTTCAACTCTCGCTAAAACTGGTCACGCAAAAAACCTAAAGATCAAGCTCGTTGTGGTTGCATTAGTTGTTGTATCTGTTGGTAATCACCTGCTACGACGAGCTCGTACAATATTTCCTCGCAATTTAATTCAACTCCGAGTTGATTTATCTTTTTGAAACTTCCGGGCGTCCTTGATCAAATCGTTGTTTGCGTTGCGAGTTCTTGTTTTTTTTTTTTTAATTTAATTTTTTTTTATGCAGTGCAGTTTTATATTAAATTACTCACTGCTGCAGTGATGCCGTGCAACGTGATATGCTATGTAGACAGCGGCCATAGAATTGTACTGCATTTTGCCATTAACTTAAAAACGAAAAAATAAAAATTGAATTACAAAACTGATGTTTGTTGCTATTACTTTCAAAATGCTATGATCTTGAGGTGATTTGCATCATTGCAATGAAAGTATGCACACTCGTATCTATAAGATGGAGGCATTCGTATCTCTTTAGAAATACACAAGTACGAGTAGAAATTAATCTTTTGTTTTTGATTGCGGAATTTGTTTTATTTTTTGTTTATTTTTATCGCAAAAGGATTGAATTACAATGTCACCATCATCATCATCATCAATATCAGCATTGTCGTGACGAGTGAGTCAAGAGTTTTTGAGTAATGCGTGAAATGAAATAAATGAAAACAAGATGCCGATATTCGTATCTTTACGAGTATTTTTGTTCCCGACTAATGTCGAAACAGAAATGAGTTGCGATGTTCTTGAAAGCGCAAGTTCGCCCTTCTGTGCAATATGTTTTGCTGATATTTTCAAGGAACAATTGTGACTTATTTGTGTAACATTCGATTTGAGTTGGGAAACACTTTTACACAAAAACAATTCCGATCATGTGAATTTACGAGTATATGCTCTTTGAAATGAATACCCAGAACAACGATCAATTCATGGACTTTTGATTTAACATTTCGATTTCTGGTGTTTTAAACCCCCAATATATAAATCTTTTTTTTTTAAGTGAAAATTGTCATAATTGTGGAGATCCTCAGGAAAGGCAACTTGGACCTATAGTTTTTATTTTGACAGTAAATAATGGCGCATTCGCATATGTTACATACCATCTCTAAGCTGTTTCACAATGATTAGCTATTATATCAGTAAGATAAATTCTACTGACCTTTGTAACAATATTCCTAGATAAAGCAGACCCTTAGCTCTGCAGATAAGCCTTTCCAGCTGGCAGGAGTTTGATCGCAGGGAAAGTGACACAATTTTTTCCATTTTAGTCAGTTAATGTGCCTCTGTAACGTCTTGTCCTCTATCCAACTTAAATTTCCCGTACTCCGCCGCTCCTGCTTTGTAGATAAAAGGCTCTCTGGGTCTGATCGTTGATAATCTTCACATAGTCATCTGAGGCCTTGAAAGCTAATTTTCATGACAGCACCCATCTAACAGAAGACAAACTTGAGCAAATTTTGCATGGCAAATCTTTTTAATCAACCAAGAAAATATTCCTCCGATTTTAGTCAGACGAACGGTCCTACACTATACAACGAGTCAAGAGTTTGTACGTGAATACCTGTCGAGAAGACGTAATTTCACGGGATGCCCGGGAGTAAGGATACGCCTTTCCAATCTCTCTCCGTCAATTCCTTTGATACCAAAGCAGAAGTTACATTGGAGGCACAAGTTCCACCCTTTGTCAATCTGCTTTTGCTAAAAAGTATAAGTGATACCATCTCCTGCGACATTTTCTATGAAAGTAATAATGGCATTGGGATGCGCTGAGAATGTCCGGAATTCACAGCATTATACTGCAGATACCAGGTGCTGATGTCGTGGATGCTTGTGCGTAAAGCACAATTTTGAAAGCCAAGCTGGTTATTTACGCCTACCTCCATTCTGTCTTCCGAGAATGTTTTGGAGAAGATTTGTTCCATCTGATCTCTCTGCAAAATCATGTCCAGCTACAGTAAATGGTTCAACCAGTTCATAGTGCCTTACAACGGAGCTTTAATTGATTTAGCAGATCATATAGCATAGAATCGTGACTCTTTTCCATCAATCTTAGCTCCATTTCAGTGGTTCCTCGCGTATCTCGGCAAGCCTCGGTTCGGTCTTATGACCTTTCCTAGATTTTTTAATCCGTTCGTTGTATTTCTTAATAAACGATCTCCTCATGTATGAGCGTACGGAGTTTTTGCAATTTGTTTAAACTTTTCTCTGTGTTCCTTCATTGTAGTTACTTGCTTTCGATTGTTTTATGCCATCTATGTCTGGGTTGACTTGCCACAGTTCGTACTGGGTAATTTCATTGAATGACAGACCATAGCCCTACAGATTTCCGATCCATTACCACCTCAGTCTTCACATTGTGTTGCCTGTAGGATATTTATCTACTTTCTCAGTGTTGGAAATACGATAAGGTAAGAAAATCCTAAATGAATTTCGTAGTCATGGATTTAGAATGTTATTGGCTTTGATTGATAGTATAGGACGCTTTCTAGGTGTTGAATTCATATAGCAGCACGGATTCAATATAAGATCAGCCAAACTTTTAAACTTTAACACTTTAACATGTTCCTTGTTCTGCCTTAAGTTCTTATTTCGTGGAAGCGAACTCCAAACGCTCCAGTTTAAATGCAGATGTTCATTGAAAACCCATAGTTCACCTCGGTGGAATACAGAGCACATCTGTCAACCCCAAAAAGAACAGTAACGGTGAAAGGATACAACCTTCTCTTATACCACTTTACATTTTATGTGACAGACTTTCTCTGTATGACATTTTGAACTGTCGCCCTTTTAAGCGTAAGTAAGGGCAAGTCTTCAATAACTACCTGTTAAAACTACCGAACGTCCTTTTCAAATCGAAAAACATCAGCCAAAGTGAAAATTGGGATATAAATTTTCAGATCAGAATTTTTATTGTCCATCTTCGAGCTTTAGCTCCTACTTAACATGATTATTGCTATTACATTGGAAACTCCACTCTTCAGCCAAACTCCCGTAAAGTTCTCTTAGTCTATAATATTTTCACTCTTCGGGGAAAGGAATGAGATTCTCAGTAGATGCAGCACTAGTGGATGTAGAAGTTCTACAGACGTTATTGGATCTGTTCTCTTCAGTTGTTTGGAAATGCATTCAAGCTACACCGCCTTGTTGTTTTCGAAGCCCTTAGGCTATACTTTGGCCCAGCTGAATACGTCAGCAAAAAAAAAAAAATAATTGTTACTAACACGAATGTGGTTAGAGTGCATACGTCAACGATATAATGGTAGATTGTTCTGAAGTATTTTAAAGATACAGTTCAGGAGATAAAATACGTCTCGCACTGTAGCCGTACCCTTCATCATGGCAGCAACCTCACACTTGCTGCGGATTGAAGTTCAATTATGGTCAATTGTGATTTAGTTGCATAACACTAGAGAGGCACAATTCAAACCTGGAGTGAAATTCCCGTTTCATCTCTATAGTTACTCCTCATCTGAAGTATACAAAATACCCTCTAAGGTACTCGTATTCACTGGATGATGTATTGAACTCATCTGTGAGCTCTTCGGTAATGCAGAAGATATTTCTGCTCTCGCCCCCTCTCTTTGTTACTTTCACTACCTTTGCAGCCAAAGCGTTGAAGTAGCAATGTTAACTATGTTGGAAAATACGCAGTTCTGCTCTCAGTTTTAGTAGGTTATTGGTCTTATTTTTGCGTCCGGGCAAAGCAAACATATGGAAAACAGAGAGCACTGTCGTCAGCAAAGATATATTTTGAATTAGAAGTAGCTTGCAAGAGATCATCAATAAAAATTAAAAAGAATGTCGGAGACAAATCTGAACCCTGTGGCGTTCCTATTAATTATTTATTTTTTTATTTTTTGTAGTTATCAGACGAAACAGTCTAAGTTGGCTTGAATTGAGCTGTCTGAAATGTGACTTATAATCCATTGAAGAAGTGATTCGTCGATTCCAAATACATCCAAAAGATCTCAATGCCAGACTCTGTCAAATGTCCTTAAAATTTTAAGTGCAAGATAGTTGCTATATCCAAATTGTAGACTTTTTACTAAGAAAACCTTGCTGCCGGTCGTTGAACAATGTTTGTGTCTTATGACCTTAGAAAGGAGGACAAAGAGGTACAATTATTTCTAATATTTTTGACAAAGGGCTACAAATTCCTACTAAATATTTTTAGAACACTATAATATCTTTTACCTCAAATTTTGGTAGTACAAGAGCTTCACACATTTGAGATAAACATCTAACCTAGATTTAGATAAATATAAACCTAGAGATGTTTGTTCTTTGATCACACTCTTAGCTTATTCTAAAAGATTTGGTTTCCTTGTCATTATTCGACGATGTCTTCCACTCTAGTAGTGAAAATATTTTTTGCAGTAGCCCAATGGGTAATCCATTGGTAACTAGGGTTGTCTATTACTTTCATTCCTTACAAGGTATGTTCTACTGAAGGAGGACATATTGAAAGGTTTTTTAGGGCGTCGATGTTATGTCCTGGTATCCTTATGTTCTTAACATATATGTAGAATCATATGGGTTACAAACTTATTTTTCTCAACCTGTTCTCAATTTTTCTCAACACAACTATGACGTCTGACAAGAAGACCTATTCTAATTATCCCTATGGAAGTGGTATTTTCGCGCGAATAAATATATCCTTCACTTCGTCCTCAATTAAAAATGAATAAAATTCAGTTTCTTCAATTGGAGCTTGGGCAAAATTCCCAAAGGAATCATCAATATCATTCCCGGTTGCAGCCGAGTCCATATGCAGCACTCTGACAGGATTATTAAGTGGAACGCAATAACTTAACTCACATGCAAGTGAATCCCACCCAATTCGGTAATTAAAACTATACACCAACTGACTAATTTGATTAAATTTCAATTAATTGGTCCGATCCATTTGCTTTTGTTGGCCTCTAACCAGGTGTTTCTGCCAACTTCCCTCTGGCTCTCCCCCTACGTCTCTGTCTCATCGATGAGGCGGCGGCAACACCTTAAACAAACGTCGGACAAACATTTGTTCCTTAAACTTGAGTGTCATCCCGTCCTCTATTCGTATATCTATCGTACGTCTGGCCGGATAGGGGTCTCTCGCCATCGAAACTAAATTTAAGAGCACTGCAACGCGCACTGTCTAGAGAGAGAGACATTGTGGGACTACTTACAGGGTGAGTGATTGCACACTCCAGGAAATTCAATATGAATCGCCACCTTCGCGCGCACACATTTCAAGGTGCACCGCATCTATAGATACAATTCCCCTCATGCTACCCCACAACTGACACTACCCCTCCCAACAGACAAATGCTCATATTATCCGTGAAATATGAATGCAATTTCTAAAATTATTTTCCTTTTAAGTGATTAAGGTGTGGTGTGTTGCATCTTTGTTGTGTTGTGTTTACTTGGACAGCCTTGTACTCGTAGTTTTAGAACTGCCCTGCTGCAAGACGCAAACAACTGATAGGTAGACATGTTTGGTTTTCACATGGAATAAAATCATAATAAACTTTGAATTGTAATGGCCACCGGCAACAGCAGGTGCATACTTGAGCTAATAGCTTCAATAGTTTAATCAGTATGGTTGGAGTAGTTAACTTGAGAAACTGGTTTAGAATTTGCTTTTTTGAGAATTCCATGGGGAATTGTGAAATTTATTTCATCTGGTCCGGCCGACGAGCGGACAACTGGACTGTCTCCAGGTGATGTTGTTAACAAAGTCGATTTCTTATGGGGTAGGAGGTTTTTTTTGTAAAGCCCCATATATTGCAATTAATTGCGAAGGGTATTGAATAAAAAACCGATCTTATTTTGAGGATTCGTCGCTTTTTTAAACATTGCCTTCCTAAATACGAGCTTAAGAGGCAGTGTGCCTGGCACAAAGGTGGCCTTTGCTTTGGTGAATTTTGGTTCTTTTAGTTTTATCTATACGAAACAGATAATTCAGTCAGCTTTGATGATCTGATATCTGAGATTCAGAAACATTCTTAGCCGGAGTAGAGTTTGCGAGACTGTTAACATATAGCCTCATCCGAAATGCTCTAACTAAAAGTTTTAAATCCGAAAGGGCATTCTGGTGAAAAAAGGGGAACTTGAAATGAAGTTGTGTGGGAGTATGGAACACTGTAAGAAAAAGTACACCAATGGGAACATTCATTGAATATATAGTATATTCCAACGTACAAATGTAGATATGAAGGGCGGTAAGGCGCAGATAGAGATACAGTGGTCGGAGGGCTGCAGTACCCAGATACATCCATAGCTTTTGCGGACCGCATTTCCCTCAACCCCCCCCCCCCCCCCCCCTAAAAATCCATCAACGAGGATGAATTTCACCTGCAGCATTATGACCACGAAGAACGCATCTCGTGAGCTGTTGCATGCAAGAACGAGGACATAGGTGAGGACTGCTAATAGTACGTGCCATCAAAAGAGAAACTCCAAAGACAAAAGGAAGAAGAGGGACTTTTGCATACGCGATATCGGTGCGATCTAAAGATGCTGATGTAAGAACCCAGATATTTTACGCAAATGTAAAATCCGATGACTTAACCGCCGAACTTTGTAAAGCTGAAGAAAACGTACTGGAACATGTGCCAGAAGCTGTTAAATTTAGTCGGAAGAACGGGATTTCCAATAATTGAAATCTCACATTCGTCAGTTCTCGAGGGAGCAGATCTCCTGAAATGCGCCAACTACAGAGGAATAAACCTGCCTGCCAGAAAGAGCAATACGGTATTATCTGATGTCAGCAATATCAAGCAAATACATCAGCGCATAGATCAAACGGAAAATAACTCTTGTCAATTGGTCTTTCTATGGGCTAAGAAGGAAATTTTGTAGCAAAACCCTATATCGTATTATACGCTTTATAAGATCCTCATCATCCCGTGGAGGGGAATGTAAAACAATAAACTTTTTGATCGGAAGCCTTCGCCTATACCGACTAGAGTGGCTCGATCATGTAGGAGCAAATGAACTTCAGTGTTGTAGCCGAAAGAGTTTTCGAATCCATTCCAATGGGACAACGGTGTTAATGAAGACCCTAACCTAGGAGATACTGAGCAACTTGACATGCGTGACTGAAGGCAGCTAGTTAATTAAGGCCCAGAACCGCCTTATTTCGAGACCCCTTTTTATGCTTGCTGTAGGCTGTAGAAGACAAAGCTTCGCAGGAAGAAATGTTACTTGAGTCAAGTATATTAAGATTCTTACCAAATTCGTGTTCATACGTTGAGATGAAGGTTGGTTGTAAGCTTTCATGCTGAGAAGCAGTGGAAGCCTAAATAAAAAGGCAGATATTTTCTACTAGGGCCCGTTAAGTCTTGAAGTAATTTTATTGAAAATTTACCTGAGGCAAACATATTAACTAGTTCGAAAGAGGTTTCCTTTTTAGCTCGTTTAAGTAGAAACATTAATCGCTATTACCTCCGTTCCGTACCATTCACCAAGCCTATAACATTTGGTTAAATGGTTTTCAAATAGAGATATATTTATAGGGTGCCATAGGGTGATCTTGATTTGTAGAGTCCCCAACTCAACTACGAAAATAATTTACTTCCATGAAGACCTCCTTCACCTTCCGTCTGATCTATTGTCTCAGTAATCCGTCCTCATTCTGATCTTTTCAAACAATTGATTGAAGAACATTTCTTATATTTAAAAATAAGTGGAATTTCTTATGAGACGCGCCTGTGTTCTGTCTAATAATCTTACAAAGCTATGTGAACCTTTCTTGTAGCCAAAGCTCATTCCATAGGGCACCGATTTGGCAATACCAAACGAGGTTATCGATTGACTCACTTAATTTAAAAATTCAAAATTATATTATAGTATAAATAAATTGATGACGCAACAGTCCAGTGTGAACTAAGTCTCTCCGTTTCTTGGCTGGCTTGAATTTTTTTTTCTGTTTTTCGATGTAGGCCATGTAGCGAATCGAACTCAGAAATTCTGGCCGAGCTGAATCATTACACCGCGATGACCACCAATTACTGGATTAAACAGAGATTTTACTGGTATCTCGAGTTAGTTGCTATCAATTCGATAACTTCCGATATCTTACCCACTTCATTGAATCTCTTGCTCTCACACGCTAATATTTTTTAATTGTACTTTAGGGGTTGGGTAGCTTTGTCGTTTGGTTTCAAAGGTTTATATATGTACTTAGGCTGAATAATCGGAGGGCTCTAAACGTATCCAACTTACTCAATAGAGTCACAATATAAAATTGAGCTGTTCATGATATTTCTCAGCTTTAACAATCCTACAATACTTATAGGTCGAGTGTGTTGTCCAGGTATTAGTTATTCCCTTCCACTCGTTTGTGGGGCATCTATTTTCCCTTCATGTTAATATAGACAAAGAACATCGAACTTCTGAGTTGTTCCCTTTCGTATTAAAGTATTTGGAACCACATTTACAATAGTAACCTATAGATGTGGTTCTGAGCCTCCAAACTCATCATTCATTACTATTTCTGGTCGAAAATTGCTTAGAAGCACTTTTGCCTACTCAAAGGAAAAAAACATCTGGGCTAACATACATCCCGCATACTTCTCGTATGGGATGGTAAACAATAATACAATCGGGCTATCGCCGATACCCAATAGATTCTAGATATAGTTCTTCATATTGCACGACTGGTCCTAATACAGAACTTTGTGCTACAATGGCTGGTGATTGTGTAGCATGAATTGAGTGTTTCTTCAATAGCCCTAGACATCATGCTTAAAATAAAATTTAAGTCCTTCTTCCTTAACGTTTCTAAAAGGACCCGAATATTCCCTGAACTGTTGACATGTATTTAAGGTTAATCTCGGTAACAGTCCGGTTCAATGGAAATAGCGCCACTGTCACGTTAAAGACTAAGCAGCAAATCACTCTGTTGGTAGCTATCCCGTAGTTGCCTCCCCCACAATGTATTCGAAAATAATAACCCATGTAATTAACTAATGATTATTTAGAAAATTTTCATTTGAATGAATGAAATTTTTGAGAAAACCGCCTTGAAGTTCGATTACAATTTAATTTGAGATGGAAAAACCATGCCGCTTATCGGTCGGTAAAACGAAACCGACAAGCGGAATTTCCATTAGCACTTTTCTTAAACCCACCCGAATGGTGATCGGACTTGGATTTATAGGAAAATGAATGTCGAAATCTTTTGAGTTAAAAGAGTCTAAGAATTGCAAATTAATATTCAATTTTCGGGGAAATTTCAGAACGAAGTGAAGTGAATGAATAGATCAGGGTTTTACAGCGGAACGATGACGCTAGTGTGCAACTATGCTCTGTCATTTATTTTTAGGCATCATTTGTGCTTATAAATAATGAATAGAATGAATGAGCTGACAAATTATAGGAGAGTCATCACCTTATTCAGAAAATGATATGGCGATTCGGGTTACAAATATAGATATTTGCTGTCTTGAGACTAGCGTGCCGAACTTTGGGAACATAATTGAACAACAGGCAGTATACTAGGGGGAATCCCTTCAAAACAATGTCCTTATCTAAGGTAAATGAACTTAAAGAAACCATAGTACGCAACTTTAATTGTGTTTTCAACAGTAAACTCCTAAATTAAAATCAGTTAGACTTTTTTTTTGAAGAAAATGCTTGTTCGAGGCTCTCACTGACAAGGCCTCAATCTATGGCGGACATAGATTGAGTTATGGCCACGTCATTCCAGGTAATTCACCAGGAGAGCCAGAAAACTGCGATGAAGAAAGCTATTTTGAGATTCTCGTTGTGTGCTTATGGGACTTATTATGTGCAGCTAATGGTCAGAAAACTTTTTGCGGAAGTAGCATATGCGATGTGAGACGTAATCATCTCCTGGACTTCATACTATCGTCAGACAAGGTTTTCAACAATGTTGATTCTCAGACAACTTTTGTTACGAAAGTAAGATAGCAAGTAATCGACTTAATGTTATCCAACTGGTATGCCAAGTCTTCTTGGAAAGTACTATTGGAGGTGTCCACCTCGGGCCGTAGGTCTCGGAGGAGCTCTTCAATTCCAACAGTGCTCCCCCTAAACTCAGGGTAAAACAAAACCCAGAAGAAGCTGTTGAGAGCCTAAACGGTACCCTCACAAGTGTTTTGAATTGGCACATCCAGCTAAAAAGCAATCCTGCAAATCGCCCGTTTTTTGGTGGAACGCAGGTCTGCAGCCAGAAAACCTATAAATAGGTCACTTCAGATTAATTTGGAGGAAGATTGAAGTCTTTACAGATCGAAGCAAAAAGAAAATAAGAAGTTAATTCGGATATCGAAGAGTGCCTCTTATAAAGGCTTCTGGGAAAAGATCGAAACTTTTGGTGAAGCCAGTAAGCTAGTCAAAAGGGGAAAAGCAACCAGGCTGGAATTACTCAGAAAATTTGAAGGCATCTACACTGAGTCGAAAGCAGAAACTCTCCATCTCATGCTTGAAGTTCACTTCCCAGGTAACCTAATTGGAACCAACTCACAACCCGCTGAATAACGTAACACGTCATAGCTGGTATATTTCATCGGATGTGGTAACGGATGAGGGCATTAAATATGCTGTTGCTTTCTTTTATGGCTTCAAGTCGCTGCGCACCGATGGCATATACCCAGTTATGTTACAAAAAGGTATAGACCAGCTGCTGGTAATTCTGAAGACATTCTTCACTGCAAGCCTAGCACTGGCATATATACCGAAACTCTGGCGAACAGTACGAGTAGCCTTTATACAAAAATTCGGAAAAGAGGACTACACTGCAAAATTGCGAAATCGTCTTGGGTATCATCTGAGCCAGAACATAAATGTTGTCAGGTTTTAATGGATAGCTCAAAAACCGATCTAAGATACGGCATCACTGTCTTTTAGGAAGACGCTAACGTTGCATTTAACTTCCCTTTAACCACTTCCAACCTAGTGCGAAAACGAAACAGCTCTGAGGAGAGTTTCTCAAGAGCCGAACTACCGTTAGGACTGTCTGTGTCCTCGCCTAGAACTTCTATTGATAATTTAGTCTCATGTGAACATAACTGCAGATTGTTTGAATCTGTAGGATGCCTGCCGGCCAATTGAATGCTTCTCATCGTCTCTAAGAAATCCGCTACTTCACAGCTGTCCCTCAGTAGGAAAGACTATAGGCTGCTTATTGGCGTCGTAACAAGGCACCACGCTTTTCCTAGGCACCTAAGTATGTTAGGCATAAGTGACGTAATATCTTTCGACGATTGCTGTGAGAGCGATGACGACATAGCACAGCAGTATCTCTATGAGTGTCCGGCATGCAGGTAAACGTACTCGGCGCTTTGTCACTGAAGCGTTTACTCACCTTTAAGAGAACTTTACCATTATCCTGGTTATCTGATGGGTTTCTTCTTTATTAAAGACATGATCTAGTGAGAAAGCCAATGGATTGAAAGAAATTTACAGAACTAACCAGAACCAAGCACTCAAAAACCTCTCTATAACCCACATTCGTGCAGGCACATTCTATCTCACACATAATGGAAGAGTTGCCCAGCTTAATGTCTGTCAAAATTTGACATATTTCCATTCGCAAAACTCCACTATACCTCAAATCATAACAGGACCTAGTCAACTCAACATTCCGTGAATGTTAAAAGTCTTCAAGACAAACTAAGAGTCAAGGCCAACGGGTTACCTTAGGCGGTCGCCTTCCATTTCCAACTTTTTAAGCGCACTTGGTAGAGAAACTTCCAAGTTAATTGTTCTTAAAAATGCCAACCGTTATAGTGTATGTATACACATATACATATATGTATATTGTAGATAAAGCTCCTCAAACCCCCTCTCACCACACCGATTAGTGCAATTATTCTGAATATTTTATGTCATCTTGTTAGGGAGACTTTTTTTAAATTAAAATTTCATAACCAATCAAAGGCCAAACACAAAACAGAACACAAAAATCACATTCAACTTCAAGTGCATTCGTGAAGTAAAATCGAAATGACGCGACGCTTGAAGACCCACGGAACAACAGCGGTTATGGAGAGGGTTGGCGATTGCATCTAAAAGACAAGAAATACACAAAATGTTCACATCGCTCTGTATGGACCATTTGTTGTTGTAGTTTTGTTTTTCGCTGTTTTTCAAATGCTCCGTATGACGGTACCTACATATATAATATATACGTATACCTACCTCGTGCGCCTCGAAGCACAATTAATTTTCATTACCGTCATCTGAAAAGCCTGAATTGCAAGTGTTTTTATTTTTTTATTTTTGTACTCCTCTTCCTTCCCTCTATCAGTAACCCCCTTCCCAATGTTGTCGGTGTGTGTTTTCATTATTATTGTCTGTTGTCTTAGCTCACCTTTTAGAAAAACAAAATAAAAATAAAAATAGAAAAAATCAGAATAACAATATTTAAAAAAAAAAAAAAAACAAATATTGTAGTACGTATCTAACTATCTAGTAGATTCGAGAGTTTTCAAGGTTTTCCAGTTCATGGATATGCAGCTATGCATTCATCTAGTCTCTGTTTCTATTGTTTGTTGTTGCTTAGTTTTTTTTTTTTTTTTGCTTTTCTATTTTTGCATCCTATGCAATCAAACTTAGCCAATAAGCTCTGAAACGACGGGGTAAAGCTGCGACACACGTGAACCGTTTGGCGCTCCCCATTCCTAACGCTGGATGGCATTTTAAATAAATATAAAAAAAAAACGATTGAACAGTTTTTTTGAATTCATTTTTCTTTCGATTTTTTGTCGTATTCTTATTCTTTGTGTTGTTTTCCTCGTATTTTCCTTATTCGTCATGCAGATACGAGTACAGATAGTTTAATAGATACTTCGATTTTTTTTTAATTTTCCGTTTTTTTTTATTAATATTAATGGGGAAGAAGGAAGAGGCGAATGCGTTTGAATAATAATTTATTGTTGAAGTAATTCGATACCGGTGGCTGTGACTGTTGGTTTGTTCCACATACATACTATAGTATAATAGTATATATAATACAAATATATGGACGAAATGGCTAAACAAAATTTATTTACATTTTTTTTTTTATTTTTTTTTTTTTTCTATATTTAAAATTTTTTTTTAGACGAGAAACGAACGACAAATGGTATGGTGTGTGTGGGTTTTTGCAATTGCGTTGAAAAGTATCTATCGAGTGAGAAAACGTGGCATTCGCAATTCCATTCAAGCAGAACTATTGTTTGGATATTAATTATGAAATTTTTTTTTTTTTATTTAATATTATCACTTTTTTTGTCAAATTGGGTCTAGCTTGTGAGTACTTGAGTATTCTTGACAGGTCTACGAAGTTATAATTTCTGACAGATAATGTCGGAAGAGAATCTCTGAGGGAAGGTTTCTGATGTGTTACTTATAGTATCAAAAAGTTATGAACTTTTACTTGATGTACAATATGTTTCCTTGATTTTATTAAGAATGCTTAATGACATTATGTTTTGAACAAGATACGGTTTATAGACATTCACCAAATGCTTTACCTAGACCCATAAAAAGTAAAAGAGTAGCGTCAAACCGCATAACGTCGCTGTACAATTCATTGGTTTATTTTGCGGTATAGTGTTGCAGTTGAATCGAGTCCTCAGGGCTAAGACCGCATACCGTCTGCATCAATGTCGTCCGTAAATGCGTCCCAAACTCGAGCTTCAGCTTCATTTTAAAAGAATTAAACACCTATGATGGCACTAGCTCGAAGACCACGTCAAGCAGGGCAATTTTGTGTGTGCTTCTTGCGGATTTTTCTCACTCCAGGAATGACAGATTTTCATTCACAGACATATCAAGCCAAAAAAATGGGCCTTTTCACGATTCTTGAAATAAGGTCGACTTCAAGCTGTTCAAGACCCGATCAACGAACTTCAATCACAAGTCATGGTTTCGTGCATCGGCTGGATATTCTGTACGGACATTGGATTGACGCGTTGTTGGCTTTTCGTTATTCAGAGTATATGTGGTGTGAAGTTTATCCACAACACGATGAAAATTTAGGTCAATTGGTCGATGATAAGGATCAACAAAGTCACAAAATCTTCTTTAAGTTTCGCGAGTTGAAGACCGAAAGCAAGCTTGCGCAATTTAAATAAGGAAAGTGTTCAGCTTTGGGTGGTAATTTACGAGAATGGCTCCTAAGTACCATTACCCCCGATTGATGAAGGCATTTAGGGTAATTTTAAGGAAGAATTATGGGCCGACTCCCGATAAAAACGGATAGTAGTGGGGGACCGTAAAAGAAAAAGGCAGTAGAAGACAAGAGACAAGCTCTTAACGTCTTGGTATGAGAGAAATTGCAAAATCGATAAAGTGCTTCTGGAGATAAAATTTTGAATGGTGATAATAAGAGGCGAAACATAGCTAGACACACTCGACCTAGAGTCCTTATATCGGGACTTTAAAGATTTCCCCTTAAAATCGATAAGCAGACGTCAAACTTTAGAAGAAGTGCTACCTCGAAGCACAATATTTTGAAAATTGCAACTCAATAAGGAAAAAACTGCTAAAGGGTTCGCCGAAAGTTATTGAATCCTTGCAGGGAAGGTTACCTCCGCAAAACGATAAAATTTGCCGTAGTTTGGGGGAAGTATTTTAACGGATCAATTAACCGAGAGCACCCGCATGGAAATATTCCTCCAGTCATCAGCATGAGGAGAGAACATTAGAGTTTATAGAAGGCTTTTAAAATGATGAGCCGATGATGGGCGGCCAAATCAGATTTTATTCGATAAACTGATGTGAGGCGATTGGATGTTCAACCAATGGAGGAAGAGTTTTCTTGTTCCACGGTGTAAAGGCAGAGGCGGCAAGAGAAACTCCAATAATTGCAGTTGTTTCAGTTAACCCAATATTTCACCCTTAAATTAAAAATAATTGTTTCTGCAGACAGTTTAACAGCAAAGCCGTCCAAAGTGTCGTTGCCAGATATAGCGAACGATTCATTTATAGGGATGAACTATCATGTTAAGTTTTAGTATCCATGACAAACTTATCATGTTGGTTGACTACTCTGTCTAGGATGACTATAAAAAACGCTTACTACTCCAGAATTCAGAATCAACTCCCTCGTGGCTTTTGATGTCCAAAAATGGATTTCTACAATGTGACGCACTGTCATCCAATTTCTTCAATATAATATCTCAAAGAATTGTAAGAAACGCACAACACCAGAGGTAGCAAACGTTCATATCATTGGCAGAACACAGGGAGCTGTCGGTCGTGCGTTTGCAAGCATTGAACAGAAGCGGGGAAAAATTGGTTTAGTCTTTTATGGAGACAAAACAAAGCACTTTTTTCAATTTTGGAGGGGGTCCGCCATTTATTTATCTTAAAAAAATGTGTGTCGTCACCGTAAAGGGATAGGGAAGGGTGTGGTGACTCTCTCAAGATCGCTAATAGTCAGAATGAAGAGAAGAGGACTAAATTGGCTGCCTTGTGGAACCCCATTGAAGGTCAAGAAATAAACTGAAAGGGCGGATCCAAACCGAACACTATAATATCGGTTTACCAAGTAAGAAGATATCCATTTTAATAAAAGAGGTTCAAAGCTGAAAGCAAACAATTTGAAGAAGATTAATTGTTGAGATGTCTTATCAAAAGCTTTAGTAAAATAGTTTGCGACAATATCGATTTCTTTGCCATTTTCTAAGGCTGCGAGAGCAAAAGACAAAGAAATCTGGGGAAATTCCCCCTGCATAAGGGATAGACAAAATAGGTAGGAAACTGGGAGATAATCTTCAATATGGCGTTGATATAGACAGTTGTTGAGTTCGACGACATGAATAATTGTACCTAGAAAGATTGAATAATTGGAATAAGAGCTGGTATCAAGGAATACAGAGCAGAGTCTATGATTATACCAAGAATAGGATATTTTATTGTGGGAATATGGCACATGACGGGAAATAGATTTGAATATTTCTCTGTAAAAAATCGAGAGGACATCAACCAGAGATATATTGATGAACTTGAAAGAAGTTCTACTTAGATAGGTATTAATTTAATGAGAATTGCCTTTGTGAAAGTTGTTCGAAGAGTAAATTGCGGGCGGATGTGACTTTAGGGGAGAGTTGTGGAAAAATGAAAGAAGAAGAGGAGGATGAAAGCTATCAATATTTGCAAGTGATAGGGATCAGTTGTGAAACAAAGGTCTAATCGCCTTTCCATATAGTTGGAAACACCACTAACTTGACACAGAGTAGAGCCTGTTAACAGATCTAAGAAGAGATATTCCTTAGTAGAATTGGAATTAGAAGCGATGCAAAAATATAGGTCTTCAGATGGAGTAAATTTCAGCTTAGACAGATTTAAATCGCCAGAGATAGTCTATCTAATTGTCCGATAAGTCTATCAAATTGTCAATTGCATGAATTGCCATTTGGTAGAATTCGATATCTTGGTCCGAAACAATGTAGCAACACATAACGCACAAGCAAGTGTTAAGCTGTTGCGAGTGGCCAGAAGAGGGTGTGCGATCATCATCTGTAAAAGCATTGAGGAAAAGAGGTTTTTATGTTGGGGATACGATTAGTTTCAGTCAAATCGTATATATCAAATGGGAGAGCATAAGATTGACGTAAAACTGCATGATTTTAGAGTAAAGTATGATATATGCTGTTGACAAGAAAGGGCACCCAACACAATGTCATACTATAATTTTAACGTGGTAAAATGCTTTATATACTCGTACATCTACGATGTAGATTACAAAAAACACGTTTTAAGATCTTACTTTGGAGCGGAAACATGAACTTAATCCAAGGCGGACGAAAATGCATTTGATCGCTACGAGAGAAAAAAATTTAAGGGAGTTTCGCTCCCGTCTAAAGAAAAATATCAGTTTAGAAGAACTAGAATACATCGCCTCCGATTGTTGAGAGTTTTTGAATAAATTAATGTTGCGCTCAAATAGAAAAGAACCTTAGGCAACATTCAAGATACATACATTTAAGTTTGTGGTTTTCCATAAACGGGCAGGTCACTTGTACAGCCAGAACTACTCTGATTAGAGCTGTTAAAGCCACGCATGTTTAAGGGGGATTGCGAAATATACTCGTAAAGCATTTTTCCTCGTATCACTTATGCAAAAGATGGTCCTTTATAATGCGACTGGATCTCAAAGTTTTCACACCAAAAAATCCATGGGGATGGAACCATGTGTATATCAGATTTGTTAGGAGGTCGAGAGTCTTTATTCCACTAGTGAGAGAAGAGCGATTGCAAAGCAGAAACTAAGTTGTTTCCTTCTCCCATTCAACCATACTAATCCTTAAAAGCAGGCCAAGTTTGTTAGCAAGTCTACCGATTTTGCGGTTGCTTGAGATGATACCCACTACGATGTTGGTATGTGAACTTTTCACATACAAGAGACTTTTTGTACTTTTCAAACACAGCTTAGATTAGGCCTGTTTGTAATTGATCTCATCTATCGAATTTAGTTTGAGCATGAGCTTACATGCAACGAGTAAGATACCTTTAACCAAGGATTTTAGTGTAGCGTCTCAATGTCCTTAGAAAATAAAATTATAGATTGCTTAGTGTAAATGTTCAGGAATAGGAGCTAAAAAAATGTCTGGCGCTGTAGTAGGGATAGCATTTAAGTTGATCTTTGTCCCTTTCCTAGTAACAAATAGTTGGTCTGTTTGTCTAGGAATAGGTACCAAACCAAAGGAATGTTAAGAGTATTTGAGTAGTTTGAGATTATAGTTTCTATTTTTGCATTTGAATTGGACTATCTATGCTTTGCTCATACGTTGCTAGGTCACATATCTCCGAGCTTAGGATGTCCAAAGCTTTGGGCCGGTGATGATTCTTCATATAACAAGCTAAATCATAAGCAGGCTAAGATGGGTGTCTAGTCCCAGCCGTTTCATCGTCGATTTTGTTGCCCCTGATTTGACTTCAAAACAGCCTTAGATTTGAGGAAGGCAACCAACCATATTCCTTGAGGTAACAACTTTGTTTCTATAACATTAAGTATGATATTAAGATTTGCAGGGTGCAGGTTAAGATGCCAGGAGCAAAGTTAGATCTATGTTTCTATGCTCCCGCAGTGACTAGTTTCAATCAGACCTGGGTATAAAACACAGCTTGACCTTAGTCAATAATTTTGGAATATGAACCAGTTCTAGATACCATCTCACATTGACTTATAATTTTGGAACTCGACATGGAAAGCTACGAACTTAAATGGATTCTTCTGTAGATTGATTAAGAGCCATCTGGCTTTTTTATATGACTAAGGTTGGTTGAATTTGAGACGAGACTTTCATGTCATCCTATATGCTCTCACAAATCATCCCAGATTTCCTTGGAGCTTGCTAAAGCTTAGTTTTGAATTTGTTGGTGAGCTCAGTATAGGATATTTTATCGCAGGTTTCTCTGCTGAATGTCGTCGACTTTTCTTTTTATATATTTTTTTATTTTTATTCAATTTTCTTAGGATAATACATGTGCAGGTTAATTCTAACTATTGAGTAAAAAAAATAAGGAATGTTTTAAATTAAGAATGCGTAGTGACATTCGTATTTAGAATTCAAATAGTGTTGAATGCCACATCAGCAGAATTTCATGTAGATAATATCATTAAGATGAAAGTGATATTTTGACGTTTGAACAATATTTAAAGAAAGTTTAGAAATAGCAATAAAATAAAATTAAATTACGTAGGGCAGTAAAACTTCAATTTGATTGTGATTAAAAATTTTTGATTTTGTTTAAGAAAGATGAACGTGTTGTAAGTACGCGAATCGAAACAGGACGACGATTAAATAATTCAAAACTTACGAAGGAGTAGAAGTCTCTAAAATGAGTGGTTCGGAATGAGGGCATGTTTTCCAGGCACCCAATGTTGCTGCGTAGACTGCGGGCATCTGAGATCGGGCTCTGCACATAACCACTTCTCATAAAGAACATTTTGTGCACCTTGTAGTAATACAGGTGTCTAACCGTCAACATTTTCACGCTCCTAAAGAGTGCCATGGAATGGCTGAGTCGAGGAACACCGCAAATCGCTCTTATAGCGAATTTCTGCAAAACAAGTGCGGTAAACACCTCCAAAACATCTTAATCCATATTGTAGTTTTAGGTGAAATATGACGAAGTAAACAGTTCTTAAACTATTGTTTGTGCAGTATTTACGAAGATGAAACAAACTACGGATACAAGAACGAAGATTCTGTTCTAGGTTCGTAATATGATCAGACTAATTCATATTTTGGTCAATAATGACACCTAGGTATTTGTAGTTACATATTTACTATGTCAATTTTAAAACAGTTCGCATGACTATATCCGCATCAAACACAGTTTTAAAAGAAGCTTCATTACACGTGCAAACGAGACACTTTGTGGCGAGTACAATAAGCGGCATGAAAGTGAAAATCAAGGTCCGGCACAGCCTACATCCTAAGGCTGAAAAACATTAGTTCTGTTTTATTGCAGACAATAAGTTTATTTTTGGCGAGCTACATTCTCAGTAGGTGTGCATCATAGTTTATATCAGCTACTATCTGAAGGTGGCTAACAGAGGTGTACGCGATGCCAAGATCGTCGGCAAAAGCCGTAACTTTTCCTATAAAAGGTTGAAGAAACAAGGAGTTTATGTACACTAGGAATAGAGTAGAGCCCAATACAGACTCTTGGGGTACCCCTAGTTTAATAATCCTATTATCACTAAAACAATCTCCAATTTTAACTTTTTGCTTTCTATCTTTGAGATACGATTCCAGCCATCTGTAAATAACTCCTCGAAATCAATATTAAAAAATAGAGCGGCACAACTATTTTTCAAGTCTAGGCCTTTATTTATAATCGAACAGAAAACCATAAGAGCATCTTCAGTAGAGAGTCCCGCCCTAAAGCCATATTGCAAGGGACTGAAAAAACTTATTCTCTTCAGAAACCGCAGAATTCTATTTTTGACAGTTTTTCAAAAATTTTCGATATAAAAGAGATAGTGAGATAGGCCTGTAGTTTTTTTAATCTCTTTTGTTGCCTGTCAGGGAATGTACCAGTGGAAATACTTAGGTTAAAAAAGAAAGCGAGTATATTTACTACATTCAGAGCGATGTGCTTTAATATGTAATTAGAGAGGCCATCATCTCCACAGGAAGGCGAGCGATTAAGCGAGTTTATAAGTGATAAAACTTCAAGACCAGTGATTGGTTCAAAGAAGAAACTGTCTCTTCCACCAGATTTCCTGCCATACAGTTCGAACAGTATTCAGATCTTAAATTGGAGGGAGACGCTTCACCAACTTTACCAAAAAAATTAATTGAAAATATCCGCTACTATTGTTGGATCTCTAACAATAGAATTATCAGTCGCGAGTTCGATAGGATTAGGTATTTTAGAGGCATCGCTGTTCAATATGCTATTTAATACTTCCCATTCCTTTTTAGGGTTCCCGTGAGCGTTCCGCATTTTAGAAAAATAATATCTATCACGACACAATCGCATTTCGTTATAGACTTTAATAGATATGTGTTTAAAGCGACTCCGGAGTGCAGAATTAAGCGGATTCTTTACGCATTTCCGGCGAAGCTTGTTTTTAGGCTTAATTTCGTTAAGAATGGAGTTGCTTAGCTAGGGCTTCAGTTTTATTTCCGACTTTCTTGGCAGAGAGCGAGAGATAGATGAGCTTAAATGAGACTCCAGTATCTTTAAAAAGGAGTTATAAACGGAAGAAGAATCATTTTCAGCAGAAACAGCCTCCCAGTTTTCAGACCGTAGTTTGAAATTAAGTAGTGCAAAACTCATTTTATTAACGGTACGAGTAGGAACTCTAACTTCGCCTCTCACTTCTTTTAAACCGCATAACCAAATACCTGTTATTCAGTGATACCGACACACTGATTGGGAGATACATATATTTTGAAAACGACCGCATACATGGTCTAGAGAGGTATTTGAAATAGGTCTTGTAGGCTCTTTCACAAAGAAAGTAACACCATGAGCGGCTATAAGGCACAGAAGTGACTCCAAGACTGAGGTTGATGATATTAAGATCGCCTAGAATAATAAGGTTTCGAATCTTAGTTTTTATCAGAAATAGAATTAATTGATTTAGAAATGACTGAGTGAGAGTGAGAGAATTGCAGTCTGCATATCTATGCAAACGAAGTTAAAAATCTCATTTAAAACCTATGATTGTAAATATCAAATTCCAGAGAATTACTAACAAAAACCCTTACCTCGTCTGCCGAATACGATTCATTTGTTTTAGGATAAAAGTTATATCCGGGAATTAAAAAATTGTTCTTTTTACATTCAAATGTCAATATTTCCGAAACAAAAATTAAATTGGGTAAATATACGAGCGCTTCAAAATTGCATAAAAGTAAATCAAAGTTTTGTCGCAAGCTACGTATGTTTTGATGTACCAAAAGAAAAGAATAGGTCTTATCAGAAACACAATGTGTAAACTGTCACTTAAACTACGTACAATGGTAGTTGAATTGTTGCTAGAAGGATCGAAGATATCGTCTGGATCAAACATATTTAATGATGTTATTAAATGAAAAGGCTGTAATCGCCCAAGGTTACTATAGTAAATCATTAAACGATCTTATAGCAACAACTCTACCTTTTTCTATTTTCCTCAACAGTATGTGTGAGTTTTGGAACCATAAATATTTGTAATTGTTTTCCATTTTAAATTTCTAAACTTCCATAAATACTCTTAATGCTCTAGTGTAACTAGTAAAAGAATGATTAATATAGATCCTATTAAAAGAATCCGGAGCAAATAAAGACGAGTTTAATTTTTACGTTGTATGTTGATGTGGGTTAGTTGATCCGGCTCCTTCGCCCAGGTAGGAGAAGTCGGTTTTTTCAACAAATGTAGGTATTTATGGTCCAAGAAAGAGCTATCTGTAACCATATTTCTTATGTGATATCAATGATTCCTTATCGGTTTTTAACGACAAAAGTGGGCTTTCGCTCTTTATTATAAAGGCTTAAATTCCTCTGAAAGGTAAAATCATTCAAGTCACACCTCTATTTTTAACACCTGTACTCTTCCAAAAAGTATGCAGCACGTTCACATCCCTTCCTAGAATGAGTGCATCGAAGGAGAAGAAACGAGTTAAGGTATTGCTTAAAGGCGCGTAGGTAGACTGGTAGGAAACTAGTCTCTACTAATCCCAACAGGAGACTTAGCCTCTTATTTTGTAGATTTAACTCCTAGTGAAATGAAGACTTTGCTCAAAGTTGACGACAAGAAGTTGAGTTCAAATTCTTCAGATTCTTCCTCGTTTAAATAGTCTATTGATTCGGTAGTCGGAACAAGTCGAGGAAGTTGGTGTTGCATTTGTTTTTTTTTTCGACTTTGCAAGGATCGTTTTATCCAGGATTCTTGAGTCAGCAGAATGTGCTTCCCTTATTCCAAAAGGCGTAGGTAGGAGCAGCCTTGGAGTGCATTAACTGCATCACCATTGCTACAATCAAGAAACTTATACTCCTCTTGTTGTTATGATTTGACTTCTAGCGAGGTCAGTGTTTTGCCGGGAGTTGTACCCGATGAATTGTCGCATACAAATCCTTTACATATCCCAGCAGCCGGTTCTTGGTCTAGGAATAATCGCGAGATCAAGCACGCAGGCACTGTTCCCTGTAGGTTTTATGTTAGAAATCCTGATTTTCTTGTTTTGTTTTATTTTTATGTTGTAGTATATATGAGTGGGTCGTACCGTGGAAATAAGGAGGGCCAGTCTACCGATCTACCGATTAAATTATCTCAACTCTCTGTCAGGTTAATTATTATTTGCATTGTTCGTTTCTCAAACGCAGGGAAGCAGAGTAGGTGGAAAGAAGTGCGGTGAGAAATTACTTGCAGTTAAGCAGAGGGCGCTCGTCGTTGGCTAATTTTAGACATTGTTGCATAACTATCCGCCAGGCATTGCGCGAAGCTGATGATGCCACTTTGTCCACCATGGCATGATTTAAAGAAGAAATAGTGGGGAATTAGCTAGTCGTCTTTACACAGGTTTTTCACTAGAAACTTGTGGCGTGGCTTGGTTACCTTCAAGCTCAATTCAACTTCCTGTGAATAAGTTTAGAAGCAACCACAATTTAATTGTGGTGTACTTCTCTTTACTAGAATCAACTCAATTATAATTCTACCACAAAACCACACATTCCCAAATCACTTGCCACTACTATACTATGGAGGCTGAAAAAAAAAACAAAAAGAATCCGGAAAAATCCGGCATGCAATTTAAAACAAAAACAACAACATACCAACCGGCTGTTACAATATTGCAACTAAATAGGAATACCGTCCTTAAACAAGAAACAATAAACATATCATTCGGCGAACAATAATCGCATATTAATTAGCAATCTAATGCATCGCCAGAGAAACATGTGTCACACAGATGCCAGAGTGGTTTTGTTTTTTGAAAACTTTTTGTCGTTTGTCTAGGTTGTCGTTGTTGTTGTCATCATCATCGTCGTCGTAGTAGTCGTCGTAGTCGTCGTTGTCGTCGTCGTGCCCAAAAGGTGCAGACCCACCACACCTGAAATGTAATTCGGAATATAAAACATGTCACGAACGATTCATCATCTACGGATACTAGATACTCTACCATACACCAGATAATCGGTTAACCAATCATTTAATATGCAAACTGATCGCACACAATTCACAAAAACGAGAGAAATACTCGTAGGAAAAAAACAAATCTAATTCGAGTGCAAACTTCAAACCTAGATACACTTACGAGTATGTAGTACATACGAGTATGTATATTGGTAGATACTTTTGGTTTAAAAAAAAAATACAATTGCAAAGCAAACACTAATCAAATGAACACTTGTTGGATTTTATTTTTTTTTTTTTTTTAAATACGCGACCTTTAACAACACAAACCACAATACATAGTTCTGCGCGGTTAATTGTCGCCTGACCTGTATCTCTAAGTATATCTGTATCTATTCGATTGATGCAAATACTTGTTGTTAATTTGCATTAGATAGATAAAACGTCCAACTCAGCAAAATCATATTCTCATGAGAAAATTTTGCAAAATATGTACCAGAACAAATATCGAAAATCTGCAACGCGATTTTCTACCTTACATTACTCGTATTCAAACTCCCAATTAAGGACCGAACAATCGACGTCAGCGACAACTGGTGGGCAACTCTAAACTTTGCTCATTCCAATTTCAGTTCAATTAACAATTATTTAGTCTCGAACTACAAGTAAAATAATTTACCTTGAAGTGTTCGCTTCTGAAGCCGCCAATCTTAACCCCGTCCTCCATCGTTTTAATGGTTTTGCATCTATGTGGTATCTGTAGCCACCGCCGGCCATAATATATATACATATCTGTTGGAACAAGTTTTTTAGCATGAATGTTTTTTTTTCCGCAGCGCCATTTACAGCATTTCCACATTTTTAAGTTGTTTTGTGTTATTAATAAATTTGTCGGAACCGAGGCTTTTGTTTTTTACCTATTTTGTATCTACTCGTTTCGTTTGCATTATAATTAATTTACTTATTTTTGTTACAAGTTTTTGTATTTTTGTATTTTTTTCTAATAGAATTGTGCAAATTGCACCTTGATGTCGCCAAAGCAGGAAGAGTGGTTGCTTTGAAAGCTTGTTAGATAGATTAGATTTCTTGCGCCATCGTGGAGCCCCTTCCAACTCTTCTTTCTTTCATGTGCTGGTACTCGTATCTATTCTGAATATAACCAAATGTACTGTTACTCAGAGTTGGAAGAGGGTGCTAATTTTCACAAGTTCATTGTAAAGAGCTAATTTGCATACCTATAGATACTGTACTGGGCCACCTACAATGCGCGGCATATCGGGTATTTGGCAGACAAGTGTTGATTTTTTCAAGTCTAAATTTCACGGATTAAGATCTGACTCCAGATCATGCGAATTTCAATTCTACTTGTAGGTAGATACTCGTACTTCGATTAAGAAAGAAATAGGAACCTATTGCATTACAATAATGACTCAGGTTTAGGGCAATCAGTTGTACTACTCAAAGCTTTGTTTCCGCGAAGCCTTTTTTTTTTTTTTTGTAGTTCGCTTTCTTTGTCATTGCATTGAGTCATAATCAAGACAAAGGCTAACGTATCTGTAGAAAATAAAATAGTAAAGCCGACTATAGTCAAAGTTCGTGTAATGAGTCAAAATTTAAGGGAAAACCTATAGATGATCTTTGTGGCAGAACTCACGCGACTTTGTGGTGAACTGAACAATCCACTTATCATAAGACACACTTTTTTCGGCTGATTAATGTTCGAATTTCATTTAGAAAACTAATGATCGTTTTATGGAATTCCTTGACAAGTGCATTTCGTAATTAAAAATAAATACATTTTTGGCTTGACAGTTCGGCCTAGTTTCTCCCACTTACTGCGCTATTCGCCTTGTCATTTTATGCACTGTTTTTTCCCGACTCCAAACGGCTAAAGGGTGAGAGATTTATTTGGTCATTGGGAGAAAATTTGAAAATTTCACATTTGAAAGTTTGCCATTGCTCACTGAGAGGTGTCGACGTGAAATATTTGTTCCTATTTTTTTTTTTTAGTGTTGGTTGAGTTTTGAACCTAGGTCTTCTTACATAATTATCAGCGAATCTAAGCATTGCACCAAAGAGTAATAACTTGAAGAAAAATATGATTATCACTTAAAAGCTCATTTCAGCGAGGAACACGATAAACTTTAAACTTTACGTAAAGATTTAATTTTAAAATAAATCTGATTTGGACGAAGGATAATGTCGATGATGATGATTCACTCTTTCATAGTTACGACCTGCATCTCCTTAAGTAATATATATACACGTTGTTCTCCGATGCATCCAAAGACACTTCATTCAGGTCAGTATCTACGAGTATTACCCTGCGGGACCCACACAGCTGTTGATGCGGAAAAGGCTGCCCGTCCTATAACCTGGACTGGGCCAGCAGTGAAACAATACCGTTCGTAACGTAGGGCTTGCCTTATCTCAAAGTGATGGTCCCCGGAATCTGCATGATCAAGGCTAAAATCGCAAAGGGTATGCTCAGCCAATAACATAATACTGGGCCACGCGGTTGTGGCTTCCATAGCTTACTATGGAAGAGATCTGACGAACCAACTAATGGCCCCAGATAATAACGAGTAGGAAAGAAGGACACAACACCACGTCCGGGAACGGACTAAGGCTTACTGACTTTGTATAAAATATTACTATAGCGAGCATAACACTTTCCGCATTTCAATATACACAAGGGGACATCGAAGTCTCCGGATCATGAAACACTATATCAAATAGATCATATTGCGATCGACATAGGACCTGGGATGCCAACATTGACTCAGATCACCACTTTGTTGCAGCCAAGGTACGAATACCGGTTTCCCAAGTTTCACGACAAAGAAAAACTAGTGTGAGAAGATATATGTAACGCAGAAAAGCGGCAATCATAAGAGACCGCTACAATCTTTGCCGAACGCGTATTCCGAAATCTCTCAAAAACTCCGATGCCATCAGAGACGCCTCAAGTGAGGTACTGTATTTTACTCGACCACCAGCAAGAAATTCCGGTTTGATGAAGAATGACAAGAAGCACATGCAGCTAAATAAGAAGCGTACAAAGCAGCGCTGCAACGAAGGACGGGAGCTGCAATGAAAGACGTGTCCAGGCAATAAGACCCGCGCAGAAACTTGTAGAGATTAAGAAGGAAACCTTGTAGTGGAGTAGCAGTCGGTGCGGAGAATATGAAAAAACCTTTTCCCATCATCCAAATTTCACAAAGATCTGGGACAATTTCCTTACAAGGTCCAATTGACACATCAATTGAAGGCAAACGACCATCCGCTTTGTTATCGCTTCTCAGCTTGGGCCTTACAGCAGCTCGAATTGCACGTTGAATTTGGCCTAAAAATCATTTTTTCTGACGAGGAGCATTTTCATCTCGGCGGCTATGTTAACAATCAAAATTGCCGCATCTGGGGATCAGAAAACCAGGACGTGACTGTCGAGAAGCCAATGCATCCGTGGAGATCTACAGTTTGGTGCGGATATTGGAGTAGTGGCATCATTCGCCCATTTTATTTCGAAAATGCTGCTGGAAACGCCATTATTACCGAAGTTTTGTGGGCTGAAATTAAAGACATGGACTTGGACGATCTTTGGTTTCAGCACATCAAACAATCGATCTTTTGCGCTTCAAGTTCCGTAATAGTGTTATCAGCCACCTTGGCGATGTCAATTGGCCGCCTCGGAGCTGCGACTTTTTTTTCTGGGATGCTTTTTAGACAATCCAAAAACGGTTCAAGCCCTCAAAGCGAATATCGTCCAAGCCATTCGGGAGATAGAGCCAGAAACAATATTGGAAAATTGGGTTGACTGGATGTGCTACTGCGAAGCCAGCCCTGATAACTAACGGGAAGGTTCGTTCTTTCTAATAAGGCCATAACATACTGAAAATAATTATTTTGTTCATTTTCTTTTATTTTTAAAAAGAAACGTGCATTTAGTTTAGTTTTAGTTTTAAATGCATTTTATTTTCTTAATCACTAACTCTTACATACTAACAAAAAATGCTTAAATGCTAGCTTAAAATTACTTAACAATCTTATACTAACCTACTGGTCCCACGCAGGCACTCTAAGCTACTCTAAATTCTTATAGCTATGTCTTTCGACTTTATTTACATTTTCTTTACTAATATTTATTTACTATACTTAGAGCTAAGAAAAAAATTGCTAACAAAAACTTAGCATATGGACTAAATTTTTTATTTTTTATGAAAACTTAATATCTAACTTAAAAAAACCTTAGCCTAACTAACCTACATACACAATACACACATATAGACATTATACAAAATTATATACATATATTAGTATATACATTGTATATTTGTATATACTATATATATAAATATATATATATACTATATATATGTATATACTAATATATATATATTATATATATATACATTTGTATATACTAATACATGTATATATTTCTTAGATGCTAACCTAAACTTATGTAAGCTGGCCATCGCTATTTACAGAGAAAACAGATTGGTCAGCTCTGCCTCATTAGTGAGGCTGGTCCGTAAATGACGGAAACGAAGACGAAACATCTTCTCCATCATTCAACCACCAGAAATTCTGGTGCTGCCGAACGGCATCGATAAAGGTAATTGGGGTAGTAAGCCCCAGATGGATCAGCTGCAAAAGCAGGTGCAAGAACAGGCCAAGCGGGTGGACCAGATCTACGCGCTGCTGCCGGGCCTAACGCAACACATGTCGTAATGGGTACGCACATGGTGGAGCAAACTTTGAAGGTCCTTGCGGTGAACGTTAATTCACTGATTAGGATCGAACGAAGACTCGCGATGTTTAAATTGCTACAAGACCAAACTCCTGATGTGTTTTCGCTAGCGAAACCAAACTAACCGACAAACACAAACTGGTGTACAATAATTATATTGTTAGAAGAAGAAATCGGCCCAGATCCAAACGTGGAGGCGGTGTCGCGATCTTCATTAAAGAAGGTATAAAATTTCACAGAGTGTACAAGGGCGTGTTGCGCAGGTTCCGGGTGTTGGAGGCAGTCGTAGTTTACATCCCGCTCCGCAGTGGAAAGCGGCTGTACTTGGCCTCTGTTTATGCACCTGAGGCTTCACAATCCACCCTATTCATTACAGAGCTCGACACGCTTTTTCGACTTCTGAGGCTGGAATCGGGGGAGAATTATTTTATAATCGGCGGGGATTTCAACGCTAGACACAGAGATTGGGGAAATAATTTGCCAAATACTAGAGGGAACCTACTACTCGATTGGTGGGGTCAGCACGATGTCATGTACAGACTCGGTCTTAAAGCGACGGATAACCCGTCGTTTCCCAGAGGCGGGTCTTATTGGGATCTACTGCTGTACGACGAACGCATACGACTGACAGGTACGAATTTACAAAGAAACGTGCATTTTGATGCAAAGTTGAACAGGCTTACCTAGGAAATGTTGTTTAGTGAGGAGACAATACAGACCTGGCAGGATCTGTCTGGACATATCTGTTGTCCACAGCTCTCTGGCCTTTTTATGAGGAGCTCTTCTCAAACAGAGATGTCCACGGGTATATATTTAACAAAAACAAACTGTCGATATGTTTAAAATCATGTGGGCAAAATGTACTACTATGGGATGGGTCATATGGCTGCCATAACACCTACAGACCATCGCGCACGGTTTCTAGAGATTTGGTTTTTAGTTCTCCTCTATAGTTGATGTGCTTCCTCTTCGTCTGTCCTGTGTTATGTGTGTTTCAACCAACTCACACTTCTTACATCATGAAGTGATTGGAGTTGAAAATGTTTAACATGTTCCGTAGACTTCTTTTCAAAAATATTTGCATCGTCTTTGTTATAGTTGTGGACATTATCCTACACCCATGGTTTTAAAATTTAACTAGAGCAGACGCAGCTTGATTTTTAAGCTGATAGAATTGCTTCTCAATATCTTGGACAATATATCAATCGCAGATTTTATTTTGTTTGCTGCTTTGGCTATATCTATGTATTGTAGCTCAGGCCCACTCGGATGAGAGCAAATTGGAAAGATGTACGCTCAGTACTGATTATCCTAGAATGCTAGGTTGTCAAGTTGAGATGTGGAGGTTACTGATTTTAATTTTGAAGGAGTTATTTATCAGCCCAACAACGTTTGCTTCTTTCTCCCATGTCAGTTGTCATAATTCTTATTATTAGTAAGCAAACATCATCATCGTAGTCAATGCGCTACAAATTTGATGCCCGTTTCCTCCATTTTCCATCTGTGAAGCAGCGCATGGTACATGGCTTATAAGTAATACAAATAATATTGCAATTTATGCACCGTTCAATGATGAAAACCTATTTGTTCGGTGTCGAGTATAGCCTAAAGGCGCTGCTCTTTTTGCTCGAAGATACATTGGCTATTACGAGTACTTTGGCAACTACCTCTAATTTTATAGATTTCCCTCCAGTTTTGAATAAGTATTCTTGAATCGTTGGTAACTTCATTTCCAATTGTTGTACCCACTACTTGCGAAAGATGTCTCCTTAGCTGGTGTTGCAATGTCTGAGGAGTACTTTAGTTTGTCCATGTTGTATCTGGACATCTTGGTAATTATCCGGAATTTTGCTATCGTGGTTTGTACGTGCCCATCATAAAGTATGGTCGATTTGATTTCCCTTAAAGTCATCAAATGGCGTTCAATTGTGCTCAAACATATAGCAAAGTGAGTATTGCAGAAATCCTAAGCATAGTTGTCACTGCGCCTTGTCATTACTTTCATTTAATTGATTAATTAGGGGTGGCCGTGGTGTAGTGGTACTAGCAATCGCATCTCACTCGGAGGGTCAAGGTTCAAATCCTACCCATGACAAGTTTTTCATTTATGGAATTGGAACTCAGTCAGAAAAATTTGCGTGTGAAGGCATAACACTGACATGTAGATTTGGCTGTTGTAGAAATTCAAGCAGAAAAACAAGCGTGAAAATTGATAACCTTCGAATCATTCCCAGTGAAGAAATACTCTCCGTCCTATTCGGACTCCCACCCCCCGGAGAGCTAATATCGAAACCAAATACACCTGAGTTTCAAACCACTACAAAAACAATTTTTCTTTTCTCCTCCTTCTACCTTTTCGCCCGCGCCCTGGCAACAGTAAAAGGGTATCAACCCCTTAGGCGCGCGTAAATTATAAAAAAATAACTTTCAATGAAGTAACTAGCTTTATTATTGCATTCTCTGTTACTCTTTGTTAATCCTTTACTAAAACAATTCGTGTGGTATTATTGGCTTCGTGTGTCAAGTAGCGGGTTGACCCGCTCATCTTTCGTTCTTAGTCCGATTCCATTGCATTACTGAGGCAGGTGATGTCTCTTCGATATATTTCCGAGCTCTACCTTCCTAATTCACATTTTAACTATTCCATTGGTTTGGGTGCAATACGAGTACTAACTAGAAAGGACAAAGTATTTCCTAAGCTTATGAGTTATGCCCTTGCATTTCAGCCCGAAGGCAATTGATTCTTTCAACATGTCAAATGCGACTGGGTGGGAGTTCTCATCTTAGTGTGACGTTAAACAATGGTCAGCATAATCTGCACATATAAACAAACAAAGAGCCGTGTAAGATCTTCTGATCGATCTGTCAGGTACTCCATTAATCATGTCTAGATCGACACTAGGGGTGTCCGTGGTGTAGTGGTACTAGCAATCGCTTCTCACTTGTAGGGTCAAGGTTCGAATCCTACCCATTGACAAGTTTTTCAAGTTTCTCATTTGTGTAATTGGAAATCAGACCGAAAAATTCTGCATGTGAAGGCATGAAACTGACACGTAGATTTGGCTGTTGTAGAATTTCAAGCACAAAAAAAATACTGTGAATTATAACCTTCGAATCACTCTGAGTGAAGAAAAAACTCTCTGTCCTATTCGGACTCCCCCCCCCCCCCACCCCCCACCCCCCACCCCCTGGAGAGCAAATATCGAAACCAAACACACCTGAGTTTCAAACCACTACAAAAACCAATTTACCTTTCTCCTCCTTCTACCTTTCCGCCCGCGCCTGCGCAACAGTAAAAGGGTATCAACCCCTTAGGCGCGCGTAAATTATAAAAAAAAAGTGATTTTCAAACTAATGGTTTAGACATAATAATCTTATCGGATCATGAATTTGTAAAAGTTTGGGGGTTTCAGATGCACACAACTACTGATCAGGTTCAGGCTTTTAAATTTCAATACAATATCGCTGTTAACAAATATTTATGCCGAAGTCTCATCGATCTAAAATCTTCATCAAACCTTTTACTCGTATCTTAATTTACAATAACTTCCAATAAAATTATTCATAATTAAATAAATAAATCGCTTCACTCATGTCCACAACATTCGAACTGACACCTTCCGCTTGCCAAATTCTAAATGCCACATGCCAAAAGTAGCCATCCGCATACAACACGGGACATCAAAGGCATAACCAGAAGCGAAACATGAAAATGCAAAGCACTTCCGTTTCTGTGGCTATTGTAAACGATGTAAAACGAATACATGATTGATGATGCAACGTTTTTGGAATAATAATTTCAGCAACACAAAAAGAAATTAACAGTATGAACCCGTGTTTGATAGCCCATTTGCCATTTATTGCTGAGAAAACCCAAATTTAAACCACACTTCAAATTTGCTTGAAAATATTCAAAAGCCCAAAACAATTATTCGGCTACTTAAAAGACCATTTCATCGAGTTCAATTGTATTGTGTTAAAACACTTAAAGCCTTCCCTCGGTCTTCATCAAGTGTGTCCTTGTTGATCCTCTCACAAATTAACTTTGCCAAAAATCTACCCCTCACACGGGATACTCGTACATCCATAGATGATGCTCATCACATCACACATTCTACCCCTCTCTACTCTATACTGCCCGAACACAAGGACTCTTCGTTGCCCGGCAGTCATGGTATTTACGCTTCGTCTACAGTTTTGGGTGATGAATGAATTACCATTATCCTGAGAATACCCTGTTGACGATACTTGCCTTATTCAGGATAAATCTACCACACACCTTTCACAGTGCATCGTATAGTACTCGCACCCCTATCGTATCCATATACCTACATACGTACATATATCATGTCAGTGGCGTTTCCAAAAACGAAGTAGACGACTACGGATACGACTTCATCGTACGAATACGCTGGTGGCTGGGTTCTCGTACGTAAAAGTTTCCATGATATCGAATCGACACTGTAGCAAGGATAACAAAATAGAGTGCACCTCCAACAAATGCACAACCAGGCATTTACATATACAAATATCCTGCCACTTGTTTCATGTGGTCCTGTACGTAAAGTTTAACAAAATAAGTAAAAAAAAAAAAAACAAAACAAGAAAAACCGATGAGTGTTGTTCGATAACCGAAAAACTCTCCAGCTAGAGGTTTTGCATTTATGTAAGTGTGTACAAAATGCTTACAGGTTGTTTCCAGCACTTGAAACGGACCGCATAGTTTAAGGGTTTTCGAATGCGCGAAGTCTTTGCTGAGCTTTTAATTCATCGGTTTATACGTAGATTCAATAAAAGTGGATTAACAGTCTATGAAATTGTCATGAATTCACTTGAATTCATTTAAGTTATCATAAAATGTGATGAGCCCCTGAACTAACTGTATCGTATGTCTCATTCTTTTAAAAACTTTTTTCACAAATTCTGATACCACTATGCTTACATATGTGTCAAAAAAAAAACTAATAAAATAATTTCGGATTACGATTCCATGCAAATCACTTGAAATCATGAGAATCACAAAGAAGGGATCATGCAAAGTTCAGAATTCAATTTTGAGTCAATTCAGAGTTTTAAAATTCCAAATATATAGGCGCCGAATGATCGTATTTGTGCAATGGGAAGTGAGTTAACTTTTGCATTTTATAGAGATTTTAGTTAAGCGAGCGGGAGTCTGATTCAGCATATCATCGATTCTAGGTTAGACCATTACTATTACCAATCGTGATTTAAGATCCTTTTTTATGTTGGCAATATCAACAAAGTTGTTAAAGCTATGTTTATACACAAAATGTATGGTTTTTTGTGTTGAAATTAATTTCATAATATGGTACGAGTACATAGTTTCAGTAGAACATTTTGCGAAAGCCGTACGCTATCAATTCTAAGAAGATGTAGCCACATATGTATATGCATTCTGTTATAGGCCTAAAATCGCACGAAGCAACTGTCTCAAAGATCACCGTAATAATGTTTGTAAACTTCTCACATTAGATAGTAGATGAGTAATGTTGATAAGAAATGCCTTCATAAAATCAGAGGAAATCCACCGATCGAGAATCCTATATGACTTTAGAGGGCTCTAAATCAATTCAAATCGAAATCAAAACCTCTCGACGAGGACTAATTTCCTCTTGCTAAGAAGAACGCCGATACCAAATTGTGTTTAACAAATAATTCCTAATTGCGTGTCTCTCGCTCGTAGGAGGATGATCTGAGGTTCGAAATTAGCCGGCAAGAGATCTTTTAATTGTCAGAGCTTGAATTCGCGCCGCCTTGCACTTGTGACGGTCCATGGGAATTTGGCATTCATATTAAGAAGACCAAAGATTGTAGCATCTGCGATGGCTTGGTTTTTAAAAACGATACTTTGACCTTTCTTCATGAACTAGTTGGATGGTATTTGAAGACCCTCATAGATGAAGTATTCTCGTCCATTTGCTTTATATTTAATTAACGGATTTTTGCCTAACGGGCTATAGTTTTTCTAATTTAACATATCATAAGATAAACTCGTTCGACATGTTCGTCAATTGCCGAAGAGACTTTAATATTGCCATGTCGGAATGGGTTTCGACGTTGTTATTATCTATCGTACATACTCCAACAGCTGGAATGATTTGCTAAATACATTTATGCCGACCTTTCGCACGATATTCTCCAGAACAAGATTAACGAAATCGCACGACATACGAGTATGTATTCTAGCCGACATCCAGTGCATGTTTTAAATAACTTGGGAATTGCAACATTAATCAACGATATGCTTCGATAGTTCTTGAATGGTGCATATCGGGTTGATATTCCAGTATTTAGCTATGCTTTGGTCCTCACAAACTAACTTTGCAGATATTTTCGTGCATGCTCCACATTGATCAATTGATGTTGGGTTTTCTAAGCCTATCCTATCGTTTACTTCGTCATGCGGGCAGTAATGATGTTTAAATATGTATATTGTTTACAATATCAAATGTAAGTATGTATTTATATTATAAATATGATTTCAAAGCCTGCGGGCAGGCTTTTAGTTTTGTATCCTTGAACTAAAAGACTAGCAAGGCTCGTTTTTCGTTTAGTAGTATTTCTCCTGCTCTGTTTTTATCCCACATTGTACGCGTTGTTCCTTGCAACACCTTTCATTCTATACTCGTTTCTCACAATACCATCAATTTATTTTCGGAGGTGGTTGGTAACACACAGTTGTGGTATTGGGCACGAGTATTGTTGGTGTTTGTGGCAGACAATGCCGTATTGAAGATCTTCGACTTAAATGCTGTTTTTAGTCTAGACCTAGTTTCAATTTTATACCTCCTTTTCCTTGATAAAGCTCTTTATAATTGGATAGTCGTCTGAAGTTATTTAGGGTGTTGTTTGCATTTTCTTCGAGGAAACCTAGTGATTCTTATCATGTTGCGAAGTTAATGAATTTGAAACCGTTGTTTGCTTGCGTATCCCAGAGGTTCTGCTTTTCGATCACTCCGCCGTCTTTTGTGACAGCTACGATATAAGGTATACACGTCGAACTCTTTTCTTTTCATTCAGCGCTCCTCATATTTTCTTAGTCTAATATAAACTCTTACGATTCGCCTTTTCTTTATTTCCGCTTTATTCATCATCAGCCCTAACCGAGTATCATCGACTTACTCACACTTCTATCTCTAATTGCACTCAAAACCAATCCACTCTCTTTCGATCTACTCCAAATTAGAGAATATTTTTTCTGCAATTTCAAGGAATAGAGACTGACGAAAATGTCTAAATTCGATTAGCCAAAGCTTTTTACCCTTTTACGCAGGCAATATTTTCAAACCGTTTTACACAAAAGCCTCTCCTTTTTTAGACGTAATCACACCAATTCATCGAGGAGCTCGAAAAAGAATGGATATCTTGCTATAGTCTTTCTCTAACCAATTATACGCGCGATCAAATAGGTGCTGCTGTCGCTTTCTGTGGAATTAACTGAATTTATCGGTTTAGATTACGGTTACATCTTGAGTTGATGTAAACTAGCATTCTGCTCCAGATTATTTTCAATTTGATTCCAGTGCCTGAGACAAACTCCATTACACTGTAATGATTATACATCTTTTGTGAACATTACAATATTTATAATTCCTTCAGAATGAGAGTCTGCTACATAGGTGAAGAGTCCACATTTTTTTCAGCTTGGAGCATGCCTACATAATCTATTTTATTAAATCTATACGTTTCCAGTTTCAAAGTTCATATTTCTTTTATTTAGCTGACTGCAGAAAGCTTTCATGTTCAATACGAATCCATTGTTCTTCAAGATTTCAGTTTCTGTTTCGGTGGTTTCTATTCACTCTTTCAACCAGTGGATTTAGTCCCAAACCGCTCAGATAAGCACTAAGGCTGCTGCTACAATTACAATAGATATCCCTGATGTTGAAATGAGAAAAATTGACTGTCTATTGGCAGTCAGAGCATTTTTAATCTAAGATGGAGCTTAGATTCATACCCTAGTCTTCTTCGAATAAATGCACAAGAAAATGCAATGTCTACAGAAAGAAGATCCTGATCATCACATTGAGTGTAGCCTTTCCATTGATGACTCCCAAGCTCATGCGTAAAGTGTAACCCGTCAGCATAAGCTCTAATCAAATTATGTCACAAATGCAGATAAGTCATCTGAGCCAGTTGTAGACAACACGTGGGTTGTTGATCTAACCGCCTCACAATGCTTCAGTTGTTATCTGTTCTATGTCATTAACTCTGTCAATTTGTCTAACCTCCACCCTCTTCCAAGTTTTGGTAAGTTCCTTCTGAAAATAGTTTAAAATCCAGGTGCACCTATAAAATGATTCCAGATTGCAAAGCATCATTGGTATCATGACACCAAACTACGATCCCATTATTCAGACATCATCACCATCATCATCGTCATCATCACCAACACCGCCGCCGCTACTGCCACCACTACCATCAGCATCGTCATCGTCATCCTGTGCTTCCTTGTTCTCGTTTTCGTCAACGATAGGTGCACGAAGCTGGTGATAATGCTGCTGCTGCTGCTGATGATGATGCTGGGTGCATCACGCCCCAATATTCGAGTACGACTACTATCATATACAAGTATGTACATCGTATGTCTGCATCGGTAGTGAGCCCGATGCCAAAACTATAAAACGAGCAGAAATTCATTGGCGGCATGCATCCCAATTCCCGAGCTCTTCACCATTTCACCATACAACTCCTCCTCCTCCTCCACCTCCTTCTGCTGGGCTTCCACTATGCAAATAAACGCGGCACACTGCAATCGTGCTGTTCCTCCTCCAGATGCACCTCGCTCTAGGAATAAATGTGTGCTATTCTCTCTGGGGGCTTGAGGATGGACGTTAATAGTTTTGCCACTTGTTGCGCTTCAATGGGATTGCTCTGTTTGTCAGTGAGATGCCGTCGCATGCCGAGTGTGCTCTGACTCCCATCTCCCGTCGCTAATCTCCGATCATTGGGTGGTTCTAGTTGTAGTTAGCTATGGAATAGCTCAACGGACATAAAGCCGCAATAGAGACTACCTCATTCCCTTCACCCGGGCATATAGACCGGGTACAACTGCAGTTTAGAGTTTTAGATTTGTGTGTCATGACAAATGCAAAATCTGGAGCACGAATAATGCCCACGCCTGTGTAGCACGGATAGATAGAAGACCCATTCGTATGCTCGTATTGTCAGTGTGTGTATCTATGTACGAGTATACTCGTATTAACTTATGTCAGCGCTATTCTGTCGTGCTCTGGGCTTGCGACTCAGTCTCTGGGCTCTCGTGGCAGTGCAAATTCAATTTCGGAATTGTTATGAAAACCAACATATGTGACGTCACCAGATTGGATTTAGACTTCCAGAAGAGGATATTCTATTTGGAGTTAGCTATCACCTACTATCAGTTTGAGTTTCATTGAGGTTTCAGTTTTGTTGTAGCGGATGCCAGGCAGGCAGTTGGTCGGGGATTTGTGGTGATGTTGCTGCTCTCGATGGTGGCTGGCTTTTAATTCATTCATAGATTGGCATTTGTGTTTTGGCCTACTAACATGTGATGCTGGAATTGGATACCCTTACCAATTCTACAGGCGCGTGTGTAGGTACGATGATGTTGTTTAGAGGACTAGGACAATAATTGTTTGTGGAATTAGGTGAAAGTAGAGTATAGTTCATTGATTCAAAATTTCAATGGAGCATAGAATATGAATGGGAAGCTTAGTGCGTTGCTTATGGATAACTCATTGCCTGAATGTGAAATTCTGACAGGGTATGACGATGGGTGGCGAAATTAGAAAACCCTCTTGATAGCAGGTTTTCGATTAAACTTTGACCTAGATTTGTCGAATATTTAGTTCACATATTTTAGTCATTTGTGTAGGATGACCCATTTAAATTCATTTAATGGACTTGAGAAGCCCCAACTCGTCTTTCTCAGTTAGTTGTGTATACGAACTTTTATGTCATTGCTCAATTTCTTCATTGTGTTTTCTTTGTGGCCAACGTTTTATGAAAGACCCGGGAAAGACTTCAAGGTCATCATGGACACCGAAGTAGAAACCAAAGCCATAACTGAGTTACACGACCAGATTGGTTGTGAGGAATCCATGAGCTGCGTTCCGTGTAAAAGGAAAATATTGTAATTTTCGAATACTTGCAAGTGAATCGCTTATACCATTAAGTTAATATGTATTTATTACCTTGGTACTTTGCACTTTCCCTGGTTCTTGCCATTACCTCATTTTAGTATTTAAGAATAACAACTTCTAATTCTTCTTAATTTTATCTTGAAAAATTCAGTATTTAGCAGGTGCCAAGTTTTTCCATGTTTGCATCACTAGAAGGAATGGAAAACTATGAAAAAATATTAAATTTTAAAATCTGAGTGAGCAACAGTACTCTCGATCTAACTCGATCGGTAACTCCTGATACTTGTTTGGAGGTCTGCATTAAGGTCTTCATAATAAGACAGCCCCCCATTTATATTGAATATATCGTGTCGTAAACACACGTTTTGCGAAATTAGAAATAACTCTTCGGTTATGCATCTAGTAAAGACAGATAAGCAAGTTGATTTATGGTGCGCAAGTCCATTGATTTCATTAATATCTTACTCCTCTTGGTTTCACTACTTATGTATCTGTAAATGTATGCACCTCGCAGCCAAATCGCAGAATGATTCAAATGGAAATCGGAAATCAACGAATCATAGATGAGTTCGCTGAAATCAGATCAGTCTCTTCAATTTCTGAAAATCTTATGTGAGATGGTTAAGATGAGTCCAATATTTCTAGTTGATCCCTCCCTTTCGAGGTGTTTTCTTAGGGACAGAAATTCAGCTCACTAATTCCTCTAATTGGAAGAGACTTGCCTTTTCCTATCGCATTTGACTAATTTTATCGATATCGTACTCTAAAATCATCTTAATTGAGTTTGGCATGATAAATCTCAAATAAACTCGGTGGGTCATCAAAGAGTTTTTGCATGCAGCTTTATCTACAAAATAAGATCCGAAAAAAGCGTGAAATTACGAGAAGTTCCATCGTCTACTTGCTTGGCTATAGTGCCGGAGAATGGACCTGCAGTGGCAAGAAAAATGTGAAATAGATGCATATATGACTTAGTTGGCCACTACCGTACATGGAATACAACTTCTCAAAGGTCCACTTAAATTGGATAAAGTATTTTCAACTAATGCCCGTTGTTAATGCCCGCCCTCGGTCATGTTTTTAGCCTTTAAATCTTCTGTATTTTTAAATAATTTTATTTATATTCATTTATTTTTTTTATTTTGTCTGTTTTGAAATATTTTCGCAACAACAATGTGCCCATGCCACACATTTAAACCTGCAAAAAATAAGTAAACAAAAACTTTAGCAAGTTACGCAATGTGCATAGTCACAAAACAACCCTTAAAGGCACACACAATGTACCTCCTCTGAGCCAGAAACTATTCTCGTTGCCATGTTCAAGACAAAAACCAACTACCCGACTACTAATCCCTAACAGCGTGGAAGGTTTACCCCCACTTCTTTACAATCTCTCTAAAATAAATACAAAAAAAAAAGAGTAAAAATCCCCACAAGCTACTATATTTCGATTTTGTCCCCCTGCGGCCTCCGTGTCATGACCCGCAAGTCAGTCAGCTTTGACGGCCACCCCATATATTGATGCATGCGTTGCATTCGATATCGTGCTTAAAACATCAACAATAACAACAACAACAAGGAAATTTGCAAATCAAACGCAGTACCAGTATGAGAAAAAACAAGAGTTTGTCCAAAGTATACACACATGCAAACGTACTGACACATTCTGTAGAACCTTTTGCAAACACAGAGGTAGAGAAAACAACTTTTTTCCACAACAATCTCCACCATAGTCACCACCCTTTCACGAAAAAAAAGTCTAACAAGGGTTGAACTCTGCCCTCTCGGCTCTGTATACAAAGGTACGTAGGTTCGAAGGTACGGACGGATACGTACTGCAACGCGCAACAAACTAGGTTCCGCAATTTAAGTTAGGAAAACGCAAGTTATGCGAAGTGGTAAGTTTAGGGGTTGTTTCGACTTTCGAATTGGCATTTCAGATGGCTGGCCTGGAATGGGGTGCAGAAGAACAGGGACCAAGTTATAGAATCGGGGCCCACTACGCGCTGTGTATGATATTAATAAATAGGTTGAGCAGCAAACATACACGCAATACACGAATATACCCTTCGCGCGTTCATACGTTACATACAAAATTGCCAACATATTCGTAGGTGCGTTGTTTGTTTTCCCAGTTCTGGACTGCTTTTTTTTTCTGCCCTCCCCTGCTCTCTTTTGTGTGCACCCCTTTTTGAAATTCCGTCACATGGAGGCGCACATATTAACCTCCCTTCCCGGTGTTAAGTAAAATTAATCCAACCATATAATGTTGTGGTAAATGATGAACACACTAGTACACACATAGTATCTTTACATACTTACGAATACCATATATAATAAAAAGCGCATAAATTTGCGTTGGATGCGTTGTGCGTTTCAATTTGGGTTGGGGTGGGTGAAAGGATCAGCCTAAAGATTGCCCGCTTGTATCTGTGAACGGCGGTGATAGGCATATGGGATAGGTGGAAAAATTTCGAGTTCTTGTGTTAGTGTTTTTTTTTTTTATATTTTTTATTGAAATCCCACAAATCGATAATTCGTCGGAGAGAATTTTCGTCCGCACAAAAAAAATGAAAATTTCATTCGACAGCAATAAATAAATGCTTTGTCTTTGAAATTGAATCGATTAACGGAGCAATCGAATTGATTTGAATCACAAAGCATTAATTTTCCACGCAGATACGAGGCATTGCAACCGCCTCCGGCCTGTTGAAGGGCGAACATGTGGAAGTTAATTGTGGTTTTGAATCTTCCATGATACTTTGGTATAATAGGGGAGCAGATTGTCTTCCTTAAAATTCTAATTTAAATAAAAGCAGTCGTAGTCAATGTGAAGCCTGTGTTTTTTTAGAAGCTATTGTAAATAACCTTCTATAATACACGACAATTTCAATTAAAAATCTTTAATTCGTTGTAGAGAATAATTCATGACAATATGTTTTGAATACGACTTCAGCGCATCTTATCAGATCAATTTTATGTCCCTTTTTCAAGAATTCTGGGCCCTATCCGTCCATATTTTCAAAGAAATAATCCCCGATTATTGTGCAGTAACGTTGGTCATTATCTGTAACACCATCTTTGGCCTAATTTTCGATCATATCGCGATTACCACACCAAACAGTGCACTTTTGTGGGTGTCATTGAGTGATATACGTCACTCTAGAAACAGCAGTTTCGCTTGTTCGCAATCTTATTGAGCTAAAATGAACCAGGTCGCTATAAATGATTTTTCGATAAAAATCAAGTATCAATATACCAAGTATCAATAGTATTAACACATAAGTCTACATATCAACACCTACTAGCTAAAGCCTGGGAGCTTAGTACTTGTGACTGAAGGTATAGTACTCAATCGAGACGTCATTAGCATCTACAGTCGAGAGAAGGGGAGAGAGTGCACTGAGGCATTTATTCTTCATCAGGATGGCGGCGAAGGAATCCCATATACGGATCAGCATCGGTGCTGTGCCCAGATTTATAGGGAACCTGAGATTTGTGTCGGGAACCTGAAGTAAATATGGCGGCGCAAGAGACCTGGATAGGTCAACGGCGGCTCTCATAATCTCAGCGAAATTACCGGCACCGGACTGTTTAAGCGGACCGTTTTATTAAAGACCTGGCTCTTCAGCTCAGAGATAACCAGCACACTTCGGATACATACAGACATAATGCTAACGACCCCAACAAACGTTTTAAGGACATAAATATCTGCTTTACGCATGGAATATTAGGACCTTTACAGACCACATGCTGTCGAAGCCACATGCTTGCGGAGCCCCTATACTGCTATAAAACAGATATCACACAATTTAAGAGAAGATGGGTATTGAAAAAAAGAATATGAAAAACTATGATATCTACTATGGCGACTGGTACAAAGAAAGAGGATGACACTTATTTGGATGTGAATTTGGCATTCGAGGAAGACTCATGGACAAGATCTAAACCTTTCGGCATGCAAAGGTCCCATAACTACTTTGCTACTTAGGTTTCCATAAAAACAAGAAAAACAAATATTTACGAGTATCATCAAAAAATTCTCCGTGAAGTTCAACACATTTTCGCATACGACTGAATCAATTTTCGAAGCACTTTTTCTATTTCGAAATGCGTTAACTTTTTCTTTCTTTTTACGCTTTTTCAGGGGACGAAAAGCGTTGACCTCGCAATTTATTTTGATTGTGCGGGAATAAAAAGAATTCATTGGGTGCAAAATCAGGGCTATACAGTGGATGACCCATCAATTCGATGTTTTGAGTGATCAAAAAGTCACCTGTTTGAGCCGACCTTTGAGAACTCGCATTGCCGTGGTGGAGAATGATCCATGTTCGGCTGTTGCTTTTCCTTATTTCACCAAAGGCTTTTGGAAAAAAAAATGGTTTTGTAACATTCCGAATTGATCGTTCTACTTTGCTGTAATGGCACGGAAGCGACATGTCCCGTTTTTCCGAAGAAACATGCGACCATTTTTGAGCGGTTGTCAAATTATGCATGCCTCAATTTCACGATAAGACACATGACAATCTTGTCCACACAGTTCCCGTACAGCTTCGATGTTTTCTGGCAGGAAAACCTATTTTGGATGATCTTCATGAAATTTATCCTAAAGCGAACGACGACCACTGTAGAATTCGGAAAGTCAGCGAAACACGGTGGCTTTATCGCCAAAATTGGAAGCGATTTGATCGACATACTGTTGTCGAAAATCTTCACGATTTAATTCCATTTTTTGGCTGAGATTAATTTTTCAAATCTCTGTATGAAACGCAAATAGCACTCGTATAATAAAACGTTGTGAGCACGTGTACCATGAAAAGCGTCAAACTTTAGGATGATGATGTATAAAAGTCAAATTCGGAGATATAAGCCTGATTTTCATTCGTGTCCCTACAGATTCTAGAAGACGATCTAGGTGGCCAACGCATGTGGAAGGGGACCACAAAATTTCTACACATATCTGCACATACACATTTTCCACTATCGGTTTCCCAGCATTGCGAGGCGTGTATTAAATGTAAACTATCGTCATTTATTTAAAGTCTAAGCGGAATTTTTCTGTCACAAAATACTGCAGAGATTCCACACCATGTATGCCATTCCATACTGGCTCTATGCGCGACATTTGTCATCGCAATTTCGTTGTTGGTTCACGACAGAACCCAAGTATTCAAATTGTTCGCACTTTGTCACGACGATGGCAGGAATTGGTAAGAAATGGAAATGATTCGTTACCCGTTACCGTTAACTTTCTTCGAAAGTTGTTTCCAAGTCGATGAAGACTGCATGCAGGTCCTTCGAACCTTCGCGGTATTTTTCCATCGTTGAATCGCGTAATACGTCGACGTGCCTTCCACAAAGCTACATTGACTACCATGGAATATAATTATATTGCCTTGTCGGCTGTCTAGAACTTTCATATATTTTCACAGTATACAATTTCAACGATCGTAAATTGTTGCATTAATACAGTGAAACAAGAAAGCTTTCCCTTTACTGATTAGGCACTTGATCGCCTCTCATCATTTTATTGAACAAAGTTACCAACCATTTAAACCTCGCCCTACTGCATGCACGGCTTCGGCCCATTCTTTTAGCGACTTCTATTAAATCGGTGGTTTCAATGAACAACTTGGATCTTATTATCAAAAAATCTAAGATTTGTGTAAAGCCTTAATCACTCATGCGAGTGCGACATTGAACATTGACCTCAATCAGTTAATAAAGTTGCTGGATTCAGACCACCAACCCAACTAAGTCAATCTCACTGTACACTCGTTTATTGTTGAAAAGTAAACTGAATGTCAGTGGAAGAACTTATCTCTCGATTAAATTAGATGACATCCTGTCACATCGCTTAAATCCTTTTCTAACATCAAAATTCCTGTGCGGTTATGCCGTTAAGCACTTATTTATCAACACCCCGACCTCCCAGAGACATGAAAGTGTCTGCAAGAGACAGTCACGCAACCTCCAGTATGATATATTGTACAAAGCTTCGTACAATCTGAGAACTGGGGTTAAGATTCGGAAGCTCTTTTAACAGGAGCATTGTTGTCCATGGGCCGAAACCAATATATACTACCAATATTGATCATCATCATCATCGTTTACAGCAGCAGTCATCCTTTAAGATTTCAGCTATGTATCTTATCTGTACAGGTTTGACGTCCTTGGCATTTAATTTTTAGCCCGTGGTAAAATATGGCATCAATCATCCGTTTCTCTTGCTTCGGAATTATGTTCTTTGCTCGAATAGTCAAACAGAAAGATTTCTGGGGAAGTTTTAGCAATCGCATATGATTGTAGCAGCTATAGCAAATGTCGTTACCAGCAATAGGATATGGGAATGTTTTGATATCCAGAATACTGAAGCTGTTGCAAGTAACGAGGCAGCTGTGTAAGGACAATATTACCTGAAAAGTAGGCTAGGTTGAAATCCAGTTTCACTCTGATCACATTAAGGGCTCACGCGACATCATCTTCTTTCCAAGACTGTAATTTGAGCTCTAAATATGAGTTATTCCTATAAGACACACTGTAGATGGTATTTTCGAGACTCTTAGGTTTACAAGACGTGATCGGCATTCAAAAATATTTTCGAAGATCTTCTAATCAATGATTTAAAATCAATGAAACTTCAGTCTAACGGCCTGCGCCATTAGATATAGAATTTTAATAGATATTAGTGGGCCCTACTAATGGCATGATTCGCGAGTTATGATTCTCTTGGATTACGCTCCACACTCAGCACTCGTAAACCACACCACCCGTGGGACCGCCGGTAGGTATTGTAATTCTTCGTGAGAATGGTTAGCAATTGTGCTGCATTCTCCGAGGTTTCGTCTTGAGCTTTTTTCAACTCTTCGCAGCTCGTTCTGCAAATGCACTATAAATTAACAAATCTTTATTTAGTCATCCTCTCATCCCGTCATATGACCTAGGAGGTCAAATGGTAGTTACAATCCGCTCTTGCTGTCGTTGTCCATAATTCAGTGGGGGATTAGCTTGTCACATCACTAAAGATTTGCCCTCTTATTTTAATATTCTGGTCTTCCTGCCAGTTGCGGAGTTGCATACGGTGCCCTTTGTGCACCTCATTCGTAAAGATGTCAACGGAGATTATTCCGGCTAGCACATAGGCTGCTTCGTCCAAAATTGCCTGTACGATTACGATAGATTTTTGTCAACTCTTTCATAGCTGATGCAATCCCCCCAGACCGGGGCAGCGTATAGAAGGACCAAACTGTCACCAATGTTCAGAACTATCTGTAAGAGTGCTGTCCTCATCAATGATGCTGGTGTATTTCACGTGGATCTTGAAGCGCAGGCTGTTATCGAGCATCACTGCAAGGCATTGTAGGGACTCGTTCGAACTGATTATTTAGTTTCCGGGCCGTAAGTTCGTATACCCCGCACTCTTGCACCTGATTATTAGGACAGCCTCAGTCTTGTGATCAACGAGTTCTAGAACGGATTCCAATTAATTTCTAATGCCAAATTTGATTAAGTAAATGACAGGAATGGTAGCTAACATATCGCCTAGTTGAAAGCCGTCAGTACTCTACCCTGTATCCATCAATCCACACTAAGGTACCCCATCGGAATAAAGGTTTAAAATAAAGAGGATATAACCAACTTAAATTAGAATTATGTAATTTAAAGCTTGAAAATGTACTCGTAAGACAACTCAATTAGTTTGCTAAAAATTCAAAGAATTTCCAGCTGTTTATCATTTACACTTTGGACGTTGAGAACCCACACTACCCCATTTGTGTTACCGGTTACAGTAATCTGTCACATCCTTTGTTAAACCTAATAATTCATCTTTGATGTGACTCAAGGCAGCCAATTTGGGCTATTATTTTTCCTGATCTAGGTATATGAGTATAAACGATTGCATTGCATAGTCCTGCACAGAACATGTCCTTACAAATGCTATTTATTGGAAATGAGTCATTAAATTTGTAAGATTATACAGATCCGTATAGTTGAATAAATACGTTGTTAACTGCTACAGTAATTGGATATGTTTTCTCAGAATACTGACGTCATACTTACTAAGAACTGTTTTGGAATTGCTCAGATTCTGTGCCCTATTTCGTTGATTGATTTTTTTAAATTTCACAAAAACTTCCGGATGTGATTCTCAATTTAAAAAAAGTCCATTCAACGATCACGTTTTACTTTTTAATTTTATAAAGCAAGACTTCACCAGTAAACATTCAACCTTCACAACTACGTCGGTCGTCCAATAACCGACAAACTGAAGTCAAAATGTCTGTGGTATTAATCTAACTGATAAGATTGCCAATGCTAATCACACAGACATACGTCACTTTATTTCCATAGAACGAAAAATTATAAAATTTTCCCATTTCATATTTAAAGTCGCCTGACAACGCGACTGTTTTAAAAGTAGTGTTATCGAAGTATCACTTGTTCTTTACCGCGTCCAACCACATTACGTCATTACATTGACTCTATCAAAATTGCGTTGATTATCGCAAACTTGTGCAATGGAGATGCGGAATTTCCAGAAGTCAACGTTAGATTTTGGGAGCTTATTAGGGAAACAATTTTATTTTTAATTAGATTTTTAAAAAAAATCTATTTTATGAATAATTCATTCCGAATTTGAGGAGCGATTTAAAAGGTTATCAGTCATTTAGACAGTTTAAATTTGTTAGTTGCAATAGGAATGTAGCTTTGAATTAATTATTTATCAATGAAACGAGACAAGCGACCTAAGGTTATTCTAAAAATAAATATGATTTTTTAATTTTTGATTTTTTCCATACCATGCACGCGTTTTTCTTTTGAAATTCTTCAAGCCCTCGAAGAACGAAAAGCGACAACAACGGCTGCACACAATCGATTTTGGATCTCTATAACGTAACAGGTGGTTCGAAAAGTCCCGAGATCGATACATGTATAAAAACATAATCAACATAGCTTTCTTCTGAAGGAGAAGGCAAAATACGTGTGCGCTGGACTGTTGGGTCAAAATGGGTTAAACAATGACATCGAGTCCAACTACACCATCTCTAAACATATTCAACCGTACGGCCATAAAAGCACTGCGCAATTGTGTTGAGCGACACCAGAATGTGTGTATTTGGCAGAGAAAACCTAACCTGGGATGATGAATGAAGCGGCTTGAATTATATCAGGAGTGTTTTCGGAGAGATTCCAGCAATCGAACATTTTTTGAAGGGTACCCACAACGAAAACAATGCGAAAGGATCGTCATTAATGTCAGCTCATGTCGGTAGAGTTTAAACAAGTTATCGAGCATATATGTAAATGAGTTGCGCTCAGGAAAGTTTACACAAGCTTAAAAAATGAAACACTGCAATGAGCAATCCCAGTTTACCGGAACGATATTCGACTCTCAAGTTAATGTAGCAGGCTTAAAAAATAAATTAGCGTAATAGCTGAATTTACGTTCTAGATGTGAAAATCAATAATACCAGCCCACACACACATGTATGTAGGCAAATTATGTTGCATTTAATTGCTGATCACGCAATTATATTTCCATGCATCCTTACAAAATGAGTGCGACTTTTAAAAAGTGTTTCGAAAGTGTTTTCTTATTAACGCACGCAAAAGGGCCGTAAATGAGTATTACTCGTAGGTCGGCAGCAACATACTCGTAGTTCCAAACATCACCGGCATTTGTGAGAAATTGGATAAAGAGGCATAAGGAATGCGGTAATGTCAATGATGGGTCAGGTAGAGGAACCAAAGCAAGCACATCCAGTAAGGACAATAAAGTAATTTGTGAATCTTTTTGGGAAACCCCACAAAGTCTGAGAAGGAAAAATCCATCAATAGAATACCATGCCGTTTGGCAGAATCTGACATCAGAAACAGGACTACCAAACTTAAACCGCTACTGACCTAAATACATTGAAAATAGACCAAGTTGGGCAATGCACAAGTATTTAGAATTTAGTTTATAATTATTGAAAGAAAGCCTGGACACAAAAAGGTGAACATTTTCTGCAACGCACCGTAAAACAGCCAGCAAAATTTCATGTTTATGGATGCTTCTCAGCCCAAGGATTCGGAATGTTAATACTCGTAGTATTCACACAAAACCTCGGTGCACAATTTATACTAAAATTATACCATAAGGATTTGCTAAAGTCTGCCGAATCTCTGTATGGACCAAAAAAATAAGGAGTGGATTTTGCAAGACGATAACGATCCAAAACAACGAGGAAAATGGTATGGAGACGTTAGATTGGCCGTCCCAAAGTCTTGATGTGAATCCAATAGGAAATGTGTGATCCCTAATGTGCTCATTAGGCTTAAGAGAAAAAAAATAGCTACGATAAAATAATTTGCGTGGGTTTTGAAGCAAATTTGAAGAGGCCTAAGTTTAGAATATGCACACAAATTACAAGTAAGTGAAAGTTTCACTAGACGATGTCAAGCAATTGTAAATAATAATGGTGACTGGTCTCCCTGCTAATATAATTGGGCAATTCATTTTAATATACATATACTTTAATAAAAAAAAATGATTTAATAAAATTTTGACATTTTTCATTGGTTTTTGAGACGCGCATTTTTTTTGAACATATTGTAAATGGTAGTCACTGACAGTGGGTTTATGACAGGTTATATGATTTACTTCTCACTCTGGACTTAACTGATTTGATGCTTATCGGAGATCTCGATGGAAGAATAGGAATTTCTCAAAACAATTTTGTATGCAGATGCAAAACACCAGATATGAATCTAATCCGTAGATTTGAAGATGAAATTTGCGACTGTTCTTTTTTTAAATGTTAGCTTTGAAGGAGATTGTTATGGAGAGTACACATTTATGCGAGGAGCAGCATGTTCGGTAATTGATTACTGTCCCGTATCATCTCTGGACATTAGAACTCGCTATTAACAGCTACCGAGTAGGTGGAGAAATATTTTCAGACCATACATATGTTTCTTGAAATTGATTGGATGCAAAGTATCGAGTATTGATAATGTACGAGTCAGGAAAGTTGTAACCCTCCTTCCATAATTATCCTGGAATGATGGAAACCCCAAAATATGCTAAAATAACTTGAATGCTGAGCTCGAAAAACTGTGTACAAGCGAACACCTTGCCAAACATTGAGATATATAGACACAGACGTGAGGTATAGTTGAATATGCCGAGGCGGGTGTGCAACTGCTGGGGATAAATCGTTTGCTTTTGTGAAAATTTTAAGATTATATAACACTGTCATTTTCAAAAAAATCCTATTCTACAGCGGATAAAGACTTCAAACTTGCCTACTATATAAAGAAAGCCACGCTAGCGCAAAGGAACATTGATGTGAAAAACACTTCAAGTTCGTCGGCAGAATTTTGGAAGACGATACGATTCATAAACGGCCAAAAAACATGATTGGATTAAGTATAGAAACACCACTGCCTAAGGACCACTTTAATAAACTTCTTAACCAACCTAAAACTGCACCTTTCTTCCAATATACGACCCCCCTGTTTTTTGACGAGTATATGGATGTTCTCCCTACGTGAAGTGCAAGAGGCTATCAAAAATCTCAAACTGGTGACGACCGCATTAGAAACCAACCTGGCTTACGCCGGTCTAAACTCAGATCATGTAAGATTTAGAAAGTCGAACAGACTTAAATTTTAAATGGCTACACCTAAAATTATATCTTAATCCAACATCGAGGTCGCAATCTTTTTTATCAATATAAGTTCATATCAGTGATTGCAGCAGAATTTAATCGAATCTTTGAAAGTTTCAGAAAGGCGATATTCTTTCCTTTACATAAAATGGGGAATACAGCAATCCATCCAATTATAGCGGTACCATATATTTTTGTTAAATACCTCCGCCTAACTCTTTGGTACAATGATCTATAACAGACTATGGGGTTAAAGATAGTAAAATAATGCACGAACTTCAAGCCAGATTTAGAACGAATTATACGAGTAGACCAACTATTTACACTTGTTTAACATAGCCGAGCTTTATAAAAGGAAATACAAAAAGTTATATGCCTTTTTTGTGGACTTCCGAACACCCTTCGGTTCCATATCCCCCGAACCACTTTCTTACAAATTATATCGAATCGGAATCTTCAGTAAAATTATTAACATCCTTAACTCTATGTATGATATGATAACAACCAGGGGTGCATTTCAAGTGTGCTTCTCTTAATCTTATTCATTAACGACGTGGTAGAATCAGTAGGGAGTGGAATTGAGTTTAGCCGTAATAACATCCCTGCACTCATGTATGCGGATGACATCGTCTTCTTAGCCGATACAATAGATGGAATGCAGTTGATGATTAATAAACCTGAAGAGTACCGTAAAACCTGTAACTTGTTTATCAATTTGGAAAAGTCAAAGATTATGATATTTCGGAGTGGCGGTGGAAGATATTCTCGTAATGAAAAGTGAACTTACCAAGGAAATCGTATCGAAATAGTGCGGGAGTAAAAATATTTGGTAGTCTTTATTTTGACCAAATTATGTGAAGCTAAACGTGAAATTTCCTTAGTTTGTAAACCTTGTTTGTAAACATGTAAACCAAATTTCAAAGTTGAAAATATTTCGTACGATCTCCATACTTTTCTACAGTGCTCATGTGTGGGATTACTCCTCTTCTGAAGTTGTAGAATGATTTCTACGATATTTTTCAAAAAGAGACTAGATGTTCACCTCTGTTCTATGTTCTGTGGTATCTAATCATTAGCTAATGGTTGCCATCAAGTTATGTGCCCATATTCGGCGCATATGTTGCCGTTACTGAACAGTGGATATTTATAGACCATACCAACCCACAACCCATACAAATAAAACTTATCCTGTTTTATGACCAAGTTGTTATACGCAGAGACTACGATTTACTGTCACGATCTACTCCACGGTTGGAAGGTTGATCCTTTAGGTTTTCAGTCTGTCTGTTTGTTCGGCCGGGCTTATTTCGTGAGGAGTTGAACTGGTTACAAAGTGAATTATGTTGCAAGGTAAAGAATTCTATCGGCCATGAATGGGTCTGGCGTAATTCGTCTCTTTTTGCCGAAGTCTCAAAGGAAGTGCTCACGCTGTAAACATCGTATGTAGTTCGAGCCTTAGCTTTCGCTGCTTCAGCACCCTAATTATGTTCTTGTCCTAAGGGATCCTGCCCGACGGTGGTATATATGATGTCTTTGGAATTGAAGAGTCTGCAGTAATTCTGTGGTTGTTCTTTCAACTTTTCAGAACCGACAGGATCTTTACTACATCTCTTATCAGATGTTTCCGTGGTCGTTCTTGCAAGGTTTGGTTCGGGTTTTACTGCATTTGACCTTCTATGAGAATTTCCGAACCACATTTTTACAAAAGCATACATATGTACATGCATCGATCGTTGTAACTTCGCATTTTTAGACTTCCACCTCACCTTCACTTTTGGAGAAACTTTTATTCGGAGTTTCTCCTCTGCTGAAAGGTGTCAACATGTCCACAGCAACGATATGTCCATTGGACGATATGTCCATTCATTGTCGAACAATGTATTTCTTATTTTTGATCGCTTTTTGTAAGTGATGTCATTTTCTGATGGCCTCTTTGCAACTTCGCCACTAAGCCGCTGAACTTCGTGCTGGTTGTGCTAGGTTTGGGTCGAACCTTTATGCAGCATTTCCTCTGTGCTGTACTGTCAATCGTGCCTCTTCTACTACTAGGTAGAAGTCAAAAACAATGTTGATCAGACTTTAGTTCATTTTTGATCCTGACGATTGATAATCTCATATCCCGTGGATGTATTTGGCAACATTAACGGCGACGATAATGGCCGCAAAACCAATGACTCCAACTCTTTCTCACAACATTATTCGCAGAACTCGCTCAAGCATTATTTTTCGAAAGTGAGTTCCAAAGCAATCTGCTGTGTGACTCTTGCTACAATGTTGTAGTACTTAACGCCATCATTAATCTGCTGCTCTATCTTCCTGTTGGTAAAATAGTTTGTGACTTACTTCAGCAGGATCTATGCTACACCCCTTCTGACATGTTTTTATTAAATAAATCACCAGGTGTTATGCCGATAATAGAAGACGTTCCGGGTGCACGCTTCTTTTTTCAAACCAACTGTTGAAGTTTTGTAGGGAAAAGTCCGTTCTCTATGCATGCTTCCTTCAATTCTTCACCATGATTTCAGGGAAGATTCCCGTGCACTAAATACATGGTATTTTGGTTATATATGCTCAATTTGGGGACCTATTGCAATTCAATTGCGGAATCCTAATTTGGTTATGGAACTCTGCGATTGTTGATGGTAAATGGGATATAATTGTCCATTTTTACAGAAGACAATATAATTGCTGTAAGCAACCACATAGCAGATCGTAGAAACCACAACTTTATTTCCGCTTCAGCTAATAAACGTCTTAAGTTAGAGCGGTCTTTACCCATCTGACTCCAGTTGCAAACCCCAAGACGATTAAAGTCCCTTCCACTTCTGCACCCCACTTTAAATGAAAAAAAGCACATCAATTGTAATATTTCTCTCCTGTCATCGACTCTATCATACAGATCGGCATTTAATGCTGATTATAAGGGCCCTTACAAGAGAGGATACACGATCGGCAAATGTTCAGGCGGTTTGCTTGCTAGACTGAAAGTAACTTTAGCCATTCCGATCTATGTGCTATATGTATATGCAGTTGTCTTTCAGTATATTGGAATTCCATTGGCCCACATGGGCCACAGCATCTCACAGTAGATACGTCAGAAACGTTTTCAGGCCTAACAAAACCGACTCAAGTTCGATCAGAAAAAAAGAAGAAAAATACTTAATAATCTTATTTACAATGTCGGTGAAGTACCTATAAAAGGATAATTTGAGACTGAGTACATTCCACAAAACACATAGAACAAGGTTGCTCTGATTGCGTTATATAAAAACTACCCCAGCACAAGTCCTTTTTCGAGTTGCTCTTCGGTTGTCTCAAGCAACTATCACCGACAGGTTACGAATTTAACACTTGAACATATTTAAAGCGTGTTACCCTTCACATCAACTGTATGAATACTCGTCACAGCTTGTATCCTGTTTATTTATTTTTTTTTTTTTGCTGTTTCGTATACCATATTGACATACGCACTATTGACGTGTTACTCCCGCTCCATCCAGACAGGAGCCGCAGAAAAAAATAAAAAATAAAAAATCGAATGTATGTACTTGTACATGCGGCAAAATGCACACCATCACAACGACGTGCATACGTAAAACCTGCGTTCGTTTCGTGCATCTGTTATACTGACATAATCATAACGGCGCCTTTAAAGCCTCATTCTGCTGCTCCCCGACTCTTGACAGCAACGCATTGGGAACAAAAAAAAAAAAAAAAAGCACCGAACCCAAACGAACCAATTCCTAGGAACTACACAGGAGCAGGTAGTGCGAATAGTAGGATAGCACCAGGAGTAGCACATGGTTAAGGTCAATGGCCCCACCAAGATACTCCAAGATTAAAATTTAAGCGCATTTAATTAGGGTTGATTTAACTCACCCTCCTTTGCTCCTTCGACAAAACAGCCGAGAGAAGTCGATGATTTATGTCTGCATATAAGGAAAAACCACGTCAGCTCTACGTGTAGTATGCACGCGCGTGTATAACACCAGTCACACATATTAAATGCAAAATAAGAACCAACTCCACCAACATAATCCTATTGCACTCCATGCGGTATGTGTATATGAATGTACATATGTATAAAGTTCTCCCTTTCCACACATGTGGACGCACATGAATGTTTTCTACCCCCTTACATACTAGGGCTGACGGTCGAAAGGTTATCGGTTTGATGCACCACCAACAACCTCAGTGGACGGGTAGTAAATGTAGGGATGGCAAGGAGACAACTACCAAACGAAAAAATCTGATACCCATCATTGCCACCCCCCATAGAGTTCATGCTTCCTAGATTGGGGTGATGCGTGCGGGGCTATTATATTTGGATGAATATACAGTGCTGGGCCATATCCGTATGTATTTGTGCAACGAAGGTACGAGTAACTATCTACGCGCGTCATTTTCCACACAAGTCATACGCATAATGCTCACAAAAAGGATTAAATGGCGCACACATGCCACTCAGATATACTCGTAGTTTGTGGCCAAAAGAATTTTTCCAACCATCATCACCATCGTACGATATTTGCTTCTGCCCCAGATACGGATACGTTCATGGTACACTCGAACATATGTGTATCGAAGACTGCCGCATATACATATGTAGAGGTACAAGTTGGGCCTGACCCTTCCACATTGTAGAATTCTCGTTGGCAACGGTGGTTGTCGCGTCGTTGTCGACAACTTGCCCTACCTCTAAACTAAGCACATTACCACTTGCCAGCACTTGCCACTTGCTATTTGAGACACGATTGCCACCCGAATGTGTGTTCCCATACTTGTACTTTGTGTGCAGCAAGAAGATACTTTTCTATGGATAGTTGGGTGTCTCAGTAAGGAGATGGCTGGGTTTAGGGGCCGAAACAAAAAATCAAAACTTCACCACTAAATGATGTCCAAGAGTTTGTATCCCTAGTTTAAAATAAAACTAAAGGTCTTCACCCGTTTTTTTGACAGGAGGTGGGTGATCTTAATAAGTGACATAGAGTGGGTATATGTATAATATGTGACGGAGGGTGGGTATCTTTCAAAGAGAAAATGGGTGTCTTTGTCATAAGGTGACTTTAAGACTTTCAAAATGGGTGGTATTGCTATCAAAAAGGATGTCATTTATAGGAGCTTCCCTTGTGGTATACATACTCGTATATTGAAATAAACTTGTGTTTCTTGAGGAACTATTTCGGTCACTAAGGCGGCGCAAAGGCGTAGGCGTAAACGTTTTTCCTCAGAGGGGGATGTTACAGACACCATAACATGCTTTGCGAAGAAATTAGCTATGCGTATAAACAAGGATTTAAATTGACACGGAAAGCAATTCCTCTGGTCGAATTGGAGCCTTTAAATTCTCTATGATGTCATAAAATGCAAATTTGTACTTTCAATGTGAATGTGAGTAGTACTCGTAGATACATTCTTGTGTGGGGGAAAATGGCTTTAAGAGTATCTATTGTGGTTAAGTAAGGTCGATAGAGGGTGTTCTATGAATTGATTACATTTCAATGTGAATTTGAGTTGCTGTTGGAGATGGGTTCGGGGGCGTTCAAAAAGATAAGCTGATGTAATAATAGTGACACATAAATCATACACATTCTTAAGGTCTTCCCAGTGCAAAGCCATTCAAAACCACCTTTTGAGTGTGTTTTGGAGAGAGGGTCTAGAATTGTTATTCTATGATAACTCCGTCGGAAATACTGCAGCGGACAAAAATGTCTCTGAGCACCAATGGGACCTTAGTAAAATTTCCCCAAGAAACAAGTTATCTGCGAACAGAGTAAAATGCACAAGGCGGCACTTACTCTTTTTGAGGATTTAAAAGGGAGTTACAAATCCTTATTCTCACTTATTGCGAGTGTCCCAGAAAGAGCACTGAAACTTAGGGCCAAGTACTCGTATATGATCTGTGACATACTATATAGACATGATCTGAGAAATCACAACAGCATCGACGATAGAAACAGAACCCTCACGTTCTGGGTTACCCAAACGCTTGACACATTCGTAGAAGGAGGCCAAACGGGCACCCAAGTAGGCTGGTAATCAGAGTCGGCAGGGATTTCAACAACCTGAAATTTCACGAAGAGCAAATTTAGAAAAACAGCGCATGTACGGGAATCGCGTGCTCTACGAGCAAAAAAGAAGACAAGAACATAGGCTCTTCAGAAGATAGAAGAAAGAGCACGAGGAGCGCTTAACCGAGCCCTTACAGGTGCTAATAGAAGAATTAAGTTTGGAAACTCTATCAAAACATAAAAAGAGCATGCCAAAGCTGTAACGCACGAACAGAAATCTAAAAGGATAGAGAAGGAGACCTCAAATAAGAACCACAATCGGTGCTGTGATTCTGAAAAGATTATTTCTGCAGACTGTTAAACAGTGATGACGAACAATATCCAACTATTAGGCGGAATGAACTACTAAATCAAAATGAAGTCAGGACAGCAATTTCTAAGCTCAAGTCAAACAAGATCAGAAATTGCTGATAATATATGAAGCATACATCAACTCATCTCCAAATGGAATGGAATCTCCACATTGTTTGTCCGATCCTAAAGAAGGCAGATCTCCTGAATTGTGTCAACTACAGGAGAACAAATTCAACATCTCATATAAAATCCTGTCTGCCCTTCGTTAACAATCTGACCGTGCAGTTTTAGGCGAGAAAAGTCCACCACAGATCAAATTTTTACTGATTTTATAATAAACTCAGGAATCTTAAATCGAGACCATCTCTATAGAGGCGAACTGCATAGAGCCATGTCTTATTTTGGCATCCCTACCGAGATCATTCGACTATGCAGGATGGCGAAGGGGAATCCATGCTACTCCGCCAAGGTCGGTTATGACAAAACCAAGGCCTTTAATGTCCGAAAAGGACTTAATCAAGGCGACTAGATGTCGTGTAATTTTTTCTTCATCGTTCCTGAGTTTTTGGGAACTCCTCACGATTTGCCGTAAAGTTTACACTGCACTGAAAAAGAATTACCTTGTTGTCAATAAGATTAGGTTTAGGTCCCACTTAGGTCCCTATATTTGGCACAATTCAGAGGGTCTTTCTTCTCAAACACTTTCAATGGCTCTGCCTAACAGAGGTATGTTGTATCATGTAAATCAAATACCAACGTTTTTTCATGGCTGTCGAGAAGAATTTAATTGCAGTGCCTTTCAAAAATTTCGACTGCAGCCACAGAAAAATTGCCCCTTTGCTAAAGGTTTTCGAAAATTCTTGCAGTAACAGCCATTTGATGTCGTTCACTCACATGTCTGAAGCTCAAGATTTCTTGCTTGAGTCTTCGTCTGATAGAAAATCGGTATCCCATCGGGATCTCCTTCTGAATGCTGAGCATTTCACCAAGTTTATCGGCTTAGATGGCCCAGACCTGTTGAGCGAATCGGTACCAATCCTAAGAGTAACAACGCACTAGATAAAGTGCCGAAAAAACAAATTAAGCATACCCAACTGGGATTTTACAAATAATTGCTTCGAGTGTTCCCAGAGCGTATTCTTTTAGGTGATCTTCACTCAAATCAGTTGATTTGCAAATACACTAAAGCCGTTTTATCAATCCTCACTCTTTCCAATGCTGGAAGTTGTTCATGGGATTAATTACCCGGTCATGTAAAAGATGTAAAACAACGAAGGATTTCTTTTGACGATTGGCCAAAATGCATGTAGCTCGGCAACAAGCAAATTTCAGCGCCATTTATGTAATGCGGTGGTATGGATCGGCTGAAAATCTATGACATATACGGTAACTGCTACAGAGGCTTTATCATCGTCTACATGAGTACAGTTTTGTTGTACGTGACACATCAAACCAAAAAGTCTAAAACTCCCGTCTCATGAGTAGGTGCCTTCTCACAATCCACATCAAGACTTGATCCGCCAACATTAGCCTAATATGCGCTAATGCCCCACAGAAGCAATAGGCAATGCTATCTAAGAATATGTCTACGAGCTTCTTGTTAAGACATTGATTTTAATGCCAAAGTGGAAAACAAGGACATATTTGGTAGTATAGTCGAAAGGCATGGTCTGCTGCAAATACGTACGGAAATTGACTTTGACGGTTTCCTCACTTTTCCTCCGAGGCTATATATAGGATATCTCAAATACTATAATAACGTAGAAATACTACGTATTACTACCTCTCGAGCTCTCCTGAATCTCTTCACAACCTATATTAAATATTGAAAATCATTGGCATCGTGATCAAAGAGCTAGATTATAAGGCGGGGATGACCCAAATTCGCTGTCTTTCAACCTGGGCGATGAAAAGTAAATCTTTCGTCCATCCTATCAAAATGAAGTAAAGATAGCATACGGTAGCATCGTGTTTCAAATTGAAAAGGAATGAAACCCTGAAAAGTGCGCCAACTTTAAGGCATCAGTCTCCTTAGAATCGCAAAGCAGGTTTTATCTGTCGTATAATGTAAACGCCTGAAACTTTTTGTCAGGAGTCTGACTGGCCCCTATTAGTAGGGTTCCTAGTAGGGTTCGGTAAGTATTCAGTTGAATCACCACCATTCTAAACCCGATCTACTTGGAGGGACAAAATAGCAGAACAATATTACGCCTAAAGAGGTGCGCTCAAGGGCAAAGAGACCTCAACCATCGCCACTGGAGGTAGTTGGAATAAAACTTCGCAAACTGAAGAGGTTAATTGCTTGAGCTCCAAGTCTGCCCTGGACTGTTCGGTCCATCCGTCTTTTTATCTACTGAGAATGGTCCTGAGCGATTATTTTATTCAATATTTCGATCTTTCCAAGTTTGCCTTATATATTATAACTTTCTCTGAAACTGTATTAGGTTTACTGTAACATAATATCATCAAATCATCGCATCTAGTTTGCACTGCAAAGTCACTTATTGAACCATTCTGGATATTCCCTCAGAATTCTCACTGGCGGTTTGTTTGTTTGTTTCTTTTTATTTCGAATTTTGTTGTAAGAAGATGGTTGTCAGAGATAATTGTAAGATCTGTTGTGATTTTAATTATTCAATACTCGTATATTATGGGTTACCAAGTCTTCCAATGACTTATACCCCTGTGGGTTCTAGAGATCTAAAACTTGATGCTGATTACCACATTTCTAAAGTTTAAAAATCAATCAATTTCCAATTGATTTTCAATATTATGTTGCTGATTGTATTATGGTAGATTATGTTTCCCTTGATCCTTTATATAAAGTGACTAGTAACGATTTTTGTAACGTTTCCTTTCTGATTCTTGTATCGTTATTCGGCTTCGGGGAAACTATTTTCACTTATTATTTATTATTTGCAAAAACGCGTTTGCATCATCTTTTAGATGGAATTCCATAGGAGACTATTCTTAGACCACGAGTTTTAATTCTTATAAATACTTTTATAAACTCTAACTGCGTAGTTGTCTTGTACTGAATTTATTTTATTTATTAATTTTAGGCTTAGAACGGCTTGCTGAGGAGCTGATGGGACGCAGGAAATGGAAGCAATATCAAGAAGCTTTAACGCGTTCCCAATTAAGTGCAGATATTACAAATCTGGATCAAACCGATATCATAAGTAAATCTTTCTTCCAAAACACATTTCTGCTCAAATTAACAGCAAACATTTTTTGGACAGGTCAGAAATACGAAGCCGAACAAAAACTGGAGAAGATCAAGGAAAATTCACATCAACAGCAGCCGCCGCAACAACAACAGCAACCATTCGAAAACGACGTTCCAAAAATCAAAACCGAAGTTTTCGACGCGAACGAAAGAACTTTGAGTTCACCTCACATAAAAAGAGGTGCGTATAGACCATTCATTGCAAATGTTTTTTTTTTTCATTTTGTAGATATTTTTCTAAATATAATGTGTTTTGAAGAAAAATTATAATTATTATTATTATTATTTTTTTTTTTTAATAGAAAACTTCGAAAACAGTTCAGATATAACGGAGGGAGGGATTATAAAACTTAATAATAATACAACTACATCACATAGTATTCATAATAATAATAATTGTAAAAAGGATAAGGAGGAATTGCTGCCACCACCTACTACTACCCCAAGTCCGTCGCCACCACCACCAACACCCATCGATTGGAAACCGAATGAAAAGTGTAATTTTTGTGTTGACGGTAAACTCCTCACAGTGAACGAGAAGGGTGAATTAGTGGCTGAGTCAAGCCCGGCCTTGTCCGAGGCAGATCTCGCCAATAGAGTGAGTTTCCTTTTTTTGTCCTTACGTGTATTTCTTTCTTGTTCAACCTAAAATTGACAAAATATTTCTTGTTGCACTTTTGTTTTCTTTTTTTTTTCGAAATAGCCACCAGGGGATACGGATAGCGATTCCAGCGATAGTGTGGTACCAGATGCTAGAGCCAATGCGGGCAAAGCACTAACATCACGCCTAAGAGATTCATTTCCACCGAATATGACCTCATTGGAGTCAATGGCAGCACAATGGAGTTTAATACCGTTTACTTATCCAAGTGAGTATTGTCCTTTATTTTGAAATTTGCTTAGGGAAGGAAATAACTGTTCTAATAGAAACAATTCATGCACGATTTAAGAGACTTATATTTAGGGTTACTAATTTACAAGATGGGATATCTTCGGATATCTGCTACTTAGCTTCGATTCCTTGCTTTATTTCGTTGAATTGAAAAGCAGTTGTTGGTTGAGGAGGATCGAAAAAATAAAACTGGATCACTAAATGCAATGACGATTTATTGAATATTTCTTCACTTACTTAAGCTGGCTGCTTTAAGTCACGCACGCCGAGCTGGTTGGGGTTACGCGCCACATAAAATGAGTTCTTAAACTACTACGCTGTTCCTCCGCAGTGGATTCGAAAATTATTCAAAAATAAATGCCCTACTACTGGACGCAGGCAGAAACAACGTTGGTTGGAGTCCTGAAAAACTCTGCTCTGAGCCTTGCCTACAAGCTGATCGGCGATTTCATTTCCCGTGATTTTCCGAAGAAGATAAGTACTTGGGTGTTCTCCTGAATAACAAACTTCTATGGACTAAATATATTACCTCGAAAGCCTCTAAGGCGCTGTCGGCCTTCTGGCAATTCAAAGTAGCTGTTTGCAAGACATGGGCGCTGGTGTCTTTCTACTCAAGATTACGACAACCTTAGATCTTCGATAGGAAAACTTGCGTCTGACTTCCAAGTGGAGATATACGCAATCGTGATGGGAACGAATTATATTGTGAAGAACCGGTTTAGGAACGAAGCTTTTGCATCTTTAGTGACAGCCAAGCTGCGCTTAGAGCATTGCTAAACCCTCTTACGACTTGCAAGTTAGTTCCAGAATGCAAAACATCATTGAACGAAGTTGGAAGACTGAATTCGTTGAGTCTTGTCTGGGTCACATTGGGATCACGAGAAATGAAATCGCCGATGAACATGCTAGACAAACCTCAGAAGAGAGTTTTTCTGGAATCGAAGCTACGTATTGTCTGGTGCGTCGTCATTTAGGGCTTGCATTGATAGTTGGGTTTCATATGAGTACAACTGCAGATGGCATGACTCCCCAGGTTGCAGGTGGACCAATCGAAATTAGCGGCCTTCTTACTGTCCCCCAGTAGGTTATTATATGGCATCGTGACGTGCACTACACTTTTGCTAAGCACTTAAATTGTGCTGGGCATAAGTGCTACAACATCCTGCGACGTTTGCTGTGAAAGTGATGACAACACCTCGGAGCAGTATCTCTGCGAGAGTTTGGCTTACGCTCGCATCAAACTGCACGTACTCAGCGCTTATGTAGTGGGTGCTGCTACTATAGGCACTTTATTACTGAAACATGTATTAAGTGTCATTTTTCTAAGAAAAAAAAAACCTGAAAGGCATTTTTTGGGAATGGTTGCCTGGGCTAGCGAATCTTAAGTTGTTTTCAATAGGTATCACACTTTGTCTGAAAGTTATAAAAAATTATTCGTCAGAATAAAAGGCCGCTGATACTTTAGTTAGCATACACAATGTCATATAATGTAATTCCGTTCAGGAGTTCCGGATTTTGAACTTCGTGCACTCAATCAGACTCATAATATCTTCATCGCTCATTGATCATTAACAGCCACCTTACAGGCAACTTTATGACTGTGCTATCTCCCTAATAAAGATTGTTTATATAATATATATCTTGATATACATTCTCATTAGTCCTCTTTAACATCAATCATTTTACAACTTCTGTTTTAGGTATACTTTACAATCTAAATCAGCATGTGAACTCGGCCACACCAACTACCTCAGAGACATCGGGCGCCGCTATAAGTCCCTCACTTAAGGATTCTCCCAGTCCCAGTGATTTAACGGGTGAACAGCCATTAGATCTTAGTTCAAAACCATCACCAAATTCCTCAATTGTCGGAGATGCAAGGCATGTGCACAGGTAAGTTTTTTTCTTTTCTTGTACCCTAGTTGACTTTGGGGTATACTGAACATATAAATATATGTATTGGCCTTCCACAGGGTTCAGTACCAAATCCTCTACTTTTAACTTATTGGAAAACTACTAAATGAACATTAGAACCGCTTGGGTTGTAGTGATTTCACTTCCGGGTATAAGATGGAAGCAATATTCCCCGAAAATGTAATCTGAAATCGAAGATATTGCAATTTTGTACACTCGTACTTATGTCCTTAAAGAGTTATTTTTGAGGCTGACGTCGGTAACTAATTCAATTGAAGTTCCATAAAAGTCCAGAAAAATCTGTCCACGAAGTTGTAGACCCGGAAGTAGTAGACACTGTGGGTATAAGGACTGAGGAAGGAATATTTCCAAGAGATACTCGTAAAACAACTTCTAAGTGTTTGCAGTGTTTGTAGTGTTTGCTGAAAGTCCGTCGATGGAAGCACTACAAAACAGTGGTGCTGTTGCCAGAAATTCGAAGCACTTGAAAGATTCTGTGAACTAAAAATGTACATACAATTTATTAAAAGCCACCTTTTAGTGTTTACTCCTTATTTACATATGTACTATTGATTTAAACTGGTACACTCCAAGCAGCTTTTCTTTGGTCCTTAAACGACCTCGACCAAGTGTGTGTATTTAACATGCGATGCTAATGCTGCCAAATGAAATCCTTATACAGGTTTCATCTGCTGTTCTTTCTGGTTTTTTTTTTTCATTGCAATTTTCATAAATTTCTTTATGATAGACCAAGACGAAGACCAAGATAAAGGCGACAGACGAACGACGAAAGAGTCAGTCGAAGCAAGAGGGACTACACTAGAAGCAACAAAGAATGTGCTGATGATGATGTTGATGAAGGTGGTGGTGGTGGCGAAGCTATGGTTGCTGATGGAGAAAGGGGTGTTGAAAAGCAGAGCTGAGCTCCTTTCTACTAGTGGTATGCACTCGTGTTGGCTCTCAGACGGCCATATACGTTTATATACATATGCATATGAATGTAAATTAAGCCACTTTCACAAAAAAAAAACTTTTTATGAAAAAAATCCCTATAGAGTCTGAATGAAGGAGAAAACGTGTACGGAGAAGAGACAATATTTTTTTATTTCGTTGTTTTGCTGCAAAAACATTTGTCGCGCACTGATATAAGGTGATACGCCGAATAGAACGCAGCAGAGTATATACATACATACATCGTCTCATCATATTATATTCAGAGAGAGAAAATATCATCAACAGGGGTGTTAAAAAAATTGGAGACGAAGACGCAGATGGAGACAAATATAATGACTAGAAGTGCATTTGCGCGGAGAGTCGTTTTATAGTTTTTTTCACTATTTTGTTTAAATTTTCTAATTATATTTTGCTTCTATGCGATTTTAAGGAGACAGGTTGCTATTAATGCTATAATGTCTGTTTTTCCCCTCCCCACCCACCTACAGGGATTTAGAGGTTGGGAATTAAAAGGACAGTTAATATTGGCCATTTCGAAATACCATTAGAATTTTCCATTAGATGGTCGGGAAGAAAGAAAGTAAACTTAACTTCACTTGACTAGAGTAATTGGTATAATGACAAGCTTAAGGTGGAGAACGAGAAATCCTTGATTGCGGATCCAAAGTTGAACTATGTAACGTATATAATTACATCTAATGAAACTTTGCATTGCAACTGCGCCGCTGTTTTTCGGATCACCTCGTTAGTGGGACTAAGAGTTTGCTGGTGTTTTTGTACTTGAGTTACCTATCCAATTATTTTTCTCGCAGCGCTTAATATTCAACCAATAAAACTCCTCACCTAAGTGCGGTCTTTGACCAACTTAGAATTGGTTGAGGTCCCTTTTAATACTGCGCGCCACCTAAGGTACTGAAGTCTCCATTTGATGCGTTGTGCCTCTGTGGACGAATCGAAGACTCTTCGGGCCGTAACGTTTGTATCCACTTACTGCATATGGTATCTCAGGCAACGAACGTGCACCTTTTTTTTAAAAAGAAAAGAACTTAATACTCAAGAGGCTGCGACTACTCTTAAAATGGCGGAGCACGTGTAAAATTTTTCGGAAAATTTTAAAGAAAGATGTTTGGACTCAGTGGTTGTTTCGCTCTATGGGTGGCATCCAACATTTAATGGGGAGACTACATTATTAATGTAAACGGACTTGATGTTGTATTTAGGCAACCATGTCACGAGATTTTAGTTGCGTGAAAGAAAGTCTTTCGAACATGGCTGGTATTGAACCCCGAACCGTCCGATTGGGAAGCCAATACACTACCGTTTGAACCACGGCCACCCACATTCACATGGCGCACTTTTCTGATCAGGTCAAAGTTAAAATAGTTGTCGGTGCGGAAGGTTACTATAACTCCAGTGCGAATTGTACCGAAGAGCCCTTTTTTTTAAACACAAGACGGCCTACAGAGTATAACTTATGATATGAATGAGACTGAGATTCATAAGTGCGTCTAGAGCACCCAAACAGTGACGTATATGTGTACAAACTTATTCCATGAAAGAATTGATGCAATTGGGTTTTTCATGTCGTGTAGAACTAAACGAGCCTGCTGGGTGCCTCGGCTTGCCAAAAGCGATGAAAGTGAAGTGAGCAAAGCGATGAAAGTTTTCACCATTGAATGTTTAATCCAAAGAAGTTTGCTTTATATACTTATGTTTGTCAGCTAGGCAGCTTCCTACTCGTAGCAGTCTTTCAATCTAGCGAACCAGTCGTTAATTAAGTTTCCTGCGCTTCGGCTTTTACTCGTAGGTCAGGGTCAGGCTTAATTACTTACTCAGGTGGAGCTACAGTGTGAAATGAACACAGGCCTCAACCAACAAGCCTCCGCACTTCGAGTTGGTTTAGCTCGACATGCCCCAGCCATCTCAGACGTTAGATCCATAGACGCCTGACTAGACTGCCAATACAAACTAGACTGAAAATCACTCGCAATATCTATCTCTCGAAACGGTTAGGTGTTTCTTTAGCCATTATTTCACAAAATTCGAGTCCCTACGTCATAAAGCGGGATCGAGATGACAAGCGTCTTGTACGTATAAACAAATTAGGTCTCAAGACAGGGGATCTGTTACTCAAAGACAATACAGCGATTTGCGATTCAGATGTCGTTGCTGCTTGTAGATGTGGAGCCAAGTTAAACGAAATCCTTGATTACACCAAAGTAATCACTGTCAATGATGACATTCACCTCTCGGTGGTGTGCATCCTTTTCTGATAACTGTTAGATACGAGTACATTTTAGTCGTTTGCTGCTCATGAAAGCTGAAGTGGTAACTCGCAAGTACGAGTAATTGTGCGGACTTAAAAAACATCATGCCTCCTTTGTTGGCCACATGACGGTGCGTTCCCTTGTCTAAAAACTTTGTTGGCATTGGAGGTCTCGGTTAATTGATTACCGACCATGATGAAGTAGTATCATCAAAATCTGAAACGTCCGAGTTTTTTCCAAGTGTGAGAATTTGTTTGATGATTGCTTTTGATTGCATAAAACCGCACCAACTAGGTTGGTTGTTCATGAATGGTTTCAGATGAAAAGATCTTTTAGGATATATTTTGAAAACTTATTCTCTTATGGTTGGTACAGTCTTCCTTCTTGTGAATCGGGCAAATTATGCTGAGATTTGATGTTTCTATCTTAAATTCGTTTATGTCAGGGGGTGGAATTCTCTGTTGTCTTCGTCCAGGGTGAATGCTTCATTCTGTCAGACGATTTTGACCATCACAGCCGTTATACAGTTTACAAAAATTGTCTTTCCACTCTGGCTTTGTAGCGCTGGCTTGTTCGTTTTATTCTCTGATGAAACTTTCGAATGTAATTCCTGAATTAATATTTCTCCATTGCCTTGATCGCCTGATCCTGTACGTTTCTCTTCTTTTATGCTCCTAGAGTCCACTACGTGACTTAATAGTCTCAACAAAAGCTACATAAGTCTAAATAAGAGAAGAGCCGTCCTTGTTATACTCATTTCTGCTTTTCGTGATTTTCGGCTTTTTATTCTCAATTCGATGATTCTAAGCACGGACCTACGTTAGTACATTTCTTATAGAGGGTATACCAGTTTAGCAGTATAATGCTTTAAGGGCATATTCCCGAAGTTCCGCCAAACCAGAAATTGTAAGGCAAGGGTGGTGGGGGGGGACTCCATTTCAAGTTACAGTTGGGTGACCTCTAATTTGGAGGTCACGCTATAATTTTTAAACTATTTAGTACAGGTACAAAAATAGTTTTGAACATTTTGGAAAGATAATTTAGTAGTGCATACGAGTACAAGTTTGAAATGCTTTGGGTACATCTGTGCAGCAAAAAAGTTATGGCTCGTTAAACTCAAAATTATGAAAATTTGGAGTTGGAACTTCCCAGAACCAGAATTCACAGGACTCTACAGAGAAATAGATTACACCCTTTCCATTTGACAGATGGGGTTACAAACCACCATAATTTTCACCATTGGTCAGACCGCAATCCCCATTTAATACGCACATCCTTTCAAAGATAAGAATTTAATTATTGTAAACAACTTCAAAATGTGTTGTTTATTTTAAAGGAGGTTTAGCGTAAATGTTTGGGCTGGTTTAATAGGAAACACTTTAGTAGGCCCGCACGTTCTTCCACAAACAGTTAATTCCCATTACTACCTGGAATTTTTTAGAGAACGATTGCGGGAGCTCCTGGAAGATGTTCTTCATGTTCAGAGAAGGGCGATGTTCTTTCAACAAGTTGGAGCACCTTGTCACAGTAGCAGCGGGGTAACTTCGTTCCTCAACCATTCTTTTAATGAACGGTGGATTGGTCGATTCTGCCCCAACCCTTGGCCACCCAGATCTCCTAACCTAACTAACATCCATGGATTTTTTCTTCTGTGGAACTATGAAAGAAAAGGTTTATTTTAGAGAAATGTCGAGTTTGGCAGAGCTCCAAGAAAATATTAGTGCCGCTTCAGAAGAGATGAAAAGAATTTTGATGACCGTTAATCTGCCATCCGAATTGGTTAAACGCACCCGAAAGTGTATTCAAATGGAAGGGAGGCATTTCGAACAATTGCAATAAACATTCCATAAACTGTTCCAAAACGGTCCTTCTCAGGACCGCATAAAAATATCTAAGAGATTTTATGAGTAATTCAATAGGTACACTTCTTTTTGGCCATTTTTGGTTGACGAAAAATGGCTTTTACTACAAAATCTGTTGATCGTGCGTTAAAAAAGTTTCGAAACATAATTTTTGAGAAATTTTGTAAGGATAAAAACTTCAGAAAATTTATTAAGTAACAATTTTAAGAAAAATGCATTTTAAGTAAAAACAATGGAACAGCAAATTTTCATAATTTTGAGTTTAACGAGCCATAACTTTTTTGTTGCTGCACAGATGTACCCAAAGCATTTGAGACTTGTATGCACTATTAAATTATCTTTTCCAAAATGTCCAAAAATATTTTTGTACCTTTACTAGTTTCGAAATTATAGCGTTGTTACACCTCCAAGTTAGAGGTCACCCACTTTGATGGGCTGTAATAGACCACCCCCCCCCCCCCCCGCCCAGCCATACAATTTCTTGTTCGGCGGAACTTCGGGAATATACCCTTAAAGGATTATACTGCTAAACTGGGACACCCTGTATTTATCCAGGCTTCCAGCAAATACGGCGCGTCAGTTTATGTGGCGTGAAAACTTTAAAATTTAGTGGTGGTTCTCAAGAAGGAATTTTCGTCACAGAATAACTTAGCGTGCCAAGGGCTTATGCCGAGGAATACTTCAGTTCACCATATTACTGCAACCGGCTTGAATCATCCGCTTTTAGTATTTCGGATACGGTATACGCAGAAATCCATTTTATAAAAAGTTTTAAAATGTGGCGCATGTAGCGAAACACTGATCAGCCTACAATTCAAATATGTACCGAGACCAACCGCAACAGAAGCAGATTAGTTCTTTGCCTGTTTGGAGCAGTATAGTGGATATAGGCAGTAGGCCACATTTTTGATGAGACGATAAGCTTACAAATATGAAACGCGTTTAGGTTTAGACGAATGTACCCATATAAGTGATTCTGTTTTTTCAAAACCTAACAGAACTTTATAGTATCGCCATCTATCGATTTACCTCGGAAACATACATTAATATACATATTTGTAATTGCTGGAAAAGTTAAAATATTGCCACATAAGTAATGCATATATTCACATATTACAGAATGCGCTTGAGTCAGCTTTTGCTATAGACTAGGCTGACAATAGTGGATCCTCAAAGGACCCATACAGTCTATGGTTTTATGTCAATCACACGAATTGACGTATCCTCATACTCAACAAATTAGGAACGTCTCCCTCATTACCATGAATACACAATTCCTCCTGGATGCAAACATATTTGGTGTCGTGTCCTGTCTGGGATTCCAGAATACAGTCTTTAGTGTTTTTTTTTTCGAAAAATGCTTTCGATTATTATCCTTTTTTCGTTCATGCACATGCACAGACAGCAATTATTGAAGCTCCAAATGAAGGGAGAGAGAGAGATAATTTTGGAAATGAGCATAACCCCGAAAACCCATCCTCGGAAAACGCCAGAATGGAAAAGTATAAAACACCAAAGTACATATTTTCGTTAAGTGTTCACTTGTGAAGCGAAACGATGATGGTGATGAGACGATGAGCAGAGGTATTAAAATCACACCTTTATTTCAATACCCAGGGATTCCAACAAGGACTACCAAAACAACGCAACAAAAAACACAAAAATATTTTCGGCTTGCAGTTGATACAAAAAAACGAAAAAAAAAAGGTTTCATGGCAAACTCAGCACCAGAAAGTGCTGAACATGAAGCGGCAGTTTACTGTGCACCAGACAGAAACGAGTGCATCGTATCGATCGTTTTTTTTTTTTAATTTTTTAAATTTCTCTTTTTCGTATTATTTTTTTGCATTTGCGTACAAGTGAACATACACCCCCATCTCTTTAGAAAAAAAAACACGAATTCGTCCTTTTTTTCGTGAATTTCGTGTAAAAATTCTGCTTCACAGGAGGGCCACAGGAGAACAGGGAACAACGGAATCACCCTCAAGCCTCAAACCTCTCAATTCAAAACCCTGTGTCATGTCGAAAACGAAAAAGTGCATTTTTACTGCATTTATCGCAGAATGGTGAAAAAGTATCGCAAATTGTGTGCATAGTATATAGGTACACATGTACACAATGCAACGCAACCAGCTATTCGTATACCAGGATATTACGAGTATATATGACACAGGACTGCACTTGATACATATGTACTACATCCCTCTACCCTTCACGATACCACACAGCCGAAATATAAAAAAAAACACGTGAATAAATAATAAGTGGTGTGAGGGAATGTGGAGGTGGGCATGGGTTTGGGAAATAGGAGGAGGTCGGTCCTCTCCTACTTAGTCCTTTACGTATCCAACCCTTATTTTCGTTTTTGCGTTTTTGAAATTGCGAAAAATGTGCACACACAAAAAAAAGCAAGGAAAAAATGATGAGAAGCCATTCTCCAACAGCAGTCGTCATAGTCGTTCTCTTCCTCGTCATCATATCGTCATACCGTCGTCCTGGTGGTACGGTGCGGATACTCGTCGTCGTCCTCCAATCTCTTCGTCCTATTTGCAACACACAAATTATGTATGCGTGCGTGCATTGTCAGTTGTTGGTTGGGTGGAGGACGAGGGGGGAATGAGGGGATACAAGTTTTTTCTCTTTCTCTCTGTTTTATTTATTTTTTTATGATATTTTTCCTCCGTTTTTTGTGCAATTTTTCTCAGAGTTAGAGAAAAAGGTAAATGACTTTCGGCAATGAAACAAAAATCCTTAAAAATGAGAAGAAGTTTCAAGCCCCTACCTCTTCTGCAATATGTCCCGCACTTAAGCAGGATGCAGAAAAGTGCAGTAGCAAAGCAAAAATAAAAAAACTTCAACTTCAACCCTTTTTCTGCAACAGAAGCTACTTTGTTGTAGCAGGAGTTACTCGTAACGCTCCTGGGCCATCAGTGTTTAGCAGTACCGAAAAAAAAGGAACCGAGTTGTAAGTTATGAATGACACAACAGCGACAAGCAACGCCACATTCACAAATTCCCAACACGAAATTTATACGAAAAAGGATACACACAGAAACGTGCATACATTCAGAAGGATACATGATGCAGACTTACGGATACACACTAACAAATGTAGAAAAAAAGCCATAAACAGAAGAATAATATCAAAAATCAGAAAAAGTCCTGGAAAGAGAAGAGACAAGTGCAGACGAAGGAGAGATCCTTTCTTCAAGTGCACGTTGAAAATTTTCGTGTAAGCGCGTTTTGAACACATAAGATGTTTTGAAACTTGTTAGCTTTGTACGCGCAATTTTTGTTTTAATTTTTATTTTTTTTTTTTTCAATTTAAAGTTTGTTTAGTAGGTAGACCAGGATGCATGGACTAACTACGCATTTACAGACAAACTTACGCGTAAATCATGAGTGCATCTAGTTTTCTGCATACTTTGGGAATGCAAAAGGGCTGCTTGACGTTGCACTGATTGCGGATTTCAAGGATTTGATGCGTTTTTCCTTTTTCCAAAATTTTTTTTGTTTTGTTTATAAAGCCTTGCTAGGTACTATGAGTATTTTGTGTGATATTTTGCTTATACATAATTGCAAATTCAAAGGATGTTTAGTTTTTTTCAGTCTACGTATTTCTTTTCTAACTTTAATGACGAGTTGACTTTGCTTTCATGCGATCAATAGACAACTCATGCTTCTGTCTGCTTTAAAAAAATCTCATTCAATTCTAATTTTCCACACCTTGAATCTCGTCTAAATTTAACAGCGAAATGCAGTTCTGTGATTGAATTTGGATATCGTAATCAGATTCGGGAAGTTTGTCCCCTTTAGCTTAACCTCTGACTGGGTGCTCTGGGAATAGAGTAAATTTTTATTGCCGCGAACCTGGCCCTGGCGTTAACTGTGACTGTCACTAACTGTTTTTATTTTGTCTCCAACATAGTTATGTGAGAGATACTCGTGGTAGTCTCGTATATAAATGGATCCCATTTTCTAAGAACACGACCCAAAACATTCACAGGCTATGACCTATGAATGTACATATGCACTTGGAACGTACTCAAGCTATAGACTTTAAGAGCTACTCAGAAACTTGTGCTGTCCTATTCTCACTGTCCTCAAAGAATATAATCTCTTTTTTGATAAAATTTTCTTTTTTGAAGTGTTGGTGATCATTATTTGTATTCAGAAAAGCCTTTGATACGAGTACATTGGCGCACGACAAACTCCTTGAAAGTCTTTACGGAATTGGAATGAGAAACTACCTAACGGAAGGGGCCGCAAAAGTAAAGGTATCCAATGTAATAAGCGGTGAGAGGCGGAGCAAGTACGGCATCCCGCAAGGCTCCAAGCTGGGACCAGTTTTATTCATTCTTTTCGCAAATGAACTATTTCGGGTTTTTTTTACGAAAACAACAGAATCATTTACACTTTCAGATGATATCGCCATTGTAGTGAAGGGGGATTTTGGCAAGGATAAATGTTGCAAAGGTCAAAACAATGCAGCTCGCCGATAACGTACTAATACCTCACGAAATATACAACATCCGAAGTAAAGAAAAATCTGTATTAGTCGTGAGTCCCGGATTCGAAATGGAATGCTAGCTGGTCGAAATGCCTTCGGAAGTAACCTGGCCTCTATTTAAACAACAAATTATAAATAATAATTTTAGAGTATTAATTATATTAGATGTCCGAGGCATGTCTCAGAGGACGACAATACGTCTTAATCCGAATCCGAACGAAGGATTCGAAGAAACTCTATTTCAATGTTTTCGAAACAACAACTATGGTTGAAGAAAATTAATCCATGTGTTCCCAGTATACTTTAAAATATGTATATCAAGAATGTATAAGAAATATCAAGAACTTTAAAAAACATAAAAAAACTTCTTGAATTCGTATTTTCTGAATGTAAATTCCACTTTCCTAAAGTTAAGTCCTTCTTTTCTTTAACTTTTCAGATAACTTAATATCAGTAGCTTCTGAATATAGTAACAACATTATGTATATGTATGCTATATTCCAATAACCTGAAAATAGGCTTTTCACTTTGCGGGTAACATAAAGAACTTTTGTTGAGTTAAGTTATTAAATACTCGTAAATAAGTATAAATCTTCTCTTTCACATGGCCCCAAAGATAGAAATTAAACGGTGTTGAATCTCATGATCCTGGAGATCAAGTTTGATCACCACTTCGAAGAACTCACTGTGTTAGGAATTTTTTCTCGCAAAAGAGCGGCGACTTGTTGGAAATAAACATTGCCCACACGATTCCATACCTTCACAGTAACAGTCACATCCGTTCATGTTCGAAGAAATAAGGTCCAACGATGCCTCCTGCTCAAAAAACTCACCAAACAGTAACACGTTGTAGGTTTCTCAACAATCATTCTTGAATTTTCTAAGCCCCACATGTGGCATTTGTGACTTGACGATCGAAATTTTTCTTGATCAATTTGATACAACTCCCAATTGGTACAAATTACAATTGGCTGATGGTCGGCAGTCTTATTGGCTTTATAATCCAAGTTTGGTGGTTTTGTTTGTATTATAATATGCCCAATTCCTGAGATCGACGGAGTTATCAACAAACTTAGGTTTTTGGCCACACTTCAAGCCAGGGAAATAATATTCCCAATTGTTTTTGAGCGTCGGGCACAATTTGGGTTCTTCAGATACATAATCTGAAAAAATAGCAGACTTTTCAAAATGCAAACTTAAACTTTGTACCATGGATAAGATCAAATATGCCAAAAAAAGGCTGCACCTGCGGATTTGTGGTAGGAAATCACTTACGGTGAGAAAATATTGACTTTTGGCCGATAAGAGTTAGCCTGTCTGTAATTTGAATCAAAGATACTTTCCATAACATGTGTACACGTCGCTACCAATAAAACTGCAGACTCTGTGAAGAAGAAATTTCATGACCACCTAGACCTCTTGCAATTGCAAAATTGTACTCCGGGGCTTCAATGCCGTAATTGGTAAGGAAACCACTTTCAGAGGATTCATTAAATAGTTAACCTTCAAAAAACGACAACAAACAATGCTTTCTGAACACATCTGACATAGCATTGTGAAAATTCATAGAACACCCATTACTGACTTCGAAGTTTTTTCATCGCAGCCAAATTCAAAGCCCGACAGTTCAAAGAAAGATACATATTACCGCCATACCACCAAAAAGAAGGCTCAGCGTCAGATAACCAGAAATTATGACGAGCAGCCAATTTATACACTTTTCGCTGTGCACTTATACTCCACTAACGGAACAGTCCGGTGGTTTCTGAATCGTAAAATCATAAGAGCTTGTGAGGCAAGGGAATTTAACTTCCATATATTGTAGTTACGAGCATTACCTTCAAACTGCAAAAAGATAGCTGTGATATGATGTTGATTGCAAATACCGGAAAGAGGTGACATTATAAGGTTATGTTGCATAAGACAAGAGCAGCAGGGAGGAGAAGAAAATTCTATCAAACAAGAATAAGCTGAAGCAAGTCAATAATGAAAGAAACAAAATCCAGCATACCATAGGGACGCCAGTTAGTTGTGGTTGACTCTAACACCGAAACAAAAACTTTTCGAACGGACAAAGGAATCATAGCCATTGATGCACAGGGCCTTGTAGATATGTACACATATAAACACAATTTTCAGTAGCAGCACAATAGGCATTATGTTGGCACGTTTTCTTTTACAAGAAGTGCGCCCAGTTTTAGTCAACGAAGCAATACTGAAGAGGTTGGCGTAACTATTTAAGACAATTGGTACTGATGGCTTAGTAGCAGAGCCTTACAAATACGGAGGCGATTTTTTGGTACGGTGCATGCATCAAGTGACTATCTGGGTATCGGTGGGCTAAGGTATGAATGATTACATCTCACACCAGAATATGGCAAGGTTAATTTAAAAAATACGGCAATGGTACCAACTATTCGGACGTGTCTCGGAAAAAAGTATAATTGCGGTGCCCCTCATAACTTGGTGCTGGATCATCTGAAATCAAAAAATCCAAGTTCATTCGTTAGATAATAGTTTTCCCCAGGTAACGCTGGGAGGGTTTTTCGAAATTTCAATTTTTCACTTTTTTGGGAAAAAAAGGGAAAACGCGATTTTTTCATCAATGCCAGGTCCATGAATATTTTGGCACAATATTCTTCAGATATTATGCATTCAATTAAAAAAAATGAATACCTTCGCAAGCTTTCCCAATTAAAAGAAAATTGATTTCCTACAATCTCTCATTACATGTTGATTGAGGCATATTTATATCATCTGCGTGGACCAATAACATAAGGTGGGTTATGCTACGTTGATCCTTTTCGAGCCGGGGCATTTTTGCCCATCTGCTCTATATGTTCTTATTTATATATACGTTATACTCGTAGTCGTTGGTATGGTCGAGCTGCTTGTGTTGACTTTTTTTCTCATTATATCTGCATCCTGGGACAACTACCACCTTCTTCAAAGTTCCCGGAATTTATTTTTAAAATACAAGTTTGTTCATTTAAATGATTATTGTCGCCTTCAAATTATCCCCATTGACTACTAGCGTTTGATATCGACCTCGAAACATCTCTGGTACTCAACGTGTGTTACGGCCTCCAATACGTTTAGCAATTTTTTCAGTACCTCCTCCCAGCTGTTAAAACGCGTTCACCGAATCGGTATTTTGTGTCGACAACAGGAAAGGTGAAGATCGAGATCAAGAGAATTTGGTAGCTGTTGGATGGTATTTATGTTATTTTTGGTTTTATATTTGGAAATCTCATAACTCTCAAATAATACTCCTTATTGACAGACTGGCCATCAAGGAGAAATTCATGATGCACAACAGCATTGCAAACGAGGAAAATGTCTTCTTTCTTCACTGTGAACGATGTAGTTTCCTCGGTCTTTGCTCATTTGGATTTTTCATTCATTCATTTAATTGATGACTGGTCCGAGTGTCTTGCTCATAAACCCACGTCTCGTCGCCAGTTGATCAATCTGGTGGATTTGATCAATCTTTGGTCGAAATTAGTCTCGCAAAGCATGTCTTTCACAATCTCCACTCGCTGCTTTTGTGTTGTAGGAAATTTAAGTCCTTAGGTACCAGCTTTGCAACGACACTTCTCAAGCCCGATTAATTAGTTACAATTCCTTGAATGGATCTAATCAAGATGTTGGTCATCTCTACAAACTCTCTGATGGTCAATTCGAGGTTTATGATCAGTAAATCTTTGATTTCATCGACGTGGTCTTCAGTTATTGATCGACCAACGGCTTCACGACCACTTCTGGAACGTTTGAACCAATCCCAAACAACTGTTTTCTTTAGAGCATTGTTGCCAAAACACTTTTTTCAACATTTACAATGTTTTGTGCTGTTAATTTTATTTTAAACACAGTTCTAGTACCATATTAATTTGAAAATCCGATGTAAACACAATACCGGGAGCTTTTTGAACACAATAGCATTTTCTGCTCAATTTGCCTAGAGAACTAAATACCTGACTTCCGGACTGAAAAGGCCTCCCCATATATCGAAATTTGATTAAAACAAATATTTGCTGTTTCTTAAAATATAAAATACGAAGTCAACCATTGTGTAAACAATTTTCGTATTTTTACAATAAATGTATAATTCAATGGTAGGAAGTAAATTTATGACTAAATTTCAGCAAATCCGAATGAAAAAAATTCACGTTGCCATACTTCGAACCAAAAGCTGGACACAGATAATTCGAAAAGATATTGAAGCCCATATCAATCTGGGTCAGATGGATTCATTTTCTTTATTTTATGGATTTCAAGATTAGTCGCCGATAAGAAGGCACGAATATGTATCGACGAGCACTCGAGTGTTATTGAATAATGTTTACACAATTTGAGTGTCGGCAATTTCGTGTTTTTTATAATTGTTTTTGCAACAATCGGCGATTGTTTTGCATGTAAGATTTTCCTTGAACTTCAACACCATTGAATCATACTGATGATGATCATACTTATGACAGAAATTAGTTTTTTAACTTGCATAGTTAGTCCATATGAGAGTATTTTAAGAAAAAAGAATAAATAAATATGTTTTCCTCGAATCTTTTGAAAATCAAATATAAACTAAACACAGCTTGGGGAACAAGAAGGGATCCACCTATGGTTCCAAAAGTGCTCGTGACGTATAAAGACCTTGTGGGAATTACACCTCTAGTAGATCTTTGGACAATAAACACTTTTATTGTCCTTAATTTACCTCCAAGTGGTAACCATCAGGTACTGGTCGATGTCCATCTGCGCTTGATTTGCCAAACTGGTCAAGCTGGTCAGCATTGACCAGCAGATAAAAATAGCAGCACTATAAACGGACAGCGAATGAATTCCCCAGATGGAATCAACGGTCAAATAAAGCAAGTAAGACCTTGTCCGGGTTACTCCGACATATTTGGGACTCAGGAAGGTATTATTTTCTGGTACTAAATATGGGTCTTGGAAAAGAGATGGTGGGGGATGAGCCCTTACTGGACTAACGGCAGCGCTCACATACCGGAACGAGTTACTGGGTTCGGTCTAACAGACTCCTCATCCTAGGGGTATCTACATATAATGGAACTGGCTCTCCTGGTTGGATGTTAGCTCCCTTTAGAGCTGACGATGACGACACCAAAGATGCGACTGTATCAAAAATGGATAACGGTGCTCTTTTCTGCTTTGACAAGAAGATTGCATATACAACGACGATTTATACAGGCTGTACAGCGACATCGACTTAGCCAGAAGAGTGAACGTCCAACTACTGAGATGGTTGGGTCATGTAGAGCGGATGGACATAAATGGTCCGAATGAGCTTACTTCGCTATCCTGCACATCTATAGGAGAGCTGAATCCATCATCTTTATGGAAGAATTTGCGGAAAGTTATTGGTGTTTGACCAGCCATGCGTTGTATGTTCACTGAAAATGAGATTGTTCTTGATCCTCTTTTCAACGACAAAATGTTGTTCAACGATGAGTCTCATTTTTGATTCAATGGTTACGTAAACTAAATGTAAACTTTGGCGTGTAGAAAACCTACAACCCATTATTGACTCAAAATGATGCTGGTTAGAATGCTACAGTCAATAGAGAGCGCAAAATTGCTGACTTTTTCTATTCCCAATTGAATGGCATTAATGTGGGAAAGCTGTGGCTTCAACAAAAAGTCATAATGTGCCACATAATGTGCGCCAATCAATTTATTTTAGGAAATATTCGATGAACGTATTTATTATTTCACATAATGGATATGACAACTGGTCCCCTTTGAATTATATGATGTCGCTAGTCTACGTTGATAAACTAGAGACAATGGATAATTTGGAAGCCAAGCGTTATACAGCCGATATATGGCCCCATTAGCTCGAAAAAGTAGTCAAAGATTGAACTTCCACATACCTGAAATCATATTCGAACACTAACTAACGCCATAATAAAGCCAATGACATGGCTATTAACTACGCCTTGCATGCGGTTTATTTTTTTTTTTTTTAACTCTATACGTAAAAAAAAACAACTGTCATTACGAGTACTTGTACGTTCTACAGTCGACTGATGCTCATATTTCTGACCAGGCCGATGTCGCAGTATAGCTTGTAAAGATCGCTGTTATATCTTTTCCTCAAAAATCCGTCAACACAAATGGGACCAAAAATCATCCGGAGAATCTTGTCTTCAAAAGGACCCTAGGAATCTTCATACGCCCTCGCTAACGCATTTGCCTCTATTTCACAGAGCAGGATTACTCTGGCAAAGCCTTATTACTCTGACTGAAGAAATAACGATTGGCAAGTGTAACTCTTCGTTTGATATCTGATGCGCAGTAAATATCAGAGTTCATAGCTGAGCTGAGTTATACGAAAATACATTCGTCGCTCTTGTGCATTCCTTCTCATTGACAGCGTGTTACCCTCTCTCACGACTAAACCAAATTTGTAAACCAAAATTGCGCTGGTGACAGTTTGCTTTGTTCTGCCTTTGATGTTGACGTCACCAACGTAAGACGTTAGTATACACAGAATTTACAATCTTTCAAAAATGATGTTGAAGAACAATTTACTCTTTTTCCATATCAAAAGTCTCGGTGAGATTACTTTCGACTTTTACGGGGCAACGACCGTTCTCCATTGTCATTCTGTATAAATTCACAAGTTTAGCGGACATGTCAAAAGTAGGCATCGACGAAATAGTAGTGAGTATCAATCTGAATATTTGAACAATTGTGGACTTACCGGGTCTGACACTGAACTGGGAGCCTATCAGATCATTGACAAATAATTTCAGACGCTCACAAAATATGGCAATCAAAATTTCGTGAGCGATGCTAAGGAGATTGAACGACAGAGCGATCAATAGATGTTGCGGTTGCATTTCTCTCCGACAACATCTTGGAAATAAATGAGCTTACACCAATCTGACGAAAGAAAGATAGTTGCACTTGGTATTTTAAAAGCAATTGCATCAGTGAAAATAAGTGCTGCTGTGTCAAAGGACTCCTTTCTGCCTCCAACACCCTATAATTTACATGAATCCAATATATTCCATTGCTGACGACATAGTCGTTCCCGGACTGACGTTCCTGCTCCTCGGTTTTAGAATCGCAGAATCACTCAGAGAGCAAAATCGAATACTTCCAAAATACAATACCGTCTGCTGTCGTTAACATGAAATCTAAACACCCAGCCGTGAATCCGTGAATTAAATTTGTTCATTCTCTGTATGTGTGTCACGGGGAACCTAGGTTGGAATGACCACATAGTTAAAAGATGTCGCCAAAAATGCTGCGAAATGTCTAGGTATCCTGAAGTGATGTAAGAAATACTTTAGCCCATCTGATCCTGCCACAATATATGTTACAATGCATTTATCAGCCCAAAATTGAAGTTTAATGCTCACATCTGGTGTGGAGCTCCTAAGACCTATCTGTGATAAGATTCAAAACGGTGCGATAAAACTCATAGATGATGTTAATATTGCAAAGCCAATTGGTATCCTTGAACATCGACGAAATATTTCCATTGATACAGCCAACCAAAGTGGTTTATCCATATCTACAGATATCTTTATGCGGCTGGTTGACTTAACTTTCGAACGTTGCTCCTGGAGTGGCACCTCTCTATGTTCTAGAATGATCGCTTTGGAGAAGCCGATGTTATTCCATCTTATTTTGTCTGAAAACCTTACGAACCGCTCTCGCTTTCTACGCAGGGCTGCAAACCATGCAGCTGCTGATCTTCAGCAATTGATACAAGCTTTAGAACGGTTAAGGAAAGGTTGGGGGATGCATGATTGACAAAGGTTCTTACGGTTTAGTGCTACTGCAACTGTACAAGGTCAAAATTTCTCACAATACAATACTCCATTGTTGTAGCATCTGAGATATAGAACTTAGCTGAACCTTGGTTGCAAGTAGCGGGTGGTCCGAGCGTATTGTGTGTTCAGACATCTATAATACTGGAAGAACGTGTTACTGCCATCATTACCCTAATGAATATTGAAGAATATAACTATGCTAGTTATAGTAATATACCACTCCGTAACAAAGTCAATAAGCCTAAGCCAGATGTTACGAGTAGACGTAGTGATAGGTAGTCTATGATTTCCGACCGTACTACTAAAGATGACCTTCTTTTTGCAATAAAGCCAACTTAAAATATTTCAGAACGTCTCTAAGGTTTTACGTGGACTCCTGCCGTGTAGGCCTTATTCCACCGAGCTCCTACCCTCATATCAGGATTAATACAAGATATTATACCACCTCCAGTACCTACTAGAATTCGTGTATAAGTCACTGTCTACTCCCTTGTTAAAGGATCGAGACCTATCTAAAATCTAGATCGATCATTTCACGATTGCCCATAAGATATGTTTATAAGAATACATAGTGGCTTGACTCTTATACCCGCGATTTGGATATAACCTACAGCCACCACGATACTCCCAGTATGGGGTCTACACATCGGTTCGGACGTAACAGAAGTTACAGGAACTCCTCAACTCTCTTGGTACGAGAATATAGCCTTCGGTCGACCCTCGCAACCTTGCAATTACTACCAGTGGTGCAGCTTATTGCCCAGGACTGGCCGTATTGTATCACCTGCTCACTGGGCATCAGGGGAAAGCCGCCTAAGTCGACGCCTAGAAATAACTATGTTCACATAGTCTAGAATATTCTATTTGCGCGTTATTGGCAAGAATGCCGCCAATAGGGTGTACTCTACTCCCCCTTTCTTTCAAATCAGTTGTAGACTGACTTTCAAGAATGAGAAGCAGGTCATCCGCATATGCGCAGCACTTGGAGAGTTCGCGTATCTGCCCTAGCAGGGACGAATTGTTACAATCCACTTCTTGCACTTTCTGCACTGAAATAGACGCTCCATATGTTGTATCCGTACGAGTATGTAGCAATCGCTGCAATACATACTGCACGTAACCTGTTCAAGATCCGAAGACGTATCTGAATGCCGTTGTTCTGGTTTCGTTAAGCAGACTAATAATGAATCTGTCCACAAGCGCGTTTCTTTGTAGCTTTGCAACCATACCGTCTTAACGTGATCCAAATTTAAAGGGCCAGACCTTTGGACGAGACACTTGGACGAAAGAAAGAAGTAACCCATTTCAAGCATGTGATAGCTACTGTTGGCATCTTAAAGTTCATCTGGTTGTAGGTTGCTACTTAAGTTTTGAGATATGGGAATACCGGCGTACTCGTAATACGCCAAATCTGACATCAGCATCGTCAAGCCTGACTTTGTTAATGGTGCACGTGCTCAGAATTTTTTGTCATCCGAGTGGTATTTGCGTTTATTTTACAGAGATTTGAAAAATTCATCTCTAATTCATTGGAATTAAATCGACAGTGAGGAAGAAAGGACCTCAATCGACTTGTAGATTGTAGACGTAGGTACAAATAGTTGGCTAGTAACCGGCTCATTTGGAAAACTTGTTAAAATGACAAAATTCCATTCTGATCCGCACTTATCTGTAAACAATTTGTAGCACTACCTTGTTCAATTTTTTTCTAATTTGAAAGCTAAGCTCCATTCAAGTAAACTTGACCAATTCTAACTCCCTAAACTCCATTCCGAGCTGCCAGAAATATCTGAAACTTTAAATGACTTCAATTTTGCTTCGATGAAACTGGCAAATTGTTTTTCAATAAATACAAGTGAGTTGGCGTATTAAAGCATCGGTTTTAAAGGTTCTCCTCGCAGGCACACGCAATGAGTAAGAGGCGAAGATGTACACCTCATTGACCACATTATGTAACTCCCACCGTTATTTACATTGAATTTTCATTTTAATAACATTATCATTGTACTATGGTAAATGGTTTCACAGAGACAACACATAAATGCAGCCTGAAGTTTATCGTTTAATGATTTTCGTTTTTCCCCATTTTTGTAGATACATAATAAGCAATTAACTTTTTTTGGGACTGCAGAGTTGCGGACTACACCCTACTACATAGCCCACATGAATACAGTGTATCCGTATCCGTTCATACATGTACATATGTACAGCAGAAACCCAACCGAAAATTGACACTCCACCGGTACGGTTCGGTTCGGTTCGGGTTATCTACGAAAAGTTTCATAACGATGCGTTCCTGATATTAAAAAAAAAAAAAAAAAAAACAGAAAACCAACACAGTTATCGCCATATAATTTTCGACAAAATGCGACTGGTAATAATAACGCCCAAAATTAGCACAATAAACCATCGGCCATTCCACTTTGGCTTCGTTTTTGAATATATGTTCTCCTTTCTTTTCGAGTAAGGAAATTAATCTTATCTTTTCGAAAATTCACAAAAAAATAATTTTTTTCCAATCTTACCCAACAAATCCCATTTATGCAATGAAAATATTTACAAAAGCGTATTTTTGTAATTTTTTTATAATTTTCAAAAATTCCGATAATCCGTATTGGGTTGCATAAGAGAGTGGTGGCAATGATGCGCTGGAGTTGCGAGCAATTTTTGTAATCATTTCGCAGGTGCTGACAGGCAGACATATATTTTATTTAAATTTTTTTTTTTTTCGTTAGAGGGTGCATGTGGGGGAGGATTTAATTTATTTTATATAATGACTTCCATTACGTATCATAGAAATTAGGGTACAGCTATTTGCAGGGTGGCAATAATCCATTTTTTTATTATTGAAATGTGCCCGCATGTCTTATAATATGGATACTTTTGTGTCATGAACTTGACAAGTGTTCTGACGTGTGTGCTGAAAGAATTATGATGCTACCAACGTGCATATATCCGCTCATGTATCTTTTATTTTCCCCATTTGAGAGTATATTTCAATTCTGATCCACGGAATTCGAAACCTCAGGAATCTTGGCTCAATATGTTCGCTTTGGTATCCATTTCCTTCAATCGAAGTCTGAATCATATACAAATCCGACGATCCAGATGGTATATCTGCCATTCTTCTGAAGAGGATTCTTCCACACTGGACTTTAGGACTCTTTCCGAGCAGAAAAACAGAATTTGTCCAGCCCGTCCCTAAAAAAAGCGACTCTTCTTCTCTCTCCAACAGACCCATTGCACTTACGTCCCTCTTTTTCATGGAAACGCTAATAAACCGTCAGGTCATGAAATATCTTTAAACACGAAAACTTCTCAATAAACAGCAACAAGTCCATTGGTGATCGGGGGCATGTTCCACCGAAAAATGGAACCAAAGCTTACACCAAGCTGGCGAATGAAAGATAGTTGCACTTGTCAAAAATGCGTGCACTTGGGATTAATGAATCCCTTCTTCAATGGATTAGAAATTACCTTTCGGAACATTCAATTCAAATGGGTGGCCGTGGCTCAAGTGGTAGTGGACTGGCTTCCAAATTGGAAGGTTCGATGTTCGAATTCCAACCGCTGCCGAACGACATTCATTTTTCAGTTAACGAAAATCAAGTAAGATGAGTAGTTAACTACTAGAAATCATCATCTTTCTTCTCTATTTGGACGTTTTGGACGGCTCAAGTCTGATATCCACAAAACAAATGCCAGTGTGCCACAGGGCTCCGTTTTGTTGCCGAAATTCTTTTTAATCCTCATCAATGATCTCTAATCCAATATATTCCTTTGCTGACGAGACAGCACTCTCTACCTTTCATATTCGTTCCCAGACTCACATCGCTGCTTTTCGGCTGTAGAACGAGAATATCAGCGTATGCTAAGCTTATTAAATTCCGACAAAAATAGAATTATTAAATGGGGAACCACCAACGGAGTAGTATTTAATGCTTCCAAAATACAATGCTGTCTGCTGTCGTTAATTTAAATAAAATTTAAATCGCCAGCCATTATCCATGAATGGCAATTGCATCTTCGAAACCGAAAAACCATTCTCGGTATGTGTGTCAATGAAAACCTATGTTGGACTGACCACATATTTGATATCGCAAAAACTGCTACGAATATGTAAGTTTCTTCAAGCGATATAAGAAATATTTCATCTCCTCTAATCTGGTCTCAATCTATTAGGCGTTCATCCGCCCAAAATTGGAGTACAATGCCCACATCTTGTCAGGTGCTCCTATAACATCTCTGCGCTTACTAGATAGGATTCACAACCGTACGATAAAACTCATAGGTTATGCTAATATCACAACTTCAGACACCGGCGTAATGTCTCCAGTCTCACCATGTTCTATCGCTATTCTTAGGATCAGTGCGCCATCGAACTTAGGAGTAGTATTTTGCCCCTTCAAAACTCAACCGTAACACCCATCTCGCTATGAATGCTCATCAGTACATCCTCAAGCGCACTTTCGAACGTACTTTGGAATATCGCGATTCGTTCCTAAGTCGTATAATTCGCTCATGAAATGCCCTGCCGAGCTATTTATATATTTCCGAGTCATTATAACTTGCTAACATTTAAGACCAACGTACGTCGGTATCTCTCATTCTTTTCTCCTTAAAATTCCATTGCCATTCCATTTGAGCTTGCGCCGATTAGAGCACGTTTGATAATGGCATGTACTCGTATAACTCAATCAAACGTAGACGAGTCATCAATTTAATGAAAAGACCAATGCTGGGAAATAGGACCCTAATTAAGGATGCAGACTTAGCCAATGTGTGACTTGATGAATTCACTACAGTGCATATTAGTTCTAACGTTCAGACATATGCAGACGATGTAGCTGTAATGTATGTTGGATCATGCCTAGCGATTAATTGCTCTAAAGAGCAGGCAGCGCTAGACGTAATCGACGATTAGTGCACTAGAAATCAGCTTTCAGTCAATCCTTTCAAAATTATTTACGAGGAAGAGGAAGCTAATTGCGGGAGCTGGCTTCTCTGAACACAATCGCTGAATTTTGTTTGGATCACAGATCGCAATAGGATCCCGGGAAAAGAGCAGAGTTTTTCAGGATCTGAACTTATTAGAACTCATTAGAACTACCTGTGTCCTCAGTTAGGGCTTTCATTGGCAATTGAATTTCATTTGATTATGACTGCAAACGAAATGACTCTATATAACAGCTGTAGATCAAATGTATGCTTCCCGATGTCCCTTAGAGTTCAGAGACTTTCTTGCTGTCTCAATACGATACCGAAGAGCACTATCTCTGTAAGTGATCGTCCAACAGGCGCATTAAGCTGCCGGTACTCGTTCTTAATCTGGTCGGTGCTTGCGTGTACTGTAGGCACTTTATTGCTGAATTGCTAAGCCATCTTTCTACGAATAAAGTACTAAGCAATTCGGTAATGGGAGTGCAATAGACTTGTTCTTCTCCCTCTGCTCTGTTGTCACAGCGAAACGAAAATTTGATTTCAAAAAATCTAACATCCCTAGACTGATTGTCTATCTAAAGTTTCTGAAAGATCATAGTCTACGGTCATCTTAACCGTTTCACCAGTACAGTCTTGGTTCCGAGCTCAACGTAAATATTCAACATCTACTCGTATGATCAAAGTTTTCGACGATATCAGATTGAAGAATGATAAGAGCTGTTCTACACTGCTCTACCTTCTTGACTTCTCAAAGGCCTTTGCCACATAGAAGCGTTGGTCTTACTTCTTGAAGTATCTAATTTAGGTTGTTTTCAACCAAAAATATTCTCTGCCAAAACATTTACTCGCAAAGATACCTCAGGGCTCAATTCCTGGTCCAGTACTGTTCTTTACTTGAACTAACACAGATTTTGAAAAAAGAAGATATCTAATTGCTGTCATATTTGATGATTAATTTTGAACCACCTAGATAATATAGGATATGAACGTCAGAAGATTCTTTAGCTAAACTGCTTTAGTTACAGCTACTGCAGTAACACTATACGGGAGCATTTTGTATGAAGAGCTATGGCATTGCTTTTAGGGATTGACGTGTCGCGCAGACGTTTCAGGAGGCTGATATTTTCTTGCTCAAGCCATTGCGCATATATTTACATTAGTCCATTTTATGTGGGCTTTCTTGATTGCTTCATCATGAATGAATTGTTGCACTTATCGGATTTGTGCGACGGAAAACTCACGGAGAGTTCCTCGTTTTTTCTTTCGGTTATCCTTATGGCCTAGGCACTTAGCATAAAGTCTGTATTCTGTGTTTGACTTTCTCTATTGTCTTTCTGTTGTACTTAGTGATATCAGATCGATGCAATTATTTTGCATGGACCTCACCTTCTACTTCGAAAGACATGCTCTTGCCGGTTCATTTGAAAAGGTTCGTGTCCTTCGTGTGCAATTACCAACCCTTGCATCTATCCATATGCTACTCGTATACTCGAGTGATTGTATAAATACTTTCCACTTACAATATTCAATGATATTATCCATGGAACAGAACATTAGAAACAAAGAGTAACTAACCTCAGACTTTATCAAGAAAGGGAAGATGGGCCCCTTCGATATTATTTCACATATCCGTACTCGTGTATCCCATTAAGTGCATGAACTTTTCCGAACTATCCACATCAACCATATTATCCCAAACCTCATAGTGAATCATGTCTCATCAATATTTCACCCTCGAAATTCTCTAAAATATCGTCCCCAATTCAACATCTTGAAATAACTAAGCATGAACATTTTCTAAAAAAAAAGAAAAGTGGAAGGAATCTAGCAACCACCACTCGCTCTTTCCCATACATATTTTGGAATTTGCACAGCACATATCCTTCAAAAACTAGAAAAAAAATTTGCTGATGCTAACCTGTTAGTTAGGATCCTCGTCAGCACATACATATACGAGGAACATACTCGTCCATACATAACGTCGACGATGACTATGATGATGAGGACTATCACAGGATGGGGGTGAGGTCGACGATGACGATGTCGACCAAAAAGAAAAGTGCATCTCTCTCTCTCTCTCTCTCGGCAACTTACAAGAAGAAAATGTTCAGCATGTGTCGTGCCGTATCCGGGTAATTCAGTATGGGCTCAGGTTCGAATTTCCTCGAATCCGGCCAAAGTTAAAATTGCCATTTATCTTTAAGTGATTTCGTTGTGTCGTCGCCGTTGAAGTTGAGATATCTGCTTCAAAACCGAATATCCACCCTAGTTTCGTTAGTATCCTCTACAAAAACCATAATGAAACATCTAAACACCTTCTAACCATCACCCAACTAATACCAACTTTTGCAACTGCTTCTTATATGCGATGGCCTTCGGGGATGTGCCTCCTCGAATGGCTCCTAACTTATAACGACATGGGAATAGGGTTATACGAGTATGTACACGGTGTGGCAGGAGTAGTATCACATTTAAGAATCTTTTTCGTTGTTCTTTCCCACCATCACCATCCCATGCAACACAAATATCCCTGAATCGGCGATGTTGCAATGTGAATACGTATGTGTTTGAGAATATCCTTCCGTAATACTCAGAGGCCACTTCAATGGTGTACTAAAATTTGAGAGGACATTTTTGGCCAATGTCTTCCGCTATATGATGTTCGTAGTCCATACCGTATTTCAAAAGCAAGGAGAGACATAGATAACATACGAGTACGAGTAATTGTATGTTGACGTAATCCTTTCAAGCGCATACATCCGTATAGCCTGTTGCATTCTTTTTCTAATGCGCTTGCGTTGCAAACAAATGCTCGTTGTTTTGTTATTTTCTTGTTCGTTTTCGTTTTCTTCTTTATTCTTACTCTTCATTCTACTTGTAGTAGTTATGGGGGATGTGGAGAATAAAACTGAATAATGACAAAATGGCAAAACATCAAAAACAACATTTCCCTCTAATGTATTGGGTAGGGGTTGCCTTTATAAAGCCTTAGCGCGTTCCGCCGTTTCTGTATTCGGTAGCTTTCTTTCTGTCTTTGAAGACTTAGTTTCGGGGAAGGGAAACCGTTAGATAAAAGAAAATAAAAATAATCAAAAGATGTCTGAGAGAATTTATGTGCACAGTGTGCAGTGTGTGCAATGTGATGCTCTTATGGACGACTGTATTTATGGGGTACACGGGGCAGTGGTGAAACTAAAACTAATCAATAGATGTCTTGGGGGTGTCCTTTTTTTGGTTTTGAAAGATTTTTGCTTCAAAATAAACTGGGTCAACTGAGATTTAGTTGGATAAGTCTACTCGTATACATATACTCGTCGTATGCAGTCATTCAACGGATGCCAAATAGACATAAAAACTGAGGGTAAGATTTCCAAAAGAAGTGAGCACAATAATTTTAAGAACCAGAAATTCCAAAACATATTCGCATCCTCTCCTTGGCTGACACTACAATAAACAATCGGTCTTAGCCACCTCCGATATTCTGCGCAATTTCCGGCCCTACGTGCGATGACGCACTGTGAGAAACACCAAGTGCTTTCAAGTTACATCGACTTTATATTTCAGACCGTGTTAAAAACGTCCATTTCTACGCACACATACTCGTATGTACTCGTACTCGTATTGTTGGGCCGTATGTTGTCAACATGACTTTACCAGCACATACTTTTGAGAGCTGAACTTTACCAATATCCATGTGGAGCTCATACTAATATGTTATGCGTCATGCATGCAGATTGGACCATATATCTTGCGAAGGATTTTCCTCTGGAAAAATAACGTTCTTCGTCATCGTTCACGTTTCGGAGTCGTAAAACAAGATGGGAAGAATGAATGATCCGTAGAACCTTGTCGGGTAAATCGGCTCTATTTTTCAGTTACCTACCTACTGATCCAGAAATACCACCTGTTGGAAGGATTTAGTCTTCGCTGGTTCTCGAGTCTCACATTATTGTTTATGTTACGAGTATAATGTTGGATCCAAGTGGTCAAAATCCTTGACTAAATCATGTTGTCTAAGATGTAGGAATTTTTCGTCTCCGGCACTCATTTAAATATTAATCACTTATCTGCTACTCTCTAGTCTTGTGTATTCCTTTGTTGGCGACAATTTCTTCGGTTTCTGCAGAACGGGAACGGCAGCGGTTGTTGAACTTATAAAATTCCGATATTAACAGCATTACCTGTTGCTGAACCTCCAGAGAACGCGGTGTTATACATATAATATATTTAAACACAATGCTGTCCGCTCTTGTTAAAGCGAAATTTAAACACCAAGCTATTATCCATTGATGGCACTTAACTTGTTGAAACCGAAAAGCTATCCAATCTCGATGTATGTGTCAATGACATCATTCGGAATGGGTGGCCGATGTCACAAAAAAATGCAGCGAAATGTCTAGGTTTCCTCAAGCTCAAGCGATGAATGCAATTCTTCACATCATTCGATCTAATATCAATACATAAGGCAGATGACTTACAGATGACACCAATATTTCCCAGTCAATTGACACCATCCACTTCCGGTCGAAATAATAACAGGGAAGATAATAAGTTCGCAATATCGGTGTCCAAAAGCATCATCAAGAAGAAGTACTTTCATTAGTACTGTGGTTGATGGTGGACAATACAATACTCAAGATCTTCAACAAAGAAGCCTTAGGGCATAAATTTAGACTAAATTCTTCCTGAAAACCGTAGATCTGATGGAGTTTGCTTAGAATTAGCTCCCCAGGGTGCACCATTGTCCATTCGCATGATGTTGTCTAACCAGTTTGGTCTACATATTTTGACTTTTTGGAATTGCACCACATCTTAGTACAGCTCGCGTTGACTTGCGTATAATTGTTCTCTCTGCTTACCTAGTTATCGCCGGGCACTCGAAACCAGGCAGACCCAATGTTTTATCTTCTGAGTTGGGGCTTTGAAATCATTTTTTAATGTCATCTGCGCGCTCATACAGCTAGACAAATATATTGAACATAGTAATTTCGGTGTTGATATCTGCCTTGGCATATTTTTAAGGTTCTGCACGAAGACCAACAGTGCTGTTGGCGTTCCTATAGAACTTCGGAATGTTATGACTATCACGTGTGGTCTGATCAGGTCTGGTCTTGTCTTACGCTGCAGAGTTTCCAGATGTGCGTCTTCCTTTGATTCTTTCTCTTATTTAGATATTTAGATACATCACTATACACCTAGCTGGTTAAAGTAGTTACCTTTTTAACGATATTGCAATACTAAATCTACTGGGTTGGTTGCCCTCAGTGGAGGTTGAGCGCACAATGAGAAATCTCTCACTTAGCTATTCTTTTAAGCCCTGCCTATTTCAAGCGGCATTCAACGTTAAATCGCTTTTCTTGGACCATTCACGGCTTCTACTGCTTGTTTAGGGCCTTGGCTCAAGTGTTAGTGAACTGATTTCCAAATCGATGTTCGAATCCCAGCCTCGCCCGAAAGACATTAATTTTTTTAGTTAACAAAAATCAAGTAAGTCAACTACTGACTAGAAATCAACAACAAGCCAACTTCCATTAAGAATTTCGTCTCCCAATTAAATGTTGGATGCCACCCATATTTCTTTCTCTCTCTATCCCATATTCCAAATAACATAACATAACACATGATGAGGCATTATAAGTGTATTCATACCCAATTAGAATGCTGGAGATCTGGAGAAAGCCAGGTTGATGCATGGATGCGTAGTTTCAGGAATGTAGTGCTGCTTATTACCACAATTATCTGTTGTTGAGAAGAGTCAAAAGTTGTCTATTGTCGTTTTGAGGTGTACAACCCCCAACCCGCCGAACCAGTATCATTGGAAAAATAGTAAGAATGATTAATCGGCTAAAATCTATATTAGTATATTATTAAATATTAGGCCTCTCTTTGGCTCGGCTAAGACTTATCCGCTACCACTTCTTTCTAAACGCTGGCTAAACTTCGAAGGTCCTTAGGGGCCTAAGCCTCAAATAAAACGGAGTAGGCAATTCCACTGCGGAAGCTTTGACGTCTCCGATGACTCCATATTAGAAGCTCCTTCGCTTATAGTGCTGCTTTTTTATCTCTTAGTCAGCATTCGCAATTATGAGTTTAGAAAGTCGGGCCCAAATGGACAACAACGACTATTCAATGGCTAAAACTTCGAAGTAAAAGCCTTTGGATAGACCCAACCAAATGAGGACTTCATTCCATCTGGCTATTTTCTATTACTATCAGAACTGCTTAGGCATCTTAAATCAAGTTACTTTTTCGCAACGGTTTACTGAGAACTGAGAGCTGAGACTCTGACTTCTCAGAAACAGAAGCGACATTTTGGGAGTAAGATTGTGACATGGTGTTCCGAATGTGGGTTTTACATAAGAGGATATAAAACTCCTTCTTGAAAGATTGTTCAGCCTCCTTATTTCATACTTCGTCGACGTCCAGCTTTTATAGATTTGATCAAGATGTAGGCCCAAAATAATAAAGCAATTATTGTAAAAATTTGTCGGCCATGCTATATACTTAGGTTTAGATGTTTGCCCCAGACTTGGAAATTTCTCCAACCATAAAATACTTATTCGTTTACTTTACATACTACAGCCATCTTAATTCTTAGACTCTTAGTTACGTATCTAAATTAAAGCGTTTTTATTATTTGGGCAAAAGTCGTAACTCTTTCTCAACTTGGTAGCCAACGTCGTCTTTTATTCCTCCAGAAAAGGGTCGTTGCTTAGGACTGTTTCATCTTCTGTGTCTAGTTTTGTAACATTCTAAGTCACTTTCGAAATTCTAATCATATTGTATTTGTTTCCTTTTTTCAGAGCGAAACCTCGTGTAACACCATGTACCGGCCGACGAGCTTACACCGAGGAAGAACTAAACAGTGCACTGCAAGATATCATGAGTGGTAGGCTAGGTACACGTCGTGCAGCCGTACAATATAACATTCCACGTTCCACATTACGTAATAAAGTGTACAAAATTTCATCGGGGGCAAAACGTGAAACAACTACATCACTCCCTCATCTAGCAAGTCTTGAGGATTTAGACGATGTTAATGAGGAAAGGCAAGATTTATCAGCAGATGAAGAAGATAGTAGTGGTGATAAGATTCTAAGTAGTTCCTTAGTGTCACATGGAGGAGATGATCTTGCCAATCGTTTTAGCGATGCTAATTTGGTAGCCAATATACAAAAGATCTGCGCCGAACAAAATACCCTAACTTCACAGCAGCATCATCAGCAGCAGCAACAACAACAGCAGCACCAGCAACAACACCATCATCAACCGCATAGTGATATTTCGCATCAAAATAAACCGACAACATCACTTGAGTCACAGTCAAAGTGTAAAGCCTCAACTACACCGCAACCTCCGCCGTCACAAACATCTCCGATCGCACAGAATGCGTTGCAAAGTGTATTACTACAAAGTTTGCTACTATCTGGCGGTCTTCCCATACAAAATGTTGAAGAAACTTTTCAATTTCTAAATGCCTTTTTCATGAAGCAGGATCCAAGTTTGATAAATCCTCAGTTATTGATGCAATTACAACAGCAATCACAACAACAATCGTCACAGTCCACACAGCAACAGCAACTGCATCAGCAGCAGCATCAGCATCAGCAGCAACAACATCAACATCAACAGCAGCCACAACAACAACAGAGTCAACATCTGCATCAGAATGCAGCAGTACATTCATCAGCTGTGGCAGCGGCGGCAGCAGCAGCAGCCGCTGCGGCCGCATCCTTTCAAAATCGCCAACCAAAGTCTGAAACACCAGAAACTGCATCTTCAGTGGACCTAAACGAGACGCTAGGTGATGATCCATCAGTTATTCTAAAAATTCCGTCCTATAAACCGGTAGCTGGATCCTCAACTTCATTAACTGCAGCTGTTGCAGCCGCGGCACTATGTAACAATAAAAACGGTGAAAATCTACCATCAAATTCACCAAAAATTCCCACACCATCATCACTGTTGGGTGCCAATACTTCAACGCAACAAATGCATCACCATCATCACCCGCATCAGCATCACAATCCATCGGCGTCATCTTTAAATAATATTCCCGGTATATCACCACCATTGATACGTCACACAAGTGGCGAATCAGAATCACCGCCAACACTTTCACTACGTGACGTTATCGCCAATAGTATAAGCCGAACATTTAGTCAGCAGGCCAGCCGTGACAATACAAGTCCGAGTCCTGCTCACTCATCTTCATCGGCAATGGATCAAAATGATCAGTACAAACGGCCTAGCATATCAGTGATTAAGAATATCGGCGGCACCGATACAACACGCTTTGCAACCGCTCCAAATTTACTCGGCAGTCATCACAATTCTAATCACCATCATCAACAGCACCATCATCATCAGCATCACAGCCAAAATGCGGCAAGCAACAATTTGGTAGGTGGTAAAGGCACACGACCGAAACGTGGTAAATATCGTAATTACGATCGTGATAGCCTTGTCGAAGCGGTTAAGGCCGTGCAACGTGGTGAAATGTCCGTGCATCGTGCTGGTAGTTACTATGGTGTGCCTCATTCAACACTTGAATACAAGGTTAAAGAACGTCATTTGATGCGACCTCGAAAACGTGAACCGAAACCACAACCTACATCGTTGGACGATCGAACGGGAGGTAGTTCATCGAGTGGCAATATCTCTGGTTCATCGGTGAATCCTTCAAAAAACTCTAACATTCCAGGTCTATCGGCTGTAAATAGTTTAGATAAATTGAGTAAGAGCAGCGGTGGTCCGACTGGTATTAGTATCAACCAAAAACAGTCTGCCGCTGGCAAGAGTAACCCACCATTCCCTACGACATCACCAAATGGTATGAAAATACCACCGGCGCTGTTTGAGCCAAGCTTAGCCGTACCCCTACAATATCAACAATCAATGTTTTGGCATGGCGGTTTCGGTTCTCTCCAAATGGATTATCCACGATCACAAGCTGCAGCGGCAGCTGTAGCTGCTGCAGCTGCTGCCGGTGGAGTACCAACTAATGCCACATTTGCTGCTAATGCTGAATTATTTAAATCCCAAATTATGCAAAGATTTCATGAGGGACGAGGGGCATCTACTGCCATTGGTAGTCCACCAGCGCCTGCAAATTTATCCAACTCCAACAACAGCAGCAGCAATAACAATAATAGTAAAAGTGTACGAGAAATTGCTGAGAATCTTTACGACACAACCGGTGCGAATGGTTCCTTCTTAGATGGCATCATTCGCAAGTCATTAGACCGCAAAAGTTCCGATATATCACAAGGCGCCTTATTAGACCAATTGGCTAAAAATAGTAAACCACCTCTGCCGCGTCATATGATCAATAATGAACGTTCAACGTGCGATTTATCAAATCGTAAACGTTCTGCCAGTCCGATGCAATATCATCCAGCGATGGAGATTAAACGTGAACGTGCCAGCCCCACATCAGACTCTTCAAATAGTGACTCAGAACGTAATCATCGGCGTGACTCTGATTCAGAACCATCAACACAACATCATCCGATAGGACTGCATCATGCTCTTTTAAGTGCTAGTGGTGATTTAAATGGCGCTCAACATGGACTCTCCTCCTTAATTGGCGGTGGAGTTGGCGGTGGTGGTGTTGATCAATTGACGAGTTCGGAAAATAATCTAGCCACTTCATCGTCAGGGGTCACCACCAGTATTCTGCATGAGAAATTAGGACAAATCAAGTCCGAAGCAGAAGATAGTTTATAGAGAAAGTTGCATGCTAGGGTAGGATGCATTGTTGTTGCCGGCTAAAAAGATAACACAAATAACACACACTACAACCATAAATATTATTATATATTTTCGTATACGTATAAAACAAAGGGAAAACACTTAAATCAACAACAACAATGCGACCAATGTTTCCTTTCATATTCTCTTTCTAATATTTGCCGTACTTGGAGTGCAATTTTCAACCGAAAAACAAAAAAACCGAAAGGAAACTTGGTACCTTCTTCTTTTATTTTTTTTAGTTTTGTTAACAAAAAACAAAAAAAAAACTATAAATACAAATATTAGTCAAATATATTATTTCAATAAAATAAAAACAAAAAAAAAAAAATATAGAAACCAACATGAACAGCAAAAAAAAAAAACACAAAACGCAAAAAAAAATCCACACACATATTCTTAAAGAAAAATAAAATACAATAAATATACATACAATTTCGTATAATTAATTATACATACATATAAGTAATTAAATAAATTAAGTGAACATTTCTATACATATACTAAGTTGATATATTCAAGCTAGATAACATACAAGTATATATACATAAATGTGTGTGTGACAGAAAAAAAAAAACAAAGATCTATATATATATACATTTATTATATATTTTTTGTTTCGTTTTTTGACAATCGACAAATAGGCACTTGTACAAAAAACAATAAAGTTTAAATGCAATTTTTAACAAAAACAAAAAACAAAAAAAAACAAAACAAAACAAACATAAAAACCATTGTAAATGAAAGGGACAAAACACCATAAAACAAAATCAAAAAAAACCATAACAAAAACTTTAAAAAAAAAAAGTTTCACAAAAACCCACACCAGCAACTTCATTAACTTCATTCCTCATTATCCCCAATTTCAACACCACCCAAGTCCTTAAAAACCAAACAAAAATATTGACATACAATAAACAGAATCAATGACAGAAAATAAAAAACAGAAACAAAAACAAAAACCATAAAAAGCAAAAGAAAACAATTACAAAAAAAAAAAATACAAAATTTCAATAATTTTCAAAACAACAAGACTTAAAACAAGACAAACAAGAAATGTTCTTAACATTTTTTTCAATTATCATGTTTTTATTTGTTTATTTCGTGTGTGTATGCTTTTTTTTAATTTTTTACTTAACATTTCATTTCGATTTTGGTTTTCGTTTTTTGTTTTTTTGCAAAGAAAATAGTAGAAAACAATACATACAATAATATTTCCCAGCCAATACAGTAAATCGCAATAAACCAATCAATAACCAATAACTACAACCAACAACAGCAGAAATACAGTGTTACAAAATAATAAACAAAACCAAACAAACAAAAATCCGATCAATAAAATAAATAACAAACAAACAAAATACTAGTTAAATACAAAATACATAGATTTAAAAACAAAACAAAAAAATAATAAAAGCAATCAATTTAGGCCAACAGTTTTACAAAAAATTCCAAACGCAAACTTCAAAGCAATAGATCAACAGATTCAAAAACTTCAAAAAATATATATATTATATATATATTTAGCATTAATAGGTTTTTTTTTGTATTTTTCAATTTTGATTTTATTTTGTTTTACCACAAAAAAGTGTTTAACATAAAATATTTTCGTTTTGTTTTTGTTTTTCCTTTTTCCAAATTGGACTATTTGTACTTTATAAAAGACAACAAAGCATTTATTTATTATTTAAAAAAGAAAAAAAAAAAACACAAAACTACAAAAATCTCAAGTGAAGGGTGAGTATTTTTGATTGCTCTTCATTTTTAATTTCTTTAGTTTTACATTTTTGATTTTTATATGTTATCAACTTTTTGATTTCCGTTCCGATTATTATTATCAAACAAAAAAAAAAGTCATCTAACAGCAAACGTTTTTGGTGGAAAGATAAAGTTGAATTTTAAGTTTGAATATTTCCGAAGCTCTGCGTTGAATGAGGAACATACGAGGATGGATCAATAAGTACCCGTGCTATGAATGAAAATGCAAGTTTTCCACAAATTTTCTTTATTTGTTTTAGTTTTGAACGTCCATTTCTAAATCATCTTAAAAATACGATTTGGCAAATCCTCCAAAATACGCTTTAGTCTCGCCGATAACCCACGTTTTCATGTTTTATGACCAACAAAAAGTCGCAAGGAGCCAGTTTGAAATGAGTACGCTGTATGTGGCAGTGCAATTCGCACCGTAATTCATGCAATTTACTCGGATGAGGTGGTGCGTTGCCGTGATGGAACAGCATTTTTCTCTTTGTCAAATCGGGCCATATCTCTGTCAATTTCTTATCAAATCAGTGAAATAATTCACTATAACGCTGTTATGTTTCTTTTCTTTAAGAAGTCCAATCGGATTATATTCCCTTCGAATTCAAAAAAACGTAGCCACAACCTTGCCAGCATATAGGACTGTATTTGCCTTGGAGCAGATTCTCCTGGTTCTTTGGTCCCTGAGATGTACAATACTCGTAGTTATAGATCCAGGTTTGAACAATGGTGACGACTACTCGACACAAAAACTCCTCCTGATTTCGCTTAAAAAGCTCCAGACACTGCTTCGAAATTGACAGCTGCACTGTGAGTAATCGCGACACCCATCGAACTTATGATGTAAAATGTTGATTGTCGTTTTGTACGATTAGTCTACGGTATTTGCTACTTTGTGCATTTACATTGGGCGATCAGCAAAATCATGACACAGAACTTTTCGGACAGCCTGGACGCTTCGGTCATAGGTCTTGCTGGCGGCTGGACCACCGGTAGTCCCCGCCAGGACTTAAATCACAGTACCATGGGAGTCAGGAGCACCATGGATCTCGGTCCGGGCCTAACTTGAAGAGGTAGGCCCCCTTGGTGGCTGTGGTTTAAACCCAAAGTCGCGGGAAGGGTCTTCCTTTGGTTGACCCAATGTAGAGTTGCAATAAGTACAGGGTGCTGCGACCCTAAGAGCAGTAAGAGGTTTAAGGTCGGCCCCGACTCATACCAAGGGTGGAACTTGTGCCGGCACAGTTCCGATTTGGTATCTCAGGAAGGCAGCAGAGCGATGGCAAGGGGTATCGTTACCGCCATGGATGTATGGGCATCCCGTAAACATAAGTCTCCATGGCATGTGGTTTACGTTAAAAATCAGACACTATGTACATAGGTGGTGAAGGGTCTCCATAGAAATTGATTTACAATCCTGGATTGGCTTTTCTGTTTTCCCAGGTATAATTGTAAAAGTAGTATGAAGACACTGCTCAACCCCAGAATACTGATTCATGAGCTTTGTTGTATGAGACTGTAAGCTCAGGGGAGATATGACATTTGGTCCACCAATTATGCGGCCCAGAATGCTCATCTTGTCAGAATTACCTATTAAGAAAAACAATATAGGAGAGTACATCAATACCCTCTACTCTAACATCCCATAGAATATTGATCCATCGGGAGTTCACTTGATTTGATCCATATGTGATGTTAGACGCTGAAACAGTATTTCTGATAACCTCATTCGTGGGGTAGTTATTCCTCAGGCAAAGTCACTGGTACAGGCAACTCCCCAATGACCTCCGTTCTTTCGTCTAATTCCGAGTAAGTTGGATTTGATTACGTTTTTTGTGAATCCATTCGGACCGAGAGACAAAACCCCTTATTGCGACCATTCTTTGACGTACAAGGAGGATCTTATTAAGTCAGGTTGGGTATCCATCAAATATGTGTAGACTGATCTCGTAGGGGGAGACCTTCATATGACTCATTAATTTCGTCATGACATCATCGTACTTCAACAGATAAATCGTGGCTAATGCATAGTTTACGTAGTGATGCAGTGCATCACAGGGTTTAGACATTCCCATTTGTGATTGACGAACTTGATGGACTATATGCAAATCTGATTCCCGGTGTCACGAAACTCGATACTGAATAACCACCCACCTGATGCGAATGAATCTCCTGGCTTCCGCGATGTAACATCTACAAAATGGTATAACTAGTTTGAGTTTCCACACATTGAGCTTTCTCATTAGGCTCTTTGGATATCCAGATCACCAAGTTTTAGATGGTAGTGTAGATTTCATATTGAGATAAACCCCCTACAAACAAATGAGAAAGCCATTATAGAGATCTAAAACCACATTATGTCGTCTGAAAAAGGTTATGTCGTCGTTAAATTCAGTGTTAGTAGATGTTTCATTCAATATTCAGTCCCGCCTTGGAATTTTGAAAAGGCATCAACTTTGTACACCTTTTCTGGAAACGTTCTCTTCGAACATTTAATCTTCTTCTTTGCTTTGTGACAGATGTAACCTTCATTTGTGACGTCTTATGCAACATTGGTTTTCTAATCTATGCTCGCCATTGGTTGTTGACCTCTGAGCGGGTGGATTTTGTTCCTACCCTTGAGGACATCTGATAATAGTCTCATATCAGTTTATTTAGAAGGGCAAAAAACATGAATAACACGAATCTCGAACTTCGAGTTAAATGAGTGGTTGCGATCTCTTTTGATAATATGACACAGTAGATGACTGATGACAGAGTAGAGAGCATCTAACTTCGCTTTTATTTCGTCGCACTTTTTTTCAAACAAAAAATCAAAATCGAATTGCTCTTTTTCCATTGTATCAAAAAACACCAAAAGCTTTAAATACAAATGGTTGTCAAATTAAATCTAACTAATGAATCAAGCTGAATGCTTCTATGTATGACGTCGTTTCAAAGATATTAATTCTTTACAAAAAAAAACAATTGTAACTCTAATATTCCCTAATCTTTTTCCTTGGTTCCTTTCTATAAGGCATTAGAGTTAAGCAACTGATTAGGCTGATTTTTTTATATACTTGAATAAATCATTGCGAATTCATTAGCCGACTTTAATCGACCAATTCTTTTTAATTTTTATTTTCTTGTTTCGCACTTATACGACGATCACTTGGAATATATGATTGTCACCAAATACAAATCATTAAAGTGAGATTAATTCTCTCTGCTAAGCCAAGGCGTTTCATCTTATTTCGATCCATCACCAAAACTCACCATCTTCGGCGACCGATTCTTCAGTCACTAGCAAAGTATCATTATACCATATGGACAAGTTGATTTATTTTCTTAAACATGAATAAAAAAAATTTTTTTTTCAGTTACGCTCATATTTGGCTTAAAAATTTATTCAATTGACTAACTTATGTAAATTTTTAATTTACGACAAATTTTGGACAATACTGCAAACACCGCCCTTCGAGAGATAGTCGATTTTTCATTTAAATAAATGATGGCGTTTAGGAAAAAATATTTTTAATCATTTGTTAAATTCGTATTCCAATAGGCAAGATTTCTGTGTTCGACTCCCATGTTATACAGCGAAAAATTGAAAAAAAATAGTAATTAAAATTCTCTGGCCATAAAAGCGTTTCTCATTCTTCTGCGGTTTGGATTCATCAAAAAATTATAATATCAGAAGATGAACAGATTCAACTAGCAGGGCTTACATTTAAAGGAATTGGAATGCTGCGTCGTAATTTTTATACCCATTTCAAATGCAGAGTTAACTTAACTTGGTAACTTAGCTGGCTTGAACTTGAAACTGTCAACGTTTCACATTGAAAATCTAGCCAATAGTTGTAAGTTCACGTCATGGGACATAACCAGGGCTTATGCTTTTCTACATCTGCTATAATTTTAAAGAGCTCCGTAATTCTATATAAGTGTATATCTGCCAGAATGCCGACAAAAGTGAAGCGAAACCAACCTGGCGTTTATACAGTACCGTGGGTACATTGATTATGGAGTTATTTCCTCAACCAAAAGTTTTTTAAAAAAATTTTCTCTCTATAAAGTAACATTACTTCTAAAAATTCTTCTTATAAATGGTTCGGATCTTACATTACTACGAGTATTTATGAAAATCTCTAGCTTCTAGGCAAAAATTCAAGTCACATTCCATGCATGAAAGAAAAGGGAGGCGACCATATCAAGGACTTATGTACTCTAGTCGAGAGTATATATGTATCTGCTATTTAATTAAATTTAATTAACACTTCCTCCCTCCATCTGCTAAGCTCATCCTCATCTACATTACCAAATAACAAAATTTTTTTTGTTTTCAACCAGCATGTAATATCGGATTGGCAACTCAGCCTTTATCACTACACCTTAATTCACCGGCTTTCAGCTATTCCATCAATGCTTCCAACGTTTGCGTTAATTTAAACAATTAAATCTGACATCATAGTAATCCAAATATATGACTAACACTATGAAATAGATTCAGAGGTGTTAAAAACAAACTTTTCAACGCTTTTGAATGGCATTGATCATCTTCTTTTATACTTTACAAGACTTACGCAGTTCTTTTGGATGGAGTTGCGAGTGGGGAGTGTTTGGTCAGGAGGAGATTCTGGTATGCTTGCAAATTTTTTGCAAATCGATAGAATCCGATTGGCAACTTCGTGTAGTTAAGGAGTTCACTTATCTCTGAGTTCCAATAAATTCCACGAATGACACTTTGATGAGAATTCAACGGCTATCGAACTTAGGAAGTCGCTGAATGACCTGATATGACAATAATTTTTACTGCAGATGATAGTCACAACAGCAACAATTTTTTCGTGGCCTCCTCGGACAAGGATCTTGGTATAAGTCAATATGTTCTAAATCATCTGACCGTTTTAGCTTTAAAAAAAATATCGTAAAAACAGTGCTATTCTAGCCTTCTTGACATCGAAAACGAGCAATTGTAACTACAGGCTTTCAAACATTATAAAACGCGTGGACTTGACCAGAGATTCAGGCTTTCTTTAAATTTTGAATGAAAGGGGTGGGATTCAAAGACTATCTGAGTTGGCCGTTCTCGTCTATTCGCTCTATATGTGCGAGACAATAAAGCCTTTGTATCTTCTTTGGATGTATTCATGGCTTGGTACATTTCAACGAATTTGCAGTTGTGCTTTTCCTCCGTTCGTCCTCTCTACACATGAGATTAGTACGCATACATCACAAAGAACATAGATATCAAATGCCCTTTCCAACATTTGTCGGCAGAGTCAGGGTTCGGTAAATAATCATCTTGGTCTTTGAACTTGTAAGCTTTAACTATGTAAAGTTGTGTAAAGTTTTGCTCCAGCGCTGTGTAAACTATATTGTATACAGTTTTGACTAAAAATTGTTTTTAAATGTGTTGGGGGACGCCTCTTAAAATCTTTTCTTCTTGGATGCTCGTTCTTTTCTTTTGTAGAAAACCTCAGAATACGTTATATAAGGCAAAACTAACGCTTTGGTTTCATCGTGTTTGCAGTCGAGTTAATACACCACAGAGCCAAAATTTGCGAATGCATCCGTGGAATAGGGCCGATAACCATGTTGTTGTGGTTGCATACAGTTAACTACGATTTATTACAATATTTAGCCAAGACTAAAGAAAGATTCAAATTCAAGTTTTTCTTGGATATAGAAATGATCTGAGACTTAGTTGGATTCAATAATAATCCGCCAGCTTTTCAAAAGAAGACCATGTTCATTAAGATCGTAGGGGGTTTAACCAGATATAGCTGAACAATATTTGCATAAAGGTGAACAGGAGCACATTTGCACACAGATGGAAGATTGTTGATGAACATGCAGAATAGCAACGGTCTCAAAATTGAGTCCTACGGTACGAGTGCCATCGGGGAGTCTAGCACACAAAGAAATGAAACATAACCACTGTCAACATCTTACATTATTTCCTCGAGTAAGTTTACCATAGCGGTGGGACACATGTGATATGCTGTGAAACTCTCGATTCGTGATCGCTTAGCAACTTATTGAGTTATAAGTGGTTCGTTATTTGTTTTGCTATTATTTTCTCGAAGGCAATTGACAGACAGGATAGAATGGTAATAGGTATAAAGGCAGCGGAGGATAATAGATTCGCGTTCCTTTCTATAAGTGTAACTTTAGAAATTTCCCAAATCTGAAAAAATCAGATCTTGTTATGCACTACCTAATTATACGGATGAGGAGAGAAATAATTTGTGGTAAGGTAGATTTAGAACAAAACTTTTTTTTAATGTTATCCTCACCTATTGAGTAGGTGTTATACGTTCGAACATTTCTCTTACGGTTGCTACTTCAAAATCATCCAGTCTAGGTATCAGGTCTAGATCATCACCTCATTAGGATCATAGATATTCGTATAATAAATTTCAATAAATTCAAGCCGTTCTTGTAGCTATTATGAATTTTCATAAAATTCTTTATAATCTGTAAAAAGTATAAAAATAGTTAAGGGATTTAGAAACAATCAGTCATAGCTGGCCTAGTCTATACGTCCGTATACTTTTCATTTGTTTGATCAGATATTTGAATTCAATTGGGGCTGATTTACTTTTATCACACACCGTATGTTTCCTAAAGTAAAATGTTTATGGAATAGGATTAAGTTCACCGCTCCATAAATTTATCTTAATTTGACACAATGTCCTGAATTAGTTGAGATATGCTGTTTCAATTATAATACAATAGTACCTTGATCCTTTATCACAAGCCAATTTTTTGCTAAACGATCTATTCAACTACGTTCTTCTTGCAAGCTTTCCATCAAAAATAATAGAAATTTCCCATCAGTCATGCAGAAACCAAAATCACCAATTCTACTTCACACTCAATAGCGCCACAAGACCACTTTAAAACATTTTTTTTATTTTATTATTCAAAATAAAGGAAAATGAAAAACTTATCGCATTTTGGCAAGATATATTCGTCTGTAAGTATAACAAATATTTAGGCTAAAACAAATATATATATGTATATGTATAGACATAAACAAAAAACAAAAAAAAACTATTTGGTGTTCAAAATTATTCCTTTTTGACAAAAATATAAAATAAAAAAAATCCTGTATAAACTGAGACCATTTGTGTAATATAAATTTAATAAAACTTATATAATCATTCGGTGTTCAAAAAATAAAAAAAAATAAAAACAAAAAAAAACTAAATGTCTGTTCGGTATACCTTAAAAAGCAAAAACAAGTAACTTATTGTATATATATAACAAAAAAAAACAAAATTTAAAACAATTTTGGATCAAACACAAAAGCACTACAATTTTGGTAAATGAAAAATAAAAAGACAAACATTATATATGAATATATATACATATATATATATTTAAAATTAAATCCTTTTATGGATTTATACATACAAGGACGAGGTAAAACAAAAATACAACAATATTATACTTATACAAAATTTATTTAAAAAAAAAATATATTTGGAGGAACTAAAAAATAAGAAAAAAAATCAACTTTTTATATATATGTGTGTGTCTTCACGTCGCGTATACCTCAATAACATCATCAATATTAAAAATAAATTTAAAAAATAGGTACTATATATATATATATATGAAAACAAAAACAAAAACAAATTAAAATTATGAATGTAAAATTTGGTATAACAAAAATATAAGAGTAATTATATAATGTAAATCATTATATTTCGAAATATTTGGATAGACATATTTCAAAAAAAAAAACCTTGAGTAACTGTTTGCGATACTAAATTACCTTTTTTCCCCATCTTAGAGTTTTTTTTTTCTAAAAATTAAAGAGGGCTTTCACTTTCCTAACAAAATCGGTCTCTGGCAAAAATTCAAATGAGTATTCTTTATAGTGTATTTTCAGTTAATTTTTTTTAGTCACTTATCTCCCTTCTGTCCAACATCCTACTGTTTGTGCTATTACCTTATGCGAATTCCAAACTTAAATAATTGAAGAGCTGAACTTAAACTTTATCTTGGGGGATACGCACATCCTGTTGCACGTATGATTTATTTTCTTAAATAAATATTAAATGGAATGGAAATCTTGACTTTTCCTCTAGATTTGAAAAAAAGAGTTTATTGTATGCTTAAAATAATACGAGTATCTGTTAAATAAGAACCATTTTTACGAACGCAAAAATCTGCTTTTTTTTCTAAATTTTCCATACCTTTGTGAAGTGCTTCTTGCTGTACACGACCAACTTCTTCTGGAATATTTTGCTTTAATTGCTGCTTGGGTCTTACTTACATTAAATTTTTTCTTCAGTAACCGACTTGTAGCACGTGATATATAGGCTATTGTATCATATTGTTTGGTGATAATTGTAATATATAAATAAATTATTGGAGCATTGCCCCACAAGAAAAAATCTGGGGCAGTCGAATTACCCGAATTGGAAATTTTTGTCTCATTAACTAACGTAAGGTATGGGCTATTGTACTATCTTGCTGAAGCTATATATTGGCGTTTGTTGGAAGTTGTGGATATACAAATTCCACCACTGCTCGATAAGAAAATATCTGGAATAGACAAATTAAGCAATCGTGATGGTGAACTCAAATTGCCGTATTTTAAAATTCTCCGATGTATAAATTCTTAACTCAAAAACTCCATTTTTGTGTAACCATATATTGGCTTTTGGTGGCAGTTGTTCATTTGAAATTGATTGGAGCAATGCCATATAATATTCTCCATTTATTGTTAATTTTTCACCTCGGCCATTTTCACAAAAAATGGTCCATAAACCTTGTGAACGGTAATGGAACACCAAAGACTAGAACGAATTGTATGAAATGATCTTTGATGAAGATTTTGGAATCAGTTTTTTTTTATGTATTGTTCATAACCGCTGCTCTTCATCATTTCATCATCATCAGTTCATCACTAAGTTAGCCAAGTTATGCTCAACGAGCTTTAAAAATGTTCTTCCGTAATCCAAGAGAAATGCGATTTCGTAGATTGGACTACGTGAATTTTGGTAATGACGAGGAGATAATGCGGCCAGAAAGCTCCATCTTCTGCGATGTTTGTTTCATAACATAAATACTTTCAACCGATCTGCCCAGATGTATGTCTTGAATCTTCAACAGTCACGAGTTCCTCAAAATTGTATAATGGTTGTAGAATTTTATTTAATATAAATTATCAGACAGAAATGCAGACTAAACGATGTGTATGACCAAACCACTGCCACTTTCGCCGTTAAATGATTGCGCTTATTGGTTCCTGATCCGTTCTATGGTAAAGATGGTTAGATCAGAAAACCCTTAATATGTTCCTTAGGCACCTATTAACGAACGTTAGTAGTTGGTTTTGTGGTATTAGCGGTCACCTTCCAAGTGCTGCACCCATACAACAGATTCAACATTTTATCGGAACAGTCGTATCTTGGTGTCTAAGCCAATTGCATTTCTTCGCTATATCATGAATATCATTTCAAATCAGAATTTTCTTTGCCGATGCGGTTGACAATATCCTATTCGGTTCCACCTTCGGTAGAGACAATAGTCCCAAAATATGGGAAACTCTACACTCTCTCTACCGGTTGTCCTGCAGTGCTAACTTGAGTTGATGGTTTTTGCTTTTCGTAGTGTTTATCTTCAAATCCACAATGTTTGCCTCCTTCTCCACTCTTTCTCTGATTTGGTGCAGATCCATAAACCTGTGAGAAAGTAAACAAACGTCGTCAGCGTATGTCGTCAGATGTTTGAGTTGAGATGTAAGAGACCAACAAATTATTCTGTTTTCAGTAGGCAAGGCTGCTCGAAGTACATCTATAATGGATCTTGAATTCCCCTTACATCTTTCCTCTACGCCTCCTAATGGATAAGGAGTATTTATTAATTAGCACATTCCCAAGCCTGTACAAGCGGAATTGTGTTTTCTACGCCAGTTTCAGGGTGTTTATGAGGGAATAAGACCATTTCACGTTATCTTTCTTTGAGTTTGCTTTACTTTATTTTTATTTTGAATACATTGAAGAAGCTAGCAGCATCGTACATACTCTCGTTTTGACTTATAATGGTTTCCAACCTATGCGGCCAATGCCTTAAATAACAAGATTCTCCCCAACTAATTCGATTCGAATTGCATTTCGCACAGCAAATTTGTAATTTTTTTTTTTATTTCCTCTGTATGCATTACCTAAGGTGGTGATCTCCACTTGTTCAAACAGGTCATGCTTGAGGCATAATTAACTTTTTATGTCTGTGTTAGTTAAACCAATAAGCTTCTTATCGAAAGCTCCCAGATCGAGTTCGTTTTTTAAAGAGCTTGTACATACAAGTCTCGTCTTCCTTTCTGTCAATGGAGCTTCTACACAAATTTTTAAATATACACAAAGCGTTATTACACTTCCAGTGATGACGTCTATAATAGAGCTGATATGTCGTCTGTTGAAAAATATTGTATTACAACATCTTACATCCATCTTTGGCCGAATCTGTTTTGTCACTACATAAAACATGTTGAACCAATTTTCCACCTATGGTTTCCTCTATCAGTGGAACCCAACTTTAACATGAGTTTGCATGCTGCGATCTGCATGCATAGGGTACATTTTTCTGCTATTGTAGAATAGGTACGAGAAGTGTGTGTATTTGGTGAGTTTATCGTGATTTTATCCTTGGAACGTCGCTATGCCGTCATCCAAAAAACGGTATATATGGAAGGTATCCGCCATTTCCATTAGAAAATGTGGATATCTTTACCGATTCACTTTTTTTGTTTTTGGCCAAGAGAAGATATCCTTTTTGATATTATTTCTACCTGCAACATGCTATAGTGATCAAACAAACGGATTGATAGACTAAGATCAGGTCTGTCTACCTGTCCATCTTCCCTGTATTTAGGTTTGACCCGCCGTTGTAGTTTACGACTCCTTCAAGTCTACTTCGAAATGTCCATTAGCATTTTCTCAATTAACGAATTTAGTTTTCTCCTTTTCTGTCTGCTGATATTTTTGCTTAAATAAAATGGCCCAATTCAAAATTTTTTTTTTGTCAAATTTATACCTCTCTGATGTTTCTACAGATCTTGAAGTAGCAGCGAGATTCCTGGTAGAGATACCATCGTTTTCAATGAAGTAATCAATCTCATCATAGAGCACGTTTTCAATAAGCCCTTGTGCTCGTTTTCAACCAAATCTATCAAAGCAAAAATATCTAAACAAAAACAAATCTTTATTCTAATAAATAATGTACAGGTGATGCATTTAGAATTGTCACATTTGTCTATAAACCTTCATGCTGAAGTTCCGCTCATAATGCATACACAGTTTCTTTCTATTAAGTTTTGTTAAATCATTCCTTTAAATAGGGCTAAGTATTCCTCACGCAGCAGGACTTCAGTTTCAATATTGGAACCTGAAATGGAATTAAATTTGCTGAGCATCCAAATTCTTATTTTCATACCTCATAGGCTTACGCTTTTACTTCTTACTCGTCCTTTATCCACTCATGGTAGAACCATGAACCAACAAATTTAATACTTATCACCAGAAACGCGACTGAAGAGCTAACTACATACAATTATGAGTTGGAAATACGATCATCTACGTCAGCTGATACCTAAAAATTCCTTAAAAATTAATTTCATGAAACCTTCTGCTTTCCCTAGGCAACCTTTAAAACACTCCCTACACAAACCTAATCTCCTTCAAAACCGAGTCAATTTTGTTTTTCTGGAAAGAAAGAGGAGCCCTCTTTTAGTAACACCCTAATAAAATGAATACCTATTCTCTACATTTCGAAAAACATATAAATAAAAAAATATATATACATATATATAAGAAAATATTAAATGTACCTAATCTTTTGTGTGTTTAGCTAGTAAGTCTAAATATGATATACACCAATTTTTTTTCTTTCCATTTCAAACAAATGCATGATAACATTAAAAATCAAAAAACAAAAAGAAATCAAATTTATGTATAAAAAACACAAAATTATTTAAAAAATTTACTCTCACTTCAAAAAGCATAGAGTTTTCTTGTTTTTTACCAATTTCATTTACCTATAACGTTCTCTCTTGGGAAAATATTTTTGTTATAGAAAAAATTAATAAAATTTTTGTCTCTTTTCGCCAAGATTCTAAATAAAAAAAAAGGAAACAAAAATATATTAGCAAATGATAGACAAAACAAAATGTAATAATAAAAAAAATGAAAAGACAAAAGTAACAAAAAAAAATATTACATTATTAAATATATTTATTATATATTAGACACTATCTGTGATTTATAATCCAAAATTTTGATGTATATTTTCTGATAATAAATGAAAAAACAAAACAAAATAAAAATATAAAACATTATCTAGATAAAATAAAATAATAAAACTGATCGGATACTTAAATAAAAAAGAATATAATTATATATAATAACTAACTGCAGATTAAATGAAATTAAAAAAAAAAAAAAAAATAAAAAATGGAACAAGTAACTATACATATAAAAAGGAAAACAAAAACAAAAAAATAAAAATCAAATGCATCGCCTGTTTGCAACTTTTGAGAGGTATTTATTTATAGCGTACTTAGACAAAAAAATTCTTTTGAAAGTTTCGAAAACACCCCTTTTTCTAAATAACAAAAAATTAATCAACAAAAACAAATCAGTTGGAAAATAATTTTGAAAATGCCATTTTACATATTTATATATACACACCAAGAACAAAGCGAAACAACAAATAATGTAGTTTTATTAAAGTATAATAAAAAAAAAAAACAAAATCTTTCAATCATTCCTGCAGGCGTATATTTTCTACTCGTGTAAATTGTATACAGTTTGATATATATGTATTTAAAACAAAAGAAACAAAAAAAGATAAACAAATCGGAAACAAAAGAACAACAACATACATTTCAGTAACAATAATTTCCAAAAAATAAAATAACTTTTTAAAAATAATCAAAAAAAGCTAATAAAAAAATATGTAACTTGTTTTTATAAGGAAACAAACAAAAATGAAATTAAGTGTAAAACAGAATCCTTATTTTTTAATTATACACAAAAAAAAATACAAAATATTAAAAAAAAATAACAAAACAAAAACCTTTATATATTATATACATGTATATTAAAAAGAAAAGACATAAAACAAAATAAAAACAAAATTAAAAGTGCAATTAGAAGGATATATAAACGGTAAAATATGTTCGTTAAAAAAAAAGCATAAATATTAAAGTTTAACATAGGGAATAAAAATGAAACACATTTATTCTATTTACATAAAAATAAAACAAAAAGACAAGCGAAAGAAATATGAATAGGAAAAGGTAACTAAATTTTAATTAAACTAATTATTGATTCAGCCTTTTCGTTTTTTTTTTTTGTCTTATGTTCGTTTGTTTTTAACACCCCCGACAACCCCATAAATATGTACCTATTTTATTTTTGTCTTTTTTTCGCTCTTTCATTTAAAGGAAAAACTAAAAATAAAACCAGAGTGTGCGTTTAAAGAAATTTTACAAAAAAAAAAAAAAAGAAACGGACAAAAACCCAAGCAAATCAAATATCTTACCAAACTTCAATAATTAATTGAATGAATTATAAGAAACGGAATAAAAATAAAAGTCAACAAAACCCTGTTGTGTATGTTTAAAATATAGGAAAAAATTGTAAATCAATGTTTTTTGGTATTGTTTTATTTTTTTTGTTACAATTAACAAAAATAAAAATTCATTAAATTTGGAGGGAATATAGAAAAAAATAATAAAAACATACAAATGGTAAATATTTATACACTATATACATACATATATCTCTATATAAAACAAGGATTCATAGACAAAATGAAAACAACAGAAAAAAAAATACAAAATTAAAACAATGACAAAACCAGGAACGTTACAGAAAGGAGTTGAATGGAAAACGGAATGAGAAAAAACAAAATAAACAAAAAAAAAAGATGTATATTGTTAATCCCTCAGGTATGTGTTTTATTTTCGGAGAGAAAAAAGATTGACTATAATATTACTATTTAAAAATAGATATATTTAGGAATGAGTATAAAAAACAAACAACATATTAAAACTAAAAAGTTAAATAAAAAATATTATAAAAATATAAATAAAATAAAAAAATCATAAGTGAGAGAGAATTGAGAAAGAGAAAAGTGTATGTTAATGCGAAATAATGGAAACAGGAAAGTTGCGAAAACAACAACAAAATAAAAAAATTAAAAACGAAACGTTCATTGCATATGTTAAAAGAATTTTGTAAATGAAATAATTTTTATTTCTAAAACAAAAGAATAAAAATGAATATTGTGTATATATAGTTCCAATTGAATTTATAGTGCAATTGATTAAAGTTTAGTAGATTTTTTTTTATTATTCATATTAATTTTTTTTTTTTTTTACAAAATATTCTATTTTTCCCTCTATTTTATTTTAACATGCATATATTACAATACATGAGTAAGAATTATTTTCTTTTAACTTAAAAACAAAAAATAAAAGAACACACTTCTTGAATACCATTGAAAAAGAAAATAAGACAAAATATGCCCAGTGTAATAGAAAAATTAAAAACAACCAATGAAAACCGAAATAAGAACTACGAAAATATTACGAGTATACAAACAATTATTTTTCTTATTTTGTATATCTTTATTTTTCTTTTTCTTTATAATCAAAATAAGTTTGGTATTTAAAAGAAAATAATTAAAACGATGCAATCACCTCTAGAATAATTATAAAAGAAATACATGTATATGTACGAGTATATATGTACATAGATCTATTAAAATCAACAAATCTAAACTACCAAAAAAGGTAAGTTTGAACATTTAAAAATTAAACGAGACAAATTTATTGTAAAAAAAGAAAGAAAAAAAACACACAAAAAACCTTATAAGAAGAAAATCCAAAATGAAATGTAACATTTTCGAAAGATATTCAGCTAAACTGTTATTCTAAAATTTTATTTTAATGCAAACAAAAACGAGAAACGAATAACTTAAATCAATAAAAAAATAAAATCAAATAACACAATAAAATATTCTCAAAATCTTTATATGGAGGAAATCTGCAGAATTTATTTATATTTTTCAATTATTTTTTCTTTAATTTCTAAATGATTTTTTTTCTTGGTACAGAAAGATTGCAGCAGTTTTGTTGGAGTTTTTGAGTGTCTCTCTAAAATTGAACTTCAAAAACTGATATCACTGCATCCATGTTTTAAACAAAAAATTAAAAAAAAAATTTGATGAGGCGACAGTCGAAGTTCTCAGTTTGAATCCAAATTTTTGAAATTACTACATACCCATCATTCAGTGCAAGCACTCCATCTATGACGTAACAGTCCAAGGATCAAGCCGCAGTTACTCCACTCACTGTGCAGTTAGTTTTGCTATTTTGTGCACAGATATACAGACTTATGAATTGTAGCCGACTTCAAACCATGATAGCGTGTGACCTTATGTTATGCAGTTAGAGTCAAATTCTCTCCAAGTGCTACAAAAATTCATAAAGGTCCTATCATTCCTTTCTCCAAGGCTTAACAAAATATCCTTTGTTCAGTCACAACTCGAAGAAAAAAAATATTTTAAAATGCACTGTCCCTCACCAGTGTCATTAAATGCGTTGCTTCCTTACTGAAATTTTAGTGATTTGTGAAAAATATTGTAAAGTCATTGTATGTATGCAATGTCTTCTACCATACGGAAAATATTTCCTATATAGAAAAGTCAGTACCACAATACATAATATAACTAGTAAGACAAACAAAAAAATCGGTTTTTCAATGCATATACCATATATCCCAATGGTAATCGCATAGTTGCCCATAATGACAACAGAGTTTTGAAGTTCAAGATGTGCATGAGGTCATCTACTAGAATAAACCACAAAAGAGGGGCAGTACTCCACCCTATATCTATTTTAATTTATATATCAGAGAATTCTTAATCCTTGAATAAGTTGTAATGCAATAACTTGACGCTATTGCTGGCCCTGTTTTTTCACAATCATTTTTTCAATGGGTTGCCAACAATTATGCTTATGTTATTCCACGCTCGATTCTTTTAGGATTTCTCGAAACCCATTGGGAGACTCTATCGATGCTCTACCATTATTTGCGATTGTAGTTGTACAACATAATTTCTTTACAGTACTTTTTTGGTGTTCTGGCGTCTGAAATATTTGCATTTGCAGCTTTCATACAACAGGGTAGCAGTCTGAGTCGTTGTTGGGTGCTCGAAAGCTTACGGCTTTAATTTACTTAAGTATGTTTGGAAATAGACGCTTAAATATATATAGTTAATATAGTTCTACTACATTTATTTCTCCCTAAGAATTTCAATTTGCAGGTGGAATATTTAATATGGAGGTGATCCTCAATCGAAATTCATTTACATTCATTAGCGCACTCTTACAGCAACCGTTTTCAGTTAGTGCATAATATTGCTTGAGGACAATTTCGGCATCAACGCCTAATCTATAGCGAGATGTTCCTTTATCTTACTATCCCTTATATTATTTCTTCAGTAAATTCTTAAGTATCCTTATAAGGACATACATTTAGACCTTTCTTCCATAAATTTACTCTCGAATCTCAAAACAGCATTTTCACAATATTTTGATAAAGTCCATGCTAAAGAAAATTTTCGGATTTATTCAACTTGACAGCCTCCTGATTTCTTTCCATAATCTTAATGACAGTAACGTATGTGATAAATACTGACAGAGGCTTCTTAACTATTGTGGCTCAACTGTTTTAACCTCTATGGACAGGTGGAGGGAATTGTTACCAATCATCAACCATGGTTCAGTGGTTCATTTTGCTTCAGCAAAATCGGCGATTGTGACTATTTCCACCTTTACCATATCAATTCAATTCAAATCAATCTGAATTTAGAAAAGATGGAGCGCTTCTTTGGCTTTTGTTTTACTGAAGCCGATGTTTGTCTCGACATTTTACCCTTCCTGTACCAATGTTCAGAACTTACGTCACTCCAGAAGTTAGCCTAGATTCAGCATTTCATTATTGCCTTTCTATAATTGATTCTTTTGACTCCTTCAGAAGTTTTGGGGGACTCTACAACTCTTCCCCAGTTGTCACCATTCCTCCTAGATTGCTCTCTGCCATCTTCCATGTATTCATCACTCTATCTGATCTTCTTTCATTTTGAATTTAATGACTGCACTGCATTGCACGTGTTATAACTTATGAGTAGAATTAAACTGTTACTTTTCTGCAATTTACACTGCGGTCGATATTGAAAATTCCTAGGAAAATCGACCAAACAGGGTAGTAGACGTATCATACATACCATGGTGTTTATGCTAAATATATATTATTTCTGCCACATCTAAGAGATCATTCCGAACACAGTCTTTGTGACAAACTTAGTTCTGCTCCACCATCACAGAGTACCATAACTACAAGAGAGAAACTAGTTGCTTTTTCTCCCAACTGCTAGTCAGGCAACTCTAACTGGTATACTCTATAGGCTTTTTGAGTATATTGGTGGGATATGCAGTATTCTTTTGAAAAAGAGGATGTACTCGTATATCTGCACTACTTCATACAAATTTTTCACGATAAGAAGCAATGTTGAAAGCCCCAAAACACGTTTAAATTGATTTAAATTGATTTAAATATTTAAAAATTCCACTCACTGTAGCATACAACTTAACAAAGATACATATATCATACCATACATTATCAAAGATATCCGCAAGGACATCTTCGCTAAGGCGAATTTGTCTTCTTCTACATACATATGTATTATAAGCAATTGAAGCTTGTTACGAGTAATCTAATGGTACTCATACTATGGTACTCTATCTACCTATCGACTTTGCTAGTGGTTGCATTTCTACTGCCGATCTTATTCGTATCAACCTGAGGTATTTCTAATGTTAATTAATGGAAATTTCTGCGAATACGTGTATACCTTTTGTTAAACCTGCCAACATTCATTACATTTTCATCTCCCTCGCTGTCATTTTCTTTTCTACTTCTTTCACACTATTCAACAGTGCGATGTACGTATGTTAAGGACGGTTGCGCGGTCTTTAAGTTATAATGGCATTTTTGAGTCGGAAAACAATGTGGAGGTTTCGAGTGTTGGTGTAAGACTACGAATTTCGAAGTATTGTATTTACTTTTCATACAGTCTCTAGCTGCTCTGAAGTGCATACATATTCGTATGTATGTATGTATGTATATGTCGGGAGTTGGCTTTGTGTCTTCGAAAAAATATTGATGGAGATATTATCTTCTGGGGTAATTATCTAATTATTGAGAATTGTCTGAGGGACTGTTACATCATTGGTTATAATACCACTACCATGAGTGGAATAAAGAGAAGTTGTCCCGGACGTGGATGTTCTGCCTCAGACGAAAATTCGTACACGGCATTAAAAGACAATTTTGGTCTGTATGAGGCTTTAGATGTCTATTCATTCATATATATTCATTCAGGTTTACTCAGGCCTTGGTAATACAAAAATAAATATCAAGTTGTTATTTGTAAATCTTTCGCACTCAACAAGGTGTTGATCAAATCGCAAAACAACCATTACAGCAACAACTCGTTACACTATCTTAGAGTCGTTGTTTTTTTATTTCTATTTTTATTGGTCATTAACTGAATAAACTTTACAATTCGAAGGTATAAACTAATTTTGTTCACTTATTAATCGGTATCACACTACAATACCTCCTTAGATTTACTTTTGAAAAAATGCCATAAAAATGTTCCCTTGCTTCGAGAGACTAATTTTTAGAATCCTGTCTTTATCTAGGGCTTGATTTGGAATGTGAGTTTTGCGATTAGTGCAAAGCTTCTATTCCAGATTTGTATCCTGAAAAAAACTTTTAAAAAATCTCAAACTTATCGCTCGCCGTAAAATCACTCGATCCCACTAAAACATCCGTAAAGCTTAGACTTCGTATTTGAAATTGGAAGTGACTTGTTGTTCTTTTTTTCTTACAAATTTCTGGAAGAAAAGTGAAGGACTCGATTTTTTTGGCTCACATAAACTCGTTACCAAAACTGCTGTTAATGTATCATTTTTATTTTACAAAATAAAGTTTACACAACTCTTTTTGTCTAAATAAAAAAAAATCTCTGCAAGAAAACACATACAAAACCAACCAAAAAAATAAATAAATAAAAACAAGACATACCAGAATAATGAATAAACATACAAACTACAATACCATCAGGAAAACAATTCGAATTCAACTGAAATAGACCAGCAATGACAAAAAACAAAACAAAAATAAAAACAATAGTAAAAAGAAAAGAAATATAAACAATAGCACAGCCATATATGTATATACATAATATACCTCATTAATATATTAATATATATACATATACCAATTACCCTTCAACCACTAATCATTTGCATTCAAACTAAACACATCACATCAACCAACCAACAAACAAACAAACAGCAACAACTACAAATCCCCTTTAATCAGTCTAAGCCGACAGTCGATTGTTTTTTTTAATTAATTTAAAGAAAACCAATCAATTTAACATTTAACAATAGCCACTACATAAACTACAATAGGTATTTAAAAAATAAAAAAAACAATAATAATTACAATACAGAAAAATAAAAATCATTACAGTTACATATAAATTTTAAAATAACAATAAAAAAAAGCATTAAACTACTACATTCTACTATTTATCGTCAATATGTTTTTATTCTTATTCTTAGGTATATATACAGAAAAAAATAAAACAATAAAACAAAACGAAAGAAAAACTAAAGTCAAGCAAAGCATAAGACAGATGTTACGTATTATCTGTTCCTTTGCTCGAGCTGTTTCATAAAAGTTTGCATGATTTATATTTTCCACATAATTTTCTCTTAAATAACGTATTTTTATAAATGGAAATAGTTAACAACTATTAGTTAACAACTATTTCCATTTCCGTTTACGTTTACGTTTTTCGTGTCGTTAGACTTCTTTAAAATATTGTTGATTATTTTCATCAAGCGTTTTTTGTTTAATTCATTATTTTACTATTTTTTTGCGTTTATGGGCATGCCATAAACCCAATTTGTTAAAAAAAGAAACAGACTACAATAACAATAAAACAACTTAATATTTATTTTTTTATAATGTAGAATTTAAAACCAACAAAACAATTAGTTTCTCGTTTTTACATTTATAAATACTTTGCCAACTGAAATAAGCAACAGAAAATGAAAGTATATAATTCAAATTGAAATAGAAAAAGCAAACTCTCATTTGTTTGTTTTGTTGTTTCAGTTCTGAACTAAAAGAAAAGAATTATTAATTAAAAACAAGTAAAAAATCTGACAAAAGTACAATACAAAACATTCTTTTGAAGCAATAATTTAAGGAAAACAAGATTAAACAACAACAATTGAATGACCATTCTTGATCTGTTTTTCGAATTTAATTTTGTTTCATATTTCTTTTTTTTTCTTTTTCTTCTCAATACTATATTATTCTTATAGTATATAAATATATTTAAAAAAAAAAAAACAATTTAAAATAATTATCAAAACAAAAATATATATAAAAAAAAAACTGAAAATACAATAGCCCGTAAGTTTAGCTGTTATTCTTTTAGAATTTGTCAACGTCAAGTGTATTCAGACCGACAAATTGAATTGAAAACAAAAATAAAAATATGATAAAACAAAACAATTACTAAATTGACATTAAATAATTGTAAAAAGACAAAAAACAATGAAAAGAAATACATTTTACATTTTGTAAACTTAATAATGCTACACAAAGCCCAGCAAAACACAACAAAACAGAAGAAGAACGTTGAAATTTGAAAGTGTTCATCCTTATTACGGATATGTATGATGGTTTGGTTAGTATTTTCTTTTTGTTTTGGTTTCTATTTTTTTTCTCCTTTATTATTATAAATATATGATTTGTTCAAATGTTATTATTTCCTTTAATTAAGTTTCTGTTGTAAGCATTAAATAAATAAAAAAAAAATGGAGCAAAGCAAATTTTTGTAAAACAAAACCATGTGTAATAAGAGTAAATCAAACAAAATGAAAAGAAAAAAAAAATAAAAACTATGTCAGTATAGTAAATTAAGTTAGAAATAACAAAACAAACAATAAAATACCATTTCTATGCGTAAGAGATAAAAATTTATACATACATATATAATGGAAAAAAAATGTATACCAACATAAATACAATACAAATTGCAACACTCCAAAATATTAAACATTTACTTTGTTAATATATTTTTAATGGCCTTGATTTGTTTAGTTTATTTTTTTACTCCAGATAATACATATATATAGAGTCGTATATAATGTTTAGATTTTTTTCTCTTATTTTCTTTAAAATTCTTATCGTTTCGCTTGAGAAAAATGTTCGTATCTTCGTATTTTTTCGCATTTTTTTATTTAGAGAGAAACAAAAAACAAAAAAAAAAGAATAGTTTTCCATAATTTTAAGTTTTAACACAATAATCATTTTTTATATAAAATGCATTTTTATTGTAAAAAAGAAACAATTTTATTAATTTTAAAATTAGTTTAATACATATAATGTTTTTATTTTTTGATTATTATTATAATTATTATTATTTTTTTTCGTTATTCAATTATTAACTTTATTCAGTTTTAGAACTATGTTTTATTTTTTTTAAGTCTAAGCATAAAGAATATATATTAATTAGTTATGTGAAATGAAATTAAATAGTTTTTAAAAACAAAAATAATTAATATTGGTAAAAATGTATTTTTATTTTTGGAATATGAAGCTTTTTTATTATAATTTTGTTGGTGTTTTTCTTTTGTTATCGTTTATATTTGTTTCTACTTTACTTTGTTTTCTTGGTTTATTCAGATTGGCAAGTATAATGTAATAAGAAATGCTGCTATATGTATTGGTGGCCGATATTGCTATGGAATGCTTTCTTATGGAATGCTATTTTAAATGTCATTCCATGAAATAGTCTCCTTTTAGTCTTTTTTCCACAGCTCCACTTAAGAAAATCTTCCTCGTTTTTTAATCGTTGAATTTTGTAACGCGTATAACACCTGTCATTTGGTTGGCTAAATTTGCGGATATTAAAACAATTCTAAAATTTTTTACCACTTAGTTACTAAGATCCGTATTTTACTGATGGTTTTGCTCTTGAGAGGCTACATTTTTTTTTTCGGCCTCTTCGAACTTCGACCGGAACTTGAGGATCTATCGCTGTTGGATCAGATTTTTGGTCGATCTTCATTGAACATGGAAAAACCGATTGCCTTTGCTTAGTCTAAAGTTCATCCATTATCGATAACTTAATGTGGGGACTTATGCGAATATGCATACTTGTTATTGAATTACGATTTGTGACACTAGCCGACATTTTTCATTTCCGTCGCTGTCATCAACGCACGGTTTCACCGATCGATGATTTATGCAATTTCGCCTTGGCCTTTATACAGTGCACTTACTTAGTTACTTAGATGGCACTACAGTCTGTGGTGGATCTGGACCTTAACCAATAGACCTCTCTAGTTAGCCCGAACTATGGCTAGCTACCTCCAGTTTAGCACTCCAAGTTATTTGAGGTGCCCTTCCAATTGCACGCGCCACCATAGCCGATGTCTTCCTCTACTGTGTTGTACATTCCGGCTAGTGAATTAGTATGCAATCGCTCTGCATATTGTTAGCCATATGATGGACTGTTCGTCGTTATCTACCCCTCCAAATCCTGTCAACGCGAACAAGACCAAAACACGTCGCCTCGCTAAATGTCCGTATTGCTGCATGAAGTCTCCTTAGTCTCCTTAACGTTTCCTGGAAATGCCATTTGCCCCCTTAGGCAGATTTGACAGCGGAGTCGAGTTGTATACCTCCTTGACTTCCTTAAAGTTATAGCTATTCATTGTGTCTCTCTGTCCGATTCGTCGATGTTGTGTGTCATTTCCTGTTGACACCATATATGTATAGTACATACTAGTAGTTTTGCCCTCATTCACGACTAAGCCTATTTTTGCTGCTTCTGTTCCGTACCAGTGCAGTGGCCGGCTGAGTTCTGCCAATTATATCAATATCAACAGCGAATGCAAGTTATTGTACGGAATGGTGCCTCTAGTGTTGATTGAAAAAGTTAGATGACAACACATCACCAATACAAAAGTCTCGGAGAGATTGATTCCGACCTTTACGGAGCAGCGAGTGTTCTCCATTGTCATTCTGCACAATCTGACGAGTATCTGTATACCTCGTCTCTATAGATGCTTGATTTCTTGAGTTTTTCCAGGATCTGCAGTATTGCTAATATTCGGTCGATTTTAGACTTACCGAGGCTAAAACTGCACTAATAGGGGCCAATCAGATTATTGGTAAATGACTTTAGGCGTTCACAGAAGACGAAGATGTGATCTTTCTTGCGATATTAAGGAGACTGATTCCTTTATAATTGATGCAGTTAGGAGTGTCTCGTTTCTTGTGAAATGAGTTGGTGGATGCTCTGTACTAAGTTATCTTCCGCTGCCTTAAATAGCTCAGCAAGTCTAGCAGTCATATTTTTCCTGAGCTTGATTCATGTTGATTAGGCGAATTTTTTGACTTTCACCATGCAGATTGTATGGTTCATTCTGCCTGATAGCGGAATTTGGGTTGTCCTCGCTGTGCTACTTCCAAATGTTTTAGAATATTTGCTAGTTTTAAGAGAAGGGGTATCCATATTTCTAGTTATTCTATGTTTCCGATGGCTGAAAGTTGAGGACTTGTAGTTACAGTCGCAGCTTTATTTTCTCCAACAGCTGTCGCAAGTTCTTCATTATCCTTAACCCCCTTTGGTGTTCCTTTTGTTTTGTTTTTGCAAGATCTCTCCGCCGTCGAATTTAATAAGCCAATTTGAAACAGTTCTCTTCTTACACGTACACAAACCAAAAACTTAGGCAATTTTCCAAGTCGTTGCAGTTGCGCTAATTTTTTTTAAACTAAAATGGTGTTAAATGTGTTGGTAAAAATATTCTCTATATAAAGAAAAAAGTTGATTTAATGCACTAATAGTAAAATTTTATCTTTTCCGTTAACAAGTTTGAACTGCAGTTTTTCAAAAAATAAAACTTCCTTTTTAAGAACTACCCACAACCTCGGGCGATAACGATAACTTTATGAACGATCATTAAATTGAGAATCTCATATTTAGCTCGTACTCGTATTTCTGTCTATAATCGTCCTGTTTCTGCGGTCTAAATATATATGCACTAGCAACTTTTCATTCATTGCCTTCATCAGGTTAGCAAAACTCCAAGACATCTATAGTTCCGTCTATAGGTATAAGTCTATGGGTCGTCGATGTTGAAAACTCAGCGACCCGAATAGCCTTTTGAAAAACTACCTAAGTTAAGTTTAAAATTTAATTATTATTCGGTGGTTCTTAATTAATGTGTCGAATCTCGCGTATAAACTTGAACACTGCGAGAAGAAAAACAAACCATTAACATGAACAATAGAACCTCCAAATTCTTACCTATTTACTTCCGAAGTGGGGTCTTGATTCATTGAGGCTGTATGACTGAAATACTGTAACTATGCATCTTCTTCTATCCTGAGGTGGGACCACGTAACTTTGTTTCGACTTCAAGTCGTAAAAAAATTACAATTCGTTTCAGAATCAAATCGGTGTCGTATATCATCTTCGACCTACGCCAGCGCCATCTAACATCCAGTAAGCTCAATTGTAGGGAAGAAACTATTTTTCTACAAAATTTATTTAGTATATTATTATATGTATGTACAACAAGTCGATCGAATTTTGCTTGACGACTAAATTAAGTTCAAAATGACCGACAAAACAAGACGAAACAAAGTTGCATGCTATGAAATATCCGGAAATATCTGAATTAGGCAACGATAACAAACCTTGTGGCCTTTTTCCGTTCAGTATGTTTCCAATTTTGCGAAAAGATAAAGCCACGAGACCATGACTTGCGACAATAGTGCACGGATTGGTCTCTTGAAGTGGACCCTTATTTTTGTCGAAAAATAATTTTTACTGAATTATTTTTGGCTCAATGAAAGTTACACTCACAAAAGTGCATTGTTTGTTTCTCGAAAATGTGGCCGGAGCACGCGGTACAGTCAATGGCCAACGTTACCGGATAATGATCAGTGTTCGTTACATCGACATTGATCCGTACAATATGTGATTCACATAAAATTGAACTACGTGCCTAATGCTGACTTACTAAGGACTCGATTCAAAGTCAGCATTATATTGCGAATTGCATCAGTGAATTGACTACGGAAATTGTGAAATTTTGCGCAGCTCCATTACTATAATATAACATGTGCATTTTTTTGGTGTATGCCGACATACAGTAAGCTACTATAGTTAGGTCCTGGAAGCCAATATAAGCCTCAAATGCTCGATAAGTTCCCCAAAATTAAGCGCACACCATGAGCTTCGTAAAAAAACAAAAAGATCAAAACAATTCCAGTCATTACTGTTTAAAAAAAAAAGAAAGCGTATAACTAGCAATAATAAAACACCTCTACAAACTTCACCTTGCAACCCCTCGTCCATTATTGTAAAAAACATTGGCCTAATCAGAGTTCTGTCAAGTGTCACATTAGACAGGAAGCTAAAAATCCTTGTATTCCTGTGCTTCGAACATATCCACTATTATTAAGAATAGAGATCACCGTTCGTTGTTCTACGTTGAGCTGTAGAATATATTCGATTCTAGGAAACTATGACGGATGACAGTTTACTGATTATCAACATTATAACAGATTGGTTTTAATATGTGAATTCACACAAGAGCACAAAATGGGTCAGATATACGAGTAACATTTCGTCCGACTCGTACATATTGTATATTCCTTGTTTGCAGCATATACGAGTACCATATGTATGTTTATTGGTTCTTTCCTCATTTACTGCTTAAGTGGCTACAAAAGCTTTTAGAAAAGTGTCTGGTAAAGACTTAAGGTTTCGGCGAGATTGCTTTCGAACTTTAATGGAACAACGAACCTTCTTCTGCACAATGTAGGAGTTTGGAGAGAAATTGGCTAAACTTAACGTGGTTCCGTTTAGTTCGCTTATAAAGAGTGTCCCAAAATTCACTCATGAAGTAATTTTGATAACAAACACAGGTTTTCAATTAAAAATTTTATGTTTTTTATTGATTCATAAAGTATGCCGTTAAGGTTTATGTATGGAATAGCATATCGGGTAAATGGCCTTCACGGCTTTGCTGGAACATACGCACTCTTTTGCCGAAATTTTCCGGTACAGTTTTGCATTAATGTAGCTCAACTTCGTCGATGCATCGCTCAATTTGTTTTGTATTGAACGACTTGTTGTAGGACGGATAGAATATCTACAATAAGATCACTAATTGATCTAGTTTCCCTGAATTTTTAAATTAATCTCTTTTAACTTGATGAAGATAAATCATTATACTGACCATATTTTGTGCGAAACTCGCGAACTGTAGCTACGAGTATATTGCTCAACAATGAAAACACGTTGTTCTTCCGTGTAGAACTCCATAATAACCCTGAGCTGTCAACTTTTACACTGTTTTTGTTTTTTAATTAGCAACACTTTACAGCACAAATGGCGCAATATTCAAATCTTGCTGGAATTTTGGAACACTTTTTATTTAAACTTTTCGCACTTTGACACAATGACCCCTAAATAATTATCAGATGTGTTTGCGTGTTCGGAAAAATGACAATGCAGCTATTCAGTCTTAGTACGACGTATTCGTTTTCTTCTAGCTCCTTCATCCAAATATTAAGATTTGCCTGAAGGGCTGTCGCTTTGTTGCTTATAATAGCACTAACACCAAAGAAGAAAATCTAACGCTACATTAAAATGCAATAGGCTTTGTACACTGCATTGGTCTACTCCAACCCTTACTTCGACGTGATGATACATATTGCGTATTATTCTTCTGGGTTCATCCATCTCATGCACACTTATTCTAAATCGATTAAAATGATATTTAGATGTTTAACCATCATCATCATCCAACTGCACGCCGGGCCGCTTCGCTACTTTTAGCTTCCGTTTCCTCTTCAAGAGCTATCGCTGAAGATATGGTACTGCACAATAAATTGTGCGTTTGCAAGAATGTACATAAATGTATATATACCGCCCCGGTGGTAGTCCCCAAACATTGGAACTTGATCCCGATACAGACCTCCGGTAATCTAATTAGATGTTAAGTGTCTGAATATGATTTTTTTTAAATTAAATCGCCCTCTACCAAATAGTAACAGAAAGAACTGCGGCAATATTCTATAAGCCGTTGCCCAATACCAGTAAGTCCAAATTACCTTAATCTATAGCCCACAATTATTATGGATAAAATCATTTTTATTATTCTCGCATTCCAATTTATATGATAGTGTAGATAGTAGAGCAGATTTTTTCTTTACTTGGTTTTCTAAATTTATATCTTTTCATTAAAATACCTCTTTTTATACAAGACCATCAAATGAAATCTATAATCGAAGGTGAACTTTCAAAACGTTCTTTTCATAAAGAAAAAACAAAAACTTTAAACAGCAATAGAAAAAAAAAAAACAGAAAGCAAACATTTAAAAATTATATTGAAACCCATATACAGCAGCAACAATAGATTATCACTTTGAAATCAATACTCAACAATTTATTAATATTTTACTTAAATGCAATTGAAATATTTAAATATTAAAATAAACTTAAAAATCAATACAATTACACAAAAAAAAAACAATTAAAATAAAACAATCTAAAATAAAAATAAAATTTAAACTGCAATAGACCAAATTAAATATTGATTGTGTTAGAGGATTTCTCACGCTCTAATTTAAATTCAAAAAAACAAAAAAATGTGAAAAAAAAACATCAGCTTACAACCTTTAAAGATAAAACTCTAACACAATTAATATTTTCTCCAACTTCACACAACAATTTTTGAGCTTTTCAAATTCTTACAATAGACAAGAAAACAAGAAACTTTATAATGGGTTTAACAATACGAGAAAAAAAAACTTTTACAAATTCTGCAACCAGAAAAAAAAACAGTAATTTTTTTAAATTAGGAGAAATAAATGGACTTTCAAAAGTAAATAACAAATTTCTGGCTAAACCGCGGTTATTCAAAATATTTTAATTAATTTTGTAAATTTCCAGAATTTTTTTTTCAGTTTTTCTTTTCAAACAACCAAATGAAGACTTCAGGAACCACAAGAAAAAATAAATACCCTGGATTAAAATCCCAATTATGTAATTAAATACTAATTACCAATTATCCCCGCTAGAGAAAAAACTATTAAAGCAAAAAAAAAACAACCCGGAAAGATGGAAAGAACATATTAAAAAACTTAAGAAAAGAAATCGCTAGAACTTAACGTTGTTTAAAAAGAAAAAAAAACTTCAGGGACCAAATGAATAAACCAAAACAAAAATACAAAAAAAAAACAAAAAAACAAGTTAGGCGCACTATTCTGACAAACTACCAAAAAAAAAGAGAAAACTTTTTAGGAATAAATCCATATCCAGAAAAGAATATTTAACTAAACAAAATATTAATTTAGGAACCGTAACTAAAACAACAAAGTTCCCCAACTAAATTTTAAATTCAAAACAAAAAAAATATTTAAAAATAGATTTTTGAAAATCTAAATTAAAAAAATAAGAAAAAACAAACGAAATTAAAATAATTCGAGGAAAAGAAAAAAATCTCTGCGGCTTTTAACTGTATTTGTAAATATGTATAAGCACCCCTGCTTATGTAAAAAAAAAATTGTCTTGAAATTATAAAAATAAAATAAAATTCAAAAACTAAACTGCGCCTTTGGATTTTTGTTTTAAATAAACGTAAACATAATATAGACAAAAAGAATATAAATCAAAATTTTTATAAACTTAATTTTTTTATTCACAAATAAGTTTGTAAGAAAGGGAAAAAAATTCAAAAGCTTTAAACAATACATAAATTCAAAATGATGTTTTATTTAGTAAAAAACTGAAAAAAAAATATTTACAAATAATCTAATTAGTTCAAGTAATGTATACGATTTTTGAAAATGATATAGAATTATTTAAAAAAAAAAAACCCAAAAAACTATTTCTTTTGCTATAGAAGAAGAAAATCCAATTTTCAGTTGTTAACTTCAACCAAAATCCCCTTAAACAAAATTAAATTGTAGAAAAATTGTTAAAAAAAATATCTTTAAATATTTGTTTTATTTCTATTTAATAAAAAAAAAACAAGATACAATCTAAAACTAATTTAAAAAAAATATATATAAAAGAAAGATACATACCACCAAAACAAAAAATTTAAAAAAAAAAACAAAAACCAAAACAACAGTCCGTGCTTCAAATTAAAACAAAAATATCAAAATCAAATTTTTATTAAAAGGAAAAGATGAATTTTCTAAAAAAAACAAGCTAAAATATACGCAGACAACAAGAAATAAAAAGAAACAAAACGAAGTATGAGAAACAAATAAAAAGATAATGTAAAACAAAAACCAATAAAAAAACAAAAATTTGTAAAAAAAATAAAAATTCTATTTTTGGAATAACTAGTATAATTTTATATTTTTTTTGTTCAGGAAAATGAAAAAAAGTACATTTTATAATTTTCACTATTGTTAATATATAAATAATTAAAAGAAAAACAAAACAAAAAAAAATCACAGTGTAAAATAACTTTAATATGATGTGAACTTGGAGCATACTCAGTATTTTATTATACTGTAATGAGGTAATTGAAAATAAAATATACAAAAATATATATAAAATCAAAGTGGCTTTTGTTTTCATTAATGTTAGTTTTGAAACATTTATCTACAGCTGATCTAATTAGATTTTTTATTTTTTTACTTTTTTATGTTACAATTATAACAGCAATGCACGCTTTTCAGAAACTAACCACTAAGATTGAGAAATCCCTCAGAGGCAAAGAAATTTCTGTGGGTTTCTTCGTTGACATCGAAGGAGCTTTCGACAACACCGGCAATGGCCAGATATACAGAAGCATCCAAAATACAGGAGTAGATAATATTACACGTAACTGAATAAAACACGCTACATTCGGTAGTGATAGAATCAGTTCACGGCTACGAAAATTTGAACACAGAGATGTGCTCTTTTCCCGCCCTGGTTCATCGTAGTAAATGAACCACTGAACATACTCAGTAACGATGGAATTCCTAGGGGTTACCTTGGATCAAAAACTCACTTGGAACACGCATATCAAGAAAAAACCAAAGAAAAAGCCAGGATCTTACTATGGACCAGCAAAAGAGTACTGGATGAAAACTAGGGCCTTAACCCAAAAATAACACTGTGGATGAGCATGGCAATTGCTAGACATATAGCCACAAAAGTCTACACGGGCTGGACTAAACAAACTTCAAACACCTGCCTCTTACACACTTAGGTGCATGAGAAAATCACATACCGCAGCATTAGAGGTTCTACCAAACTTCCCACTAGTTCATCTCCACATACAAAAAGAAACTTTGCCAAACGCTGGGAACTGGGAACAGAATAAGCCCCTGTTTAAAAGAGATTCACTGGTATTATACACCGACGGATCCAAAACAGGCGAAGGAGTTGGAGTAGACATACCTACTACCAATACCTCACTGTAAGCAACTTTTGTATGTTATGGACAATAGCATCTCTGTGTTTTAAGCTGGCATACACGCAATAAAGCTCTGCCATTAGGGAGAACTTAAACAAATCTGCCACCAACAAGAATATTCATATTCTCTCTGACAGCAAAGCGGCCCGGTTTGATATCAATGTTGAGGTAACTTTAAAAATTGTCTGAAACTGCATTATTCTTCTCAAAACACTAGCCAGCACCAATAGAGTTCATGTAATATGAGTACCAGGTCACAGTGGTTATGATGGTAATGAATGAGCAGATGAATCGGCCAGAAAAGGTTCGGCCTCAATATTAATGTTGCACGACCAATCCGCGGGTTATCAATTAGCTGCATAAAACGTTACATAAATAACTGCCTAAAATTAATGGCATTCCATTACTGGATGGAAACTGAAGACAACAGGCAAACTTTCTACCAACCCCTTCCCTCAAAAGAACAAAACAACTCCTACAGCTTTGTAGGGGTCAGATATACGCAGTAGCTGGAATCCTAACGGGTCACTGCAGAGTCAGAAAATACCTTATGACTATGGGAATAGCACAAGACAACAACTGTCGCATATACAATGAGGACAAAGTAAGATCACAGCATAGCCTTGGCCAATGTAACAGCTCATGCAGAACTCGTCTACGTCTTCTAGGTAAGCCATATTTTGAGGCAGAAGACATCACTGTCAAATATATCACTGCTAAGGTATATCCGAGTTTATTAAAATTTCAAGAAACATAGACGAGTTCTTACTTGAGGAAATCACAATAGGCGTGACCTGGCCATAGTGATAAGCCTACATAGTTCCATCCCTCCGCTTAATCTAATCTAACATCAATGAATATAAATATAACAGATTTTGATCGAAAAGTCCCGATACTAACATATAAAAACACAATTTTCTGACTAAATTCGACTTTATTCATCAACATGAATGTAGTCTCCTTCTACAGTGATCCAATCATGTCAGCGCCACACTAACATTTATATGCATTTCTTTTAGAAGGATTTGTCCAACCCTTCTAAATACGCTCCAGTTTCGGCAATCACCTCCTCATTGGAACCATATCTCTTACCGGCGAGCATTTTTTCAGGTTTTGTGAACAGCTAATAGGCTACATATTTCATCCAATGTCACATGCATAGGTACCGCATGAAAAAAATTGTTTTATTTCGCTTAAACAGATCCAAATATAGTAGGGCTCTGAATCATCAACCCATTGTTGTTTTTCCTTTAAACGAGGTACCCACTTCGAACAAAGCTTTCGTATACTCAAATACTCGTTCAAAATATACGTATATGATGTACGAGTAGACCCTCTGTTGATATCTTTACAATGTCAGCTATTTCACCCAATTTCGCTTTCCCATTCTTGAAATTTGGTTTTTTCCGTGATTTGGAAAATATTTAAAGGTGCGTCACTAAAACTTGTGTAAAAGTTGGTACTAACTAAAAATCGTATTGATATGCTATTAGAGTCCTGAGGCTACTTTTCGAACCACATGTTACCTCTGCAGTTAATGCGGCCTTTTCCAACTGCATTCAGTTGCGCAAACGAAGTTGGCTAAGATCCCCTTCTACTTGTTTGCGCCACATAAGATGTGTTCTACTGCGTTGTCCTATTGGTTGGATGCGAAAACTTTCCAAGCCGAGTTGCTGGTGTCCATTTGCTCAAGGTAACCTGGCGATCTAAGCAGGGTTATCCGAGCTTTTCTAACGAAGTCGGCATCGCTGTACAGCCCGTACTGTTCCCAATTGGAACGTATGTACAACACATTCGTTAGTGTCTAAGCTTCTGAGTCGTAAAGCAGGAGTAGGATGATCAGTGTATTGTATATCTTTTTGGTGGCTCGAGAGAGTTTCTTACTATACAATTACTTTCTAAGCCCAAAGATTAGCGTTTAGCATGAGTTATTCCTCGCATGTTTTCTGCGCTGGTGCAATTGTCGGATTTTATAGCGGATCCGAGGTAGATGAAATCTACTTCAAAGTTGTAGCTGTATATTCGTATTTGCAACATTTTGATCTTTGCTCTTTGTTGACAGCATATACGAGTATGTATGTGCAATGTTTTCCCTTTATTGATCGGTATACACATCTTTCCTGCTTCTATAATACTTCTATAGTTGCAAAAGCCGCATTGACAGCTCGCTGTGTAATTGCTATTATGTGAATATTGCGGCTAACCGAACAGACTTTTGAAAGATGTTGCCTTTTGCAAGTTTCCCACAATTCTTTCGAGAATGATGTTGACAAAATCACATCGGATTGAGCTTTGCATGGATGCCAAAACTAGACATGGCTATGTACATTTCGTCTCTATAGACGCTGATGTGGCCATTGCCCTGCGGTGGATGATGTCGCCGAGCACATGTTCTTCATTTGCGCAGACTGACAACAGCACGAACAGCTGTTAGTGGACCGGCTGGGCATGGCAATTACGCCCGAACACATCGTTCCCGCGATATTGAGTTCTGAGTTATCCACGCCTAGTGGGTAATAAAGGAAAAGAAAAGGGAGTAGCAAACGGTGAGTGGGCCTACGTGGCCCGTAGCCTCACGCTTAGGTATAACTTGATATGGAGCAAAGCTGATATGGATATGTCTGCTGCTCAGGCTGCTCCGGGTCGCCAGCAGGATGAAACATCAGTAGGAACAGTCATTATGGGAAGTCTGAATAGAACCCCCTTAGAGACGAGCTTGCTCATTACTCTAGCGGGCTTCTAGGAAAACCCGAAAGGCAGCTAACGCATTTTCATGGTGAATTGAAGTCCACAAAAAAAGAACTATGTATCATACATACTCCTACATATATGTATAAAGCAAAAATAAAAATTAGAAATTATCACAGTTTTTGGAATTTTCTTTAGTTTTTCCCAAAGCGAGATTATTTCATGCTTTATTTTTAGTGTATAAAAATGGTGTTCCAAAATTCAAGCAAGATCTGAATTTTGAGCAATTTATGGGGTAAGGTGTTGCCAACGAAAAAACAAAAACAGTGTGACAGTTGACAGCTCAGTAAAAATGGAGTGCTACATGAAAGAACAACGGGTTTCATTGTCGGACAATATATTGTAGTATTTTAAAAATAATGAAGGTTTGACAGCTACAGTTCGCGATTTTCGCACGAAATATGGTCAGAATAGTAATTCAATTTCATCAACTGTGAACAGATTAATTCAAAAATTCTGGGAGACCGGATCAACTAGTGATCCTAGACACTCTGGCCGTCCTTCAACAAGTCATTCAATACAAAACAGTCCTGAGACTGTTTCTGAGAGTCAAGAATTGAACATTTCGAGAAGTTCTCTATAGCGTATTCTCACGAAAGATTTGCATCTTCATGCATACAAAGTGGAATTTACGCAAGAACTGAAGTCTACTACCACACACAACGAAGACAGTTCGTTGAGTGGATTCTGATTTTTCAAACAAAATCATCTTTATGCGATGAGGCTCATTTTCATCTCTATGGCTTTGTTGATCATCAAAATTGACGAATTTTGGGTTCAGAAATTCCACGGATCACTGGGCTGGAGGAATCATCGAACGATTCTTCTTTAAAAATGCCGAAAATGATCAGGCAGCAATAGTTAATAGAAATAATAATAATGGACGACATGCAATTTGAACAAGAGAGTGCCACATGCCATGCAGCCAAAGAAACAATTCAATTACTACTTGAGTCAGTTTCTGAATTGAATTTCCCGTCCAGAACAAGCGACTTAACGCCGTTGGACTTTTTTCATTGGAGTTTTTTTGAAGTCTAAGGTTCATGCCCATAAGCCCACGATCAGCGTCGCCTTGAAGTAGTACGCTGTATCAACGAAATTCAGCTACATTTATGCAAAACTGTACCGGAAAATTTCGACAATAGAGTACATATGTGCCAGCAAATCCGTGGGGGATATTTACCCGATAACTATTCCATGCATAACCCTGTAATATATATTTACTTTATGAAAAATTTACAATAACTTCTTGTATAAATTTTGGGATACCGTTTACATACCTACGAGTATAATGCAGGCAACTTGCGTTTCTTATGTCTAGAAAATATTGCACACCCGGTTGAGAGAAGTAACCAGAGCAGCTTTTTACAAAATTTTCGACAACGATCAGTAGCCACAGGTACTCCTATTCGAAAAGCTTTCCCAAAAACATAAGAACATTTGACAGCCGTCACATATTCCTGGGCCTATATAATCTTAAACCAATATTTAAACCAACATTTTCCTATTGCGTTCGCTATCTTATAAGAATGTGTTACAGATTGCATGGCAAATCGATCAAGATTATTTCTTAAAAGATCCCCAAGAGAAAAAAAGCAACAAGGATTCAATGTGTTGCCGGTTCTTCCTTTAATACCTACCATCCGACATTGCTCACACTGCTACCATTTCTTTAGCTCAGTACGGGCGATATTCGCCGCTAAACTCAATTAACCATAATTACCAGTGTATTCGTATCTGTATTTGTATCTGTATTTTATAAGCATCTATTTATAATATACTTTATCTATGTTTGTATGTTCATGTCCATGGCAAGTCTAAGTTATTTGCAAAATCGCTTTTTTGTGTACTAAATGCCTTCAAGCGAAACCCGCCAAAAACCAAAAAACATCGTTGACTGGCATGCACACTTTCGAGTCGAAATTACGGCGCACAAGCACCGCGCGCAAATCTTGCACCCCGTTCACATCGTTTTACGATAAATGAATGTGCTGCTGCTTCTCGTATGACGTGCAGTTACACTTATTTTTAGGAACACTGACCATGGACAATAACATTGACCCCGTCATTCTGTGTTGGCCACGAAAAATCGTCGAAAATTGCAATTTTTGTGTATTTTCGCTAAGCTGCCTCGAGGCATGTCGTTGCGTTGTGACGTTACGCTCGGTGTTCTGCTTTGTTGAGAGTTTCGTTCGTTTTGTTTCTTTTCGTTTTCTTCTGGCGTTCGTTAATCTTGTTTGTCAGTTTTTTGTCAGCCTTTTCCCTTGTGTCTTTTTATTTTTTTCCTTTTTTCGTGTTTATCTTTTTGGCCGTTTTATGAAAAGATTTTTACAAGTATTCGTATGTATCATCCACACGAGCAGTTCTCTTTCTTTTTGTATACTTTGACGAATTGCAATCGAAAATAAAATTAAAACGATCGACGAGTATATATTTTGGATTGCTTACATACTATATGTGTGCTGTCCGTGAACGTCATTTGGTCGTTTACTCTTTCAGCAATGGTAAGGCGGAGAGCAGCTGAGTCACTTGATAGGTTTTTAGTTCTTTTGAAAGTAAAACGATCAAATTTCAGGGCACTGGGGTCTTGAGCATGTTTACTGTTTGTTTGTATTTTTTTTGACAAGTAGTTTGTCATTGAAAAAGAGGGGAGATTGACCTGTTGGCGGTGTTGTCAAACCTCCCTCTTCGCTGAGGTTTTTAACCTCGAAACCGGTAGATATGAGTATGTGAACGAGTCGCTTAAGATCTACATACCTACTTGTACATACAATACATGTTTGCATTGGAGTTGGGGCCAATTAAGATATAGGAATTGTCAACTTTAGTTTTACTTAAAATATTTGTCAGTTCCTAATTTTGCATTATTTACTAGCGTTTTCACAAATTTTACTGTTTACCATTGTGTATCTATGTAAAGACCTCGATTTTGAGCGTTAACCTTTTTAATGCATTATCCCATATGGTGATTGTGCACAGTGCTGTAAAAATGACTACACATCATTTGTGTGAGTTCCTGATTCTGTAATATTATCCCTCTTTCAGTTAAGGGGTCATTGAAAAGATTTGGCCCCTTGGTTTGGGCGTTTTGCGTAAAGTTCAATACTCGAGTACTTACAAATCCTGCTGTTACGAAGCAATCGGACACGAAAAAAGAACAAGGCCGACCGGATTTGCTAATAAAATTTTCGAACCTTTAACAGGTGAACATCTAGCATAAGTCCTTGACCACTGTAGAGCACATATCACACATTTACTACCTTTCCACTGCAATGCATCAATGATTCTTTGAAATATGTGACGTTTTAAAACGCCATTTGCACACATTCTCAGTTGTTGTTATAGTTTAATAAAATATTGAAGATCAGTCAAGACAAGGTAAAATAATATAAAGTAATAAACAATATAAAAAAAAAACTACGAGCTCGGCGTACCCTCTGTCAAACCAGTTGACATTTTAAATGGTTGAGATTTATTTCCAAACTCGAAGTTCTGTTCGCAAAACTTATAGAGCACTTCGTGAAATTTACAGTCTGTTAAAGGTATATTTGCATCTTGCTCCCTCTTTTTCATCCTGAGCATGACTTCTACGAAGGAACAAATTTGGGTAAAGGTCTGATTACTCGTCAGCATCTTGACGTCCATATTTTTGGAGGTGATTATGCTGATGCTGCTTTCCATGTCCCGTCATTGAGCTTCCCACCTTCTGTAAACGAAAAAAGTGTAGTTTACATCGTCTACTGGAGAGTCCCCGTACGTCAGGCTGGAGTGTTTGCTTTATTGATCTTGAGAACAAAGGTGTAGAAATATCCGTGTCCGGTGAGAAACTGGGTGACGCAGTAGCTTACTTTGCAGGGTTTCTATCCATTTGATTTAGCAACGTCCGTAATCAGTTTCGCAGTCTATCATCCTCTGCTTTTCGATTTCCAGGGCTCTTGGCACTGCCATTTCGTGAACTCCATTGCCTCCTCGATTGTCGCTTCCAGTACAATTTCCGCCTTTTTATTGTACACGTACTTTTTTTCTACCGCTAGGAGAGCAATAGGGGTCACTCCTGCAGCTACAAGGAAGGTTGGTTCCGACATAGGTCGCTACGAGCTTGCCACGAGTAGAGCTCCACGTCTGTACACTGCTGCCATCTGCTTCCTGTACTTTTATTTTCCGAGTACGTCTACCCAGATCTCACAGCCATATAGAAGAACGGCCTGTATGATTGGCATCTCCATGCGAAGTATTCCATTGTATGAGATGTTCCAGAGATCATGTCCCAGGATCGATCCCTGTGCTGCCCCAGAGGTTATTTCCTTCCTTCGAGGGCCTTACATTGTATCATAATTCTTCAGCATCTACAAGAGGTAAACTGGAATGTTGAAAGAATGTTCCAGCGCATTTATTGTAGTATATCGCTCCACCTGATTGGATTGAAGGTATTTCGCAAATTAAAAGTTTCCAACGGTACGATCTTCTTTAAGTAGTTTTTGCACTGTCTTCGAAAGATTCCTTTCTGAAGTCAGCTGTTGTAGATGTTCATTAATAGCCGTGGACATATTTAGGCAATCGCTTTCAGCACTCTCTTCAGTTTTATAAGATTTTCACCGATGAAAGTCGTTGGGCCAGAGTCGTGTCGGGAGCCCTGATATACGCTCCATTTTTTCTCTCTTACTTAGAGCAGGGATGGTCGCCCGAGCTCCTGGTTTTCTAATGTCGACCTTATAGTCTAGGGGATCAAAGGTCCTCCCACGGTTGTTTTTTGCTCGTATTGATGGCATTCTTGAGCTCTGATCTTTGGTTCTGAATTCCGATAGAATGTTTTCCAAGGAACCAACGTGTCCTCTCCTTCCCCTGGCGACTGTGCGTCTCAGCTGCAGGCATTTTCTCTATGTCAACTTCGACATTCCATACGATGCATTACTTCCTCAAAGATACAAATGTCTAAGAGATGCAATAATAATGCCAAACAAAATTGCTGTCTTCTGCGCAGACGCTGACTGAAAGTGTCCATGCGACAATACATATGCAGTATGTTACTCGTATACTTGGAAATTCAGGATATTCTAAGAGCGTCAGAAATATTGCGAATACAAGCTATCACGCAATACTTAAGGCTTTATTAAGATACTGTCGAGTGAGAACAGTCTGTGTGGTAAAAAACTACGGTATAGTATATCAGCTAGCCAGCAGACGAGACGGACTGGAGGGATTCAGGATGCCAACATCAAATTATTTTAAGTGTATTTTTTTTCCTTTTTTGTTCGCTTAAATTGCTTCTCAAGGGATCGTGATGAGCACTTTAGGTACCTAGTGTTGTGTGAGAATCTAAGTCCCACAATGTTAAAGTGGTTTTCCCAACAAAGGGCTAACAATTTTACTGTGAGTAGTAAAAAGCCGAAAAGCTTGGTCGAAAATTTGTTTTTAATTAGTAGTTTTCCTATTTTTCTTTTTTTTGGTTTTCAAAACAAAAGTTGATGTTTTTTTTAGCATATCACTTATAACGAACTTTGGTTATACCGAACTAATTGGGTCGGTCCCTTCGAGTTCGTTATAAACGGACACTACTCTATATACAATAATAGTAAGGTTTTTATTTTTCTTTTTCTTTACTTACTTACGAGTACTTACTTACTCACTGGAAGATCTAGTGAGTATATCTTTTAACCCTTTTGTCATTTTTGACAATTCTTCGACATTTATATTCAATATTGTTCGGCAGATCATTATGAATAAATTTACACCAAAACAATGCTTTCATATAATTCAAACTTATTTTAAAAATCTGTCTCCAATTCGCCCAACTGAGCGCACTATTCTCTGTATTACATCGTATCGTACCACATAACTTCAGCATGACGCAGAGCCAGAAACGCGTCAACGTTATCTGCATACAGAAAAATCTGTAGCCGATGCGAGTAAAAGTATCGGTCCACTACGTGATTCCGGCCTATACTTGTATAAGATCCAGCTAGTGCAGATCTTGGCTTGCGACGTGAGTTCTCGAATTGGGCTCTTGAGCAGCCTGACTCATATTTTTATCGCAAGCCGAAACCTGCGTACCAATCAATGTTCAACGTCACCCGGCAATCAGCGATTATTTCTTCGAAACAATTGATTGAAATTATATCGCAAAATAGAACAGTGAAATGGCTACCAACCAACCGCGATCATGCGATTTGACACCGCATGATCACTTCTTGTGGGACTATGTTAAGCCTTTCGTATATGCTTATAGTCCGCAAATTATTCATGCCTTGGAAGTCAATGTTCAGCACGTTACTGGTGAGATAGGACACCAAATGCTCGAAAGAGTAACCCAAAATTTAACCAACAGGATGTGCTTTGTTAGAAATAGCCGAGGCAGCCATAAAATCCTATTCAAAACAAAATGTCATTAAGCACCTCATTACTGTCGGTATTACGAGTATACTCTTAAAAAAATAAAAAAAATCCTTTATTTCTGGACCTGGATAACTATTTTGTGGTTCTCAGTCTGTAATTTTTTCAGCAACAAATTTTGCCGATCTGTGAAACCAACGCACGACTGAATTAAATATTTTATTAATTTACTATTATTTTTTATTAATTAACTTAGCCCCCTTTTTGTTTAGAAGAAAAATCAGGTTCATCTCATTTATAATTCGTCCTTCGAGGGCATTATATCTTTTCAGTTCAATTCTTACCGAGAAAATAGTTCAGGTGCGATTACGAGCGTCAAGTTCCGGTAGTTTCAGAGCGCATTAAAAGCTCTCTGATAACATATGTACATACGAATGTAACATATGTACGTATGTATGTACCTCGCCAATGTGATACAAATTAAAAACTCTGTTCGACTTTCAAATTGTGTATTGATATTGAAGAAAAGTCTTCGTAGAAAAAAAAAACCGCTACCCTCAGTAGATTTCTTGAAATAATCGCCCCTCTCTCGGTGTCGTTCAACTTGCTAAATGTATCGTCCGACGGTACGCTGCCCCTTCTCAATAAACACTTTCATTAAAGCGATAATTTTGTTTTCTTTCCTTATGATATTCTTCCCTCTGTGACATGCATTATTCCGGTGCATGTGTATCGGAGCTGTTTTGGTGGGACAGTCAGAAGTCAATTTAATTGAAGTTGGGGCAGGTTTTTTTTTTTGCAAGCCTTAGTTTTTAAAGGTTAATAACCTTATGGCACACAACAACAAACTGGACATTGGGCTGTTGTTTATGAAGAGACAAAAAAGAAACAACGACTAGGGGAACAAATGACAGCAGATAATACAAGTAGTCTTACGTATGCATGCTAGGTTGGCTGCATTAAGCCATGCATGGTATTATGTTTCCTTTTGAGGTTGTTTTTGTTTAAAATATTCGTGTACTTGGATACTGAGCAAATTTTGCACCTGTACTAACTTACTCGTAGGTATTAGCGATTGTACAAAAAAAAATTATCTCTACGTACATATGAATCTATGTAAAATACTTTTGAATGGCAGACCTTTTTTGGATCAAAATTACAAAAATGTATAAGTCCCGTGTGTCGTCGTCATTGTCGTCGCCATAAGCTGCTATTGTCGTTTCGTTTTGTGAAATAATTTTTCGTGCATTGGCGTCAGGATGCGATATAAATAATATTATGTATCTAATAGCATCTATTTGAATTCAATGACCGTAACAAAAAAGATTTTGCAAGATCTGCCTGCAAGATATTCGCAAGATCAATCCTATATCTACGGTCAAACTGATACTGATGGTGAAGTGATTCAACATTTGACTTGAACAGCCGCAGCTTGGTCTCTGGACAGATACTTTGCAACAACATACCGAAAGCAGGTTTTGCTTTTTTGTTCGGTTGACAATACAGTGGAGGCCCAGTATAACGAATGATATAATGTCCAGAGAGCCTTCGTTATATCGAATGTGTTTTTTTCCAAATCTTTAAATAACTACACATTATAAAGTTTTTTTTTTACAATTTATTTAATACTTCACTTTAAGGAACAAATTATAAGTAAGTTATGCTATTACATTTTTTCAAATTATGTACTTAAGAAAAAAAATCGCCAATTTTCGTTTGCTTCTTGGGACGTTGTAACTGAATGCTTCTGCCCTTAAATTTCTTAGTACTAAGACTTTCAAGCTTTCAATTTCATTTTCCTGGGCCCATTTAATACACTTGTTAAAATTATTAACAGCTTCGAAATGGGTCACTCTTTGGACTTCAGTTTCAGAGGAGCTAACACTTTTAACACTCCCAACATCAATAATCTCGCTTTACTGAAAAGTACTGTTTACAATATTTTCAACAAGGCATGCTAAAGATTAAGTTCCTTAAGAGCATTGACTATGCCCTTTCCAGAGCTTGCTACGCAAGCTATGTCTATAAAATAGCTTGGTCATACGTATTGCGTTTTTATCCATAAGTTGGATTAAAGGTGTTACATTTGGTGGCATATACAAAACCCACATTTTTCCATCAACCGTTTCTTTTACCAACTCGTCTTCTGGTGGATGACTAGGTGCGTTATCCAAAATTAATAAAGCATTTATGGGTAGTTTCTCGTCTCTCAAAAATTCTTCATAAAAATTGAATTTAATAATGTTACATAGTTGTCACACGCAGTTTTTTATCAAACCTGTGGTACAAATTTTTCGAGGTACCAAGATTTAAAGAGAGTTGCGTTCATCCATGCAGATTTGGAGTAGACGTTATCAACTGGTAGGGGTTTGCCTTTCCAATTATGAGAGGTTTGATTTTCTTTAAACCTGTAGCATTCGAGCATGCAAGAAAAGTGAGGCGTTCCGTAGACAGTTTTCTTCCAGGAGCATTCGCTTCGCCTGCATGAACACGTATAGTGTCTGGTAGCATTTTCCAATATAACCCAGTTTCATCCGCATTGAAAATTGCATTTACACTAAGCTTGTTTTTTTTTATTATGTCCGCTTTTATTTTTTTTTTTTTTTTGAAAGGGTTTACAAGATCTGCAAAGTTTTGTAGGTATTTTTCAGGTTTTTCAGAACTTTGGTTTGATTTTTCTTGATAGTGCATAGGGTGATGTCGTGTAAGGTCGGCCTTCTCTAGTAGTCGGCCACTACGTTGTAAAGTATAGTGTAATAGTAAAAATCTTCGTTTAAATTCAATGCAAAACATGTGTTCCAAAAGGATAACGGTTTTTCTGTCTGGATGTAAAATTTCATTCCATTGCACCTGCAAGTTTTTTTTGTAAAAACTTTTCGGACAAAAAAAAATAGTGGAAGTGAATTTTAAAACAAGGATTAAGAGGCGAACTAGTGAAGTTGCCGTACTGTGTGGTTATTTTTATGTTTTTTATAGCTTTAATTTGATGCTTTTGACAAAAAAACTAAAATTTTATTATTTGATAATTGTATATATATAAGGGGGGCCGAATGTAGAAGACAATTCAATTCAATTCTTCTTAACTCGGCCCCACTGGCCGACTATAGAAGACCTCCTAATTTTTCTTTTTTGTCAACCGAGTACGCTAATTCAGTTGAAATTTTATTTTCTTTTTATTGACGCAAAAAAAAAAAAAACATAAAATATTGCGCAGCTTCAGTACTCGGCCGCCTGTAAACTTAAAGATAGAATGGGTGGCCGTCGGCCACTTATGTTTTGCACAAAAATAATGTTCATACCTACATATGTAGGTTACAAAAATTCCAATTAATTTAAGAAAAATGGGTCATGCCACTGTTCTTACTGAACAAAGGCTTGTAAACTGGCTAATAGACCTCGTCAAATGCAGATTCTCACGAAAGCCAACAGACTTGCTGAATACAGTCCAAAGAATAATTTTGGAAGACAATAGGAAGAGTCAATTTAAAGATGGGCTACCGGGGAAAACCTGGTACTATGGATTTTTGAAACGTTGTCCCTCAGAAGAGCAGTGGGGCTGTCGAAAAGACGGGCGTTGGTATCTGAGAAGTACATAAAAAAGTGGTTCCGGGAGCTCAAAGATTACCCAGAAGATATTAATGCCTTAGACATTTTGGAAAATGCTTTTAGAATTTTTAATGGTGATGAAACATCCTTCTATATTTTACCGAAATCAGGGATTGTTTTGGCTCCTAAGGGCTCGAAAAATTTATACAAAGTTTCTTCAGGAAGCGATAAAGAGACACTTACAGTTTTGTTTGTTTTTAGTGCTGATGGAAAAACTTTACCACCATTAGTCGTCTTTCCTTATGTGCACCCTCCTCAGGCTGTAGATAGAAGTAAGTCCGACAAGTGGGTTTTAGGTACGTCCGAAAGTAGCTGGATGCGATCGGAAACGTTTTATAAATACGTGGCCAACAGTTTCAATGACTGGGTAGCCGAAAATGACATTAAACGGCCAATTTTATTTCTGGTCGATGGGCATAAATCACATCTGACAATGGGACTTATTGACTTTTGCCACAATAATCGCATTATTTTATATGCACTCTTAAAGGACTTAAAAACAAACTACAAAAATACCATACATAAATGGCTAAGCATTCCGGAAAACAGAGGCAAAACAGTAAACAAAACCAACTTTTGTGAAGTGCTTGGTTTTGTATAGTTCAGATCGGACAGAAAATATAAGTAACGCCTTCCGAAAGTGTGATTTGTTTCCATTTAATCCTAACGCAATAGACTACACAAAATATGTGCAGAATGAGTTGGAGAAACAGAGAACAACAGAACCAGAAATTGCTGATATAACCTGCAGAAAAGTATTGGCTTTGGCGAAGGAAGAACTAGAAAGCAAAACCATTAATTTCTATGAAATTATGACAATAATAGAAAAACTCGAACAAACGCATCTCGTTCAACCCGACCTAGACGATAAAATAAACGACACATATATTTTAGACGGAACGGGTGAGCTGCAAAAAATAGCTTTAAACTGCTCGGAGTCCATACTAGCGTCACCATTACCATTACCATCAGTTTAATGCAAAAATATAGACGAGGAAGAAGAAACTGTCGAAGACAGCAGAACGAGCTCTTTGAATAACCCTTGGTAAAACCTGATACAACTGACACCTACTTTGATTACCTATTGTTATTTTTTCATTCATATTCGTTAGTAAATAGGTAATCATAGTATATTTTCCTAATTATGTATGTATATATATTCATTTATTTACTTATTAGGCTCAAAAACATATCTTATGAAGTAATGTTTAAATACATTTGACTGAAATACATGTTCCTATTTATATGAAATTTTTCTTTACTTACTATAAAACATTAAAATGATACCGAAGTACTTATAACTTTTGCAAATAGAGTGAATCTATAATTTTTAAATTGAGGCCGACTACTGGATACTCACGTGGCGACTTCTGGAACTGAAGGGGCCGACTACATAAGAATCACACTTTTGTCTTAATAATCATAAATAATTTGTTTAAGGTAGCAAATTTACTTAATACTTTCAGAATTACCCAATGAAAACTTTTCAACTAATCATCAAAACTGATTCTTATATCCAAGAATTAAATAACTGATTTTTAGGAGTTAATCAAACACAAAAAAAGGGCCGACTACTGGTGCCATCACCCTATGCTGGATTTTGGAATTCAAAATTCCAAATTTTTTAGAAATGTCTGTCGATTATTTTAATTTTTTCTTCTATTTAAAGGAGTTTCTTTCTTACTCGATATCAAATTTAAAAATGAGAGAACGTGTAAAACATTCCAGACATAATAAGTTATGAAAACAGAAGGAAATGCACGTAAAAACCCCATAACCGTTAGGTTCTTATGCATGTAATGAATGAAAATTGAACATCTATCGGTCTGCAACACATAAACAAATCCCACAGAAGAAAGAACGCATAAAGTATAACAAAAACGAAAACACAAATCAGAGGAAAAAAGAACATTTGATATTGGTAATTTTTTTTTTTCATTTTCTGAAATTCTTGAAAAAATTGTTTGTAATATCGATCATTCGTTATATCGGCTGTACTTAGTTTAAACCCACTTTCGTAAGAGACAATATTTTCAAGGTATTGGGCCTTGACTTTTGGTTGTCCTCCTATGCTAGGTTGCAAGATTGAAGTGGAAAGCCTGATGATTCGAGTTTTTTTGGAGTCATTGTAGTTTTGTAATATTGGACATCTTAAATATTTTCATATACTCAATTCCAGTTAACCATATCTCTTGCAATCAAATCTTTAGATTTCGGTTTTTGGAAGGCTGCCTGGAAGATTATCGCTGTCGAACTTCGAAAGTAAAACAGCCTTAAAGCAACCATTCTTCTTCTTTTATTAACAGTTGAAGTATGAAACATACGAAATATCTAACGCGTATGATTATATGTACATATATCTAATGCTACATATTTCTCCCAAGTGTCTGCATTGCTACTGGTTGGTCATTGGTTAAATTTGCTAGCCTTAATTCTATTTTGGAACATTTTGGAGACTGCTCTATTTTGGAATAAGAATCCGGCTTTTGAGCTTGATTTTCCGATGGCCAGGTCATTTGCTCAAGGTGAAATTTTTCCAATATTAGTTCGTTAGTATGAAGACCTCCAAGAATGCGGGTACTTCTTGCTACACTCGCTGATATACGTAACATTTTCATTTCCGTCGTTGTCATTTGTCTCGTAAATCATCTAACATTGCTATGCGTAAATTACAGCCAGAGGTACGACTGTAATGTTAAGCAAACTTTAGTGCTTACCCAAAAAAAATTCTGAATTTCTGCATTATTTTAGCCGTTATATAATTCTGGCTCTGCATTTAACTTTCATTTTACCGTAATATTCTTACGAGGATATATATATTTCTCAGGTGTGTACATATTTGTAGAGTAGCGTTTTCCACATTATGTATGCATGTATGTACATATGTAAATATCTCGGATATTTATGAATGAATAAAGATGATATGCAAACAGTTGTTCCAAGTGCGGATCGTTAGATGGTCTTACAGAAATAAACAAGTTTTTTGACATCTTACACATGGCAGCTGTTGATCTGTCATCGAAAATTTCTTCGTCAAGTGAAAGCAACAAACACACTGCAGCACCATCTGTGAGCGAATCAAGACAACATCGAATCCAGCCTAGTTCTTCACAATTAAACGTAGAGGCCGCACCTCGGGTTTTCGTCTTACCAAGCGACGGAATTTATTCAAATGTTTTGAGTTTCGATATTCTTGGATTCTATGGTAAATTGTTAGTTAAAGAATTTTTTAAGTATATAGAAAAATTTGGTGTATTTTTTTCTTTTTGAAACATGGGTTAAGGGAGATAATTATGAATGTTATAAAAAGTTGTTTAGTAATTATGTACTGAAAAGTGTAGCTGCTGTCAAAGTTCAAAGAAAAGGAAGGGCGAATGGCGGCCGTTTATTTGATTTTAAAAGGAATGCTGTATGTAGGCTCGAATTTGTAACTGTCGAAGAAATTATTATTCTTAAAATAGAAAGCAAAAGGCGAACCGATTTTTTAGTTCCAGCTTACGTCAACTGTACACAGTGGTCAAATGACTTCTCAAAAATGAAGGACGCTCTTAACTACTTTGGAAGGCAGAATTTAATATTTATTGGTGATTCGAACGCGAGAATTGGTCTAGACCAAGCATGCACTGATCAATTGTCATCTACTTCATCAAAGTTATTGCTTGAAAGAAACTCTAAGGACAACGTTTTGGATGGATGTGGGGTGAAGTTATTAGAGTTCTCTAAATCGTTTTATATCACGGCTATAAACGGCAGAACACGAAGCGATATAGACGGAGCAAAAATTCTGAATACAATAGAAGATTTGAATGTTAGTGCTCAAAATTTCTCAGATTACATGCCAATTGAATTGGTGTTTCAATTGAATGCCGCATCGCCTTCGCAAAATGAAACAATCGATAGAAGGTCACTTTTTGACAAACTGTCGCTGATTGGAATGTCAACAATGATGTTGAATATTCTTAAAATTCTGTACAAGGACACTGAATCAGCTGTATGGAATGGCAAAGTCTTATCAGAATGCTTCCCCATAACAATGTGAGTTAAGTAAGGCTGTGTTCTAAGTACACTTTGTTCATTCTGTTTCTTGATGACCTGAATGAAGCACTATGTGGTTGAATTTCGGATGTGGTTGAATGAGGGTAAGAGTGCTCATGTATGCGGATGACATACTCGTAGTTCTGTTATTGGATTGACTACAAGGATTAAACCGAATTATTTCTGATCTTAAAGATTATTGTGCGAGGTGGAACCTTAGTGTGAGCCTGGAAAAGTCTAAAATCATGATATTCAGAAAAGCTGGTGGATATTACGCCAGAAACGAAAGATGAAAATTTTTTGGAAAAGATATTGAAACTGTAAATGAGTTCGAGTACATTGGAATGAAAATTTCCTCAAATCTAAGTATGAAGAGTCACTTTACCAGCAAACTCGAATCAGCAAAAGCCGCATTTAATTGCATATGGTATGGACACATGGAAGTCTTGCACTCAGCCTTTGTAAAACAGTCATGTTTTACGCAGAGCAAGTTTGGGCTTATGGACAGTGTGAAGACGTTGAAAATTACTTTGATTTTTCCAGAGAAGTTTATTTAAACTACCGTCTAACTTTCCAAACTACTAGGTGGGGTGAAAAGTATCCTCCTTGACAGCCAGAATGCGCTGCTACTGCAAAAAAGGGTATAGTACCTTGAAGTCCGTTCATATTTAGGCAGACATGCCAAATTTCAATGCGATACTGTCTTTAGTTCTGTTTTGACAGCTGATTGTTGTTGACGTGTTTGGCATCATGTTGAGTATGGACAAAAACGATTTTCGTTCTCTCATAAAACATTATTTTTTGAGAGGCAAAACGGCGAAAGAAACAAAAGAAAAGTTGGATAAATATTATGGAGCTAATGCTCCGTCAGATTACACCGTCAAACATTGGTTTCGTGGTGGCCGCAACTCCACTACCGATCAGAGGACAATGTCAAAATAATGCATGAAATGGTGTTGGCTGACCGGAAAGTGAAGGTGCTCGAGCTAGCAGATACCACAAAGATTAGTACTGAGCGCACACGCCATATTTTGGGCATTATTCTGCATATGAAAAAGTTATCCTGCCGCTGGTTGCCGCGCATGTTCACTCCTGACCAAAAACACGAACGCGATAGCACTTCGAATGAATGTTTGGACTTGCTGATGCGGACTTTTGGCGTCGATTGGTAACTTTTGATGAAACTTGGATCCACTATTACACACCAGAGAAATGAATGAGTGCAATGGACTGAAGCTGGCACGAGTGCTCCGAAGCAGCCGAGGGAGGCTCGATGGGTCGGAAAGACTATGGCGTCGGTTTTCTGGGACTGTCATGGCATACTCTTCGTGAACTACCTCGAAAAAGGAAAAACGATCAACAGCGAGTATTACTGTGCATTATTGGAGCGATTGAAGGCCGAAATCGCTGCAAAACGGCCTCACATGAAGCGAAAAAAAATTTTGTTTTTGCAAGACAATGCGCCGGCACACAAGAGCATCGCAGCCACGGCTAAAATCAATGACTTACGGCTCCAATTGCTATCGCATCCACCGTATTCGCCCGATTTGGCTCCCTCCCACTATTATCTCTTCCCCAACCTCAAAAGATGGCTCCTCAATAAAAAATTCAGCTCACGCGAGGAAATCATCGACGCCACGGAGGAGTATTTTGCAGACCTTCTGGAAAATTACTTTTCGGACGGGATCAAGAAGTTAGAAAATTGCCGGAATAAGTGTACCAAGCTAAAAGGGGACTATATTGAATAAAAAAAAAAAAAAACATTTAAAAAAAATTTTTTTTCATTCCCAAGGAGGTTACTTCTCACCCCACCTAGTATTTATATGCTTCTACTCGAGACTTTAATGTCGCCATTATTCATTGTAATATTAAAACTTCACTTTGATTATGTTATTAGGACAATATTTTACCCAACGAACCGTTTGCCAAAGCTTATTGCAACGCATGCTATCTCTTCAAAATCTTTGTTTTACAAAAAATGGCAGCTTTTGGTCAAAGAGATACAACCTGTAACTTAATATTTCGATTGATAATTTGAATGATTTGGGAAAAAATGTATGCACCTTATTAAGCACACTTGGCAAGAGTTATTCTTCGTTTGACTTCGACTTTGCTGGTGTCGTTGTCTGAACTGATAGCGGAGCCCAGGTAGACAAAGTCCTTAACTATTGTACATACCTCAAAGTTATATCTGTCGAAGATGACGTTCGGTCCGAGACTTCGGTATTCGGTGTCCTTTTTTGTCCTTTCAATTATGTCAATATCATCGGCGTATACGAATAATTGGACGTAGGTTTAAAATTGTTTGACTCTTGTGTTCTATTCTTTCATGTTAAAGGAACAGCATGATGGCGCATCCCTTTGTCTAAATCTTTTTTTTTCGTCAAAACTCTCTTAGAGTTCTTTACCGAACTTAATGAAACAGCGTGCCTTCTCCATTGTCATCCTGCACAAACGGGCGAGTTTGGCAGCGACGCTATAACTCGACATCGCACTGTATAGCTCGTCTGTATAGATGCTGTCATACGCGGCCTTAAAATCGACGAATAGGTGGCGTAGTGTAAATATTTGGTCGATGGTGGACATCCCTGGCCTGAAGCCACACTGATATGGATCAATCATGTTATTGACGAATGGCGTTTACACAATACGGCAGATTGGATTTTATATGCGATGTTCAGAAGACTGAGGTCTTTGTAGTTGGCGCAGTTCAGAGGGTCTCCTTTTTTGAAGATTGGACAAAAAATGTTGAGGTTCCATTCATCGGGCGTACTTCCGTCCGACCATATTTTACTGATGAGTTATTGTATACTCCTTACTAAATCATCGCCTGCCGCTTTGAAGAGATCGGTAGTCAGGTTCGGGGTTTGGATCCGTGGCATGTTTTTATAACCTTTTGGTAAAACTTCCAAATCTCATTGCTGGAGTAGCATCCGTCAATTTCCCCGACCGTGAGCATCTCATGGTCTTTCTTTTTCCTGCTGAGAAGCCGGTGTTCATCTTTCCTTATCTATTCATAGAGCTCGTGAGCAGCTCTAGTCCTTCTATGTACCGCCGCTTTCATTGTCACTTGCTTAGCTTCATCCGGCACCCGTCGTCAAACTAGTTTCGTTATGGTAACTGAGTGAAACTCAGCACATAAGAGGCGGCATCTCTGATGGCTTTTTGGCAATGTCGCCGCTGGTCTTCAATACTTGATGATGGCGGCATATTACCTCTTAGGAGATTAAGATTTGACGATTTCTTGCGAATCAAACCTGTCAAAGCCGTCCGAATTCAAACTTCCTTAGTGTTAGCTTGTCTTTGCGACGTTCCGGACATCCGCAACCGCGACTTGGATACAACAAGGATGCCCCCTTTCCTTTCGCTTTTGTCGTCGATAACAATCACCGTAGTAGATGTCGCAGTTTTTCATCCTCTTTTTGTCCGCCTCCTCTCATCAAATTTCTTGGATGGAGGTAATATCTGTTTTGCAGCAATGCGGGGCCTCCACTAGTTATTCGGCTTCACGTGGCCGATTAAGGGACGTAACATTCAACGTGCGGATTATCCTTATTTCGTTTGCAGGGGTTGTGAATAGTGGATCCGTCCGTACACGAGCCTTGTTGTTGCTTCATAGTTTACTTTTTTTTCCATAGCGCCATAACCCTCCACCTGGAGAACCAGTTCAATTCTAGATACCCCTAGGACGAGGAGTTGGTTAAACCGAAGCCAGTAACCCGTTCAGGGATGTGAGCACTGACGTTGGTTCATCAAGAGCTCATTCTCTTTTCTAAAACCCAGGCTCAGTCTCGGCCGGTAAAGTCTGAGGTCCCAATATGTCGGAGTTGTGCGGATAAGGTCTTATTTGCTATATTTCACCGTTGATTTCATCTGGGAAATTCATCCGCTGACAAGTGTATATGTAGTGCCTCTATTTTTTCCAGCTGATCAACACTCCCGCTTATATGTTTAGCAAGTCCGGATAGACATCGACCAGTAACCACCCGACTATTACCACTTGAAGCATAATTGATGTGTAGTAGCAGCTACAACACTAAGTATCGGCAGGTTGGCAACTCTCAGTGCCTACCCTATTTCTACAGCACCCAACCACAGTTTCTTCATTTATTTAGAGATGGTCTTACACTCTTACGTTATTCATTGAAGTTGTTCCACATACCTTGTGCGCTTCATTATTCCTCTTGGTTTATAACATTTTGGGCCCTTTGTCGAAAGTTTGGCGCTTATTTAATGTGTGCAAGCGTACTTTCTTGACTAGGAAATGTTTCGTCCAAGATCACTTTTGAATATCCCATCACAGATTGTAATTTATCTGAATTTGAAGTCAATCACTGCAGTATGTTCTTTGTTCTGTTTTCGTTTGTAAGTTCAAGTAGCGGGCCCTGTTTCCGAGATCTCGCCACGAAATTTGTTGAACGCATATAATACCAATGTTTAGTTCTCGTAACAGGTTTTCTAGTTCGGTCGTCGTTGTGTCGCGGTTCCAGCTAGCGATAAGTAATCTATTTATTTAAACCATCATATTCCTGGCCCTTGGAAACCGTGTATCTTTGACATGAATATTTTTATTTGGACCGGGTTCTACCCTACACTGTGCAGAAGAAGTATCTTCAAATACATTGACTTACATGATTCCGCACCTTCGTGCTACGCGCCTTTCATCTGTGTGGCACTGTTATGAGTGAATAGATGAATGTATAACCGACTTTTATTTTGCCGCACCGGTAGCTTTCAGCCATAGGATCTTGATTCTGACATCCGATAGTCTCATTAGATGTTAATGGGTCTCATAAAAGGAGTTGGCACTATATATTTCACATTTGAAACCGACCATTACTCACCCTTACTTTTGACGGCACCTTACAGGCAGGGCATCTAATAATAAACCGAGTTAGTTGCGATCATCTTCCAACTATTCTACGTAAGGTCTTCCTACACTACAATGTTCCACATACATAACCTAGCCATCTCAATCATTGTAGACGAAGTCTTCTGACCAGATCAATGTAGCTATACATCCGGTATAATTTTTTGTTGTACCTTTCGCTCTATACTGTGTCAACGCAGAGAATATGGAGGATCTTTCGATCAAAGCAATTAAGAGGGCTTTCACCACAGTTCATCCCTTTCCCCATTGCTTTCCTCTCCAAAGAATGAGTCATCCTGCACAACCGAACGAATTTGGGATGGATGCTAGGACCAGGCATGGCTGTAGGTAGCTGGTCATAAGCAATCTTAAAGGAGATGGTATTCTTGGTTTTGTTCGACTTACTTACTTACTTAGAAAGCGTTGGAGTCAGAGCATCACCTAACATGATCTCCAGCTAGCGCGATCTTTTTCCAGTTGCGTACATGAAATTCGCTTCCACTTGTATGCGCCACCTAGGATGAGGTCGTCCGTTACTGCGTTGTCCTTCTGGGTGGGAGTCGACAACTTTCCGGCCGGGGGCACTGGTGTCCATGTCTTCAAGATCACCTAGCCATCTAAGCAGGTTTATCTGAGCTTTTCCAACGAAGTTGGCGTCGCTGTACACCCCTTATTGTTCGCTGTTGAAACGTCTCCTCCATTCTCCATTGATGCAAGTCGGACCGAAAATTACCCCAAGAACTTTTTTCTCGAAGCGCCCGAGGTAATTTTCATCCGCTTTATCCAATATCCAAGCTTATGCGCTGCTAATCAGGATTAGGATGATTAATGCCTTGTATTAAGTCCTATTGGTTGCTCGCGAGTGGGTCAATTGCCTTCTAAGCCCAAAGAAGCAGCTATTAGCAAGAGTGATTCTTCACATGGTTTTAAAAAGTTGGTGCCATTCGAGTTGAGTTGACTTGTGGGTTTCGCATGATTCTTTCAACGCATCGCCTTGTTTAAGTTCTTTTCTGAAGACATCGAGGGTATCGGTTTTGTCATTACAGAGCAGCTTGCATTCTCCATCGTCATCCTGCGTGGTTGATTGAGCTTGGCAGGTATGCCAAAAGTAGACATGGCTGTCTAAATCTGTTGTAATGTCAAAATGTAATCTATGGTAGACTTTCCTGCCCTAAAACCACACTGTTAGCAGCCGGTCAGACTATTGAAGAAAGATCTTCGCCGTTTACATAATACGGCGGAAAGGATTTTTGTATGCGACGTTTAGGAGACTTATTCCCCTTCTTTAGAATCGGATAAACAATGCCGAAATTCCATTCGTCGGCTATACTTTCACCTGCTACTTTAAACAACTCGGCAGTTAAGCCTTCAGTTCCAAAAGCTTTGTCAGTTGTAAATTGCTGTCCTGATTCCAACTTGATCGGGTGGTCGGAAATGCTTGTCTTCGTCCAAGTTAAATGATTCATTCTGCCTGCCTACCATCAGGTGGTTCCTCATCTGTTTACAGAAATAATCTTTACAGATTTTTGGCACTGACTGTGGTTCTACTATGAGGTTTCCTTCTCCATCCTTCAAGATTTCTGTTCGGGTTTCACAACTTTCTCATGTTCGTTAGGGACGTTCGGCGTTGAATTTTCTCATAATGGTTCACTGGCTTTGGGCTGTTACGGATATCTGCATCCGTATCTTGGCTACAAGGCGATTGTAGCTGCTCGAAACCTTTGAACTTCTAAAACATTTGCGTCAGTCGCAATATGATCAGTTTCCAATTTTTAGTTTGCTAGACTAACCGTAACAGATGTGGACCTATCAATTTGTTGAAGATCGGCTTTAGACATTCGTTTGTTTACAAAGACAAATGCGCATCCAAATATGAGTTGCGCGCGATAACATTCCCATTTTCGGGCAAGATCGTGTTCGGTACGTCATATCACTTCATGGTATTATAGTTGTCTTCGGTCTTCGAAAGCATCAGGTCTGTTAAAGCCCTCACATTCTAGATACAAACCCTAATATGGTTGCTCTTCTCACGTGTGCATGTGGCGTCAACCGCTGAATAAATTATATTAAGGTTGTTGTTGTTTTCATCATTATTATGTGAACGCCCCCCATCACTCCTAATAATCTTATTGATGACGTTGTCATATGCGTTGCTTATTTCTTGCTGATAACAAGCAAACACTGTGCGCTAGGTTCAATTTTAATTTTGAATTTTTGTTTTTATCAATCGATTAGAAATTGTTTGAATTATTTTGCATTCCGAACGTCAGCAATGAGCATGAGTAAATTAAATTACAGCCATGATTTCAACGTCATTGAATCCGTATCCATCAACGAGGATGTATCAACTGATCATGTCAGGAATATATGGCAAAATAAAATGGAAGAATCTGAACTCTTCCATCCAACCGAAATTGACTTTATCCTTTCAAATTGGATGAAGTTCATCCGGGAACGTTTGAAATCCCTCCCTGATGCAGACGCTGATGAATTCTACGTTAGAATCGCAGAATTTGCCGCCGAAAAACTTAAGCACTTCGTTGAACATGGTTGGGAGTGCTTAAACATGGAATTCCCTTACGATGATTCCAAAAGTAGCGCGGAATTTTCGGTAACTAGGAAACAAACAAAAAATCTATTTATTTTGATAACATTTATAGTTTTCAATGCAGCCAGACCAATCAGGGCTCCAAATGAAGAAGAACAGGGTACAAAATAATAGTGAATATGTCTCAAAAGAATCTTCAGCGGTGTCCATATGTGATGCTCTGGAGCAGTTTCATTTTCTCATAAAACTTATTGCATCGAAGTAAGCTGAACGTTAACGTTTTTGGGTTTCGTATCATACATCTGTTATATTTTTCAGTAATTTTGGTCTAAACCTTGTAAAAAATGCCTTAAACTCATCCTTTAAACGAACTTTTGTTGAAATGGAATATCCCCAAGCCTTTCTCAAACCGAAGAGGTATCTAAACGTTGGGTTCCCTAAACTAAACAAGGATCAAATACGAAGAAGCCTACTTGATGGGGCCTACGATGACTACATTCTGCCACTGCAAATAGCCAATGAGATCAATGAAGACTTCTGGATTCTAATGGAAATCGAACTAAAAACTAAAACATTTTAATAATTTCATCGGTCAAAGGTTTTACTTATTTTATTGGTTGCTCTGAATATAGTACACCATGGACCACAGATTACATTCACATCACCTTTTGGCATCTCAGTTATTTTTGTAAATTCATCCACCATGTTGCCTCCTTTCGCCAATGCCAGCTGTCCATAGGAGTTCCATCCAGCAGCAAAGATTGAGCCACATGAATTTTTCACAATAGTGTGCCTCGCTCCAGTATATACAGCGACAGTGTTACAGGAACTTTCTTCGACGGCAGTATTTGAACATTCACAACATTGTGGGAGATCGATTATTTGTGGCAGGGGATATACACTAGGATTTTTGATGCCATTCGATTTAAAAACTCTAATTCCAAGCTGGCCATTACAGTTGAAACCCCACGTGTAGATATCTCCGAACGAAGAAATAGCTGCGCTATGCCATCCACCGGCTGCTATGCTCACAATCTGCAACGAAAGAGGAGTTTGTCTGAGAATAAAATTTGTTGAAATTTGTTAATGGAATTCATATGGAAGAAGAAATGAAAGGAGAAACTGCCATAAAGGGCTTCTGGAAGAATGAAGAATCCGTTATTTGGACGGATCTTCAAACAATTTCGAGTTGGTGACAGAAGCAATAGCCTAAGCTCCATTATAATTAAACCCCTTCTATACACAGCCCCTCGTAGCTCTTACTCTACGCGTTTATCATCTGCAATATAACATATAGTATATATAACATACATATTAGCTTGCATTATTCATACTGATACACACCATAAGCTGGTGGCAGTGTCTTTAAAATTTGTTGAGTCTCCATTTGTATTTTTCGTTTTTTGAATTTGGGAAAGTCTAATAGAATTATATTCAGATACCACCCGAAGTCTGAATGGGTGATCAAGTTCCCAAATTTGAAGAGTACCAGTGGGGAAAAAGAAAAGTTGGATATTACTTACTTACTTGGATGGCGCTACAGTTCGGAGTGGACCAAGGTCTTAGTTGCCATGCGTCTGCAGCTAGCGCGGTGTTTTGCCAGCTGCCTCCAGATGGCTGAGATCCCCTTGTGCCATCTAAGATGAGGTTGGACACTGCGGTGTCCCTCTGAGTTGGAGTCGAAAACAGACAGTCAACTGCAGCAAACTAAGCTAAGTCCGAAGAACAGTATGTCTGTGCATAAGCGGAGCTTTACGTACTACTCCCTCCGCGGCACTGGATATACTGGGTAGCCGTGGCTTAAGTGATAGTGGACTGGCTTCAAATCGGAAGGTTCGATGTTCGAATCCCAACAGCGCCCGAAAGACATTCTCTCCATTAAATGTTGGATGCCGTCCATATGGAGCGAAATAATCACTGAGCCCAAACATCTTTTCTTTCTTTCTCTCTATCCCATTTTTCGAAAAAACTTAATACATGCTGAGGCATTATAAATGTACTCATACCCACTTGAGTGTTGTTCTTTAAAAAAACAAAAAAAAAAACTTGACACCCCCCTCGACATTTTTAGCAGGCAAGTTGCTGCTAACGCCGCTATCAAATCCCTGGACTCACTCTCATAAAATTCTAAATTGACTGCCAATCATGTCTCAGGAATCGCTAAGTGCAAACCAAAACTAAAGCTGGATGCTATTAGAAGAACAAATCTTAGGTAGACTGTTAGGCCAACATGTCTAGTAAGCAAACAAATCTGGCCAAAACTGGATTAGAATCGCTCTGAGTTTAATCTTTCTAAATATGAACCATCTCAACACTACCAAAGGTGTCATCACTGGACACTGTCTTATAGTCAAGCATGCAAAAAGGCTTGGCGAACGGCAAACGCTTTCTGCAGAAGCTGCAAGGAGGAGAAAGAGACAATCTGCGCCCAGCTCTCTTTTAAAGAAGGAACCTCCACTAAGGAGTTTTTTTCTACAATGACTTAAGCGATCTACACAATATAGACGTTAACAGTCTCCTACGATTCATCAGAAGCTCAAAATGGTTCCAAGAGTAGGAGGTTCACAGATACACGTGGCAATGGGACAATAGGCCTAAGTGGGTTAGTTTTTCCAACAGCCACTCTTACCTAACGGTAACCTAACTAAACACGACCGCTTTTATAAGAGCATGTGGAAGAATGTGTTTCGTTTATTACCTACACATTAGGTTCGCAGTTTGGAGAGCTTGATTACGATAAGCATCAAGTAATCAGCAATCACTAAATGAAACTATTGCAAAATGACACACTCTCAGTTGTGCGTTTGGTTTCCATTCAGGAACTGAACGAAAATATGATGATTACAAATATCGGAAGGTAGTGACAAAGTGTTACTACGAAGGAACAAAGAGCAGTCTCTCAGCTCAAGTAAATCTAAGTCACGCGGAAGGTAAAAGATTTGGTAGTTTTACACGAGAGCACTCTTGCACTCTTTCACTAATCATCAAACTGTCACTGTCAATTTACTCAGTAAACCCAACATTTTCATCATGGTAAAGTGCACGAACGAGCAACGTCTACAAATTATAAAAATTTTCTACCGAAATTCGTAGTCAGTGACTGCAACTTTAAGAGCGTTAACTCCAATTTTTGGTCGTAATTCTAGCCCTAGTAGACAGGCAATAACAAGTTTAGTGCAAACATTTGAGTCTACATATTCGTTGTGTCAGTGAGACAACGGGTTGGTCGAAGTGTCGAAAATATCGCTGCCGTTCAGGCGTCCGTAGCAAACGATCCAAATCAGTCAATTCCACGGCCTTATCAAGAATTGGGCATCGCTCAGACCACATTATGGCGTATTTTGCGTAAGGATCTTGGTTTACACCCATACAAGATCAAGCTGACTCAAGAATTGAAGCCGATGGACCATTTGAAGCGACGTACGTTCTCCGATTGGGTTCTGGAGAAGAATCGCCAAGATGATGAATTTCATCACAAAATCATCTTCAGTGACGAAGCTAATTTTTGGCTCAATGGGTTCGTCAATAAGCAAAATATGCGTTAATGTTCGGGTGAAAATCCACATGTGCTTCATGAATCACCACTTCATCCACAAAAAATAACTGTTTGGTGCGGTTTGCATGCCGGCGGCGATATTGGGCCAACATTGAACGCGAAATAGCGGCCGTTTCGGCCGAAATATGTGGCCGAGTCGTTGAAAATTGGGTCCATCGAATCGACCGCTGCAAACGTGCCCGCGGTGGCCATATGAACGAAGTCGAGTTCCATTCATAAATGTTTTGATTGTTCTTCAAGCCGATAATAAAGTTTTTGAAATATCTCAAATGGTTTGCATTGTATTTTAAAAAAAAGTTGCCAAGTCCTAATTGGAAAGCCCTATACAAGTTGGCGAGTAGATAAATGAGTAATAAGGCCTTGTCAAGAAACATTAAGGAGACTCTATATAAGAACTTATTATAATCCCAGTTCTGCTTCTTTATGGTACAGAAGCATTGACATTAACGAAGGTAGATATAGATATCCTTGGCCGTTTCGAATACAGAATTCTTCGATCGATTTTTAGACCCATTAGGGCGAAGCTTTTCAGAAGTGGCAGCATATGGAATGAGTGCTACGAATGTAAAAACAATTCAAGTACCTAGTTAGAAAATCAAAAAGGGGTTCATACTGCGAACAGACGAAGTTTCGAGGTTACGAAAAATGCTTTCAAAAGAAGCGAGCGTTCCTAGCTATTGTACATAATAAAAAATGACGGAACCTGGGCTGAAAGTAGCCAAGAGTTTCTGGTAACATTGGTTGAAACCCATTTTCCTGGATCCACATTATCAGATGACTCTGGCACGCTACGGCACACTGAGAACAGTATTATTTCCGAACAGGAAATAGGTGTTCTTATTAATAGGAAAAAATTACGGTGGCCAATTTTGTCTAGAGGTCCAAATTATGGAAATTCTTAGAAACAGTCTAAAAATAATAATAAAAAAAATAATAGGGAAGTTAAGGTGATTTTTATACCTAAAGCTGGCAAACAGGGGCATATAACAGCAAAAGATTTCAGACCAATAAGTCTGCCATCATTTATGCTTAAAACTCTAGAGCGATTGTTGGAACAGATGCAGTAGTGGCTTTTTGATTGAGTCGCAGCATGCATATATGAAAGGCAAATCTATAGATACCGTCCTGCACAGGGTAATAGGAATAGGAAAATAGAAAGGAGTCTACACTTCGGTGAGTTTGCGATGGCGGCGTACCTCGATATAGAAGGAGCGTTCAATAGCGTGGAGATAATATTGAATAGGGCATTACAAACAATTTGCATGTTGCAAATGCTTGCAAGTAGAAAAATAAACTGTTCCATTGGACAAAGCTCGTTTAGAATGTCTGTAACCACGGGGAGTCATATCGCCACTCCTGTGGGTGCTGGTTATTAATAGCATCCTTAAAAAGCTTAGTACAATGGGTATAAGTGTCACGACATACATAGATGACGTGGTTATAATAATGAAGGGAAAATACTTAAATATTTTTTAATTTCATTATGGAGGTTGCCCTGAAGATGATCAGCACTTGGACAAAAAGCTATGGTCACAATACCAACCCTTCCAAAATGAAACTAGTTATTTTTACCAGAAACTACAAGATACCGCAATTCAAACTCCCAAAATTCAACTGAGTGGAATTGCCCCTCTCGGACAGCGCGAACTATCTGGGTGTAATTCTGGATAAACAACTGAACATAGCGGAAGAAATCAAAAAGGCATATAATGATCTGAAACTTGCTGGCAACAGTGCGATACGACTCACTAATTTGGGCCACTTCAAGAGCAGTAGTTTCGGACACAGCACGTTCCTAGCGGAGTTACTGCCAGGCAATCCGATTCTAACGGATGAAATTCATTCCTTGGTAGACTTCGACATTCCGTATGATAAAATATATCCGGAGAGGGAGGATTGGCAAAAAATGCAATAATCAGGTCAAATGAAATTGAAACTTTCACAGATGGTTCGAAAACAACGGAAGGAACAGATTCTGGTGTCTTCTCAGAAGACCTAGAACTAAGAGTATCTATAAGACTACCGGACGCAAGCAGTGTCTTCCAATTAAACGTTCTGGCTGTCCTCAGGGCGGCTGACCCAATGCAGATGAGATCGATATCCGGAAGAGATATCGCTATATACATTGATAGCCAGGCCGCACTTAAGGCAACGGAATCGACCAACACCAATTCTGATATAGTCAGGGGCTGTCGCACAGTGCTCAAAGCATTATGCAGTCAGACCCAGGTGAGACTGTGCTGGGTGCCAGGACACTACGGTATAGAGGGAAATGACCAACTATCAGCTTGCAACATTTGGGTTACTCGTTAATAGTGAGCTTGCTAACATAAAACCACCCCTTTGCATAGTAAGGGGCAGTATCGAGGAAAAAATCATAAAGACACAAAGTATCCAAGGCTCTCTGGCCACTTTTTGACGGTAAAGATCTAGGGAGTTAATAAAATTAAGACGATAATAGGAATCCTGACAAGACACTCTTTCTTACGGAAACACCCAAAGAGGCGGCTAAAATTCTGCGGTGATCTGCAAGCTGTTGAGGACATAACACACATACTGTGTGAATGCGAGGCCATATCGCTTCGAAGTCAAAGGCCTTTTTTAAGGCTTTTGCAAAGAAATTGGTTGTTTCACCAGGGAGATTGTTTAGGTTTTTGTCCTTTGAATATAAATTCAACTGGTTCCAACATCGTTCTTAACGATCCGAAAATGAACAAACGTTCTCAGAAGTTTGCTTCTTCAACACTCTTAGACACTATTTCTCTAAATCAAATTTGTGTCTCTAACAAATACCTTAGAATACATATACATCCAAGTTCCCATAATAACAAACCTTTATGCCGCTAAGTGCTTCCACTAAAATCGGGGACTCCTGCATTCGCATGTCATCTATACCCAACTGTCCTCGTCTGTAATTTAAACAACTTCTCAAATAACAGAAAACTTAGAGCTCGTAACTACCTACAATCCATTACCCCATGTATAGACATCTCCATTTGAATTCAATGATATTGCATGCTCAAAGCCACATTGAAGGGAAACAATCCTCATATGTCCAGGGAACTGATGAGTTTTAGTTGGAATACTATACACGACATTGTTGCTACTGATTGCTACTGCTAAATTGCTACCGCATGCAATGTGTTTTATCATTGGCACATCGCCGATATCCGACTGCTTGTCAGATATCTTTTCAAATATCTTGCGTTTCCTATTTGGCACCACTTCAACATCAGCAAACCTCACTTCCTGAATACTCAAGTCATTCCTTGTCAATTTGAACAGTTGGCCAGAGTCTAGTAGAACCAAGCAATACTTATCAGAAGCAGAAATATCAGTAACTTCACGTGGGAATACAAAATTGTCTAAAGACTTTCCATTAGTGTGCGCAAATCCGGATAGAATTACTTCATTTTTCACGCCAATTATGTTGCAACTCCATGCAGGGCAAATGATAAAATCTTCCGATGGTAGATGCAAATCAAAATCTGCAAATTTACGGTCGAAATGTATTTGAATTTTAATTGAATGAACGTTAAACTTACTTGTTACGTGCATAACTCTACTGGCATGCGCCTTACCAAACTGCCCAAAGCCATTGAAACCACAGAAATACCACATTTCTCTTACAAAATCGAAACAATAGTTAGTTACTTCTCTTTGCTGAAGAGGATACCACCAAGTTTTTGAGGAGTTCGTGCTTTTCTGGTGCAAATTTACAAACCACTATCAACGGTCTTATAGAAATACTTGACTGGATCTTACTCCTTTTGAGCCATGGTAAGTGTTTATAATATTGGAGGGGGAATTTTTTTTATGAAGCACGCTTTATTGGGATTGTTTTTTATAATTCGGAATGGCAAAGCAATATGGAAAATTAGGATTATTTTCAAATTGCCATGGAAACACTTTTGCACACTGCGGGCAAACAATTTTCAAGATCCTGTTGACGTTTGACAGCTGATTTACCAAAACAAACCATCACCGTTCCAGAAGAATGTACTAGAATATTTAGATAATAGTACACCGAGAAAAAAGCAATTTGCAAAACAATATTCATTTTTTACCGCAAGTTACAAATGATGAACAGCTGGGCTCATTTTCTCGTATGTACAGCACTTAAAATGAAACTCTTCGAGCATGTGCTCTCTTCTCATAATATTTGTATGCATGCGTTTACTTAATGCCAATGCAGTCCGAATTGAAAATAAAAAGGACGTAATTGTGTCAAATCACTCGAAATAATTTTGCAGTTAAATTCTTGACCAATATTATGCATTTCCAACACCCAATTGGTAAAGTTACAAAGCCACTGGTGTTCGCACTAAAATTCTTGCGTCAATCGAAATTTGTAACCCAAATGTTATAAAAACTAAATTTTAATGCAAAATCTGGTGGAGCATTGTTTGTGATTGTGTAATTCGTGGGATCGAAAAACCTTTATTTTCATGTACACTTTAAGCTAAAGAAGCAATATTCCCAGTTGTTTTTGAGCGAAGAAAACGATTTCGGTTCTTCGCATCACTAACTTGATGCAATAGCTGAAATCTCTGAAGCAATTTAGCAATTGCTTGAAGAGAGAGTTTGGACGCATACAGCAATCAGTATTCTATTTACCAGCAAAGCTTTTATCCACAAAACTAGTGATTCGTCTACGCCGTGATTTCTGGCCGAGTTACATATACCGTCAAAAATTACGTTGTCGAGAGCATCCCCAATGTCGATGAAACACCTTTCTTTTTGTCGATTGCTCCCAGGATCTTCGGCGTTAGTAGGCAGTTATTACACAGAGAATACATTCGCAAAACAGTTTTTTGCTTGACCATTCTCGCCATGCTTCTAAACATGAAAGAAATCAAACTAATAGATCTGAAGCTCCTCCGATTTTTGGTATAAAGCCTACACTCACTTTTCGACAGCTTTTTAATATTTATGTCAGTGCCAAGATTTCCTCAGAGCTACCAGCAGCTGGTCTATACCTTAACATAACTGCGTATATGCCATGGGTGCCAGGTAACTTAAAGCCATCAAAGGCACCAACAGCATGTTTGAAGGCCTCTTCCGTGACCACAAACGATGAGAGATACCAGCTACGGCGTGTTGTGTAAATCAGCTCATTTACAGCTCCGTTAAAAGAGTTGGTTGTGAGTTGGTTCTGATTAGTTTACATGGGATTCACTAATCGCAAGCATAAGACAGAGATTCTTTGCTTTTGGCTCAGGGAGGCGTCATCAGATTTTCAGAGTCATTCCAGTCTGGCTGATTTTCTAATTTTGAGGATTTTGACTAGCCTACTGGTTGCACCGATTGTTGCGATCTTTTGGGAAAAGTCGTAATAACAGGCACTCTTTGGAATCTGTATTAGCTTTTTATATTCTTTTTGATTTGATATATCCTCTTCCAAATTGGTTTTAAGTGACTTGTTAAGAGCTTTTCTAGTTTCCTTACGTGTTCGCTACAGATATGAGTTCCATTATGGAATAGTTGGTTTTCTGCGGACTCCTGCTCTTCAACAAGGTCAAGACCTAGCATCTGATTCTGAATTCGTTGTACCAATGATCTGACATGGAAACTTCCGATAGTTCTTTCCAGCCGTTAATCTCCTCAGCATACCTGTTTGATATCGTCTTTCTAATCACTCGTCATGTGAATGTGAAACCCTTTAAACATTCGAACTATGGACGCGTTAATTTCACACCCATGATTCCTATATGGATATTATGTGAGGTTTTGTATTCAACTCGGAAAACCTGCTATCTAGGTATGTGGTAGCAGGGTGTTGAAGGTTGATACGAGTAAAGTAGAAATTAACTCTTTCAAACTACAGATACATAGATACCTAGAGTCAATGGCCTCAACAGAAGCGTTGTTTAAGCCCACAACGAGAAAAGAACACAGAAGATGTTGCTGCGTGGAGCACTTCAGTCTAAAAGTTATTTTTTTTCCATATCGCAGCTCTCTGCTTTGAACAGATGCAGTACATAACTGGACAGTAGCTACCATAAGGTGATGATCTCGTACCAAAACTATGTCGGCTCCTCGTCTGTTTCGAACGTATAAAAGACAACTTCTGAAATATCGACTGGTTGGAGGATGATTGCCTGTTAATTAACACCCAGCTGTTTTTGTGGTAGATCTTATGCTCAAACATGGTGCCTCCTATGAATGACAACAAATCTGTCAATATTGCCATTTTGGTCGCCAAGGCCGTGCTTCCCGATCACATGTCTGACCCTTTAATTGTCACTGCCTACCTTTGCATTCAGGTCCGCCATTACGATGACGATATCTCTGTTCAGCGTTGCTGATTGTAGAATATTCTGCTGCAGATTAGATGGTCGAATGAAAAAGCGTCAAAAGATATGTTCGTTAAGTAAGACTTTATAAAAAAAACTTGTCTTTCGTAGTAAGGCTGTTGCTTCTGTTTATAACCATTAATCTGGAGAAAAAAATCGCTGTTTAAACTTGCGGGCAAGGGGACTATTGTGCCTATGCTGCTGTGAAAAAGACCTCTTCAAGTTGGTTTTATCAATTTATGTTTTTTTTTTAATTGTTCTAAACGGGTGACAGATCAAATCTCCACTTGAATGTACGAATGAATGCACAAGTATGTACAATATAATATTCCCTGGCAAATCTTTTCTTTATAGGGTCTCTTGTCTCTTCTGAGAAAGCTTCGTCCTAATCCCGAACGAGAGGCAAGAATCTTGCTACTAGGTTTGGATAATGCAGGAAAGACAACTCTACTCAAGCAGCTTGCATCCGAAGAAATTTCTCAGGTAGCTACGAGTACTTACCTTTCTTTCTCTAGATTTATTTATTTTAATTAACTTTTACCTCAGGTAACCCCGACCGCAGGTTTCAATATTAAATCTGTTGTAGCAGATGGTTTTAAATTAAATGTATGGGACATTGGAGGGCAGTCGAAAATACGACCTTACTGGAGGAATTACTTTGAAAATACCGACGTTCTTGTAAGTATTTTTGGCGTACTCATACAATAAGAGGTTTATTGACCTTTCCCATCTGTAAAAGATCTACGTAATCGATTGCACGGATATAACTCGTCTTAGTCAAACTGGAGATGAATTATTAGAGCTGCTATGTGACAATCGTTTGAAAAATGTTCCTCTTTTAGTGTTTGCTAATAAACAGGATCTTCCTAGTGCAATGACGGCATCTGAGGTAGCCGAAAATATTGGCCTCATAAGACTTGAGAATAGAACTTGGCAAATCCAAGGATGCTCAGCAATTGATGGTACCGGAATCAAGGTAAGACAGGATAGAGTTTAATTGGACATCCATCAAATGGCAGTAATATATTTATTTCGTAGGAAGGCATGGACTGGGTTTGTAATAATATGAGAAAGAACTAGAAGTCTGAATGTTATACAATTCAGAGGGAACTTCAGACAACGCTGAATCAAAAAAAAAAATAAATAAATAAAAAAATGCACAATCTACGAGCACTAGAAGCAATTGGCACCAATTTGTATGGTTTAAATAAGATATAAAATAAGACGCTAAATAAGTTGTTTGATAATTTACTGGCGTTGCATTAGTTTAACATTCATATGGGATTCGCCTTCGATGGTGCATTAATTGCTTTTGAGAGAGTCTTGCCATCCCCAACAGCCAATCGTCAATAGAATTTCCAAAAATCCGAATCTTATCATGCTAGTTCATTTGATATTCCGATTTATTGGAGTCCTATGTGTCCTTGGACACATATAAACAACAAAGAACAAACAACACCTACCAACCAGATTTTCGAAATGGACAAGTTTTTTTCTATTGGAACACACCACCCAGACAAAGAATTAGTCTCATATACTTCTTGTATGCTTCTTTTAATGAAATTTCTGTCCTTAGATGAACTGACTACAGAACCAGATCCCAAGACAAAATCATCATGTACCTTCAGTAATGGATCATCAGCGGGATATTCATTGGAAGTGCCACGTGTCATGTGCAATCATCACACTCAAAGTAGTTATACCGAGGACACATACAGTGTTGGCCAAAACTAAAGCAACTAAAATCGCAAATCCGTGTTTTGCCATACATTCCATATAAATTAAGCCCAAAGTTAAAAGAAATGTTCAAAATAGCTTTGAATATTGTTGGTTAATTTATCAAATCAATGTACAGTACTTTTATGGTATAAAAAAAATACAAACATTCAATTGCATTTACTTTACTTTTCAGCTGGCCGAAACAAAAGCAACTCAATTTGCTTCCTTTTTTTTTGTTGCAGGAGAAATGGAAAATACGTTACTTTTACCACAACTACACATATTATTATTATATTATTATTAGCGAATGTACAATAAATAAATGTGGTACTAGTACAATCTGAATTATCCAAAAATTACGAGTATTCGAACCCGAAATTGGTTATAAGCAGTTTAATAAAATTTTACAACTCCGTCAAAACGATTCACCGAGGTGGCAGGCCATGAGTTACCACATACCAGTAAGACAAAGCGATCATAAGAATGATAAAGAGTAATCCCTTAATGTCATCTAGGGAATTACAAAACGAGCTTAGTACAAAAGCTAGCACCAAAACACTTCGCCGGAAAGCGGTTGATAGTAGTCTTTCTTTGTGTGTCTGGGGAATTATTGTTGTGAAACCACCACAAGGCTCCTCTCTTAGGAGGTAATAAAGCGAAGGGGTGGTTTGATAATCTGGACAGAGCGCTTAGTAACTGTTGTCTCGGTAACCTCCGGATCGGTTAATGGTGGTACAATTGCCGATGGAGGTGGTGCTGCTCTTTGGTCCAGAAGCTGGTAAACTGGTTTCAAGCGTTGGATGGACACGTATGCATCCTTAATCGGCATGGCCAATTTATAAGCGTGTGTCTCACGGTCCAAGACAGAATACGGTCCCGTGTAAGCTGGCTGCAACGGTCGCACATGCGAGACAGTTTTGAGATCTTTTGGGATGAAAATTGACTTCGTATGGTGTGTGGTGAAAGTAGGTGAAGTTCGTTGAAGCGCCTCTCTCAAGTCTTGGAGAAAGGCGATAGGTTCTTTAATGTCGCTGGGCGCTGCTAAAAGATCTCCTGGTAGTCGAAGTTCAGTTCCATAAACTAATTGGGCTGGTGATGTACCCGACTCGTTTACAATCGAACGGAGTCGCAGTAGCACGGATGGAAGTGCTTGAATCAAGTTCTCGGGCAAATGGGAAATGAGGGCTGTCCTCAGTGTCCGGTGCCATCGCTCTACTATCCCATGGGCGGGTGGGTGATAGGCGGTAGTGTGAATACGGCTACATACGAGGAGTTGAGCAAATATTCGGAACTAAGCAGATTCGAATTTCCGCCCCTGATCGGTAGTCAGGCTAAGTGTACAGCCGAAACGTGCAACCCAGTGTCGGCGTCGGCTATAGCCGTTGCGGTGATATCTTCTTTTGGAACTGCTTCTGGCCAACGGGTTGCTCGATCAATACATGTGACGATGTATTGTGCGTGGTAGTGGGCCGACTATATCCATGTGGACATGTTCGAACCTGTCTGCGCTTGGAAATTTTCCGAAAGGTGGTTTGATATGCCTATGATACGCCTAAATCCGGGTGTGATGTATGGGCGACCAGGACCAGATGAAGTTTCGCAAGTAATTTTTGTAGGAGAATCCGGGAGAAAAATATTAATAAACGTAAGTTTCTAACTCACCGTTTTTATTTTCTGCAGTTCCGGATCGTTGAGTTGGTCTCTCGCGATAGCAGGCTAGTCCAAGACTGCGGAAGTCGTAATTGCGGCAATGCGAGACAAGGCGTCGGAGGCAGCATTTTCCTTTCCCTTGACGTGGCGTATATCCGTTCAAAATTGTGATATGAAGTCCAGGTGACAAGCAAACGTAAGCGGCTTGTGGTCGGTGAAGATGGCAAACGATCGGCCTTCTACGAAGTGCCGGAAGTGCTCAATTACCAGTTTAATAGCCAATAGTTACCTATCGAATGTGCTGTATTTTTGTTGTGCCGGCGATAAAGCTTTTGAGAAATATCCAAGTGGTTCAGGTTTGCCTTCCACTACTTTCAGTAAAACTGTCCCCACTGCTGTGTTTGATGCGTCACACATGAGACGTTGTTCGGCGTCGGGCAGTGGATGGGCTAGTGCAGCTGCTTCCGCTAGTGCTTTGCGGAAACGTTGGAAAGCAGCTTCTGCTGCTGTGAACCACGAGAGAGGCGATCGGTCCTTCTTGGTGGTATTCTGGAGCATTTGAGACAGCGGTGTTTGATCCTCAGCTGAGTGTGGCAGGCATTGGTGGAAGAAACTAAGAGCTCCCAAGAAGCAACAAAGTTCACAAACTGTTGCTGGTTTCGGGAACTTTGAGATTGCCGTAACAGTGTCCGTAACAGATAGCCCTTACGCCGGTACTATATACATTGTAACCGAGAAACACGAGCGTGCTTTTGCCAAAATCACACTTTTCCATGTTAATCGTCATACCGTTGGCCTGGAGACATCTAAAAATTTCTTCGAGATGTTCTTGATGTTCTTCGGGTGAGCTAGATGCGATGAGCATATCGTCTATATACGTAATTACATAATTTAAATCTCCGAACACAGAATTAACAAAACGTTGTTGGGTTTGCTGCGCAAGCCAAAGGTCATACATGTAAATTCGTACAACCTAAAAGGTATAACTATAGCTGTTTTTAGAATATCCTTCTGCTCAATATGGTTTTGCCCGGCATGATTAGCTGAAAATCCGTTATCCGTGGCAGCGGTTAAGGCGATGGTAATTACCGCATGTCTTCGTTTTTCTTTATGCGATGTGAAGTGGGCTAGCCCATGGACTCCATGATGGGCGACAGATTCCAGCATCCATCATACGTTGAAATTCATGAGAGTGGTGGTCCTTTTGTTTCCAGATGGTGGCGGACATTGTGTAAAGGTTTGCAGGCGGATGAAAATGGAAGCGTGATTTATCTGCATCGTTTAAGGAGTTCTGGGTACTTGTGACCCTGGTCAATGGAGTCTATGACGGTGTAGTCGGTGGAGATGAGAGCTGCCGGTGTGAAGATGTTTGTAATCTGGTCGATGAGACGGCACCCATAGATATCCAAAAGCAGATGGAAATATTGGAGAAAGTCTGCTCCAAGAATTGAATGTGGTACAGCTGCACGAACAAACGTCCAACAAAACGTCTGGTGTAGGCTCAGGTCCACCTCCATTGTGACTGTTCCTTATGTACTGATTGGTGTACTGTTGACAGCATATAGTACGTACGGATTTTGCTGTAGACTGGTGGTAGGTTTGACAGCTACTTGTAGAACCAAATTGCAGCACCGCTGTCAACTAAAAAGCGATGGCCAGTAACTTTATCAGAAATAAAGAGACGACAAGACTTACCATGCCGTTTCCCTGCATGAATGTGCAAGGTGGCAAGCATTTACGTGCATCAGAACCATAGCGTTTGTGATACCAGCAGCTTCCTGTTTATTTTCGGTGTGTCTCCACGATCTCGACTCGCTTGACGTAAACGGCTGTTTGAACTGCTCCTTTTGGGCGGACGACGGTGTCGTGTTTCTCGTTCAAGTGGGTCCAATCCGCGTTGTATACCGAGCAGCACATCGTCGCTAACCCATGACATTGGGCTTGACCTCGAACATGGCTGATGTACGGCTGCTAGTGTGCTCGTTGAGTGACAGTGGCCGATAACTTTGTAAGCAATTTGTGCGAGGTTATTTAAGTCGCCAGAGACTGCTGACACTATTGCTCGTACGTGAAGTTTCGACAGCCAAAGCACTTGAAGTACTGCGTCCGGTGTACCTGAAGAACCAGAGAGGTCCCTTATTTGGCAGAGTAGCTGCGAGAGCTGTGAGTCTCCCAAGTCGATGCCTTCGACTTGGCTCTCTTCATACACTTGCATCAGTCTTGTTTTTATAGTAGCGTATTTATCCGAGGCTGACGGCTATAGTAAAAGGTCGGAAACTTGCTCAAAATCTAGCCGCTCCAATTTGGCGACGACGTATTGGTATTTCATGTCATCTGAAAGCCTTGAAGGAGCGAGAATGGCTTCGATTCGCTCAAACCACAACGATGTACGGTCTCACCAAAACTGGGGCAATCGCGCAGCAACTGATAGACCTGAGACGCTTGGCTGTGTCGTGACTGGATAAATATTTTCTTGATCTGGTTCTGTTGGTACATTGCTCGCGTGCGGGGTTGCCATCCTTTCCTCTTGTTTGTGAGATGAATGCTGATTAATTTGGGATGTTCATCGAAATGCGAAAAATCAAATTACATAAATATTATTTGTTTGAATAAAAAAAAAAAAAAAAAAAAAAAGTAACGAATTCTTTTTGGGGTCACCAATGTAATGATTTTTTCTAATTCAAATATGAGTTTATTAATAAAAGGATTACAAAGCAATATGTACGTCCGATCCAAAACGCGGCTGCCACCAGAAAGAACAATCAAAAGACCGGGATATGAAAACCGAAAAATGCTGAATGCTGACAGCTTGCGCTCAAAATGGAGTTGTGGTGAAAATCTTATTATTGTGGCTATGTCCGCCTAGTGTGTTATTTGTGTGTCTGGGGAATTATTGTTGTGAAACCACTACAGGATATTTCAACATGGTTCATGGTTCATGGTTCAAAATATGGTTCAAAAATATAATAGTTGAAGAGTGGTTTCGGGATCAAAAAATCAATGTTATGGAATGCTAGCCCAGTTCCCCGATCTCAAACCAATAGAAGATATATGTGAGATTATAGATCGGCGAATAATTTGCGATAAATGCAGGAACAGAGACGAGCTTTATATTAAAGTCCAGGAGGCTTAGAAAACCATCCCAAGCTCTATAATTTCCAATCTGACCGAGAGCATGCCAAGAAGGTTTCAGTACAAAATATTGCGGCTAGTCGCGATAATTATTATTAAATATGAAATTACTATGAAGTTGCTTTAGTTTTGGACAGCATGAAATCGACATTGTTAGAGTATTTTTATTTTTTTTTTTATTTTATTTACTCGTACTTATGAAAAATTAGTTTTGTTTCTTTTATTTTGTATTCGAACACATTTACTTGTTCTGTAGAGAAAAACTTAATAAAAAATAACGCAATTCAATCAGTTTTACCAAAGAGTCTTGTGTTTAGGTAAAAGTTGCTTTAGTTTTGGCCAACACTGTGCGTAGGTGCTTAGCAAAACGAGTACTGGACCCCTAGACGAAATTCACCGAACGAAAACAGTGAAACCGCTGAGACATCTTTTCGAAGCATTTTTTTTTAGAAAAGCTGAAGGCATATGGTTTTTATGGTCCGTTGCTACGATGGTTTAAAACTTATTTACATGGCGGAAAACAATTTGTTATAATTGGAGATTATTATTATAAAAAAATTGTTTCCCCATTGAAGGCAGCCATCTAGGTCCTTCTCTACTTTATATTAATGATTAACTGACTCTGTTAAAACATTGCTATTGCCTAATGTATGCAGATGATATAAAAATGTTTGCCAAAATATCAACAATAGATGATTGTTTAATGCCGCAAAAATATTTAAATTGCTTCAATAAGTGGTGCAGCTTAAACGTCAAATGCGCATGTATGAGCTATAGCTATAGGACTCTTCATTATATTTTTCCATATTATACATATATACGAGTATATTAAATAACGCTCAAATATGAGTTGTTGACCCAAAGCCAACTCTCTAATAGGCTTCATTAACCAGTTTTTGCCCGAGTTTTTTTTCTCTCGAAAATTTCTATACAGCCTTGCCCATTATGCTTATATTCTTTACCTAATACAAGAAAAAAATGTTTTTGATTTTTTTCTATTGGCGTTTTGGAAAAGAACAGTGTTCCCAATTGGAAACACTCTGCACGAACGGGGATTCAAGTAAATAGAGCAAATACTAGTATTTTCATCTGGTTTCCTATAAAATTTTATTTTTTATTTGCAAGAAACTTAGAAAAACAACAAAACACAAAATACAATATATAGAATAAAATAGTTTATTATAAGTAACCACAATAAAAGAAAATTCGAAAAATTTTTTTTTTATAAACTAAGTTAAACAATATTATCACTAGCTACTGTTGCTTATGGTATTGTCTGAAGCAGTGGTCTTGTAAACAAACCCTGCATTTATCGCACCATTTTCTTGCGTTTTGTTTTTTGCATAGGCACATCTGTTTTGTTTTTCAGCATTAGCCATCCAGTGGTCTAATGGATGGTATCAAAAAATATTGGCCTCATAAGACTTGAGAATAGAACTTGGCAAATCCAAGGATGCTCAGCAATTGATGGTACCGGAATCAAGGTAAGACAGGATAGAGTTTAATTGGACATCCATCAAATGGCAGTAATATATTTATATCGTAGGAAGGCATGGACTGGGTTTGTAATAATATGAGAAAGAACTAGAAGTCTGAATGTTATACAATTCAGAGGGAACTTCAGACAACGCTGAATCAAAAAAAAAATAAATAAATAAAAAAATGCACAATCTACGAGCACTAGAAGCAATTGGCACCAATTTGTATGGTTTAAATAAGATATAAAATAAGACGCTAAATAGAAGTTGTTTGATAATTTACTGGCGTTGCATTAGTTTAACATTCATATGGGATTCGCCTTCGATGGTGCATTAATTGCTTTTGAGAGAGTCTTGCCATCCCCAACAGCCAATCGTCAGTAGAATTTCCAAAAAATCCGAATCTTATCATTCTAGTTCATTTGATATTCCGATTTATTGGAGTCCTATGTGTCCTTGGACACATATAAACAACAAAGAACAAACAACACCTACCAACCAGATTTTCGAAATGGACAAGTTTTTTTCTATTGGAACACACCACCCAGACAAAGAATTAGTCTCATATACTTCTTGTATGCTTCTTTTAATGAAATTTCTGTCCTTAGATGAACTGACTACAGAACCAGATCCCAAGACAAAATCATCATGTACCTTCAGTAATGGATCATCAGCGGGATATTCATTGGAAGTGCCACGTGTCATGTGCAATCATCACACTCAAAGTAGTTATACCGAGGACACATACAGTGTTGGCCAAAACTAAAGCAACTAAAATCGCTAATCCGTGTTTTGCCATACATTCCATATAAATTAAGCCCAAAGTTAAAAGAAATGTTCAAAATAGCTTTGAATATTGTTGGTTAATTTATCAAATCAATGTACAGTACTTTTATGGTATAAAAAAAATACAAACATTCAATTGCATTTACTTTACTTTTCAGCTGGTCGAAACAAAAGCAACTCAATTTGCTTCCTAATTTTTTGTTGCAGGAGAAATGGAAAATACGTTACTTTTACCACAACTACTCATATTATTATTATATTATTATTAGCGAATGTACAATAAATAAATGTGGTACTAGTACAATCTGAATTATCCAAAAAGTACGAGTATTCGAACCCGAAATTGGTTATAAGCAGTTTAATAAAATTTTACAACTCCGTCAAAACGATTCACCGAGGTGGCAGGCCATGAGTTACCACATACCAGTAAGACAAAGCGATCATAAGAATGATAAAGAGTAATCCCTTAATGTCATCTAGGGAATTACAAAACGAGCTTAGTACAAAAGCTAGCACCAAAACACTTCGCCGGAAAGCGGTTGATAGTAGTCTTTCTTTGTGTGTCTGGGGAATTATTGTTGTGAAACCACCACAAGGCTCCTCCCTTAGGAGGTAATAAAGCGAAGGGGTGGTTTGATAGCCTGGACAGAGCGCTTAGTAACTGTAGTCTCGGTAACCTCCGGATCGGTTAATGGTGGTACAATTGCCGATGGAGGTGGTGCTGCTCTTTGGTCCAGAAGCTGGCAAACTGGTTTCAAGCGTTGGATGGACACGTATGCATCCTTAATCGGCATGGCCAATTTATAAGCGTGTGTCTCACGGTCCAAGACAGAATACGGTCCCGTGTAAGCTGGCTGCAACGGTCGCACATGCGAGACAGTTTTGAGATCTTTTGGGATGAAAATTGACTTCGTATGGTGTGTGGTGAAAGTAGGTGAAGTTCGTTGAAGCGCCTCTCTCAAGTCTTGGAGAAAGGCGATAGGTTCTTTAATGTCGCTGGGCGCTGCTAAAAGATCTCCTGGTAGTCGAAGTTCAGTTCCATAAACTAATTGGGCTGGTGATGTACCCGACTCGTTTACAATCGAACGGAGTCGCAGTAGCACGGATGGAAGTGCTTGAATCAAGTTCTCGGGCAAATGGGAGATGAGGGCTGTCCTCAGTGTCCGGTGCCATCGCTCTACTATCCCATGGGCGGGTGGGTGATAGGCGGTAGTGTGAATACGGCTACATACGAGGAGTTGAGCAAATATTCGGAACTAAGCAGATTCGAATTTCCGCCCCTGATCGGTAGTCAGGCTAAGTGTACAGCCGAAACGTGCAACCCAGTGTCGGCGTCGGCTATAGCCGTTGCGGTGATATCTTCTTTTGGAACTGCTTCTGGCCAACGGGTTGCTCGATCAATACATGTGACGATGTATTGTGCGTGGTAGTGGGCCGACTATATCCATGTGGACATGTTCGAACCTGTCTGCGCTTGGAAATTTTCCGAAAGGTGGTTTGATATGCCTATGATACGCCTAAATCCGGGTGTGATGTATGGGCGACCAGGACCAGATGAAGTTTCGCAAGTAATTTTTGTAGGAGAATCCGGGAGAAAAATATTAATAAACGTAAGTTTCTAACTCACCGTTTTTATTTTCTGCAGTTCCGGATCGTTGAGTTGGTCTCTCGCGATAGCAGGCTAGTCCAAGACTGCGGAAGTCGTAATTGCGGCAATGCGAGACAAGGCGTCGGAGGCAGCATTTTCCTTTCCCTTGACGTGGCGTATATCCGTTCAAAATTGTGATATGAAGTCCAGGTGACAAGCAAACGTAAGCGGCTTGTGGTCGGTGAAGATGGCAAACGATCGGCCTTCTACGAAGCGCCGGAAGTGCTCAATTACCAGTTTAATAGCCAATAGTTACCTATCGAATGTGCTGTATTTTTGTTGTGCCGGCGATAAAGCTTTTGAGAAATATCCAAGTGGTTCAGGTTTGCCTTCCACTACTTTCAGTAAAACTGTCCCCACTGCTGTGTTTGATGCGTCACACATGAGACGTTGTTCGGCGTCGGGCAGTGGATGGGCTAGTGCAGCTGCTTCCGCTAGTGCTTTGCGGAAACGTTGGAAAGCAGCTTCTGCTGCTGTGAACCACGAGAGAGGCGATCGGTCCTTCTTGGTGGTATTCTGGAGCATTTGAGACAGCGGTGTTTGATCCTCAGCTGAGTGTGGCAGGCATTGGTGGAAGAAACTAAGAGCTCCCAAGAAGCAACAAAGTTCACAAACTGTTGCTGGTTTCGGGAACTTTGAGATTGCCGTAACAGTGTCCGTAACAGATAGCCCTTACGCCGGTACTATATACATTGTAACCGAGAAACACGAGCGTGCTTTTGCCAAAATCACACTTTTCCATGTTAATCGTCATACCGTTGGCCTGGAGACATCTAAAAATTTCTTCGAGATGTTCTTGATGTTCTTCGGGTGAGCTAGATGCGATGAGCATATCGTCTATATACGTAATTACATAATTTAAATCTCCGAACACAGAATTAACAAAACGTTGTTGGGTTTGCTGCGCAAGCCAAAGGTCATACATGTAAATTCGTACAACCTAAAAGGTATAACTATAGCTGTTTTTAGAATATCCTTCTGCTCAATATGGTTTTGCCCGGCATGATTAGCTGAAAATCCGTTATCCGTGGCAGCGGTTAAGGCGATGGTAATTACCGCATGTCTTCGTTTTTCTTTATGCGATGTGAAGTGGGCTAGCCCATGGACTCCATGATGGGCGACAAATTCCAGCATCCATCATACGTTGAAATTCATGAGAGTGGTGGTCCTTTTGTTTCCAGATGGTGGCGGACATTGTGTAAAGGTTTGCAGGCGGATGAAAATGGAAGCGTGATTTATCTGCATCGTTTAAGGAGTTCTGGGTACTTGTGACCCTGGTCAATGGAGTCTATGACGGTGTAGTCGGTGGAGATGAGTGCTGCCGGTGTGAAGATGTTTGTAATCTGGTCGATGAGACGGCACCCATAGATATCCAAAAGCAGATGGAAATATTGGAGAAAGTCTGCTCCAAGAATTGAATGTGGTACAGCTGCACGAACAAACGTCCAACAAAACGTCTGGTGTAGGCTCAGGTCCACCTCCATTGTGACTGTTCCTTATGTACTGATTGGTGTACTGTTGACAGCATATAGTACGTACGGATTTTGCTGTAGACTGGTGGTAGGTTTGACAGCTACTTGTAGAACCAAATTGCAGCACCGCTGTCAACTAAAAAGCGATGGCCAGTAACTTTATCAGAAATAAAGAGACGACAAGACTTACCATGCCGTTTCCCTGCATGAATGTGCAAGGTGGCAAGCATTTACGTGCATCAGAACCATAGCGTTTGTGATACCAGCAGCTTCCTGTTTATTTTCGGTGTGTCTCCACGATCTCGACTCGCTTGACGTAAACGGCTGTTTGAACTGCTCCTTTTGGGCGGACGACGGTGTCGTGTTTCTCGTTCAAGTGGGTCCAATCCGCGTTGTATACCGAGCAGCACATCGTCGCTAACCCATGACATTGGGCTTGACCTCGAACATGGCTGATGTACGGCTGCTAGTGTGCTCGTTGAGTGACAGTGGCCGATAACTTTGTAAGCAATTTGTGCGAGGTTATTTAAGTCGCCAGAGACTGCTGACACTATTGCTCGTACGTGAAGTTTCGACAGCCAAAGCACTTGAAGTACTGCGTCCGGTGTACCTGAAGAACCAGAGAGGTCCCTTATTTGGCAGAGTAGCTGCGAGAGCTGTGAGTCTCCCAAGTCGATGCCTTCGACTTGGCTCTCTTCATACACTTGCATCAGTCTTGTTTTTATAGTAGCGTATTTATCCGAGGCTGACGGCTATAGTAAAAGGTCGGAAACTTGCTCAAAATCTAGCCGCTCCAATTTGGCGACGACGTATTGGTATTTCATGTCATCTGAAAGCCTTGAAGGAGCGAGAATGGCTTCGATTCGCTCAAACCACAACGATGTACGGTCTCACCAAAACTGGGGCAATCGCGCAGCAACTGATAGACCTGAGACGCTTGGCTGTGTCGTGACTGGATAAATATTTTCTTGATCTGGTTCTGTTGGTACATTGCTCGCGTGCGGGGTTGCCATCCTTTCCTCTTGTTTGTGAGATGAATGCTGATTAATTTGGGATGTTCATCGAAATGCGAAAAATCAAATTACATTAATATTATTCGTTTGAATAAAAAAAAAAAAAAAAAAAAAAAAAAAGTAACGAATTCTTTTTGGGGTCACCAATGTAATGATTTTTTCTAATTCAAATATGAGTTTATTAATAAAAGGATTACAAAGCAATATGTACGTCCGATCCAAAACGCGGCTGCCACCAGAAAGAACAATCAAAAGACCGGGATATGAAAACCGAAAAATGCTGAATGCTGACAGCTTGCGCTCAAAATGGAGTTGTGGTGAAAATCTTATTATTGTGGCTATGTCCGCCTAGTGTGTTATTTGTGTGTCTGGGGAATTATTGTTGTGAAACCACTACAGGATATTTCAACATGGTTCATGGTTCATGGTTCAAAATATGGTTCAAAAATATAATAGTTGAAGAGTGGTTTCGGGATCAAAAAATCAATGTTATGGAATGCTAGCCCAGTTCCCCGATCTCAAACCAATAGAAGATATATGTGAGATTATAGATCGGCGAATAATTTGCGATAAATGCAGGAACAGAGACGAGCTTTATATTAAAGTCCAGGAGGCTTAGAAAACCATCCCAAGCTCTATAATTTCCAATCTGACCGAGAGCATGCCAAGAAGGTTTCAGTACAAAATATTGCGGCTAGTCGCGATAATTATTATTAAATATGAAATTACTATGAAGTTGCTTTAGTTTTGGACAGCATGAAATCGACATTGTTAGAGTATTTTTATTTTTTTTTTTATTTTATTTACTCGTACTTATGAAAAATTAGTTTTGTTTCTTTTATTTTGTATTCGAACACATTTACTTGTTCTGTAGAGAAAAACTTAATAAAAAATAACGCAATTCAATCAGTTTTACCAAAGAGTCTTGTGTTTAGGTAAAAGTTGCTTTAGTTTTGGCCAACACTGTGCGTAGGTGCTTAGCAAAACGAGTACTGGACCCCTAGACGAAATTCACCGAACGAAAACAGTGAAACCGCTGAGACATCTTTTCGAAGCATTTTTTTTTAGAAAAGCTGAAGGCATATGGTTTTTATGGTCCGTTGCTACGATGGTTTAAAACTTATTTACATGGCGGAAAACAATTTGTTATAATTGGAGATTATTATTATAAAAAAATTGTTTCCCCATTGAAGGCAGCCATCTAGGTCCTTCTCTACTTTATATTAATGATTAACTGACTCTGTTAAAACATTGCTATTGCCTAATGTATGCAGATGATATAAAAATGTTTGCCAAAATATCAACAATAGATGATTGTTTAATGCCGCAAAAATATTTAAATTGCTTCAATAAGTGGTGCAGCTTAAACGTCAAATGCGCATGTATGAGCTATAGCTATAGGACTCTTCATTATATTTTTCCATATTATACATATATACGAGTATATTAAATAACGCTCAAATATGAGTTGTTGACCCAAAGCCAACTCTCTAATAGGCTTCATTAACCAGTTTTTGCCCGAGTTTTTTTTCTCTCGAAAATTTCTATACAGCCTTGCCCATTATGCTTATATTCTTTACCTAATACAAGAAAAAAATGTTTTTGATTTTTTTCTATTGGCGTTTTGGAAAAGAACAGTGTTCCCAATTGGAAACACTCTGCACGAACGGGGATTCAAGTAAATAGAGCAAATACTAGTATTTTCATCTGGTTTCCTATAAAATTTTATTTTTTATTTGCAAGAAACTTAGAAAAACAACAAAACACAAAATACAATATATAGAATAAAATAGTTTATTATAAGTAACCACAATAAAAGAAAATTCGAAAAATTTTTTTTTTATAAACTAAGTTAAACAATATTATCACTAGCTACTGTTGCTTATGGTATTGTCTGAAGCAGTGGTCTTGTAAACAAACCCTGCATTTATCGCACCATTTTCTTGCGTTTTGTTTTTTGCATAGGCACATCTGTTTTGTTTTTCAGCATTAGCCATCCAGTGGTCTAATGGATGGTATCAAAAAATATTGGCCTCATAAGACTTGAGAATAGAACTTGGCAAATCCAAGGATGCTCAGCAATTGATGGTACCGGAATCAAGGTAAGACAGGATAGAGTTTAATTGGACATCCATCAAATGGCAGTAATATATTTATATCGTAGGAAGGCATGGACTGGGTTTGTAATAATATGAGAAAGAACTAGAAGTCTGAATGTTATACAATTCAGAGGGAACTTCAGACAACGCTGAATCAAAAAAAAAATAAATAAATAAAAAAATGCACAATCTACGAGCACTAGAAGCAATTGGCACCAATTTGTATGGTTTAAATAAGATATAAAATAAGACGCTAAATAGAAGTTGTTTGATAATTTACTGGCGTTGCATTAGTTTAACATTCATATGGGATTCGCCTTCGATGGTGCATTAATTGCTTTTGAGAGAGTCTTGCCATCCCCAACAGCCAATCGTCAGTAGAATTTCCAAAAAATCCGAATCTTATCATTCTAGTTCATTTGATATTCCGATTTATTGGAGTCCTATGTGTCCTTGGACACATATAAACAACAAAGAACAAACAACACCTACCAACCAGATTTTCGAAATGGACAAGTTTTTTTCTATTGGAACACACCACCCAGACAAAGAATTAGTCTCATATACTTCTTGTATGCTTCTTTTAATGAAATTTCTGTCCTTAGATGAACTGACTACAGAACCAGATCCCAAGACAAAATCATCATGTACCTTCAGTAATGGATCATCAGCGGGATATTCATTGGAAGTGCCACGTGTCATGTGCAATCATCACACTCAAAGTAGTTATACCGAGGACACATACAGTGTTGGCCAAAACTAAAGCAACTAAAATCGCTAATCCGTGTTTTGCCATACATTCCATATAAATTAAGCCCAAAGTTAAAAGAAATGTTCAAAATAGCTTTGAATATTGTTGGTTAATTTATCAAATCAATGTACAGTACTTTTATGGTATAAAAAAAATACAAACATTCAATTGCATTTACTTTACTTTTCAGCTGGTCGAAACAAAAGCAACTCAATTTGCTTCCTAATTTTTTGTTGCAGGAGAAATGGAAAATACGTTACTTTTACCACAACTACTCATATTATTATTATATTATTATTAGCGAATGTACAATAAATAAATGTGGTACTAGTACAATCTGAATTATCCAAAAAGTACGAGTATTCGAACCCGAAATTGGTTATAAGCAGTTTAATAAAATTTTACAACTCCGTCAAAACGATTCACCGAGGTGGCAGGCCATGAGTTACCACATACCAGTAAGACAAAGCGATCATAAGAATGATAAAGAGTAATCCCTTAATGTCATCTAGGGAATTACAAAACGAGCTTAGTACAAAAGCTAGCACCAAAACACTTCGCCGGAAAGCGGTTGATAGTAGTCTTTCTTTGTGTGTCTGGGGAATTATTGTTGTGAAACCACCACAAGGCTCCTCCCTTAGGAGGTAATAAAGCGAAGGGGTGGTTTGATAGCCTGGACAGAGCGCTTAGTAACTGTAGTCTCGGTAACCTCCGGATCGGTTAATGGTGGTACAATTGCCGATGGAGGTGGTGCTGCTCTTTGGTCCAGAAGCTGGCAAACTGGTTTCAAGCGTTGGATGGACACGTATGCATCCTTAATCGGCATGGCCAATTTATAAGCGTGTGTCTCACGGTCCAAGACAGAATACGGTCCCGTGTAAGCTGGCTGCAACGGTCGCACATGCGAGACAGTTTTGAGATCTTTTGGGATGAAAATTGACTTCGTATGGTGTGTGGTGAAAGTAGGTGAAGTTCGTTGAAGCGCCTCTCTCAAGTCTTGGAGAAAGGCGATAGGTTCTTTAATGTCGCTGGGCGCTGCTAAAAGATCTCCTGGTAGTCGAAGTTCAGTTCCATAAACTAATTGGGCTGGTGATGTACCCGACTCGTTTACAATCGAACGGAGTCGCAGTAGCACGGATGGAAGTGCTTGAATCAAGTTCTCGGGCAAATGGGAGATGAGGGCTGTCCTCAGTGTCCGGTGCCATCGCTCTACTATCCCATGGGCGGGTGGGTGATAGGCGGTAGTGTGAATACGGCTACATACGAGGAGTTGAGCAAATATTCGGAACTAAGCAGATTCGAATTTCCGCCCCTGATCGGTAGTCAGGCTAAGTGTACAGCCGAAACGTGCAACCCAGTGTCGGCGTCGGCTATAGCCGTTGCGGTGATATCTTCTTTTGGAACTGCTTCTGGCCAACGGGTTGCTCGATCAATACATGTGACGATGTATTGTGCGTGGTAGTGGGCCGACTATATCCATGTGGACATGTTCGAACCTGTCTGCGCTTGGAAATTTTCCGAAAGGTGGTTTGATATGCCTATGATACGCCTAAATCCGGGTGTGATGTATGGGCGACCAGGACCAGATGAAGTTTCGCAAGTAATTTTTGTAGGAGAATCCGGGAGAAAAATATTAATAAACGTAAGTTTCTAACTCACCGTTTTTATTTTCTGCAGTTCCGGATCGTTGAGTTGGTCTCTCGCGATAGCAGGCTAGTCCAAGACTGCGGAAGTCGTAATTGCGGCAATGCGAGACAAGGCGTCGGAGGCAGCATTTTCCTTTCCCTTGACGTGGCGTATATCCGTTCAAAATTGTGATATGAAGTCCAGGTGACAAGCAAACGTAAGCGGCTTGTGGTCGGTGAAGATGGCAAACGATCGGCCTTCTACGAAGCGCCGGAAGTGCTCAATTACCAGTTTAATAGCCAATAGTTACCTATCGAATGTGCTGTATTTTTGTTGTGCCGGCGATAAAGCTTTTGAGAAATATCCAAGTGGTTCAGGTTTGCCTTCCACTACTTTCAGTAAAACTGTCCCCACTGCTGTGTTTGATGCGTCACACATGAGACGTTGTTCGGCGTCGGGCAGTGGATGGGCTAGTGCAGCTGCTTCCGCTAGTGCTTTGCGGAAACGTTGGAAAGCAGCTTCTGCTGCTGTGAACCACGAGAGAGGCGATCGGTCCTTCTTGGTGGTATTCTGGAGCATTTGAGACAGCGGTGTTTGATCCTCAGCTGAGTGTGGCAGGCATTGGTGGAAGAAACTAAGAGCTCCCAAGAAGCAACAAAGTTCACAAACTGTTGCTGGTTTCGGGAACTTTGAGATTGCCGTAACAGTGTCCGTAACAGATAGCCCTTACGCCGGTACTATATACATTGTAACCGAGAAACACGAGCGTGCTTTTGCCAAAATCACACTTTTCCATGTTAATCGTCATACCGTTGGCCTGGAGACATCTAAAAATTTCTTCGAGATGTTCTTGATGTTCTTCGGGTGAGCTAGATGCGATGAGCATATCGTCTATATACGTAATTACATAATTTAAATCTCCGAACACAGAATTAACAAAACGTTGTTGGGTTTGCTGCGCAAGCCAAAGGTCATACATGTAAATTCGTACAACCTAAAAGGTATAACTATAGCTGTTTTTAGAATATCCTTCTGCTCAATATGGTTTTGCCCGGCATGATTAGCTGAAAATCCGTTATCCGTGGCAGCGGTTAAGGCGATGGTAATTACCGCATGTCTTCGTTTTTCTTTATGCGATGTGAAGTGGGCTAGCCCATGGACTCCATGATGGGCGACAAATTCCAGCATCCATCATACGTTGAAATTCATGAGAGTGGTGGTCCTTTTGTTTCCAGATGGTGGCGGACATTGTGTAAAGGTTTGCAGGCGGATGAAAATGGAAGCGTGATTTATCTGCATCGTTTAAGGAGTTCTGGGTACTTGTGACCCTGGTCAATGGAGTCTATGACGGTGTAGTCGGTGGAGATGAGTGCTGCCGGTGTGAAGATGTTTGTAATCTGGTCGATGAGACGGCACCCATAGATATCCAAAAGCAGATGGAAATATTGGAGAAAGTCTGCTCCAAGAATTGAATGTGGTACAGCTGCACGAACAAACGTCCAACAAAACGTCTGGTGTAGGCTCAGGTCCACCTCCATTGTGACTGTTCCTTATGTACTGATTGGTGTACTGTTGACAGCATATAGTACGTACGGATTTTGCTGTAGACTGGTGGTAGGTTTGACAGCTACTTGTAGAACCAAATTGCAGCACCGCTGTCAACTAAAAAGCGATGGCCAGTAACTTTATCAGAAATAAAGAGACGACAAGACTTACCATGCCGTTTCCCTGCATGAATGTGCAAGGTGGCAAGCATTTACGTGCATCAGAACCATAGCGTTTGTGATACCAGCAGCTTCCTGTTTATTTTCGGTGTGTCTCCACGATCTCGACTCGCTTGACGTAAACGGCTGTTTGAACTGCTCCTTTTGGGCGGACGACGGTGTCGTGTTTCTCGTTCAAGTGGGTCCAATCCGCGTTGTATACCGAGCAGCACATCGTCGCTAACCCATGACATTGGGCTTGACCTCGAACATGGCTGATGTACGGCTGCTAGTGTGCTCGTTGAGTGACAGTGGCCGATAACTTTGTAAGCAATTTGTGCGAGGTTATTTAAGTCGCCAGAGACTGCTGACACTATTGCTCGTACGTGAAGTTTCGACAGCCAAAGCACTTGAAGTACTGCGTCCGGTGTACCTGAAGAACCAGAGAGGTCCCTTATTTGGCAGAGTAGCTGCGAGAGCTGTGAGTCTCCCAAGTCGATGCCTTCGACTTGGCTCTCTTCATACACTTGCATCAGTCTTGTTTTTATAGTAGCGTATTTATCCGAGGCTGACGGCTATAGTAAAAGGTCGGAAACTTGCTCAAAATCTAGCCGCTCCAATTTGGCGACGACGTATTGGTATTTCATGTCATCTGAAAGCCTTGAAGGAGCGAGAATGGCTTCGATTCGCTCAAACCACAACGATGTACGGTCTCACCAAAACTGGGGCAATCGCGCAGCAACTGATAGACCTGAGACGCTTAGCTGTGTCGTGACTGGATAAATATTTTCTTGATCTGGTTCTGTTGGTACATTGCTCGCGTGCGGGGTTGCCATCCTTTCCTCTTGTTTGTGAGATGAATGCTGATTAATTTGGGATGTTCATCGAAATGCGAAAAATCAAATTACATTAATATTATTCGTTTGAATAAAAAAAAAAAAAAAAAAAAAAAAAAAGTAACGAATTCTTTTTGGGGTCACCAATGTAATGATTTTTTCTAATTCAAATATGAGTTTATTAATAAAAGGATTACAAAGCAATATGTACGTCCGATCCAAAACGCGGCTGCCACCAGAAAGAACAATCAAAAGACCGGGATATGAAAACCGAAAAATGCTGAATGCTGACAGCTTGCGCTCAAAATGGAGTTGTGGTGAAAATCTTATTATTGTGGCTATGTCCGCCTAGTGTGTTATTTGTGTGTCTGGGGAATTATTGTTGTGAAACCACTACAGGATATTTCAGCATGGTTCATGGTTCATGGTTCAAAATATGGTTCAAAAATATAATAGTTGAAGAGTGGTTTCGGGATCAAAAAATCAATGTTATGGAATGCTAGCCCAGTTCCCCGATCTCAAACCAATAGAAGATATATGTGAGATTATAGATCGGCGAATAATTTGCGATAAATGCAGGAACAGAGACGAGCTTTATATTAAAGTCCAGGAGGCTTAGAAAACCATCCCAAGCTCTATAATTTCCAATCTGACCGAGAGCATGCCAAGAAGGTTTCAGTACAAAATATTGCGGCTAGTCGCGATGATTATTATTAAATATGAAATTACTATGAAGTTGCTTTAGTTTTGGACAGCATGAAATCGACATTGTTAGAGTATTTTTATTTTTTTTTTTATTTTATTTACTCGTACTTATGAAAAATTAGTTTTGTTTCTTTTATTTTGTATTCGAACACATTTACTTGTTCTGTAGAGAAAAACTTAATAAAAAATAACGCAATTCAATCAGTTTTACCAAAGAGTCTTGTGTTTAGGTAAAAGTTGCTTTAGTTTTGGCCAACACTGTGCGTAGGTGCTTAGCAAAACGAGTACTGGACCCCTAGACGAAATTCACCGAACGAAAACAGTGAAACCGCTGAGACATCTTTTCGAAGCATTTTTTTTTAGAAAAGCTGAAGGCATATGGTTTTTATGGTCCGTTGCTACGATGGTTTAAAACTTATTTACATGGCGGAAAACAATTTGTTATAATTGGAGATTATTATTATAAAAAAATTGTTTCCCCATTGAAGGCAGCCATCTAGGTCCTTCTCTACTTTATATTAATGATTAACTGACTCTGTTAAAACATTGCTATTGCCTAATGTATGCAGATGATATAAAAATGTTTGCCAAAATATCAACAATAGATGATTGTTTAATGCCGCAAAAATATTTAAATTGCTTCAATAAGTGGTGCAGCTTAAACGTCAAATGCGCATGTATGAGCTATAGCTATAGGACTCTTCATTATATTTTTCCATATTATACATATATACGAGTATATTAAATAACGCTCAAATATGAGTTGTTGACCCAAAGCCAACTCTCTAATAGGCTTCATTAACCAGTTTTTGCCCGAGTTTTTTTTCTCTCGAAAATTTCTATACAGCCTTGCCCATTATGCTTATATTCTTTACCTAATACAAGAAAAAAATGTTTTTGATTTTTTTCTATTGGCGTTTTGGAAAAGAACAGTGTTCCCAATTGGAAACACTCTGCACGAACGGGGATTCAAGTAAATAGAGCAAATACTAGTATTTTCATCTGGTTTCCTATAAAATTTTATTTTTTATTTGCAAGAAACTTAGAAAAACAACAAAACACAAAATACAATATATAGAATAAAATAGTTTATTATAAGTAACCACAATAAAAGAAAATTCGAAAATAATTTTTTTTTTATAAACTAAGTAAAATTATATTATCACTAGCTACTGTTGCTTATGGTATTGTCTGAAGCAGTGGTCTTGTAAACAAACCCTGCATTTTTCGCTCCATTTTCTTGCGTTTTGTTTTTTGCATAAGCACATCTGTTTTGTTTTTCAGCATTAGCCATCCAGTGGTCTAATGGATGGTATCAAATCTTATGGATGGTATGGTCCCCTTTGACAAATCTTTGGAAGATTTTGGCCGCCCACCTGATGACGGAAGGTTGGCATACCTTGAAAAGTAATTTTGCACAATTACCCGCATGAATCCGAGTTGGTCTAGACGATCCGTCATACTTCCTTTTCTTTGTATTTGCCAAGCGTTCTGAATAGAAACGTCTATAGAATAGAAAATATAAAAATCGCCCACCACCACTTTTTGGACCTGAATGAAATACGATAGGATGAAATATTTTCGTCCATTCTATCAACGCCTCCTAAGCGTTTACAGTATTTGGTTGAGGCACACCTATCCATTTCCTTTCCTGTTGCGACCACCGCTTGATATCAACAATCGGTAGGACAGGGTCGCAGGTACTGATCGCATGGATTGCTCTATTATCATTTCAGACAATGACAAGACATCCTGAATCACTTCTAAAATCATACGTGCCCCACTTTTCTTTTTTTATATTTAGTTTGTCTATCAAGGGACACTTCCCTATACGGTTGGTCATAATAGTTCCTGTAAACCCAATTCCTCTCTCTTTTGGTATTGTGCCTAAATGTAATGAAGCGAAAAATCGATCAGCATATATGTATATTGTATGGCGCTGGAGGTAAAGAGTCGACAAATTTTAGGAACACATGTTCACCTAGCCCCATATATTTTGGGTGATCGTTGTCTCTGCAGCTATACGGGTAGAAGTGCATAAGGTACCCAAGGGGTTCAAAAATACACCATATTTTGTACCCGAATCTTATGCTTGGCTCCATGCTATCCATAGTACGGGACCATGCTCTCATCCACTGACAAATTCTCTTGTAGTCGTGCGTGCTTCAAAAACCTTTCATTTAGTAAAGCAATCAATGGAGATAATTTTGCAAATCTGTTTCCTTTGTCTAAATTACAGTTATCTGCACAATGAGCATATTTTTTTATCATTTCAAATCTTTTCGTACGCATAGCTCTGTTCTTTCGGTCATTGTACGTTTCTGAATCTGTCTCCCATAAGATCCTCCATCTTGGCACGGTGGTGTACCCGGATAAAATCATAATAGCTAGGTAGAACTTGACTTCTTCTACTTTTACTTCAAAACTGTGGTCACCTTTAAGTGAAGCATACAGCATAATCATGATGACTAAATGATCGATGAGAGCATTATCAAAAAATAACTCAATGCATTTCACAGAATCTGAGGGAATCTCACCTTGATTACAGTCAATGTTAAACAACTGAACAGATTTATTTATGTCAACTTTTTTCCAGTTGAAAATCTCTTCAGTTCAGATGTTAATGAGTTACTTGATGTAGCAGCGGTCGCACTCGTGCTCACTTGTTCTTGTGAACGTGAAAACTGTATATACGAGTAGATCGTGCACACTTTCGGCGGCAGTTATTTTTACCTCAGCAATAGACGACAACTGTCTGCCTGAGAGATTGTTTGGGTTCACGGCTTCCTCATCACCACTGTCCTCTTCTGATTCCATACCATCTTCAGGTGGCATGGTGTATATACCGGCACTTGAAAAATCTATATCCTCTTCAAGAATATTCAAAATTTCTCCAGTAGTAAATTCCCTTAGAAAGAAAAAGGAGAAAATATCAACAAATGAACAAAATGCTTTCTACCTCCAAATGCCGTACCCCACCCCCATAAGAGCCTGATGCCTCTTAACCCGTTTTTTCCCAGTGTTCCCAAATGGGAACAATATTTTTGATGCAAGTTGTCCGTTCATGCAAACTGTGTAGTGAAAAACTTCATACTTTTTCTTGTTTATTTGTGAAACAGATGTTTCTAAGTATTCAGTGTCAGTCGCTGCAATGTCTCCGTGTTGCTAACTTCGTATTACGTTCATTTGAAAGAAGCAACATTTTTTTACTCAACATGAGTTCAAGAAAGTAAGTTGTATATATTTATTTATTCACATTTTAATTTCACAGAATCTGCATAATTTTATTTTAAATGATATGTGGGATAAAATAACAATCAAAATTTTGTTAAAACTTTTTTTTACCAAGCTATTTCACAACAAATTGCAATGTTCCCATTCGGGAACACTGGGAAAAAACGGGTTAAGAGACACCTCAGATTTAATAAAATCCCTATACTATTTAGGCATTATTTTGGTCCATCGTTCGTCCAGTTGTTGAGTATGCTTGTATTATCTGGGGTCCTTACACTATTTCAAATATCAGTCGCATCGAAAACGTACTACAATTTTTTTTTAAATTTGCTTTATGCTATTGATTTTTGCAATACTGGCGTTCAGGTTCATCATTCTTATCGTTCCAAATGTCTTTTACTTGGAATACAGTCACTTGAAACGTGAAGAAAAATGTACAACGTCATGTTAATAAGAGATATTTTATGTGCAACAATCGATAGTGAGAATTTGATAGGTTGTTTAAATTTATATGCTACTTCAAGAGTTCTAAGGCCCAGACCACTACTTTTTGATGGTACTGGTAACACATTATATGGTCAACAAATCCAGATGTCAATAGAAGCCCTAACCAAGGAAAAAGCAGTCCTAACGCAGGTTCGGGTCCTGAAAATCTCTCCTCCCTATTATGACTTGGGATTCGGCCAAGACACAGTGAGTTCAGCCTCCTAGCTGCATTTTAACAAGTTTTGTATTCTCGAATTAGCTCGGAGGTGATGAGAGGCTCTGTAATGTCTTAATAGGTCATTGCCACCGGCATTATCTATTACTACGATGTAAGATACACACACTGTTGTCTAACGAGAAATAAAATTTAAAGTTTTCGTGTACCACAAAGACGCCAACGCCAGATTCGGATGCATCGGTGAAGGCATTACTACACTTCTTTCCTGATTCAGATTCTGACCGAAATTGAATTTAGTGCGCACGATCAATGAAAGTCAAGTGCACATGCATCTTATGATGAAAATATCAAGTTAACGGAAATTCGTCAAGGCGTTTAGATCAGGTGTGCCAAGATAAGCCAAAAGAAAGATTCTATGGAATATGATGACAGGAGCAGAGACGTAGTTGAAAGCTTATTTCACCGATGAATATGATGTAATTTTGTTTTCACAAACGCGTAGATACAGAGGATTCACCTAAGTGGTAAACGCCATGTCTTGCCGAAAGCTCTATTCAACTTCCGGAAAGGCGATAGCGCCTCGGATGTCTTAAGGCGATATGTTAAGCCAAAAGAAGTTCGCTTTCTAGCTCGATGCCGTAGTAAAATACTTAACATAGTTTGAAAAATTGATGGCGGTGCCTTCTTCTTCATTACACATTGACCGCTGTCATCATCCACAACCAAGTGTCTAGTAATGTCTGGTAGTGTTACCTTAATACTATAAAAATAGTGATTCATCTACGTCAAGTTATCTCGCGGAGTTAAATAAGATATGTCAAAATTCGAAAGCGCCGTTTATCAAACTCTGCCTATCAGATTGTAAAGCGCAATCTCACAGGGTCTTCTGCATGTTGCTCCTCAGACAAAAGATCCTTTCGCAAATCGGTTTTGTGCACATGAAGGTCAACCATCCTCTTCATGGTCTTCAGCAGGAAGAAAGTCAGGCTGATAGATTTAAAGGTTTTTTGCGAGTGAATAGTCTAGCAGTGATGATTATCTACAAAGTTGGTGGCAGCTGGTGTAGCCTTTTATTGTATAACTAGAAATATTCCTTCGGTGCCAGGCGTTCGTTCCACAGTATGGGGTCTATCTCCAATGTTGACAGCATTTATCGAGGATTTAAGAAAGGGCTTACTTTGGTGTACCCTGACCCATGTTAACGGGAATTGCTCTGTTAGTACTAATGGTAGAAACTTCGTGTAGGACTTAATTTTTACAAGAATTACTTGCCTTTGTAAGGGCTTTTAAATAAAGTTGATATCATGCTTGAGCCTTTAGATATCCAATTTCTAAACCTTTTTGAATTTGAGGCCACTTTTCTCCAGAAAATGCCTAATTAACATAACGTTTTATTACGAGTATTTTTTTCTTATGAAAGTACAAAAACAATAATAAAAATCAGACATCATCAAGTTTGCAGTTTGCACCCAAACCCATAGATTTTATGATACTTGGGAAAATATGCAGCGAGTAAAAAAAGGAATTTATAATTTTTTACCAACGTTTCTAACAACAGTTTTCAATAGTCGTAAGAGTAGTTTTCGAAGAATTATTAATTTTCCAATATCTTGGATAGGTAGATAAAAGAGACGGGTGGAACGTAGATTACGAGGGTTAGTGTTAAAGAAAATGGAGTTGCAAAGAGGCATGCAATCGACGGAGCCTGAGAGGAGTCGGTGAATGAACAGAATGTCTGCTGCGTCCCTTCGTTCCTCAAGGGTATTCAGGTTAATGAGTTTGAGACGGTCTCGGTAGGGAGGTAAGATTAGAGGATCGTTCTAAAGTAGACCTCGAAGAGCAATTCGAAGAAAACGACGCTGGATCCTCTCAATACGAGATACATGAACTCGTTGAAAGGGACACCACGCTTGGCTAGCGTACTCGAGAAGGGGGCGAACGTAAGTGATGTATAGTGATCTGGTCACGTACGGGTTGCAGAATTCTTTGGACCATCTTTTAACGAAGCCGAGTGATGAGTTTGCTTTAGAAATTATCTCATCAATATGTAAGCGGAAATTAAGCTGGTCACGTACGGGTTGCAGAATTCTTTGGACCATCTTTTAACGAAGCCGAGTGATGAGTTTGCTTTAGAAATTATCTCATCAATATGTAAGCGGAAATTAAATCAGTTCTTGATGCACCAGGTGGAAAAACTATTAAGATCTACTTAAAGGAGCCTGGAGTCTTGTTGTGAGGAAATGGGTTTAAACAATTTGGTATCGTCAGCATAGAGAGAAAGTGTTGAGTGTTGAATGAGCCTTTGAAGGTCGTTAATAGTTAGGATGAAGAGGAGTGGACCTAGGTGCCTACCTTGAGGAACACCTGAAGTGGCCAAGAAAGGGGCCGATAGGACAGACCTGAAACGAACACTATTAAAACGATTATCCAGGTAAGAAGAAATCCATTTATCAAAATGGGTTCAAAGCCCAGGACGGACAATTTGAACAGGATTAGTTTATGAGATATCTTGTCAAAATCCTTTCTGAAATCAGTTGTTATAACGTCAACTTCTTTACCACTTTCTAAGGCTGAGAGAACAGAGGACACGAATTCTACGAGATTAGTGGTAGTTGATCTACCCTTCAGAAAGCCGTGTTGATTGGGGGAAATAAAAGATTTACACTGGAAGCTTAAGGCTTCATGCAAAATACTTTCGAGGAGTTTGGGTATATGGGAAAGTTTAGCTATAGGGCGGTAATTAGTGACTTCGCTCTTTAATCCCTTTTTGTGTATGGGTGTTATGAAAGAGGACTTCCATATCTGTGGAAATTCACCTTGAGAGAGCGATAATCGGAAGAGATTAGCAAGGGGGCGTGAAAGAGTTGAGGAACACTTTTTAAGAAATATGGATGGAAGGCCATCTGGGCCGGGTAAGTATTCATCATTAAGTTGTTGTAATTTGTTTTCTATTACTGTATGATCAGAGCTATGAGAAATAGTGGGGCCAATAGGGAAGTTAAGTAGGTATTTGAAATAAGAGGGATCCGATACGAAGGAATTATCGACAAAAGATTGCTTAAAGAAAGCAGAAAAAAAGTTGGATATGGTGTGCGGATCGGTTGATGATATGTTTTCGTATGAGAGGAATGGAGGGAAACCGTCAGATTTATTTTTTTAGTTAACGAATTGGTAGAAAGACTTAGGATCATTTATAAGCCTTGATTGCGCACTATCAAGGTATCGCTTATAGAGAAACTTATAGAGCTGGGTGAATTAAAGGTATGACCCGAGATAGTTTGAATAGTCAGCAAAAGAGTTGGATCGGAGGAAAACTGCCCATAATTTGTTTCTTTTGTGACGTAAAGAGCGAAGTTTACGATTATACCACGGGGGCTCGTAGAAGAGGTCCTATTACGCGAAAAGGGGACATAGAGTGAAATAGAATTGAATAATTCTCTGTAGAAAATAGATAGAGCACTTTTTAGGGGCATATTGGCGAAATCAAAAGAACACTTGCTAAGATATGCGTTAATTTTGCGGAAATTCGCTTTATGAAAGTCGTAAGAAGTGGTAGCTGCAGATGGGGTGGGGTGGAAAGGAGAGTGGTGGAAAAGAGAAAGAAGAAGTGGTGGGTGAAAGTTATCAATGGTCGATAGTGAAAGGGGACAGAGCGAGACAGAGGAGTTTATGGGGTCAGCGGTGAAAATGAGGTCTAATTGCCTACCCATATAGTTGGAGACTCCACTAACTTGGCATAAGCTAGAGTCTGTGAGCTCATCCAAGAAGAGACATTCTTTACTCGAGATAGGGTTAGCGATAAAATAAGATTCATCATCTGATTGAGTCCAGTGCAGCTGAGGTAGATTGAAATCGCCGAATACGATGATATCATCGAGTGGATCAGATAAGTCAATTATTTGATCAATTGCATCGATAGTGAGTTGGTAGCATTTGATTCGTTGGGCCGGTAGGATGTAAAAACACATAATATACAGGGAACTGCAGGGGAGTGTTATCTTTATTGAAACGTAGTCAAGCTTAGAGGAAATAGAAACAGCGATTGGTGAAGAGTTTAGGTCATTGCGGACGGCCAATAGGACACCTCGACACGGAGCATCATCATTTGGACGGGTAAGATCGTCGTCTCGAAAAACATTGAAACTAGGGGGGAATAATTCCTGATTCTTTACATCGGGAATTAGATTAGTTTCGGTCAGAGCGTAGACCTCAAATGGGAGAGAGTGAGATTGGTGGAAGACGGCACGGGTCTTAGATCGCAGTCCTCTTACGTTTTGATAGTAAAAGGTAAGAGGAAGGTTATTACGAGAGGGCGTAGGAGTGGATAGTCGAAACACTGGCAATAGTAGCACGTTAGGGACGAAAAAATTTGTCGTTGTCAGCTCTGCTTCAGAAAGGGTTAGGCTTGGGATTTGAAGGCCTATTTCGAAAATTTACCAAACAAAAATTGTATAAGAGATTAGAGAAAAAAATAATTCATCAGTTTAAGTTTTTGAAATGTTTGCATTTATAAACCAAATGTTTATGGGCTGTGCAATGGAAGTTCAACTAGTGCGCGACAAAGACACCATGAACTTTATCCTAATCGATGACTTAATAAAGGAGTATTTGGAAATACGTATCACAGGCTTCGAGAAACCATGCGGGAGCTCCACAAGTATGAAGGATTTCGGCTGATGAAAGAATGCTTGAAGCTGTTACAACTGATCCATCAATCAGCATAAGCGTCTGATGCTTTGCATTTCAATGTTTCCAAACATAAAATTTCTAATGTACTGCATGGAGAAAATCTTTATCCATACCACCTGTACAAGAACTACTTCCCATTGATTTGGAAATGAGACTACCACCTAGGCTGAATTCTACAAACTACGAGTATCTGGAGTTTTTGCGAAATGATTTACCAGAACTATTTGAGGATATTCCACTTATTCAACTACTCGTAGCTTCATCATATTTTCAATAGGACGATGCTCCAGCCCACTATGGTCGTGAGGTTAAGAATTGGTTAGAAGAAGAGTACAGTAACCGTTGGATAGGAAGAAATGGAGTGTCCTGCCAGATTTCCTGACCTTACAATATTGTTTATTCAACCGAAATAGCAACTTTAATTGAATTGGAAGAGCGTATTCTCGAAGCGTCATCAAAAGTGAGGCAGCAATTAGCATCAATAAACATTTGCAGTGAAATCCAAAAACGGGCTCCAGCATGCATACAAAACCAAGGAGGACACTTTGAGCATCTGTTATAACTGTTTCAGTACACACATAAAATAAAAATTACCTAAGACCGCACAAAATCATGTTTAAAGCAAAAAATTCTTTTTTTTTTATAAATTTTACCTGCTGCTTGTTTTCCCAAGTATCATAAAATCTATGGGTTTTTGTGCAAACTTGATGGTGATTGTTTTTTTATTATTGTTACTTTCATAAGAAAAAATAGTAAAACGTTGTGTTAATTACACATTTTCTGGAGAAAAGTTACTTCAAAGTCAAAAAGGCTTAGAAATTGTATATCTAAAGACACAAACAATATATCAACTTTATTTAAACGTCCTTGCAAAGGCTAAGATTTCTTCTAAAACTAAAGTCCTACGCGAAGTTTCTAACAGAGCAATTTCCGTTAACGTAGGTCAGGGTACACCAAAGTAATCCGTTTCTTAAATCCTCGATAAATGGTGTCAACATTGGAGATTGACACTTACTGTAGAACGATTTTTTTCTTAGAATATGCCCAGAAATCATTTCCCAAATTACCGCTGACAAATTAGGGGGCACCCTGTTATTGGTTACCCTCACAATTCGGTATGAAGAATCGATCGCTTTGTTCTTAACTTCCGAGATTTTACTCTCCTTCGTGGATGTTGTTACGGTATTTGCTTTCTTTATAATCAGACTAACTTTCTTACTTTGTTAGATGGTGCTACTGTTCGGAGTAGAATCTGGCCTCAACTCAAAGCTTCCCTTGTTAGCGTCATACTAGGCCAACTGATTTATGCGCGCTACTTAAGGCGATAACTTCCTCTACTACGTATTTCCATCTCGTTGAGGATGCTATTATAACGCCCCCTTTAAAGCCTGACAACGCAAATGGGACCAAAAGTAACTCGGAATATTTTCGTTCAAAAAGACTAATTATATCTTCGCTAACTGCAACGCTTTTGTGCAATACAGCGCGAGTAGAATGATTTCAGCCTTCAAGCCTCCTTCAAGCTTCGCTTATTGGTCAGATAATTTTAATTAAATTTTTTAAATTTGGTGGAGGCCGACACCCCCATTTATTTGGCCTAATACAAGCTTAATTTTACTTGAAAACTGAGAAAAATTAAGGGTTAGGAACGAAGGGAATGGTGGAGGAGATCAGGTTTGAGACGAGAAGTTAGCTACGTCTCTGCATTCTTCGAGGGTATCCAAATTAAGAATTTTGAGGCGATCACGATAGGGAATTAAAACGAAAGGGCAATTCCAGGGTAGCTCTCGAAGACCAAATCGAAGGAAATGACTTTGAATGTTCTCGATTCGAGATATACGAATTCGCTGAAAGGGGGACCACACTTGGCTGGCATATTCAAAAAGATGCTGGACAAGATTAATATAAAGTTATCTAGTCACATAGAGGTTGCAAAATTGTTTAGACCATTGTTTGATAAAACCAAGTGATGATCATTCTTTGGAATGAGATCATTTATCCCTCATCGAACAAAAGAAAAGGCGTGGTACGACTCGAGCTGTAAAGAGGCTATCAGGGTTAGAGAAATGTTTTTTCGGCCCTTTAAGACCAACCCGACAGAGGAAAACCGAAAAAAGTTTAAACGAACCAGGAATGACTGCAACGCCTTTCTTAAGCGTGTGGAATGTCAATATGAGGAAAAACTGAGGCACAAAAAACAACAATGCCAAAACGGTAGTAAACTCGTTCGTCAAAATTATTAGAAAATCTACCTCATCCTCCACCAAAACGCTAATTTACAACGACAGCTGTCAACTCTTTGGATAATGCCAATCTTTGCGGCCAGCTCAAAACTTCCAGATTGTGCTTTGTCTCCGCCTACACTTGAGTGCGTCGAATCTTCAATGGGACGAATCCACTTTTGCACTCGTGTACTAGCAAGAGCACTTAAAGATGTCAACATACGAGTACATAAATCCGCTGGTCCGGATGGTATATCTTCCCTTCTTCTGAAGAGTTGGTCTTCAACGCTGGTAAAACCACTACGTAAGCTTTTCATCAATACTACACTACGAGCAGATGGAAAACAGCATTTGCCCAGCCCGTACCTAAAAAAGGTGAATGTTCTTCTCTCTTCTCCAACAGACCCATTGCACTTACATCCCTTCTTTCCAAGGTCATGGAAACGCTGATAAATCGTCAGCTCAAGAAATATCTCGAAAAACAAAAGCTTCTCAATGACCGGCAGTACGGTTTTCGTAGCAACAGGTCCACTGGTGATTTGATTGCATGTCTCACCGATTAGTGGAATCAAAGCATACATCAATCTGGCGAAAGCAAGATATCTCTAAGGTATTTGACAGCGTTGGGAATCAGGCTCTTTTTTCGAAAATGCGTAAATTTGGGATCGATGACTCTCTTCTTCAATGGATTAGAAATTACCTTTCGGAACGTTCGATTCAAGCTGTCTTGGATGGTTTGAAGTCTGATATTCACATAATAAATGCTGGTGTGCACCAGGGCCCTTTTCTCTCCACGAAAATCTTTTTAGTTTTTATCAGTGATCTCTTATCTGCCACTTCTAATCCAATATATTCCTTTGTGACGACAGCACTCTCTGCTTTTCATATTCGTTTCCAGACTCTCGTCCCTGATCTTCGGCTGTAGAACTGGAACGGCAGCGTATGTTAAGCTCATAAAGTTCCGATATTAACAGCATAACCAATTGGGGAACTATCAGCAGAGTGAAATTTAATGCTTCCAAAACTGCTTCCAATGCTGTCTGCTGTCATTAAAGCGAAATTTAAATACGCAACCATTATCCATGAATGGCACTTACATAGTAGAAACCGACAAACTTTCTATTCTTGGTATGTGTGTCAGTGACAACTTACGTTGGAATGAAATATCTAGGTTTCCTCAAGCGTTGTAAGAAATATTTCACCCCCTTTGATCGGGCATTCATCCGGCCAAAATTCGAGTAGAATGTCCACATCTCGTCAGGTGCTCCCAAAATATATCTACACCGGCTATATAGGATTCAAAACCGTGAGATAAAACTCATAGGTGATGCTAATAAAACTAAGATAATGGACACCCGCGAATAATGTCTCATGTCTCACTTTGTTCTATTGCTTTTTCCACCACCACTGCTCCATCGAAATCGTCAGTAGCATTCCGCCTCTTTCAACCTTCAACTGTAAAACCCGTCTCGTTAGGAATGCTCATCAGCATACCTTCAAGTCCGCTTTCGGACGTACTCTGCAATATCCTGACTCGTTCCTAAGTTGAAAAACCCCCCTGAAATGCCCAGTCGAGCTCTCTATTTCCTAGTCATTATTGCATTCCAACGTCCATCGTTACCTCTCTTTCTTTCCTCCTTAATTTTCCTTCGCCCGCGTTGTGTGCAAAAATTTTAAGAGTAATAAAACTTCTTGTGCGCACGTTAATTTAAAAACAAAAAAAAACTAATGAACCATGTGAATAAAATGTCAAATCTTCTCCCACCGCTCCGTCCCGATTTTATTTAATACACGTTTCTCTTTATACATGTTATTTATATCATTATAAAAGGTACAAGTGCAAAGTTTTTCAAAAACAATAACCTTTTGATCACAACCGCAGAAAACATGATTCTCCAAGCTGCATGTAGACCAAACGAATACTTCGGACGTCTCAAGAAAGTCAAAAAAACAGCGCCCATTCTGCTGTATCTCGGAAGGAAATATCTAGGCGTTTTTAGTGATGGATTAAAGGAGACTTACCTTTCTGCTAACCACCAACGTAAATGTTTTAGGCATAAATGGCATTGCATCCTGCGATGATGATGAGAGTAATGAGAACACTGCGAAGCATTTATCTTGTGAATGTCCAGCTTCAGCTTTCACTCGCTATAGGCTGTGGTACATGGTACTAGGCGGTCATGTTATAGGTGCTAGTTTTGTAGGCAACTTATCACTGTGGCGATTATTCATGCTTCTTCAAAATACCGTTAGTAGAGAGCTTTAATCAAGTTGGTAATATCCAGGGATCTAGCTGGAGTGGCATCTTGATTAAGGCGTGGAACGGCTCACATTTTTATGTTTCCATCCAAAGTCGAAGTATATCAAGGCACAAAAATAAGCAGTTTGAAGAGGTTTGAAGATTCAAACATTCAAACATTGGCGCACGAGAAATTCTGGATTATAATCCAGAGACAGGACGACTTAGAGCTTGTATTAAAATTTATTCAGTTAAAATTCGTCGGCCAGGAGCGGGTTTAAATTCGAAACTGATGTAATTAAAACAGATTTCTTTAATATTTTCGCTTTTTTATTCTCATTATCTTTCTTTTAATACTATTTACAGTTAAATAATAAAACTAATTTATCAAATATGTTATTACAGTTCGTTATGAATGTATTCTGTCGTCACTTTGGCCTCTCCCTCATGGAATCCCATACAATCAACTGGATACTTCACCTACAAAGAACACAAGAACAAATGGAAATAAATTAACCTACAGTCCTTTTTCTGGCCTCATTCCAGAGCCCAATCGTCTTTTGGGAAACGTTAAACAAACAGAGCTGAAGGAATATTCCAGTCTACTCACCTCACAATTATGTGACTGGGTAATAACACCAAAGAGCGTCCAAAACGGTGTACCAGTCTCGGTACTTATAAATAGTGCGGCACCCATGCTGCCGATCTTGATGATTTTTGGCTTAAATCCAGCAACTAGACCTCGAGATGATGTCTCATTGGTGTCATAGGAGTTCAGCTCACAGAGCACGTATTTATCGCAGTGTGGAGTCTTCAAAATGAACCGATATGCCCGATGGACCTTAAGAACTGGTTCAATAACCTGTTGACAATAAGATACAAATACGTTTACGATTTATGGAATCATTATCACATTCTAAGATACATCAGATACATGCCGATGGCACACACATTAATGCTGCTAAGTGGAGTGGAGATACACGTATAGCGTGATCATGATTCATTGGATTTGGTTAAAGGAACAAAAAAAAGTGGTTAGCACAGTAACTCGACCGGCGGTGGAAGTATATATGTATGAGTACGAGTACTCGTAACTAGGTTCACCGGCCAACGCGATCTTTTCTTTTCTCGAATTTTTCCGGGAACAACGATCTCTGATCATGCAAAGGCATACAAGTATACGAGTACATACGTACATTCAGTGTTGGCGACAAAAGTAGTAAATGCAAAGAACCAATCGATAAAGTGATATTAAAGAAAACGAAGGAGTAATACAAGGAGAATGTAGAAGCATTGAGAAAAGAAGAAACAACTTTTTTGTTGAACTCACCTCTAGATTAAGTGTGTCAGTTAGTTTGTCACTTAGTTCAGTGGCGTTGAACTTTTGCAATAGACCTCGTGCTTGACCCAATTTCAAGAGTTCTTTGGCATATCCAACAGCTGGCTTGACGTATGCTCGCGAATCGATTTTCACATTCAAATGATGTTTGGCGACGTGGTCCAATAGATTTGAGATGGTCTCACTGGCGCGACTGGGATCGAAGAAAGTTATTTTTGGGTAACCTTGAGATTTTAAGAATCCATTGAACATAAGCTGTGCGGTTTGGAAATATCTGTAAAGAGAGAGTAATGGTAATATTATTATTAAAATATTTCCATTTATTCTTTCTCTCCACACGGACAAGAAAATGCAAAGAAAAAGAAAATAAAAAGTTAAAAACGAAATGGTGCCATGCTCGGGGCATACAATACTTAAGAATGCGGGCGTAGGTTAATGAGATACCTGGGTTTTGCTTCATTTATTTTTTTCGAAAAGAATGAAATGAAAGTGTGTCTGGTTATTTGTTTATTTTTTAAAGAATGTGAATAAGAACAGATATTTTGTGAAACATTAGTTTACATAAGCTGACATTAAGTGACAAGTTGAGACTTAAAGCTTTCTTTGCTTTGTAACGAGTAGTAACTGTGATCATACTGGTGATATTTTAACTATTGTATATGAAGGATTAGTATTGATCAGACTATGTAGCTAAGCTACATACATTCACAAATGCGGCATTATAAGCCCTACTAGTGCAGATCATGCTAATGTTTATAACTATATCTCCCAAATGACATTGTCAAATCTTTGAGAGTACAACTCAAGAGATCTGCAGAAAGAAGCAAAACGTTTGATTATTTGTGAGAGCAATTAGGCAGTAGGTAAATAGCTTTTAACCTTCAGAGCTGGTTCAGCGAGAACTAAGATTTTAAGCCAGGAAAACAAGTTACAATCAAAGCGACAAGAGCTCACATTTAGTTAAGTCCAATGAACAAAGCTATAATCAAAATGAGAAACATTAACACTAAGTGACATTTGAAAAGGCTGAAGTGATCGCTGGGTGGAAAACCAGTCTAATATGTCTGCCATGATTCGGTTATCTTTCGGAACAATAGTTTTAGAATGGTATTTCAATGTAGGTCACGTATCGATTCTCGTATACAACTCTTGGACCTTTTTGATCTAAGTTCAATGAGGCTCGAAACCTAAGTAAGACCAATGACGCCAAAATTCTCCATCAAAATAGCCATGATCTTCAAAAATAAACATGTACCCCCGAGTCATTAAGAAGTCCCCTAAAACATTAAAGAATTGAAGATCAACAAATAATCAATGCCGAAAATTTCACAACATATTTCAATCTCAATGCCCATTCGATACCAAAACTGCATATTATGCTTTCCATATCAATCCTAAAGATTATTGGTCGTATCAATTCAAATCTGATTTTGCCTGTAGCACTCACAGTGCCAAACATATATCATCTGGTTGCACGTTTTCGGCAAGAAAAAACCTTCCTGGTATTGTGCACATACGTCGACGCTGATGAAAATATTCAATGCGCACAATGGAGAATGTCGAACAAGTCCAGAAGCAAGAAGGCGTTCAGCTCAACTCGGTTTATTGCGGAGGTCCGTTCATAGGATTCTGCCCATATTGCACGTTCCGTTATACATGCAGGTGGTGTTTGATTGATTACACTACATATTTCGTCTCGGCCAAAAAAAGCAGGGGTAAAACAAATATAATAAGTGTTGCAGTCAGTTTACAATTAACAAGCAAAATCGCAAGATATTGGATATAGAGAATCTAAGAGCCTTTCATCAGCGATATAACTCACTCAAGTGTACCGTCAGGCGAGGTGAACTGTCCAAATATATCATTGAAAATAAGGAAATATTTATTTAAATTTATTGAAACCTACTGTGCACGGCCATCCACAAGCGTAGTTTCAACGTGATTGAGCCGCGGCACATACTCTGAAAAAAAAAAAAAATAGTAGCTCAACACAGATCAACTTCAACAAACGCATTATTTCGCACAGTAGTGACTTTAATTGGCCCATTTCAGAGAACGAGTGTTCTTTGTAATTCAGCGACCGTCTCACAAATGTGACCTAATCTTCGTAATGAAATTCATGTTATAACATTTGACATTTTGGGCAAAGTGACGGAATATTATTGGCAAAAGCACGAAGTCCGAGGCATAAAGCGGCCACCACTTACAAGTATTAACTTTTCAAATGGAATTTCTTTTTCGTATTCTTTAAAATAAAGAAGTTACTTGTATAACAAGCTCAAAACGTAGGGCTATTTCGTTAATAAACCGATCGCAATCTACCTCCTGTTTGTCATTCACATAATCCACTGAGAAAAAATCTTCATCAAATTGAGCGTTTTACGTTCTCGTAAGTTTTTTGCTAAAGAGGCAATCCCCAACATTTTCTAGAAAATTGAGAAAAAAAAGAGATGTGTACGACTTAATGCCTAAACAAATGTGCAGAATTTTTCCTCCATTGTAGATAGAACCCGTACAATTATTGAGAACGCAAGTAGTAAATGCTGCAGGAGCTGTAATTCTGCAACTTATTATATTTCAATTTCATAAATTTCTGCATATTACGATGTGACAATGGAAGAAATACAAGAAAAATACAATTTCGTGCATTTGGTATCACCGGTCTGTGAAGTTTCATTGTTTGTTTCTGGATTTTGCTTCTTCTCGTATGAATTTGCTTTTATTTAAAGCAAAATTAAAATTTAATAATTTCAAAATTAAATAAAAAAATTAACTAAATGTGAAAATGAACAAATCTAAACAATTTTCAGAGACTGGTCGAATAAGATTTACCGCATCCTGAACTGCGTGCATCCTGTTTATTAATTATAATTGAAGTTCTTCTGGCCAAGTAATACCCAAAATTGTTGAGTTTTTTTTTTGTGTTGTGGTCACATCGCATTTTGCAGGGAATTTTGGGATAGAGTGATGTTACAGAACTGCGGTTAATGCAGAATTTGCTACTGGTGCTCTCGCTATTCTAACTGTGGGTGTTCTGCGACAAAATATCGTCCATTAAAGATAAGAAAAAGAAACCGAAGACCAATAGATCGTAAATACAAAACAACAAAACAGAAACGTGGACGCAAGTAAAGTAGATCTCTAAGAAAGACTTTTTGTGACGTTCATTGTAACCATTATTCCAATCACTTCACGTACCGGTGTTAAACGGACATTTAGGAATGTTGGCATGAAGGTAAACGCACACAATTTGTGGGTCTGTAAATCTATATTGAGATAAGCATTAATGCATTTGTGCAAATGACCTCATAGCCTGTTTGGACGTTTCAGATGCAGATCAGGAATACGACATTACAAGTCAAGATCTAATCTGGTATATTCAATGTTCTACGCATGCGTAACCACAATGTCGCCGTTTTTGACAACAATTTAATCTGCTCCTGTCTTAATCATCGATAGCAGGAGTTTCCCTATACCTAAATAGTATGATAGTATTTTACTTGGTACTTTCGGCAGGTTACTGGGACCATTCGATAACAGATGACATTTAGTGTTGTAGGATGATGATGCTTTAAATCGACTTAGATAAGTTACTAAGGCTTCAAAGATATTGGGCAACCCAGAAAAGAAACTGCCCCATTTTAGACTTTAATTCATAGTCTCGTCCAGGAATCTTCCACAGGATTTATATTGGAACGGCAAAATAGAACCAACATCGCCGCCCAGCAGCGGGCTCTTTCCGACTTCTGAGTCGGTAGAGACTTGGCTATTAGAAGTTAACTTTGCAAATGATATTCATAGAACATAAGAATGTAGATATTTGTCATGACTACAACCATGGTGAAGAACTCGTCCTTGAGTTCAATTTCGATGTTAAGGAAGAATCATGGTCTAAAGTCAAATCATCTTCACCCCAACCAATGATTGACTTTGAGTCGTCAGTTTTTGAATCAGTTTTTCATCACCCATCTATGTTAACAAAAGTACAAAATCCGTATGAAGGAGAAAATTACAGCAAACCATTATATAACAATGCAGCAATTTTAACCCAATTAACACCACCCCAATCACCTCCTCAGCCTGTTCTAACGCCACCACAATTGCCGCTACAGGAATCCCAGAATGTCAAAGAGATTTTCGATTACTTCTCATCGCAACAGATTGCCCAACAGCAGCAACAGCAACAGCAGCAACAGCAACAGCATCAACGACCGCAGCTACACCATGATATGCAGACATCTCGTATTCCTGAAGTCTAACAAAACATTGCTAGTACAGTTGTGGCACCAATTCCAATGCCATCCCCATCTACCCCAATTACTTACACACCAAATGCGTATAGTGCAACCCAATCATCTGATATTGCCCAAAACTGTCAAATCGTTGATGAAATTGTTGAATATCGTGCAAAAGAACTACCCGATTGGCAGGATGATAACACTGAATATCAATATTTCATATCCTCACTGTCGCCCCCACCACAAACCGATGAAGATTGGGCACCAACGTCCCCATCAAATTCATCATCATCGCTTTCTTCGGCTTCCTCCGTGATCGGAGACTCATCGTCGTCTAGCGATGGTGGTGGTAAAATGCAATCGAGCAGCAGTCTCGCTAAGAAACGTTCACGTACTTTTGGGGCTGGATCGTAAAAACCGTAAGAAAGAACAAAATAAAAATGCGAACAGTTGTTAGTGAAGAGCAAGTACTCTCCAATTATCACAAAGAACTGTCTACTACCCTTGCAGAGCGCAAGCGCGAGGCTAAATACCTGAAAAAACTGATTCGTGAATTCTACTAGAACAAGAAATTGTAAACAGCATTCAGCAGGCCGAGAATTTTATTTTTTAAACTCTACATTCATTCAAAATTAAATTACAATACATTTTAAATATAACGTTAAATTTACTAAATCTAAATATACTTTTAAATATAAAATACAATTTAGTTATAATACACATCTACCCATAAAGCCAAGTAGCTTTCTATGTAGTTTGTAAAGGATGGTTTTTTTGCTGTTTGGATTTTCAGTGTTCTATTTTTGACAGCTCATGCTAGCTCACGCTTACAAATTATTGAAATTTGCTACCAAAATTTGTGCTCTGTGAAAAATGTTTTTCGTGCACTTCGACCATTTTACGGTCGTAATAATCGACCTACTGAGCAAGTAATTCAAGCCATAGTGACCAAAATATTGCTGCTGTATCCTCCAGTGTTAATGAAGACCGTGATTTGTCCATTCGTCGTCGTTCGCAGTAATTGGGATTCTGTTACTCGACTACGTTTTTATCCAAATACCTTGGTCTAAAACCTTACAAAATACAGCATGTGTAAGAACTGTAGCCGAACGAACCTGCCACAGCGTCGAATTTTCGGTGAGTGGACCTTAGAAAAGTTGAGGGAGATCCGCTTTTTTATTGAAAAATGTTTAATAAGCAAAACTTCCGTATTTAGTCCGATGAGCAGCCTCAGGCAATACAAGGGCATCCGGAAAAAATGTACTGTTTGGTGCGGTTTATGGTCCGTCGGAATTATTGGATCGTATTTTTTCAAAGATGACCGTGAGAACAACGTTATCATCAATGGCGTCCGCTATCGTTCAATGATTGTGAACTTTTTTTGCCCGAAATTAACGAGCTAAGACGTGTGATTCCAGCCAAACGGAGTTACATGCCACACAGCACGTGAATCGATGGACCAATTGAGAAATTAGTTAGGTGAGCAATTTATCTCTAATTTTTAACCGATGAATTGGCCGGATTGATCGAGCGATTTGACGCCTTTAACCTATTTTTTATGGGGGTACAGTGGCTCAACATTATAATGGAACACTTACAAAAATGAAAAATATCAATTATTTTCTAGGAACTTATAAATGTTATAGATGGAATAGATATCGAATTTGAACGTTCATACTATCAGTTTATTAAGAAACGAAAATCATATGAATTCATTAACACAAAGTAAAAAAAAAAAACAATCAAAAACTAAAGAAGTCAAGTTCTGTAGCTCAAAGTAATAATGGGACACATGGCAACTCTAATTGATTTTGCTCTAGGAAACGGTACATATTTGGGTTTCTTTTATATGACATTTACGGGAATTTCCATTATTTCATTTCAAGTAATATTTCGATTAGTAAAGCACGTTTATTCAAACGTATTCAACGAATACCATACTGGTACATGATCATGCAAGACCACATGCGGCACAGTCTACCCAAAATGAAAATGATTTGTTTTAGAAGAGGCATATTTGCTTTAGATGATTATTGAAAAAGACGAACGATGAAAATTTGTAGTATAAAATACTCGTACTTTAGCTTTTAAAGTAACGCTGTTTAATTTTCCACATAAAAATCAACATTCAACCAGCCGCATTATCGAACTCAGGTTCAGATTAATCTATGTAGCCTTTCAAATGTGATTGCCATAGCAAGATATTGACTTATAAAAGTGTCCAGAGTAATTAAGATCTTATACTTGCGATACGAGTAGCGCTGAGTGGCCTTGAGTTGTCTGCCAGCTCATTCAAAAAACTCAGAGATTGATTTTATGTGCATATATATGCATATACAAATGCGCTACTATACCGATGGAATTACATATGTTTTCTCGCCTTTTTTTAGGTATTTCAAAAATTTCAGTGCAATAACTTGATTTAGTAGTCAGCAGTGTGTCTGTTTATTTCATCATCATCGCGTTTTTTACTATGGAATAAAGAGCTACCATTAAATTTTGTTATGAATTGGATGAAACCTCCACGAAAACGTATCAAACATTTGGGTCGAAGAGAGATTGTTGAATGTATCCACGGTTTTGAAACGGCCGCCAGCCGTTCGAAGACGACCAAAGAGAGGGCCGCCCTCAGGTTTTGGCTAGAAAATCAGTTTCTGTAATCAATGACCCACCATACTCATCGGACCTGGCTCTTGCACATTCTTTTCTATTCCCTAAGCCGTAGACTGCCAAGAAAGGAGAGCTTGTACAATAGATGACGTGGAGGCTATTCAATGAAATGTGATGACGGTGCTGCAAAGCACAAACAAGATTTCTCGACAGACTTCCAGAGGCTCTTTGGCTGGTTAAAAATGTATCTAGAGAGTGCTGTTGAAAATTGAATAAAAAGTTTTGTCCTTACCAGTCCCAGAAAAAAAAATACACTATAGAATTCGACCGATAGGTTTAATACGGGCACAATGCATCTTCTGAAGAATATTTACTTATATAGTCCAAGGAATAAAGTCTTGGTATTCAAAGTCAAAATACTCTTAATTTGACAGTGTCGCTCATCAAATTAACCTGTCATACAGGTAGAGGCTGCTTTCATAGTTAAAAGGAACAAAGCCCATAATTAAATATAAAAAATGGATTTTTTACCTTCCAACCAACATCATAATTAGTTGAAGTTTTAGTCAAACGAAAAAAGTATCCAAATGAGTTTATAATTCTTAACTATGCCTGTGCACTTTCACTTAACTGCTTTTCACTTCCTCGATGGGCATCATTCCGCCGAAACCTACCTGTCCACATTTATAGAATTATTTTCAAATATTCATAAACATATAAATTTTATCAAAAAACAATAAATAATTCAAACACTTTCGGTTTTCACTGATTATTTTCTTCGAGTGGAATTCCATTCAATTTATCGAAATTCAAGCACTGAATAATGCATAAATATCTGCAGAGTGATTGACCTATATCTTTTTCAGGTTTTTTATCGTCTCTCTGTCTCTCTATTTTTCTATTCTTCTTTGACTACTTTACTTCCATTTCCATTTCGATCAACACCAGCCCCATCTGGTGTTATCGAAGAAAACGAAAAAAAAAAATAAGCAAAATCGAATAGAAAGCAAGCGCGCGATTGAGTATTCTCGACATTCTCCAGTAATTCGCTGGCTTTTCTTTCGATCTTCCGCTAGCCCCTCGCATTCTGACATACTTTCTTAGATTGGGCTTCAATCTGGAATACCTGCACACCTGAGTGTTCTTCAGCAACATGGAGCCGGATTAAGGTGTTCAACGCCGTACCACTATGTGGTACATAAGACGCCCATGTAACGCTTAACTAGGTCACCAATTAACAACGGACAACGCACGATCACAAACGATCATCGTACGCCACCGTACGTTGTGGTCCGGCTTCGTCGACGTCACCATCATGATCATGATCGTGATCATCACTCGTTTGTTTGTTTCATCTCTTTCGTTTGTTTCGCCGTGTTTCGGACATTGGGCATTGAATAACCAGAAACAAAACTAAGGAACGAATAAAATACTCGTACGAGGGAGAAGCTACAATGAAAAAAAACGCAAGAAATCCAGTTCCACTCACGAAAGTAACTGTATCGTGACTCCAAAATGATGGTAACTCATCCCGCAATGGCAATGGCACATAACTAGTGAATAAAATGAAAAAAACAAAAAACAACAAAAGAAAAAAAAAATGACAAAAGCAACAAGAAGCTGCTCTGTAGACCATCGTTCTTATTCTGGTTCTTTGGTCTTCGGCATTGATGGTAAAGTTTGTTATTCTTTTTCGTTAGCAGCATTCTTTCTTTCTCTAAATTAACTGTTATTCATTTAACACTAAAAAAAAAACAACTAACGAATATGTGTTTTGTTGTTATTGCGATTCAATGCCAGTGTTGCTAATTAGATACTTTAGTACTGGAGCGGAGTGATTTCAGGTAAACAATTAACTTAATCCACTCAAATAATACACAACTGGTGCTTTTCAACAGGACTTTGCTTTAAGAGCTTTCTAGTCAGCTCGATCGATTACTAGCTAATAACCTAGAATATGGCAGTTGACGTACTCTTCTGCAAATATCTTTATACCTTCTAAGATGAGATAACGAGGAAGCAAAGCTATGGACACTGCGACCTTAAAGATCTATTGTGCCATAAAGTCAGTTCAAAATGCGAAATGAGCCCTAACTTTCTTAATAAACTTGAGGACCACTCTGGTTGAGACGTTTTGCAGTTCCTCAGTCATTAAGATTTCTCTGAGGATTTTTATGGCTTATACAGTCACACATTCACATACTCGTACTATGTGTTCTGCGGTTTCATTGCCTTACATACAAAGGCGACATTCAGTTTCCTGAAAATACTTCGAGGATCATGCATTTTTACGCAATTGGATTCGAATTCATTTGCATAGTTCTCAATCACTCAGCTTAACCGAAAGCCCGATGGTCTTCAACTCAAGTGATTCACGCCACGAACATAACATCCATGGTAGAAATATCATCCCAATACATACAAATATGACACATTGGGCTGCGAGGGTCTCTGGGAAAGATATTTTGAGGTGGCTCAGACACTTCAGAGACATTTGCGTACATTCAGAGACATTTGCGTACAAACGAGCTGTAGAAAAAACTATAACTTGACTATTTTCGACTATTCCTGTTTATGAGTAGCGTAATGTTGGCTAGAATTGAATTTGAGCCATCAAAGTAATTTTGTATGTATACGTACGACTCCAAACCAGGAAAGGATGTAGCGCTGTTATCTTTGTGGAAGAGTACCTCACTTTTCTTCACGTTTTCATAAATCAGACCTCCAATTCCGGACTCACGCAGTCCTAATATACGAGGGGCGTTCAACATATTCTCGGTATCGGGCTGAAGCTGTGGTTGTATGTATAAATTGACTTATTTATCGAGTAATACTATTATTTTAGTGCATTCATGTATGGCAACTGAGACGATGATGGTGAAAATTGAGCATCGCGCTGTAATTAAATTTCTCACTAAGCAAGGAAAAAGTCAAAAAACTATTCATGAAGAGATGGTGGCTGTTTACCAGGGTTCCGCACCTTCATTATCAACTGTGCAAAAGTGGTCAAGTGAGTTCAAGAGAGGCAGAGAGAGCATTGAAGACGACCCCCGCTCCGGCGCCCCGGCTACTGCTTGTACGGGAGAAAGCATCAAAGAAGTCGAAAAACTTGTTCTTTAGGATGCCCGAATAAAGGTGAAAATGATGGCAGAGATCACCAAGTTTTCAATTGGTACCATTCACACCATTCTTCATGACCATCTTAACCTTTCAAAGGTCAGTGCAAGGTGGGTGCCACGAATGCTCACAGCGCCTCAGAAAAAAGTGAGAATCGCATGCTGTAGAGAGCTTTTGGAGATGTATAGTGAGAACGCGGACGGTGTTATGGATCGAATTGTTACTGGGGACGAAACATGGGTCCACCACTATGACCCTGAAAGCAAACAAGAATCCATGCAGTGGCATAAAAAAGGAACAGACTATCCGAAAAAGTTCAAAGTCACTACGTCTGCCGGGAAGATCATGGCCACAGTTTTTTGGGACTCAAAGGGAATCTTGCTCATTGAGTACAAAAAAAAGGTGAAACCATCAACGCCACATCCTACACTTCCACTTTGCATAATTTCTGGGAGGAAATTAAAAAGAAAAGACGGGGTAAACTCGCAGCGGGTGTGTTGCTTCTTCATGACAACGCTCCTGTTCACACGGCGCGAGTTTCCAAGGCTGCTGCGCGAGATTGTGGTTTCGAAGAAATCCAACACCCACCCTATAGTCCAGACCTTGCCCCTAGTGATTATTTCCAGTTTCCGGATTTGAAAAAATGTCTTCGTGGAAAAAGATTTTCGGATGATGAAGAACTCAAGTCGGCAATAAATGGGTATTTTGCAGAGAAAGGGGAAATTTATTTTTTTGAGGGTTTAAAAAAGCTTATCTCAAGATGTAACAAATGCATTGATGTTAGGGGAGATTATATTGAAAAATAAAAACAATTTAAATTGAATTCGCATTTTCCTTCATATCGATACCGAGAATACTCGTATATTGAACGCCCCTCGTAACAGCAATGCTCTGTATTGTGAAAAACAAGTGAAACGGGCGAAAGACCTGAGTTGGTAGTAATCACAAAGCTCCGCTTAAAGCCGTGCTTAACCCCTTATTCAGTTTTAAGAATACTTTGACAATGCAATTCTGATAAAATCAGAGTGAGGTGGCCTAAATGCAATCTCTAGTAACAAAAAAAAAAAAAAACTCTATCTGGTTTCAATACGCGCACGGAGTAATGCGAGGAATATCTGAACAAAAATACTATGCGTTTGTTATGCCATGAAAATGACATCAATTCATGCAATGCATTCAATAAGTGGAAAAAACACTTTCTCTTTAAGGTAGGACCCTTAGTTCTCATCGAGCTATAGGTACTCGTACTTGGCGCTGATGTGGTGGGTAGTGGGTGCTAGTAGTGTAGACGTTTTACAAATGAAGCGATTATGAGAACGCTTGTCAAGCGTAGGCGAAATTGCGTAAAGCTTATGTTGACAATACACTGCTAGTGCGTCAGCGCAAAAGAAAGTTTAAAAAATGCCTTGAAGAAATTTTTGATCTGAACGGCTCAACACTTCGGCCAGAGGGTTTGGCGATAACAAAATCAAAGAAAGCATCAATGGAGTCAAACCAAACCAAACACGATAGGAAAGATTACAAAAACATAAAACATTCATCATCCAAATATTTACGACTTCCTCAAAAGATCGCTACTAAAAACTGGTGATGAGATGTTGTCTATAACAAGCACCTTCGGACCTGACAGATGTTTATTAGAGTTCCTACCAAGGACCCAAATAATAAATTCGAATGTGCGCTATTGGAGAGTTTGAACGGATGCACCATCCAAAAAGGTCCTGACCTCGATAATCGTTTGACGTTTCATAACGTCAAGAACAAGAAAATCCTCAAAAAAATTTGATCAACCATCAAAAATTGTTGGTACTTGGATCACAATGGACTAGTTCCTGGTCTGAGAGCTACATATGTAGAGGGTCATCCAACGAGCTGTGTCATTTTAAATTTCGCCGATAGTTTAACTGTCAGCATTTAACTATCATTGCGATAACTTTTGATAAGTGAAAACTTGAAAGTTGTTATGGATCGACACACACTTGCCCAACTTGTTGAAATAGTGAAAATTTAGTACAAAAACGGTGGAAATAACGCTGAAACGAATTATAAAGTTCGTACTGCTTTGGTCATCATCAAACACCTTCTCGCACACCTGTAGTGAATTTAATCGATAAGTTCGAACGTCTTGGACAGGTTAGTGGTGTGAAGACTCCAACTCGTGTTCGTCTAGCAAGATCAGCTGAAAATATTTCCGCCGTATCTGAGACTGTGACTGAAAGCCCAGGTGTGTACATTTAGAGACGATCACAGCAATTGGGCTTATCCGCAACCACTTTGCACCGCATTTTGCATAAACATCTTGCAGGTCGTGTCGTACTCAGCGAAAGTAAAGGGTGCTGGAAATGAATGACCATAATCATGATTTTTTACACAAAATTATTCTGAGTGATGAGGCTGGTTTCCATTTGTTTGGATACGTATACAGACAAAACTTTCTCATCTGGGGCTCAGAACAGAACAGAACAAGAGAAAAAGCGGAACAACGTCTTCATCCACAACTAATGACAATTTGGTGCGGGTTTTGGGCTGGCGAGCGGTGTGATGGGCCATATTTTATTTTTTCAAAAATGATACTGATGCGATAGTTTCAGTGAATGGATTGCGTGAACGAAACGAACTAAAAAAAGTCCGCCAACTTTTTTTTTTGCCTGAAATTGATGAACGTCATGCCAAACAGCTGGTGAAACAATGGCTCTATAGAGTGATAAATTTCCTGTACGTGTGATTTCTCGAAATGGAAGCTTTAATTGGCCGCCATTAGCCGTTTTCATTTGGGGACAAACTCTATGCCAATGCTACACCAACGACTCATGCACTAAACGAAAATATCAGATCTGTTATTCGCGAACTACAGCCGCAATCACGCGACACGTGAAGAAAGAGAATTACTATTTGTAAGCAGAGCCGAGTTGGCCATTTTGCAGATATTGAATTTCAATACTAGCACCAGAGTTTTTACTTTGGGTTAAAATAAAAATATCACAACATTTCATAAAAATGTTACGTTTTACTTCTGATTTAAAATGACACCTCTTACCCATATAGAGCGTAGTCCAAATAGAAGTTTCTTTTTCGAAATAAAGTAAAATTAACAAAAATCAATTATTTCCAGTATGTTATGGCTTTATTAGATTAGAGCGTACATCCCCATTAGTTATGGAATACGATTTTATTCATTCACTGGCTTCGCAGTGCCGCATTCTATCATCACAATTTTGCAGGACTTTGTTGAAAGGTCTTGAACCGTTTCTTGATTGTCTGCATAACATTTAAGGGCACCTCACAAAAAAAGTCGAACGGAGTCGAATCGCAACTCCGATGCACACAATTGACATCGCCAAGGCGGCTGGTACTACGATTACCGAACTTAGCACGCAAAAGGTGGGCTGTGTGGCATGACTTGCCATCATGCTGAAACCAAAGATCGTCCATGTCTTCAATCTCAGCCTACAAAAATTCAGTGATCATGGTTGTATATGGATGCATTGGCTTCTCGACAATCACATGAGAGTTTTCTGATCCCCAGGCGCGGTAATTTTCTATCAGAAAAAAAAAATTTGACATCCAATTCGGGCTGCTGTAAGGCCCCTACTGAGAAGCGATAACGAAGCGGTCTTCAATTGTTTAGACTATTTTATCTTGTAAGGAATAATCCGAAATCTTTGTGCAAAATTCTCATCGTGAAATGTTGAGTTGTTGAAATCGATGGCGAGTCAAAGTTGCTGGATTGAGTCGAACACTCTCGGCCACAGCAGCCACATTCTCGTCGATACGTACCGTACGATGACGGGGCCTTTGAATGTTATCCGCAAGCAAGCCAATCTCACGAACTATTTGCACAAAATAAAATAAGACCAAAACGTACTGTTTGGGCAATAAATACAGTACTCACTTAGGAAATAAGTTTGCATTATTTCCCAACGTTGTTGAACCGTAAAGCGATTCATTTCGTTCTACAGAGGTATGATACTGACTGACAGTAAAAATTTCGACCGGGAAAGAGCTGTCGATGTCATATGATTCAAATAGAGATATGTATTTGAATTACTCGTTACATTCCGTAATATCATAATATCATAGACTTGAGACGTGACGAAGAATCTGATCAACTATAAAAGATGAACTAATATTTTACTTTATGTTAAGAGTTGATTTTAAATAGACCGCTATACTATATTTACTGAAAAAGGTTTTATTTTTTGACTTCTACATTTTATTAAAATAAAAATTTAAACATTTCTTTTTTCTTTCACTGGAAAACACTATATAAAAAGCAAGTAAATAAGAAAGTCCATTGCGATACATTAAAATCAAAAAATGTAAAAATATTAAATAAGAAGAAAATTGCACGCACCGACAATTTTGGCAAAAGTAACTAAAAAATAAATAAATAAATGTTTGCATAGAAAGTGAAAAAATAATTGCTAATCTGTGAAACTCAAGAGGAATGTTTTCTTTCGTTTTTTATTCTACTACCAAAGATAGTGATCCAGAACTCAATTTATTTGTATTCACAATTCGAGTGAAAGTAAATTACCATCGACGTATATAATGTACAGAATTTCATTGTAATTATTAAACAAAAAAAAAAGGTTCTTCATCTACCGTTTAAATTGGTCTGTATTTGGTGATTAGCGTGTCGGATTATTATACTAAATGCTCTTGCTATATTTAAGCTGAGTTTTACCTCTGAAGGTTACAGCAAATTACTATCTGAATTGATACTTAACGTTATATGATTACATACAATTGGCAGTATAAAACTTTGCAAGTTTGCAAAAACCACTTTTAATAGAACGTTTCAATAGTTTGGGATTATTTCTCAAATTAGATAGATCGTTCTGTACACACCAAGTGGAGAAGAGACGTTAATAATTCTGGTACGAATTGTAATAAGCTTATTATGTAGTATTCTTATATTATGCGACGGTCGGAGTAGTACAGCAAGATGGTCTGGGTTCGATTCAGAGCACACACACAGGAACACATAATAATTATTCTACATATAACCATCATTTTGGTAGTTAATGGGAAGCCTCTAAAACTTCCGCTTACAAAAAAGTCTTTATTCCTACACCGTCCATAGTGGGTCAAAAAATGTATATTCCCCTCTCTCTTTTTTCTCCGGGTATTAACTAACAAATTTAACAACATAGTGAGTGGAGAGACTATGACTTGATTAGCACCGGATTGTTGCGCCATTATTTTGCTTATTTAAAGGGTCCGCCATCTAACGTTTTTTTTTTTTTCAACTAGTGCTTATTTCGTGAATGGTAACACTTAGCTCGTGTCTGATTTGACAGATAATTAGTTTTATCCTTCCGGTTAATAATGGAAAATAATTTCATCCAAATGGCTGCCTCGGTTGGCCATGCAGTAGCCTACACGATCGGTCCAATTTTTAAGCACATTATCGATTGTGTGCAGCTGTATTTCACCAATGGCTTCACGAATATTGTCCTTTAAAGCGTCAATTGTCTCTGGCTTGTCGGCGTAACACTAATCTTTTACGGCACCCCACAAATAATAGTACAACGGTGTCAAATCGCAGCTCCGATGTGGCCAAACGACATCAGCTCTGCGGCTGATAATGCGATCTTCAAAAACAGGGCGCAAAACACCGAGTGTAGCTTCGGCTGTGTGCACGTAGCGCCGTCCTGTTGAAACCAAATGTTGCCAATATCCTCCTCTTCAATTTTTGTGAACAAAAATTCGTTCAACATGGCCCGATAACGATCGCCATTGACTGTAACGGCCACTCCTTGCTCATTTTTGAAGAAAAATTATGCCTCTGGACCAAAATCCGCACCAAACAGTGACTCGTTTTGGGTATATCGGCTTTTCAATGTATGCGTGCGGGTTTTTTGTGCCCCAAATGTGACAATTTTGCTTGTTTACATACCCGCCAAGATCAAAATGAGCTTCATCTGAAAAGATGATTTTTTTGGCAAAATCGGCATCTTCTCTAAGTCGATCGCAGGCAATATTGCTTAGCATTGTTTAAGCATATACACAACCATATTCGTTCAGCGGAAGGGTAAAACTAATTATCTGTCAAACCAGGCATGACCTAAGTATTACCATTCACGAAATAAGCACTAGTTGAAAAAAAAAGCGTTAGATGGCGGACCCTATAGTATTTGTCCTGAAGTTATAAAAGCAACTCACAAAATAGCGAGGCAATCTATTAGGAAACGTGTATTTAAGTGAGACAATGTCAAATATCCAGTACCGACGATGCCTTTTTATTTCTGATTCAAAACGGCCTGCTTTACAATTAGTCAATAATGGTTACTTTATTTGGGTCCGCATTTAATATGGGATTAATTTATAAAGCATGGAGGGAGGTAAACTTGACTTGTAAACTTATTCATGTACCATATACCCAGTGAGCTAGATCCTAGGTTCCACTTCTTGGAAATATTATTTGTTATAAAAACCTGCAGCCTTTTAAATTTGTTTTCGCAGACAAACAATGCAATCTGTTTCTAAATATATCGATAATACATAATATGATTTCATGTCTATAACCATCACAGTAGGATGATATTTGATGGGTTAGAGTAATCATCGTGTGCCGAAAAATATTGATCAGTTATAATCTCAGTAGCATTAAGATGGAGAGAAATTTCCAATTTTATAAAGAGAGATTAGTGTCTACTATTCCCTTAAAACTGACTAATTTATTAATTTGTTCCTTCTTACTCATATAATATATCCAAAAACCCGCATGATACTCGATCATTGCAAAACACTTTCGCAAAGTTGTCATCGATCTTGTGTGTATCTGAATTATGAAAATGCTCTAGGCACGTGTCAAAGCCTTAAAAACGTAAGCCTCACTCAAAGACAATGGGGTGGCCGTGGTGTAGTGGTAGTAGCAAACGCTTCTCACTCGGAGGGTCCAGGTTCGAATCCTGCCCATGGCAAAATCAGTTTTTCATTGTATAATTGGAACTCAGACAAAAAAATTCTGCGTGTGAAGGCATAACACTGACACGTAGATTTGGCTGTTATAAGAGTTTCAAGCAATGAAAAAAATACTGGGAATTATATCTCGAATCACTCTGAGTGAAGAAAAAACTCTCCGTCCTATTCGGACTCCCACCCCTGGAGAGCAAACACAGAAACCAAACACACCTGAGTTTCAAACCACTACAAAAACAATTTTCCTTTCTCCTCCTTCTAACTTTCCGCCCGCGCCCTGGCAACAGTAAAAGGGTATCAACCCCTTAGGCGTGCGTAAATTATAAAAAAAAAAAAAAAAATGGTTCGAAATTCTAATTTTGAACTGAAAAACTACTTAATACGAGTAGGTACCTACTTATTACCTTCAAGACGCATGCGGATAGAAGGCTTTAAGATCGAATACTATTAATTAAGTAAAACATAGCGATTAGTAACAATCATTAATTTTTTTTTATCATCTTAAAATACACGTTTTTTTTATAGAAATTCTCCATTGCTTGCCAATATGCTGGTGGATATAGAAAAAGTGTTATTCTCGGTTTATAGGTTAATTGAACCCAGATCTCTTGTATAGCAAGCAACACACTAAAAACAGTTCTATGTTCACCACCTAGAGCTTATAAATTGAATTATACTCGTAAGCTATTGGTTCACCAAAAATAACAGAAAGAGCTCCCGTTTTTTTTTATAACTTACGCGCGCCTAAGGGGTTAGATACCCTTTTACTGTTGCCAGGGCGCGGGCGGAAAGGTAGAAGGGAGAGAAAGGAAAATTGTTTTGTAGTGGTTCGAAACTCAGGTGTGTTTGGTTTCGATATTCGCTCTCCAGGGGGGGGGGGGGGGGGGGGGGGGGGAGTCCGAATAGGACGGAGAGTATTTTTTTTTTTCTGTGCTTGAAACTCAACAACAGCCAAATCTACGTGTCAGTGTTATGCCTTCACATGCAGAATTTTTCTGTCTGAGTTCCAATTACAAATGAAAAACTGACTTGCCATGGGCAAGACTCGAACCTGGACCCTCCGAGTGAGAAGCGATTGCTAGTACCACTACACCACGGCCACCCCATCTAATGCAGTTAGAGGTTAACTTACTTGTCTTACTATTATAAAATAAATGAGTAGTTGTGACTATTTGGCGGTATCTTTTTGTATTACCCCGAGCTAGATTCGATTTCCTTCTACTAGCTTCCAGATTCAATGCAATGAAAAAAGGTAACAAAAACGGACAGAAATGAAGTGAAATTAAGAGCTGTTAAGCCCCAAACAGTGGTAGAAGATTAAACTTTTTATCGCAGCGGCATCTTGTGCTATCAAAACGAAAAGTTGGTTTATATCTAATTCTTGTAAATATGTCTAGCTTGCTAACTTTTTTGAGCTCAATATCCTACATAAGCTTATCGAGCAAGTATCTTCTGATTTTCACAATTAAGAAGACTTTCAAAAATGAGTACTTTTCAAAGCATTTAAGATGCATAAGCAAAAATCATTTTATTTAAAAAAATTAGCCATGACAACTAAATTTGAGAGGACCATTAATGACGCACAATTTTTTTTTTTTTGATTCCAATCGATGTGGTCAAATTCTTACACTTTTGATAGGTACATCTTTTCGATAGTACATAAAGTGCCTATACCCCAAAATTATTTTAACATCTATGTCCGACTCGATAATTTTTTTCAAGAAAGCTCGCTGATCTATCCAGACCGGAAAGCATCTCACTACCCTGTCAAAAAAGAACGACGTGTTGTAATTTTTCCAACTTAATATCTACAAAAAATGGTACGAAACTCACAAGGATGAAGACAGACATTTGTAATATTTCGAAAATCTAATTGATTCAGTCGTTACATGATTCAAAAAAGGATCATATTTCTGGTTGCTCCGCTATAATCATATATCCGAAATCCAAAATGTAATCTCAAAAAGCAGTTTCTCTGGGTCGAAATAACAACTTTGTGAATGCAACGTATGAATTTTATGCGAAACAAATTAAGGTAACCTATTGTATTTCAATTGATGAAGAAAATGAGCGTTACGTATTGTAGGGGAGAAGACCTATACGTATGAATAGAAGCAGATAATTAAGGACCGTACGGACTTATGTTCTGTTCGACAGAGTGCCTCCGGTGCGCACCAAAAACAAATTTTTTTGTCAGTTGTCAATAAGTACTGCACTAAAAGCGCTTATTTAGTTCTGCACTAGTTCCATAAGAAACTTTTACTAGGTTTGGACCAGAAGTAAGAAAAGAAGTGATTTCAGAATTTTGAATACTTATGAGATGCTTTTTGCAAGTTCGAATACCTCTAAACTGACAACATGGATAAGAAATGTTTTTGCAAAAACTTGTTTAATGCATTTCTTTTAGGTATTATGTGACAGTTGTTGGGTTAGGTCTTATGGACTTTTGTATTCACTGAAACAGTGCACCAGGGCCATAGTTTGATTTTTCGACAGCTACCGATAGCTTTTAGCTCACTCTGCTCTTAAGCTCAAATTTACACTGAATTGTAGAATCGATGTATAGCAAAACATTCAAAAAGCAAAATAATGGTTTTCTGGACTCAAAAAAAATGTATAGTGCTCTTTTAATGAAACCGTCAACTTAGAGGACTTTCTGAAATATTAAAACTAAACTCGTTGTGAGAGTGATATTTTAGTTTCAAATTTGAACATGGATTTGAAAATCGTTTGGAAAATGGTTTTCAATATAGAGTATCCTTCAGTTCGAAAATGTTTCAAAATTCATCATCCGACTGAATTCCAATAATAAACGTAGGACGTCAGAAAGGACCCTGGTCTAAGAGCTGTATAGTTGTTACCGCTCAATGAAATATTTTCTACTTAGTGAAGACACAAGGCTCTTTAAGCAATTATAAGACTATATTATAAATGTACTTCTACACAATACTTATGTGATAAGGCAACACTTTTCATTGTTAAATCCCTCTATCGACTTTTAACTGTTTTTACTTAATTATGAAAAAATAATTAATTAATTAGAGTATTGTTTAGGTGAACTTACTTGAGATAGACTTCTGGATTAGCTAGATAGTTAGCCCAATCTGATAGATAAAGTGTTGCCGCCTTAATCCAACGACGACGGAATGACTGATTATTCAGTGAGGCGAAAAGTTTATCGTAATCCAATTTCCCGTCACGACCTTTAAATCCCTAATAAGGCATAAAAGTACAAAAAAAAAAACATAAAAATTACATTAAAGACATTTCGTTTCATTTAGGTCAGTCGGTAAAGAAATTGCCCTCCAATCTCATGCAAAGAGTAGTACGAGTATACCCACACAGTCTCCACTACAGATACGTACACTTTCTTTTCAGAAAAAAAAAAAAAAAAAAAAATACTTGTACGAACCTTTAAGATTGCATTTACTCCAGATTTCTGGTAAAGCGCATCAGCCAAATCTGAATTCGAAAAATGATCCCACAGCACATGAACATGCTCCAAGTATGGCGGAAGCACCCAAGCATGATCTTTATGCCTTTCCTGAGTACGTTGGCCTTCTGGTCCACTGAAGGAACTAATCGCTTGCATAACCATCGGAATCAGACTCATAAAACTATTATCTTGTTCGACGTTGTTGTTATTTATTGATCTCTTCTGTTGCTGATGTGGTTGCTGGCTGCTCATGAACATCGATGCGATTTGCAAAATTGAATCTAAACCAATTCCTGAATTTTCTTGTGGCTTTCCTGTATCACGTCTTTGTCGGGCTGCTCCATCATCCGCATCGGAATTGGTAAACATTTCAATTACATTACCAATGATTGCAGGATCAAATCCACCACCTCCACCGGAATTACTATTAGCTGCAAGCAAACTACCAAGACCGGAGATAATTTGCATAGCTCCAGAGCCCGATGATTTACCAGTTCCTGCATCGTTGTTCGCCTGCATGAAGGAACCGATCAGAGATGCAACACCAGCTAGACCGGATCCACCACCGCCCGAATTTCCACTTTGGCTATTCAAGGCTTCTTGAATAAAGACGGATGCCATATCTAGGAGTGGATTGGAGTCATCAGCATCGCGACTAGGTCTTTGTGTTGTATGGCCCAAGGATATGCTGAGACATAATGACGTCCACAGTGTCAGTCTGGTAATCCACATTTTATTGGTTTTGCTTAAACTAATTCACTTCACTTAACAGCAACTTGCTTCGGTGCCTGCACAGTTCAAACTGACGAGGCTAGTTTTGAAAATTTTTCTATCTAGAGCACTGCCACACAGATCGAGTCAAAACAGATATAAAATTCTCTTTTTTTTATTTAATAAATAAATTGTACAACAGTCGACAAGAGCACCACCGAGTTCTAGCACACGTCTAACTTTCGCGATAGCTTTCTTCTTTCTGAGCTGCGGTTCGACTTCGTCACTCTTCTTAAGCGGCCAGTGTATCTTTGAGTTCTTTTTTCCAGTGGCATTTCCAGGTAAGCTCATGTATATGCTCCGAACTAGTACACGTATTTGTTTGTGGACAGGAGAAAGAAGAAAAGAATCTCACTAGAATAGAGGTAGATACGAGTACGAATGTATACTACCTCATACCTCAAACGAGTGTATGAATTTTTGTTCGCTACACAGGTGAATATGTGAGCCAGGTAGAGTTTGCTTACTTTCTTTGATTGGTTTCGTGGACGCAAACAAAAGAACTCTGAACATGCTAATGGCAACATTTTGTTAGGAAAAAAAAAATATTTATGACAACCAATACTTTTTCTCGGGAACCGACTCGAAGAAGACAGGTACTTTGGAGACAATTAATTCAAATTGCAGCCAATGTACCTATCTTGGGCAGTGATTAGCTTCAAAGACTTTGCGAAAGGTGCAAGCAGGTAGTCAAGGTTGCAACTTTATGAATATTCGACCTTTTTCTTTTTAATCTCGTAAGGCACTATCTGCACAGACGATAGTGTGCCATTATTTACCATTAGATGGGCATTTCCTGAAAGTCATAAAATTGCTATGCAATTGCAATTAGGTATTTGGCGGCGCACTCAATGTCCTTTAGGTACTGCATATTAAAATCCGCTTAGGAAGTCTGCAGATTAGGAACGTTAAAAGGGATTTTTAGAAAATCAGCGGACGGGTGCTTGTTGGATGGTACACAGATTTCTAATTTACACTTTGAAGTTAAAGGTTTATTGTCATGGAGGTAGAGAATAGGTGAACCATATTCCAACTGCTCTTCTGCGAACCATTAGGGAAATCCTAAGAGTTGGTGCAAAAATCCTTAGAACCATTCAAATTTCACGGACAATCACAATTGATGCAGGCGTGTATAACCGACCCCTTCCTTTCTTTGACTGCCTTGTCACGGCAGGGAGCGCTAATGACGTTCAAACTATTGTACGTATAGACGAGATCTCAAAGAATTTTACTACTGGCAATTGCGACAACCCACGCGTCATCATTTCACCTGCGGCCGGGCATGGATTCTAGGTGCCCCAACCTATACACCTCCAAAAAACGATGAAGATAGTTCCAGAGAGGCCCAGCCTGTTACGGTTAAACTCCATCAGGATAGTCCAGTGAATGGACAGAGTACTGTTTTTCACGGTTTGCTTCGGGACACCGAAAAGGTGGAATGGGGTCCAGATGAGGCACACTCTACCGTATAAAGGGCAATCGAAGAGAAAACAAACAAATAAACGCTCCAGTTCCAGTGGACTGAAATCGCATGAAGCAGTTTTGACAAGCGGCAATGACAACAGTCTGAACGACGCTGAGTGTAAGCACTGTGTCGATCAACAATGGGAGCTAGCCAACGCAGAGAATATTTGTATTCATGCATAGGTCTATGATATGGAAAACGGAACTCTCAGAGTAAAGTGCTCAACGCAGCAAACTTTTGAATAGTTGAACAAGTCTGTGTCGAAAATCTCACCCTTGAAATCTAAGACTCTCGAGGTTTTCAGACCGCCTAAATTGACGCGCGCCATCTTCTGGGTTCCAGGGAAACGGGGGATGTGCTGATGAGTCTTCATACCCAGAACCCTGAACTCGACACTGATAAGTGGAAAATCTAAAAAGACTCGAAAAAACTAGAACGGCTCTTCTTTTATTGTGAGCTTAAACAAAGCTTCTGTCAAAACCATTAAGTCCACTTATGACTCACATATCTGAACTTTGGAAGGGTTCATTTTCACTTTGTTTCCAAATGAGTGCAGATAAGAAATGACCATCCCAATACTCATCTATTTTGTTTACTCAGATTCCCTCAGATTCCAACACTTCTAGTCTACTACTGCACCCCTAGGAGGCTTTCCGTGTTGAATACAAAAACTCACATAATATCCATACAGAAACCATGGGTGTTTAATAAACACATCCGCGGTTTCGGATATTTAAGAGGTTTCACACCACTCTATGACGAGCGATCGGATAGACCGAGAACTTGTCTTTATGTGTCGAACTCACTCTCACCATCTAAACATGGGCAATTTTGGAATCAAGGTTTAGATGCTGCAGACAGAAGAATGGCACAAATTCGTCACTGCGTCTGCTTATTTTCCTTGTGATACGTTATTACCACCACCACCACCGAAGGCAGTAGCCGAACTCATTGAATACTGTGATTCCAGGAAGATGGGGCTTAGCATATGCTGCAATGTTAATGCTCACAATACTTTTTGAGGCAGTGGCAAAAACAACGTGAGAGGCAATCATCTCCTGGATTTCATACTATCGTCTGACCTGGTTGTCAACAGTGTTGGCTCTTAGCTAACTAAGGAGATAAGGAAAGTACAACCGGATATCGCCATGTCAAACCAGAGGTATATCGAATTCAGAATCAGATGCGACGTTCACTTTGTTGAAGAGCAGGAATCCGCAGAAAACCAACTGGGAACGATTTATGGAGGAGCAGGGCAAGTCCAACAGCGCTAAACACAGCACAAAACAAAAGCTAGAGAAAGCTATTCAGAACCTAAACAGTACCCTCACCAAGTGTTTTGATATGGCTGTCCAGCTAGAAGGCAATCGTGATGATCGCCCTTTTCATAATAGAACGCATATATGAATCGACTTCATAAAGAAACCGGAAAACTTCTAAGCAAGTCATTTAAAACTAATTTGGAGGAAGACTAGAATCTTAACAGATCGAAGCAAGAAGAATATAAGAATCTTATTCGAATTTCGAAGAGTGGCTCTTATAAAGACTTTTTAAGGCTAGTCAAAGTGCTTAAAAGGAGAAGTCAATCAGGCTGGAATCTCTCAGAAAATCTGTCGGCACGTACACTGAGTCGAAAGCAGAGTCTCATGCATGAGGCTCACTTTCCAGGTAAACTAGTAAGGTCACAACTGAATAACATAATACGTCGTAGCTGGTATGCATACTTTATCGGTTGTGGTGACGGATGAGGCTATTAAACATGCTGTTGCTTCCTTTGATTGGTTCAAGTCACGTGCACAGATGACATATAACGAGTTATATTACAAAAAGGTATAGAGCAGCCGCTGGTAACTTTGAAGAGAGTCTTCATTGATAGCCTGGCATTGGCATACATACCGGAGCCCTGTCGAATAATGAGAGTAGCTTTTATATCGAAAATCAGAAATCGCTCGCCCAGAGCTTCAGACCTATAATTCTGACTTCCTTTATGTTGAAGATCATGCCTTGCGGATGCGTCCTCTGTCTGCGATGCAACATGCTTACCAACGCGGAAGATCTTGCAGGAGTGTCTTTCAAAATCTGGTGGACACAATTGAGGATGCATTCGACAACACAACTTTTGACAGCATGTGTAACTCGGCCAGACAACACGGCGTAGACGAATCGCTGGTTTTGAGGATAGAAGTAATGCTGGTGAATATGACATTGATTGCGGATACTGAATGTGGTCAATATATGATGGTAAGGTGCATGTTGGTCGACTCATTGCTCAACGCGCTCAACAGTTGTGACGTCTATATGCAAGCATCCGCGCATTATGTAAGTGTACTGTCTAGCAAATGTCTGCTCTAAAGAGCAGGCAGCCCTAGACATGATCTATGATTGGTTCAGCAGAAATTTTCTTTTAGTCAATATCCTCTCAAAGCTGAGGTTGTTCTCTTCACCAGAAGGATCTGACTCATCTAGTGCTTAAAGCATCACCATCTAATTCTCCAAAGAAGCTAAGTATTTGGGTGTCATGCTGGATAACAAAATTCTATAGACTAAGCATGTTACATCGAAAGCCTGTAAGTTGCTGTCAGCCTTCTGGCAATGCAAGGATGCTATCGGCAAGTCATGGGACCTGTTACTAAGAACGATTGTCTTGATTTACGCGGCTATGATAAGGCTAATTACATGCTATACGCCGCTTGTCTGGTAGAATAAGCTCTCACGAAAATATGGCATTGCTGGTTTTTCCAGAACGGTCTATCTCGGCTGCATGGGGGCTTTCCCTAGCATTACTGGTTCGGCTCTAGACGCACTGATGAATCTCCCTCCCCCTAATTTTCATTTCATGTACTGCACTCTCAAATCCATATTCTGTTTCAAAAGATGTGGTCTTTGGTACAAGGTGTACTGGAATTTTGGTGACCTTGCTCGCCGGCTGTCTTTCGAATCTGGTCTTGCCATCTAACGCACTGACACCAGAACTCTTGCTGCAGAAAAAATACGAAAATTTCCCTGTGCCCAATACTGGTTTCGGCCACAATTTGAGCCAGGAAACGAATGCAGTCGCGTCTTCACAGATGGTTCCAAAACCGATACCGATACGATGCCACTGCTGTTTTTTTTTTTGTAGGACGACAACTTTAGATTTCACTCTTCGTTGGGAAAATTTGCGTCTGTGTTCTAAGCAGAGATATACGCAATCTTGATGGCAACGAACTATATTATGGACAACCGGTGGACGGGCGACAGCTAAGCTGCGCTTAGAGCTTTGCAGAACCCTCTTACAACTTCCAAGTTAGTTCGACAATGCAAGACATCACTGAACGTAGTCGGAAGTTTTTAATTGAAACTCTTAGATTTTAAGCAAGTATCCCTCTAATTGATATTTTTTTATCCTTAATGGTAGGTCAAGCTAAATTGATGTGTTTATTGCCACGAAAGCCAATGTATTCGTAAGTTCCATTGTGATGCCAAGTGATTGCAGGAGAAAACTAATCTATACTCGTTGAACTTAATAGGCGGTTGATTTCTATTTTAATCAAATCATCGGGTTTGTTAAGCTAAACTAACCTCTTCATTTTTCATTAAACGTTGAAATATGTACATGACAATTAAATCTAATGTCCATATTTCTTCCACATCTCTGCATTGCTACTTGTGGGTTTGAACAAAATTTCTGGAATTTACAACCATTCTGCAGGCCACTCGAATTTTGTCAAGGGTTTGCTGATGTTTGCGCATTTGAGTGATCCAATTATATCTTCTTCGAACCTCTGTTGGAACTTGAGTGCCTGTTGCTTTTTGTACCGGATTTTTCGCCGGGCAAAGTCAACTGATTTGCTAAGCCCGCGAATGCGCATATGTCACATGTCAAATTTTGTTACACCCGCTGACTTTTGCAACATCGTCACTAATATGATTCGGCTAATATAACAAACCATTATAACTTCGAGGTAGTTAAGAACTTCATCTACCTTGGCTCTGTAGTTACCAGCTGCAACAATATCAGGGCCCAGGAGGCAGTTTAGTAATATAGCCCTTTTTCGTAAAACAAAACTAGCTTTATATAAGACCCTTAACGTCCAAGTTCCGCTCTACGGTGCAGAGTCTTGGACCTTGTCGATAGCGGATTAGGAAGCACTTGACGGTTCCGAGAGTAATATACTGCATATGATTTTCGGTTCCACTTGTATTGACGGAGAATAGAAAATGAGATTTAACCACGAACTTTGACATCGCTCTAGTCAGCTGTCTAGATGTCTGAGATCGCTGGGTCATGTTGATCGAATGGGCCTCAAAGCGCTGGGCCAGAGAGTCTAACCGCTAGGGATGGCGCTGTATAGGATAATATTTTAAGGGTGCGCTCGCAAATGAAAGAGCACATCAACTAACTTGGAGTGCGGTACTGTAGTAGTAGTAGTAGTACGACTTTATTATTTACTTCTGATAATTACATTATTATTGTTCATACAAACACTAAGGCATTATTGGCTTGGCTTAAGGCCGTCTACCAGATTGACAATTTGGCTATCATAAGGTACAAAGTAAACTGCTAGTGACTTTAATATTGGATACTATTTGTTGTATAGCGGTTCTACAGCGGCTTGCGGTTATATCATATATATATACAACTTCCCACCCTCGGTTCCCATTCAATATGTTGATAACCTCATCAAAGTCTAGAGAAGTTGGTCCAAAGTAGCTCACTAAGAACTCACTTTAAATGGGGCATCTTCCGATGAAAGTATGGTATACATCCTCCCTCTGTTTAAGGTTGCACAAGTTACATAAAATTGGAAGATCAGGTCGATGCGGAATGAAATGAAAATTTGTTAATTATCCTCTCAGTTTAAATACTGTGCTTACCGGTTGCGAAAAGTAGCGATTACAGAAGTACGACGAATGGTTTCCAATGCAGTTAAAGTTCAGCCTTCTATAGATCAGCCTATGTTCCGGTGATTATGCTTCAGCTAAAAATATGTCGTACATGACATTGCCTGCTTTTTTCAAAATATTGATAAACATGGTCTTTATCATTGTAGGTTGCATATCAGCTCCATAATTTGCCGCCAACTAATCCCACTTTTGAACCAAGTGCCCTCTTGTCGTGATTAATATACTTCAGGACAATCTTCGGCACTCTTCATTCTCCACTTTTATAATGAAATCGGCATTTAACCTTAGGGTATGTAGAAATTTTAATTTGGTTTAGATGTTGGAAGTTTGAAATATTTGCTTCAGAATATATCTAGGGGAATTTTTCTATATACTTCCTCGAAATGATAATGACCCCAAACTTGAGCTCCGTACAGCAGAATAGAGGCTGCTGTTGCACAAAATACAATAGTTTATATTTCAGGGAGTGTTCAATATACAATATTTGTTGTCGATTGCAGCACTGGAGGTAGTTGTCCGTGGGCGCCAGGATGGCAAATATTCCGTATATTAAAATAATTAGCTAAGAGAAGTGTGTGGGGGTGGTGAAAACATCAGGGAAGTGAAGGTTAGGGGGTGTTACAAATTTCCAAGTTTTTCGGTACGGAGTCATCTTGAAATAGAACATCTATGGAAGACACCAGATAGTCTCTTATGATGTCTATGTAGCTGTCTACGTTCATTGAACCGGTTTTTTAACCATTACATATTTTTCCATTGTGATCTATGGATGTATGAAAGGGCAAAACATGTCACATGTCACTGTATACATATGTTACGTCTCTGGTACATTTTAAGATCCAAGCGCGATCCAAATAAAATATCTGAGGACTATTTCGACTGCTTCTTCCCATCAATAAAAGCATTACTATATACAGATTTATCGAAGCTTCATGATTCATCATTATCCGAAAATTTTGAATCGCGTCTTATGATAACCTGTCACCCACGCGTTGACTGCAATAGATCGCTGATGTTAATGTTCAACGGAATCGGGGAAACAACTATCCCCTGCTGTAAGCCGTTTTATTATGCTAAAAACTGCTCGAAATTGCGTTGCAACATTTAACTATAAATTTCTTTCTTATAAGAATGTTATAAATCAGCAGAGGTTTCGATTCAACGTACCAACACAATTGAGCTTATAGAAAGCTCTTTTGACCAATGAGGCACTTGTACGTTGGTTCTTGTTTTTCTTCCATTGCACAAAATATTCGACGTCATGCCTTACCCTAAAACTAAACTGAATGCGAGGTATAATATGTTTTGTTATATTCCAACCAATTCAGCAGAGCTTATTGACTAATTTTTTCTAAAATCTAGCTTATGTTCGGAACTAGACTTATGAACCGAAAATTAGCAGGGTTGGTCTTAACTTTATAGCCTTTCGTGATGTGGTGTTTTTTATTTTTCATTGTGTTGGATTAAGTGTACTGAGCAATTTTTTTCTTTCACGTTCACTTTCTTCCGTGAATTTTCTGCGACGAAAGGTTGCCTCGTAAGTCGACACTTTCTGGAAGTATGCCAACCGACTGGGATTAAATACTGATTGAATGTCCTTGTGACGATTCTTCTATACAATTTTTTTATCTGCGAATAAAAAAAGTAGTAGTAGACTTTTGGAATAACTGTCATTTTGTTTTATTAATTATGTAGGCAGTGATAAAGCCTTCGGCGTCTTTATTTCTCTGAGTTTTCAGTCTGGTTGCCATCTAAGCGTTCTATCCAAAGGATAGTTTGCTGCATCGTTTGTATAATGAAGTTGTCCATTTCCGATTAATGTCAATCAATTTCATTATTTGTGAAGTTTTTGTTACCAGGGGGATCAATTCCTTGTAGCTCTGCCTGAAAATTCTAGGATAATCGTATAAGTATGCATGATCGTACCGATCTACTTGCATTTGGGCGTTCGTTTTGTGTTTTGTGGCGTCAAATCCATAGTACTCATTAAACAGTTGCTTGTTGCAGTCGTTCATAGACCTTAGTGGCGATCAGACGCATTTTCGCGTTCGGCTACACAAGTGTAGAAAATAAATAAAGTATACGTTTAAATAAAAAATTCTCAGTGTTCGGTAACCGAAGTGGCAAACACTCGGACGACATCATACCTGGTGTGACGATCCGGAGGCCTAGGTTGGATTCCCATCGGTAGACAATCTGTTTTTATTTCTAATTTTTATTGAAATAATAACAAGTGAAGTGTAAAAAAATCACGTGATGGAGTGTGGAGAGCGGTCCGCTATGCCAATAGCGGGACCTGCTGAATTATCAGGCGAAACCTCAAGCGGTTCAAGCCAAACACCAACGGCTAAGAGAAGGAGGAAGCTTAGGCCAACTTCCAACTTAGTTCAACGTCCCACCCTACCAACTTCCACTGTAAAACAGCTTGGCGAAACGAGGGAAGGGAACAGCTTCGCTTCATTGACACCGAGCGAATCGGAAGATGAAGAGGAAGAGATGAAGGCTATAAGTAGCAGGATCAAAATGCTACAACAAAGGGTACTGGACATCAAAGAAAGGCAAATGGTAAGAAGGAAGAGGGAAGAAGAAGAACAATCCCAGCAACAACAGCAGACAAGAGCAGCCAAAAAAACGGCAACAACAACAACAGCAGCAGAAGAAGAAGGAGAAGGTGCCTCCTATCAATACCTGTAAAGTAGAGGTAAATGCAACCAAGGACCTGTGTAAGTTGGTCATCGGTAATAATTTTAAAATTATGAGATTGGGGAACGATCGCCATGCCATCCACTGTAATACAGTTGAGGGCTACGCGAAAGTGAAAGAGCTCCTGAAGGAAACGACAACGGAGCACTTCTCATTCACACCGAAGTGTGAAAAGCGGCAATCGATGCTGCTGAAGGGGTTAGAATCATCTACTGATCCTGAGGAGATCCTGGCGCTGCTCAAAGAGAAGGAGTGCGAAGGACTCAAGTTTGTGGGCGTAAAGCCATTTACCACAGCTAGAGCCAGGCGGGAGAAATGGAGTTTGCCGTTGTTCCTGGTGCAGCTCAGTCCCGAAAGCCGTCTGGATAGTCTAAGGAGTATCAAGGTCTTAGACTACCAGGTGGTTCACTGGGAAAAATTAAAAAGGAGCGAAGGCGTTATATAATGCGTTCCCTGCCAGAGGTTCGGGCACGCCGCGTCGAACTGCCAAATGCAGCCTCGATGCGTGAAGTGGCAAAGAACCCCAGCTCCGAGGAGTGTGCTCTGGGTAGAGACGGAGCATCCGATAGGACGCAGCTCTCGTGCGTATTATGTGGGAACGTGGGACACACCGCAAACTATCGGGGTTGTCCTATGTTCGCTGACACTAAAAAAGCAAAACTGGCTCGGCAGCAGAAGGTGGAGGTCAAACGTTCACCTGTTAGGTTTCAACCACCAGCCGTCACGTCTCAAATTTCTTACGCCCAAATGGGGTCAGGTAGGGGGGCTACGGTACAGCAAGCGACTGTTGCTTCTCCGGCGCCAATGCCGAGAACAACGGAAGCGGCACCTAACATGCTGGCCATCTTGCTCGTAATCCAAATACAGATGGCTCAGCTGCAACAGCAGGTATAAGAACAGGCCAAGCGGGTGGACCAGATCTACGCGCTGCTGCTTGGACTAACGCAACACATGTCGTAATGGGTACGCACATGGTGGAGCAAACTCTGAAGGTCCTTGCGGTGAATGTTAATTCACTAATTCGGATCGGACGAAGAGCCGCGATGTTTAAATTGCTACAAGACCAATCTCCGGATGAGCTTTTCGCTAGCGAAACCAAGCTAACCGATAAGCGCAAACTGGAGTACAATAATTATATTGTTAGAAGAAGAAACCGGCCAAGATCCAAACGTGGAGGCCGGTATCGCGATCTTCATTAAAGAAGGTATACAATTTCACAGAGTGTACAAGGGAGTGTTGCGCAGGTTCCGGGTGTGGGAAGCAGTCGTCATTTACATCCCGCTTCGCAGTGGAAAGCGGCTGTACTTGGCCTCTGTTTATGCACCTGAGGCATAATCCACTTTATTCATTACAGAGCTCGACACGCTTCGACTTCTGAGGCTGGAATCGGGGGAGAATTATTTTATAAGCGGTGGGGATTTCAACGCTAAACACAGAGATTGGGGAAGTAATTTGCCAAATACTAGAGGGAACCTACTACTCAGCACGATGTCATGTACAGACTTGGTCTTAAAGCGACGGATAACCCGTCGTTTCCCAGAGGCGGGTCATATTTGGGTCTATTGCTGTACGACGAACGTATACGACTGACAGGTACGAATTTACAAACGCTAAACTGTCTGCTCACATTCCTGTATGACAGCGACGATTGTGGTTTTAGCACCGAAATTACAGTTCCCAACGAAATTGTGGAATTGGAGGAGTTTGTCCAAAGATATTCTTACAACTACAGTAAGACTCGATGGACACGCTTCTCCGCAAAGTTGAAAAGATCGCTCTCTTCGAACACGCTCCACCCACCATCCAATAGGAATTTGTCAAACGAGGAGATCGACAATTACCTAAAACAAATGAAAGAGACAATTAAACAAACTATGGACACTACAATACCGTGGTATCGACGTACGACTAACGAAGACCTGTTCCGCAATCCTACTATTGACGCACTGCACCGACAGAAAAGTAGACTTCTGTCAAGACTCAAAAACTTGTACAGACAGTTAACTGACAGACAAGACCCGGAGATTAGGACACTGAAGTCATCGATTAAAAATATTTCTGTAAGTTTGTATTGGAACAACAAGGTTCGGTCTGTAAACACCAGCAACCCGAATATGTTTCCGCAAATAAATAAACTATTTCGGAGAAAAAATCAAAATGACCTTCAGTGTCTTAAAATAGCCCGAACAACAGACAACGAACGGTTAATGACAATAGCAGGTATTGATCCAAATGAAGCCGCTGACGATGACGACTTCTTTGTGATCGAAGATCCGCAGGAGAAGGTTGAGATCATAGGGGCGACTTTCCAGGAAGTATACAAGGCCATTGATATCATTGACCCTAATTATGATGTAGGACAATCGCGTCTTGGTGCACAGCTGCTACATTCGAAATGTAATAGAGAATTGGCGATCCAGCGGCTCTGGTTTCACCCGGTTTAGCGACGAAAATATGGCAAATAATGTCATTGCCGGAGAGGGTTGATATCATTTATCAATGGCCTTGTATACTTCCTGGAAAGTCGCCCCTATGGTCGCAACCTTCTCCTGCGGATCCTCGATCACAAAGAAGTCGTCATCGTCAGCGGCTTCATTTGGATCAATACCTGCTATTGTCATTAACCGTTCGTTGTCTGTTGTTCGGGCTATTTTAAGACACTGAAGGTCATTTTGATTTTTTCTCCGAAATAGTTTATTTATTTGCGGAAACATATTCGGGTTGCTGGTGTTTACAGACCGAACCTTGTTGTTCCAATACAAACTTACAGAAATATTTTTAATCGATGACTTCAGTGTCCTAATCTCCGGGTCTTGTCTGTCAGTTAACTGTCTGTACAAGTTTTTGAGTCTTGACAGAAGTCTACTTTTCTGTCGGTGCAGTGCGTCAATAGTAGGATTGCGGAACAGGTCTTCGTTAGTCGTACGTCGACACCACGGTATTGTAGTGTCCATAGTTTGTTTAATTGTCTCTTTCATTTGTTTTAGGTAATTGTCGATCTCCTCGTTTGACAAATTCCTATTGGATGGTGGGTGGAGCGTGTTCGAAGAGAGCGATCTTTTCAACTTTGCGGAGAAGCGTGTCCATCGAGTCTTACTGTAGTTGTAAGAATATCTTTGGACAAACTCCTCCAATTCCACAATTTCGTTGGGAACTGTAATTTCGGTGCTAAAACCACAATCGTCGCTGTCATACAGGAATGTGAGCAGACAGTTTAGCGTTTGTAAATTCGTACCTGTCAGTCGTATACGTTCGTCGTACAGCAATAGACCCAAATATGACCCGCCTCTGGGAAACGACGGGTTATCCGTCGCTTTAAGACCAAGTTTGTACATGACATCGTGCTGAGTAGTAGGTTCCCTCTAGTATTTGGCAAATTACTTCCCCAATCTCTGTGTTTAGCGTTGAAATCCCCACCGCTTATAAAATAATTCTCCCCCGATTCCAGCCTCAGAAGTCGAAGCGTGTCGAGCTCTGTAATGAATAAAGTGGATTCTGAAGCCTCAGGTGCATAAACAGAGGCCAAGTACAGCCGCTTTCCACTGCGAAGCGGGATGTAAATGATGACTGCTTCCCACACCCGGAACCTGCGCAACACTCCCTTGTACACTCTGTGAAATTGTATACCTTCTTTAATGAAGATCGCGATACCGGCCTCCACGTTTGGATCTTGGCCGGTTTCTTCTTCTAACAATATAATTATTGTACTCCAGTTTGTGCTTATCGGTTAGCTTGGTTTCGCTAGCGAAAAGCTCATCCGGACTTTGGTCTTGTAGCAATTTAATCATCGCGGCTCTTCGTTCGATCCTAATCAGTGAATTGACATTCACCGCAAGGACCTTCAAAGTTTGTTCCACCATGTGCGTACCCATTATGACATGTGTTGCGTTAGGCCCGGCAGCAGCGCGTAGATCTGGTCCACCCGCTTGGCCTGTTCTTGCACCTGCTTTTGCAGCTGAGCCATCTGGGGCTTACTACCCCAATTACCTTTACGACGAGAATGTGCGCTCTGACGGCTTCGTTCCACCGGAAGCATTCCTCTACTTTGATCAGATAGGGTTGATCCAGGATAGATCCGCGGTCCTGTCAATCTTCCATGTCGCTCGGACAGCTGGGGACAGGCGACTCAACTACAACAGATATGTCGCACACGGCAGTGTGGATCGTCTCAGGTTCAGTAGGGCGGTGGTGAATCGCGATAAGAGGGATGTCGTTCGGCAGCACCAGCATTTCTGGTGGTTGAATGATGGAGAAGATGTTTCGTCGTCGTTTCCGTCAATTACAGACCAGCCTCACTAATGAGGCAGAGCTGACCAATCCATTTGCTGTGTAAATAGCGATGGCCAGCTTACATAGGTTTAGGTTAGCATTTAAGAAACATATGCATATATTGATATATACAATGGTATATACTAATATATGTATATTATTATTTATAATATCTATTTGTGTGTATGTTGTAATGTGTATGTAGGTTAGGTACTCGTAGACTCAGGTTTATTTTAAGTTAGATATTAATTAATTAATTTATTTATTTAATCAAATAATTTGCAAAATAAATTTACAAAAATATTTACAAAAGGCATCTGGGCATCAAGGCCATAAAGGATGCCGTATTTTAGAGAAAGAAAAACTTATAAAAGTTATATATAATTATAAATAAGTCTTATTATAGATAATTGATGAGTTTAGTGGAAATAATACATTTGATTTAAGAAGAGGTATTTAAAGAGTAAGAAAAGTTAAAATCATATTTCCTTAAATTTATTATGTATTGATGTAGCATCTTTTATTCGATTAATTGATCTAATGTCTGCTGGATTCAATATACTTGCTAGTTGGCTTGTTAGGACTGTTCTATCGCTGCGTACGTCGATTTGGGTTGATAAAGGACATTCCACAAAGATGTGTCTTACTGTTAAAGTAGTGTGGCAATGTTCACATATATCCGGGGGCTCGTTATTGTATAGGTGTCGAGTAGTAAAAATTGTTTTTCCCAGTCTGATCCTCAGTAATTTTATACAATCTTCTCTTGTAAACAAGTCATTGTACGGAATCCGGGAGTATTGGGGATTATGGGCCTGTAGGAAGGTTTGGCAATTTTTCCACATATCAGTAAGCTCGAGTGCCTGATTGGTGAGAAAAATTCTCCGTGTCAGCTGATAGAAGTTCGGTGTTTCAATGATTAAGGGGTAATTGTTAGCCTCTTTCGCCGCAAGGTCTGCTGCTTCGTTCCCTTTGATACCAGTATGTCCCGGTACCCATGCTAGCATGATACTCTCATTGATCTTACTTCTGATGAGTTCAAGTGTAGGGCATTTATTTGTTTCTTCCTTTAGACCTATTAGGATTCCCAGATTATCTGTTAGAATAAGGCTGCGCCCATTGTAATTTTGAGCGAGAGATATAGCCTTATTAATTGCTGTTAACTCTGCGATGTAACTGCCTGACTCCTGCGGTAAAAGTCCTTGCCAGATCGTTGATGGATTTGCATTTTGGTCCAGTCTAATCACTGCATATGATGAGCAGCTATGTTTATGGGATCCATCAGTGTAAAGTAAATAATCGGCTTTGCTTTCATTTATCATCTCCCTGTGTAACATTTGAAACATTGCATTCGAGGTATTCTCCTTTTTAAATTTGGCCAGACTTGTGTTAATCTGCAAGGAGTTCCGTTTCCAGGGAGGAGGACTGTATGCTGTTGAGACTTGACCCGACGTAAAGGTTCTCTGCGATGAAACTAGAGCTACCATTATATTTAGTGCAGATATAGAGTTCTTTCTTTTGTTTTGTGAAGAGATAGATTCAATGGCAGTGTTGTGGAGGGGATGTGTTGAGACTGTTAAAGCCTTGCTGATCAGATTCACGGCTCTTCTTTTCCCAAAGTTCTGAAACGATTGATATCCAGTTTCTAGTTGTAAGGCTTCAATTCTTGTGCATTTTAGTGCCCCTGAAGCTGTTCGAAAGCAGTTGTTAATAGTGGCATCAATAATGTTGCTGTTTTTAACTGTGGTCCACATACGAGGGGCGTTCAACATATTCTCGGTATCGGGGTGAAGCTGTGGTTGTATATATAAATTGACCTATTTATCAAATAATACTATTATTTTAGTGCATTCATGTAAAATTTCATATAAATGTGATTATTAATTCGCGTTTTATCTCTAGTTAAACAGAATCATAATGGCAACTGAGATGATGATGGTGAAAATTGAGCATCGCGCTGTAATTAAATTTCTCACTAAGCAAAGAAAAAGTCAAAAAACTATTCATGAAGAGATGGTGGCTGTTTACCAGGGTTCCGCACCTTCATTATCAACTGTGCAAAAGTGGTCAAGTGAGTTCAAGAGAGGCAGAGAGAGCATTGAAGACGACCCCCGCTCCGGCGCCCCGGCTACTGCTTGTACGGGAGAAAGCATCAAAGAAGTCGAAAAACTTGTTCTTGAGGATGCCCGAATAAAGGTGAAAATGATGGCAGAGATCAAGAGACCAAACTTTCAATTGGTACCATTCACACCATTCTTCATTACCATCTTAACCTTTCAAAAGTCAGTGCAAGGTGGGTGCCACGAATGCTCACAGCGCCTCAGAAAAAAAGTGAGAATCGCATGCTGTAGAGAGCTTTTGGAGATGTGTTGTGAGAACGCGGACGGTGTTATGGATCGAATTGTTACTGGGGACGAAACATGGGTCCACCACTATGACCCTGAAAGCAAACAAGAGTCCATGCAGTGGCATAAAAAAGGAACAGACCCCCCGAAGAAGTTCAAGGTCACTCCGTCTGCCGGGAAGCTCATGGCCACAGTTTTTTGGGACTCAAAGGGAATCTTGCTCATTGAGTACAAAAAAAAAGGTGAAACCATCAACGCCACATCCTACGCTTCCACTTTGCATAATTTGCGGGAGGAAATTAAAAAGAAAAGACGGGGTAAACTCGCAGCGGGTGTGTTGCTTCTTCATGACAAGGCTCCTGTTCACACGGCGCGAGTTTCCAAGGCTGCTGCGCGAGATTGTGGTTTCGAAGAAATCCAACACCCACCCTATAGTCCAGACCTTGCCCCTAGTGATTATTTCCTGTTTCCGGATTTGAAAAAATGTCTTCGTGGAAAAAGATTTTCGGATGATGAAGAACTCAAGTCGGCAATAAATGGGTATTTTGCAGAGAAAGAGGAAATTTATTTTTTTGAGGGTTTAAAAAAGCTTATCTCAAGATGTAACAAATGCATTGATATTAGGGGAGATTATATGGAAAAATAAAAACAATTTAAATTGAATTCGCATTTTCCTTCATATCGTTACCGAGAATATATTGAACGCCCCTCGTATGAGTGATTCTATGTATGTGTTATAGATCACCACACAGAGAGGAGATCCTTGTGGTGTTCCGTTATCAAGTTTGAACAATGAAGAGTTATACCCTGCAATATTAACCCGAAATGTTCTTCCAGTCATGAAGGATCTTATGAGTTTTAGGATTTGATGGGGAACTCCCCAATCAGCCATTTGTTTGAGAACTGGAATCATTGTCACGCGGTCAAAGGCTTTTTCTAAATCGGATGACATGACTATACTATGCTTTGTTTTTGACAAATTTTCTGTCAGTCTATTTTCAAGCAGATGTAAAAGTGTGTGAACGCCTCTGTTCTGTCTAAAGGCGTGTTGCCTCGAGCTGCATTTTTTCTGCCAACCAGCTTATTCGTCTAGCAATATTTTTTTCAAAAATTTTTGAGAGAATTGGGAGCAGTGCGATTGGGCGATAGTCCTCGAGATTGTGGCAGTTTCGAGGTTTTTTAGGTATCGGTTTGAGCTGTGCCATCTTCCAGTCATGTGGGAAAACGCCAGACAACAAGATGGTATTATACAAGCGAACGATTCTATCTTTGAGAGTATCTGAACATTGTTTAACCATGCGGTATGTTATTTTATCTTCACCTGGGGTTGTGCCTTTTGCCATTTTCAGAGTTATGTCCAGTTCCACTCGTGTGATGTCTTCAATTAGAAGTTTACTTTGATTTTGGTGTGCTGGAAGGTGACTTGGTTTAAGGTAACTTAGATTAAAAATTAATTTTTTCTTAATAATAGATTCAGGGTAGGTGGTGTCTTCGCTATATTCTTTCCACTTGCAGCCAAATGCACAACCTAAAACTTCGGGATCGTTCTCAATTTTATTATTTAGATGGATGTATGGAAAGTCTTGGTGTGACCTGGATGATTGGAGTGAACGTATTCTATTCCATAAAGTTTTCGTATCTAATGATGGGTTCATTGTGTTGACAAAGTTTTCCCAAGAAGACCTTTTGGATTGGATTGATTCTCTCTTAAGTTTTGCACAAGTCCTTCTATATGTGAGGCAGTTTTCTGTTGTCGGAAGCCTCCGAGCCTTTTCCCAGGCAAATTTTTTGTCTTTTAACAACTTTGCAATTGTAGGTGTAAGCCAAATTGGGGTTTTTCTAGAAGTATTTTGTTTGGTAACTGGAATCGATTTTGCTGCAGCGGTTCTTATTATTTTTTTAATCTTTGATGCTTCCTGGTTTGTGTTATTCGTCGTGGGTGTAGTCAGTGATAAAGTTTTAGTGGTCTTTTCAAATAAATTCCAGTCGGCAAATTCTTCTTTAAAGCGGGGTGTAAATTTCGACGTAGACTTACGCTCTGGGGTACGGATTATAATAGGGATATGATCCCTGCTTTCTCCCTGGGGAAGAACCTCCCAACGAAAGTAAGGTACTAAATTTTGGGTTGCCATGGTAACATCAATTGCCGAAAAAGTGTTCCTCGTGCTAAAGAAGGTAGGGGAGCCATCATTCATAACTACTAAATTACGGTCGTTAGCGAAGTTTTCAAATAATGTGCCTATTTTATTCGTCGCATCTGAACCCCATAAAGTGCTATGGGCATTCAGATCACCTAGTATAAAATGATGACAATTATCATTACTTGTAGGAATTCTATCTAAGATATCTGATGCGTGATGTACAAACGCTCTTTATAGATGTTAGTTATTTTGATTGGTATTGGTCCTGGGATTTGGATCGTGTGGTGAAGCAAATTTGAAGAGGACGTAATGTGTGAGGCTATTGGAATATTGTTCCTTACAAGAAACCCTATACCAGCCTTACAGTAGTCATAGTTCTTACTAAAATGAAATGGCTCATAGTTTTTCATTTTGAATAGTTTTATGTTTTTTGATATTATATGAGTTTCTTGAAGCGCAATTATGTCTGGTTTATATCTCGCGATTAGACGCTCAAGAGCGTGTTTGTTGTTGCAATAACCTTGTATGTTCCATTGGAGAATGAGTAACTCCATGGTTAACCGAGTCATTGTAGTGAGTTTTGGTTTGCGGAAGTGGGTGATGTATTTAAAATATTATTATTAAGTTGGCATGGGAGAGTTGAGTTTAAAGTAGTATTTAAGAGAGCAGGTTTTGTGTTGGTAACGGACTTGAGTGAATGACGCAGAGCCTGAGCAGAGTACTCAGAGCCAGCTTCCATGTTTCTATTCTTAGTGATCATTGATAGATCTGATTTGCCTTTGGTTACATTGTTGTCGATGCTTGAGTAAGATGGTGTGGAGGACGATTCAAATGTTTGTTCTTTTGTCAAGCTGTTATTTGTTACTTGGGTGTTGTTTTGATTATGTGTTGTGCATGATTTAGTTTCAGTTTCAACATTTTGTTTTGAATTATTCGAGTTGTATGTTTTTTGTGGTTTAGAAATAAACTTATTGGATGCTGTGATTTCTCATGTTCATTGTTGTGTTCTGTGTTCGTGTTCTTCTTAGATTTGTTTAGATGGGCGTGCAGTGCAATTGGTTTTTCTACTCGGGCTTTTATGATTTCTGCCATGGTTGGACCTCTGATATTTTGTTTTCTTGGAGCCGGGAGCTGGTGTAGAGAGGGGTTGTCATTAAATATCTGCCAAGCATCCCATACACCTACGATCAATTTTTATCTTGTTGACTGCTTTGTATCGGAGGAAGGCAGGGCAATACAGTAAACACGCGTGCAATCATTATGTGGGGAAGGAAGACAGCAGTTTTTGCACAAAGGAGTACCAGTGCATCGATTTTTTGTGTGACCAAGTTTCTGGCAAGATATACACCGCATAGGGTTTGGTATGTACTCGTCTACCTTGCAGTTTACCCACCCAATTTTAACCTCGTTTGGTCGTCGAATTAAGTCGAAGGTTAATATAGCCGCACCTGTGGGAACCAAAAGATCATTTTCCTTTTTCATTAGTTTTTTCACCTCTATGACTTTGAATTTTTTCAATTCTTCTAAAAGTTCTTCTTCCGTGATTTCAGTAGTGTGCTTCGAGAAGATTCTTCCTTGTATAGAATTAAGGCTTAAATGGTTTGATACCTTGACGGGAATTGAATCAACGAATTTAGCTTTTAGGAATTTGTTAGCTACTTCCACGTTCAGCACTTTGAGAAGTAAGTCTCCTGACCTCATGGCTTTTACTTCTAGGATATCTTTAGAAATAAATTCAAGACCTCGGTTGATTTGAATTGGGTTGTAGGAAGCTAGAGGTCGCACATTTTCGCCTATTTTTCCCGTTCCCGTTACAACTATATAACGTGGGATATTGTTGTCGTTGTTAATGATAGGTAGCTCAGGATACTCTTCGCCTGAGTGCTTGCGCTTCGTTTTTTTTAATTCGGTTCTCATTAAGGCTTACGTCTGGCGACAAGCCTTTGAACCAGTTTTTTCGAGGGGGATCCGTTCCCCCGTCCATAGATTTTTACTTAGTTGTACGCTTGTTGTTTTATTTGTGTAGGTATTAAGAGAAAAGAATAAAGGAATTACACTTACCACCGAGAGTAAGTAAATAAGTACCGAGCAAAGGTTTAAGAGAGCTACACCAACTAACCAAACAAAATTCTTTCCACCATACGTGTTAATACGGCTTTTGCCAGAACAGAACTCAAGTTAGATATTAAGTTATTATAAAAAAAAAAATTATGGCCATATGCTAAGATTTTTGTTAGCAATTCTTTTTTCTTAGCCTTAAGTATACAATATAAGTAATTCTAAATAAAATGTTAATAAAGTTGAAAGACATAGATGTAAGAATTTAGAATAGCTTAGAGTGCCTGTGTGGGGCCAGTAAGTTAGTATAAGATTGTAAAGTAATTTTAATTTAAGCATTTTTTGTTAGTATATAAGAGTTATTGATTAGAAAATGAAATGCATCTAAAACTAAAACTAAAACAGTTGCTTGTTGTAAATCTACGAGTACATATGGTAGTTTAAGTCTAGTCTGTATCAGTTCTAAGTCCAGAAAGTAGCGCGTTGATGAAAAGGACGGGCCATTCATCGTTATATCTTTTAATATGCTGAGTCATTTTATGAACAAAAATTTTTCCATTGTTTTTTATCTTTCAGAGATTTTGTCATTTCCTCCAGTTGAGGTATAAGGCACCTACTACATCATCAACGAAGTGGTCAGAGTAGGCTTATGCCCTCAAGTATTGAATCTGTCATGAAGTCAGAAGAGTAATAGCCTTACTCAGTTTTTTATTTTATTTTAGGAGATCGGCATTTTTATCATAAAGTTTTTCCATAGAAACTCTCACGAAAATATAATAGTGCTGCATTTGTAGATCTCGCAAGCTAGTGATATCCAAAGGGTTTCTCTAAATTTGCAACGAGGCGTATCTGAGTTTCATCATAGTTAACTTTAATAAGCTGGTTAAAATGAATGTGAAATGTTATTTAAATATTGGCTTAAGGGTTTGATTTATATATTCGAGACACGCAATATCACGGTGATATCAATTTTTTAAATCGATGCACTTAGATATGTTATTAGAAAATTTGAATTTTAGCTTTCAGATTGTGAAAAATAAAATTTAAATAATGAAGTATTTATAATTACAGTTCGTATAGTAAAAATTGATTTTCTATAGTAGTGCTTATATGAAGATTCAATCTTCCTCTTCATTATTTAAAACAAAAATGAGCTTATGAAACCCAGTGCCGTAACTATGGCTCCACATCAATTGTAATTATATCTATTACCACTCCAGGTGCTGGTGTCGTTTAAGCGGGCTTGGCTCGGCAAGCTTGTAAGCGAGAGAATCAAGCAGGAGAAAACAGCAATAGTATTCTGTCATAGATGATTGAACCTCATCTGTGGCGTGTAGCATTATAGGTGTCGGAATATTAGCTTGCTGCAGTCTGGGTACGTCTACGGATGTCTAAGAATATCCCAAACGCCACAACAAGAGATAAATACTATAAAGAAATTGAACATTGCACGGCTTCAATCGCAACAAACTCCCGGACATCCGCCGATTCTATATCCTACAATCTCTTATAAATGCCTTTACAACATGCACTTGATCCGAAATATTAATGGCATTATTGCCAAGGAGACGTCAAATTCAATGGGCTTAAGGGCTCTAGGTAGTGGGTATGTGTCATTTCAGGAAAAGTTTTCGGAAATTTTATCAAAAGATAAGGCCAACCGCCTCCTACCGCCAGCATCGAACTTTTCGAGTTGTAGAGGCTGAGTAGGGTCAATGAATCTCGAGAAGAAATTCTCCAGACGAGTCCTGAAACCAAAGGATGCTCTCCCCCCCCTCCCCAACTCCCAAAGCACTCCCTTCTTCCCCTGGGCTGGATCAAGGTGTCATACGACCCATGCTGAAGATCAACCTGGCTGAGGGCCCAGTATCTCCAAAAATAGCTCAGTCTATGGATAATACCAAAAATACAAAAACCGAGGCCGGTACTCCTTCAATACCGGGCGGTAGAACGGTGACTACACCGACTACCGGCAAGGCTCCTGCATTGCCGAGAGGAGGCAAAACTGTGGCAGGTCATGGTGCGCCATCCTCTAAAGGCAAACGCAACGAGCCTAAAAATAAGAATTCAGGAAGTGTTAAGACTGTGGCAAGCCATGGTCCTATCACTTCCTCCACCCCTAGCAGCAGCAAGTTTGTGGCAGGCCACGGACCTGTTACTGCTACCAAAACTCCTTTAGGGAGTGTTAAGACTGTGGCAAGCCATGGTCCTATCACTTCCTCCGCCCCTAGCAGCAACAAGTCCGTGGCCTGCCACTCCTCCCTCCAAGGAGGAATCTGGAGCTCAGCCGCACCGGCAAGCTCCATCTAAGGCGCTCTATATAAGACGCCGAAATGATTCACGCATTATCAAAACCTTCGGATCCATTCCGGAGGTTGAGAGAAGAAAATAAAGAGCAAGGTTGAGTGGGCTGAAAACATCCTAAAAGACGGATCCACTGTTTCCACTGCTCCCAAAACGTCAAAAGTCTCCTCTAAGCGCCAGAGATCGTTGGAGGAAACCGTACCGGTTTCCAAGAGGCCCAAAACACATAGTTCTACAACCCCTGGGCCATCCAACAGCACATCTCTGAGGTCTTACAATGAAGTCCTAAAGGACGCATTGGTGATCGCAGTGATCGACAGGAACGATACCGACGGTTCCATTATACCGGAACGGTGGCAGCTGGTCAAGCTGAAGCTTTCGAGCAACTTCTTGGCCATCATGCGGGAAAACCCCGGACCACCTCCTATCACAAGCGACGCTGGCTGGCACCAAGGCCATGTCAAGCTCATCGCATGTTCCAACCAGAGATCTCTCGATCTCTTCACCAAGGCCATAGATGGTTTAGGAGCGATTTGGCCAGGTGAAAAACTCGAGGTCGTGTCTAAGAAAGACATTCCTAGCAGACCTCGAACTCGTACCTGGATTCCAGCCGAACCCTCCTCTCCAGAAAGTATTCTGGAAATCATCCGGCTCAGTAACCCGACTCTTCCGACTCATGACTGGAAAGTCTCGAAATTGGAGGAACTAAGGGGTTCTTATAGATGCGCGTTAATTGTGATCAATAAGGAATCCCTTAATCCTCTGGCGCAGACGAAAGGCATGATTCGGTTCGGATTCGAGTCCATACATTTACGGGTGTACAAAAAGGATGAGCTGGATGCTGATAAGCGACCTCCTCCTCCTTTAATACCTGATATCATAACCTCGGATCTCAGAGCGTCGATATCCTTTCCAGAATTGGATAGCGGCGACTCCAATCTGTCCGAGGTGACTATCAAGCCGTCGGTCTCCTCTTCTGACACACTGTCGGAATGGAATCGGAGGACCTCAATAACACCGTGGTGGAGGCGACTCTGGAAAACTGTAGCAATGATACGGTTTCTCTAGATTAATCTCCACCACTCAAAAAAGGCTTCGGCCGCACTCATTCTGCGTCTTTCTAAAAATGCAGAAGACATAATCCTAATCCAGGAACCATGGATTGTAGAAGGCGTGGTTCGTGGACTTAGGACACCCACATACGCTCCGCTCTATACAAGAGACAAACATAAGATTAGAACTTGTATATTAGTGAAACGTAGCCTTAATGTATTTCTACTTCCCAACCTCAGTGACCCCGACTTAACCGTTGCCAGACTAAAGACTGCCAAAGGCTCTTACTGGCTGGCATCGGCTTACCTTGGCCATGACCAAGTGGACCCTCTCCCTGGTGATAACCTACTGGTACTGGAAGCTGGAAGGCAAAAAACTGGCCTCATAATCGGATGTGACGCTAACGCACATCACACGGTATGGGGCAGTACCGACATCAATGATAGAGGTGAGTCACTTTTAGACTATATTTTAAGTACTAACCTCTTAATTTGCAATATTGGCAATGAGCCCACTTTTATAACTAGTAACCGACAAGAAGTGCTAGATATTACTCTTGCCTCCGACAGCATCACTCAAAGGCTAACGAACTGGATGGTATCGTCTGAACACTCCTTTTCAGACCACAGATACATCCAATTCAGCCTGAGTGATGCTTCACGCAGCCAACCACTTTCCGGAATTACCGGAAAACTGATTGGCCAAAATACAGAGGAATACTGTCAGAAACGCTATCCTCTGAACTATCAAGTCCCCCGCGTGACACCAATGAGCTTGACATGAAAGTCAGGGAATTTACTCTGGCTCTCAATCAGGCTATGGCCGCTTCTTGCCCTCTTATTCAACCAAGAGGCAAGAAAAAGCCACATTGGTGGACATCGGCACTGGGACTGCTCAGAAACGCCTGTAGAAAACTTTTCAACGCAGCAAAAAGCACAAGAAAAGTGACCGACTGGGACTCATATAAAGAATCCCTCAAATTATACAAAAAAGAACTGAGGAAGGCAAAGCGACAATCCTGGAGGTCATTCTGTGACAAAATTACAGAAACCTCTGAGGCATCGCGGCTTAGAAAAATCCTCTCCCCAAATCCTATGATGCCCAGCTGTTTGAAAAAAACCGATGGCTCTTCGACAACCTCAAGTGATGAATCACTCAACCTGCTTCTGGACACCCACTTTCCAGGTAGCTCCCAATTCGCGGCCAGTAGCAGCCCAAACAGGCCTACTGCAATCGTGACCAAAATTCATGGTCTGATTACGAGAGACAAACTGCTCTGGGCGCTGCATAGCTTCAAACCATACAAGTCTGCTGGTCCGGACGGTATAATACCTGCCGAGCTACAGAGGTCCTCAAATATTATTCTACCAGTGTTGGAAAATATTATGAAGAGCTGTGTAGAACTTATCCACATTCCACTGTTATGGAGAGAAGTCAATGTAGTATTCATTCCCAAAGCTGGGAAATGTTCTCATGTAGTCCCAAAGGACCTCAGACCTATAAGTCTATCATCATTCCTTCTGAAAACTTTAGAACGACTGATTGATATCCATATTCGTTGATCCAAGACTTCTGTCTACGGCTCAATATGCCTACTGTAAAGGAAAGTCGGTGGGAACGGCTTTGCACTCTATGACTAGCCACATCGAACGATCCCTACAATATAAGGAGTACACAATGGTTTCTTTCCTAGACATAGACAGAAAGCCTTTAACAACGTCAACATATCCGCAATCACGACTGCGCTGTCAACTCTGGAGGTAGACGACTCACTTGGGGAGTTGATCGGTCTAATGCTAAAAAGCAGGATAATCAACTCCAATCTGGGTGAGACTTCTGCTAAAAGATATTTTTTTTTTTTTTTTTTTTTTTTTGTTATAATTTACGCGCGCCTAAGGGGTTAGATACCCTTTTACTGTTGCCAGGGCGCGGGCGGAAAGATAGAAGGAGGAGAAAGGAAAATTGTTTTTGTGGTGGTTTGAAACTCAGGTGTGTTTGGTTTCTATGTTTGCTCTCCAGGGCTGGGAGTCCGAATAGGACGGAGAGTTTTTCTTCACTCAGAGTGATTCGAGGTATATCACAGTATTTTTCTTTTCTGTGCTTGAAACTCTACAACAGCCAAATCTACGTGTCAGTGTTATGCCTTCACACGCAGAATTTTTCTGTATGAGTTCCAATTACACAACGAAAAATGTGTCAGCAGAGGTACGCCGCAAGGCGGTGTCCTCTCTCCCCTTCTCTGGAACTTAGTAGTTAACGAACTACTGATATACCTGGAAGCGGGTGGTAGCAGAGTGATTGCCTATGCGGATGACGTTGCCATAGCCGTCTCAGGAAAACATCTTAATACCATTGAAGAACTCCTCCAAGTAAATCTCAACAGATTAATCCGCTGGGCAGATCGGTGTGGAATGGGAATAAACCCCCATAAAACTGATCTTGTCCTCTTTTCTAGGAAATATAAAATTCCAATCATAGACCCTCCTTCAATAAACGGTACCAGTTTAGTTTTCTCTGATACAGCAAAATATCTGGGTCTCATTTTTGACAGGAAACTAAACTGGAAACCTAACATTCAAGAAAGAGTCAATGAATTTATGATTTATTCAATGATTTATTCTCTTGCAAAAAAGCCATTGGGAACAAATGGGGCCTTCAACCTCGCATAACCCACTGGCTATACGTCTCGGTCATAAGACCGATACTTACTTACGGGGTGGTTGTCTGGTGGACGGCCTTGGAAAATGCATTCAACCGCATTAAACTAATCAGAGTCCAAAGAACAGCATGTCTATGCACAAGCGGAGCCTTGCGGTCTACCCCCTCTGCGGCATTAGATATTCTGCTTCACTTGACACCCCTCGACATTTTTAGCAGGCAAGTAGCTGCGACTGCAGCTATTCGCCTTAAAGCGACTAAACAGTGGACAAATAATTTATTTGGCCACGCCAATATTCTTAATACATTAGGAATCCTCACAGAGAACATCGATTACACCATACCTGAACTTTGGTTTGACAAAAACTTCCATGTAAGCTTCCCCTCTAGATCATTCTGGGAGGAGGATGCTTTCATGGAGGACAAGTCAATCCATCTCTACACAGATGGATCTAAAACCGATAACGGAGTTGGTGGCGGTGTTTTCTCAGATAAGCTAAATCTAAGCCTCTCTGTCCGCCTTCCAAATCACTGTAGCGTGTTCCAGGCGGAAATTTTGGTGATTAAAGAAGCTCTGTCCTGGCTGAAGAAAAACGTAATATCTGCAAAGGATATCCGTATATTTTCGGATAGTCAGGCCGCCATCAAGTCCCTGAACTCGGTCTCATTATATTCAAAAACCGCCCTTGAATGCCGATCATCTCTCATGGAGATGGCAGAGTAGTTCAACATTCACCTTTGTTGGGTGCCGGCCACAGAGACATTCCAGGGAACTGCAGAGCCGATGAACTCGCCAAAATTGGAACTACTCTACCTATCCTACCGGACAAAGGTAGTATAGGTATACCAATCGCTATGTGCAAACTAACACTAAAGCTGGATGACAATAAAAGAACAGACCTCAGGTGGACTGCTGGGCAAACATGTCTAGCGACCAAACAGATCTGGCCAAGGCTGGATCTGAGTCGCTCTAAGTGTCTGATCCTTTTAGATAGGAAACATCTCGGAGCCATAATAGGTGTCATTGCTGGACACTGCCACATAGGCAAGCACGAAAGAAGGCTTGGCGCTTTTATTAATGACTTCTGTAGAAGCTGCATGGACGAGGAAGAAGAGGAGACAATCCTCCACCTACTCTGCATATGCCCAGCTCTCTCCCAGAGAAGAAAGCTTCATCTAGGAGCTTTCTTCTACAACGACCTAAACGATCTAGAAAAATTAGACGTTAACAGTCTCCTACGCTTTATTATAAGCTCAAACTGGTTCCAGTAGTAAGAGGATGATAGATCCATGTGGCATCACAATGGGCCAATAGGCCTAAGTGGGTTGGTATTTCCAACAGCCACTCTTACCTAACCTAACCTAAGGCCAACCGCTGGGATGAACCAAATTATGGTTACATTCAAAAGAAACAATTTAACCAGTGATTCCAAAGACTTGCGTTTGCTACACCAAAAGGCTTAGGGATGTCAATATTTTAAGTTTTTTTTTATAATCTGTGCGAGCTTAAGGGTTTTTGAGTACCCTTAAAATGCTTGCACACAGCGTAGCGGAATGAAAATTGGGAAGGAATGAAAGAGAGCTACCGATGTATGTACGTTGGTTTTAAATGTTTGAAACCTAATCAAACCTTTTTCAATTTTTCCCCTAATAAATTGAGTTTTTATATCGATATGTTTAGTTCAAGGAGAATACGAATTGTTTTTAATGCGTTGTATTGCACTCTTGTTGTCACAATGCAAGATGATTTGCTTCGGATGATTTGGAAGCATTTCTGCCTCCAACCGCTTCAGACACATTGACTCCTGAATAGCCGACACAACAGCTAACAACTCGGATTCTGTCGATGAGAGCGCAATGGTAGATTGGCGTTTTGAGGACCAGGATACTGGTGCTCTCTGCATGGCGAAAACGTAGCCGGATGTTGATTTTCTTTCATCTTCCTCGCCAGCCTAATCGGCGTCACAAAAAACCTCCATCTCACTGCCAGATTGATTGTATACAAGCTTTTAGTCTATTGTACCCTTTAAGTAGCGAAGTACGCGTTTTAAAGCGGCCCAGTGTCCTTCACCAGGATTCGTAGAGTATCTGCTCAAAAGAGTTGCGGAATAGCTTATATCCAGCCTTGTCGTTTGTGCCACAAATAGTAAACAACCCACTGCTTCCATGTATGGAACACCAGCCATTTTATCTTGGCCTTCAGGCGACGACGATGATATTTTTTGATTTGAATCGAGAGGGGTACAAACCGGATTGTAATCAGCCATACCAAATCGATTTAAAATGCACACGATGTATTGTCACTGATCAATAGAGATAGTTTCAGCCAACCTGTCCCGAGAAATTCGAATATCAAGGGTCAAAAAAGCCTCTCCTAAGTCCTTCATCTGAAAACTTTTGCAAAGCATTTGTTTTAAATTAATCTCCATACACTTGTCGCTGGAGAGTATCAATACATCTTCTACATATACAGCAACAAAGATCATTTGGCACTTACCAATATTGTAGTACACGCACTGGTCTGCATCAGACCTCAGCAGACCAAATTGCATTAGCACCTCATTAAGCCTCTCGTGCCAAACACGATTGGATTGCTTAAGGCCATACAGAGACTTTCGCAGCTTACACAATCTACCAGTACCATCAGAGAACTTGTCCGGCTGAACAATATAGATTTCTTCCTTGAGTTCCCCATTCAGGAAAGCTGTTACCGCATCCATTTGGCAGATATTTAGATTATATCTCACAGCCAACGCAATCAGAAATCTAATAGAAGCATATCATATTACTGGCGAGAAGGTCTCATGGTAGTCAATGTCTTCCTTCTGCGAATAACCTTTGCATACCAGCCGTGCTTTGTACTTGATGACTTCCCCATTCTCCTTGCGCTTAGTCTTAAAAAATCATTTAGATTGAATTGCACGCTTATCTTTGGGAAGGTGGACGAAATCCCACGTATGGTTTTCTTGTAGTGACATGTATTCGCTGTCACTCGAGTTCTTCCAATGGTATGAATCATCACGTGACATAGCCTCAGCCACAGTTTCAGGATCAGACGTTTCTTCGATGCTTGCAATCAAACCATTCAACTTCTGGTTCAACTTCCGGGAAGCAATACGTTCAGACCGCTGCACCTCCACTTCTGCAACTCTGTCGTCTTCCATTTCTGCAATTCTGTCATCAGCATCTTCGTTGATCATCGGGCTCGCCACAGGTACCACTGGAACATTAGCAGCTGAACATTGGCTAAAACTAGCACATCAGTTGAAGCGTTTCTATTCGCTTCTACATATCAATATAACATGTACTCAGATTCTGCTCATATTCCTTCACGTAGTTGACATCTTTTCCCATTTTCTTCTCAATAATCTGAAGATGATAAAAAGCCATTAAGTAGCTTCCAAGCAAAAAAGGTAAGTCTCAAATGGTACTGCTTGTCGGTGGACTTTAGGAAATCGTTTGACTTCTTTGCCTTATAAGCGTCCAGCGTAATATATTGATCCATCAATTCGTATAGTACTTGGAGATATAGTGTAGCGCGATCCTTTTTCCAACTTACCAATCGTTTATTGGGCCATAAAATACTCACTTCAGCTTCGTTTTACCATAGTAGCAACAAATAGCAGTTTCCGACTTAATCGAATACTGGCTGGATTTAAGGATGTTAATAACTGACGTGGAGTTCCTTTAGATTTAGTGTCTGAATAGGCAACGTCAACTCCTAAGTTGTTGCACTAACGATTGGGTGTTGCCACTTTTCCGACCACTCTTGACCAACAAACCATTGAAGCGTCGATGGACAAGATGTTGCCCGACCGCCTAACTGAGGAGAGGTGCATTTTCTAATAAAGGGTGACTGAAGAACACTCGCCAGGGCGTATCTATCAGCGACACCATTTGGATCTGCCGAGTATCTGGGAAATTGTTCTGTCTAAATAATGGACTGTATAATAGAGGTGCCGATTTCGTAACAGCGGAGGAACATTCTGCAGAAAAATAGATTTTAATGTTGTCGTGCAGTAGATGATGAACTAAGATTACATGCTTCAAGCACACAATTGAACAATTTTTCTTACTTCCACATAAAAAAAAGTATCCAAAGTAAAGGCTTGAAAGGCACAAGTTCTTCACTACGAGTATATCCCATTTTGTCTGCAGAGCATTTTTTTTTTCTTAAGAAGTCCTTCACTCAGAGAAACCACGTAAACGCACCGTCCAGAATCATCTAACATTGCATAAAGACGTATCGCACATGAAAAAGTTTCCCATTCCATCCTTTGATTAAAGAGAAGATGTTGTACTACATCTTCTAACAAAATTAAATTATTATCATAATGCAATGCACCTGCTCCTTTGAAAGGTCATATTGATTCATCACCTTAGAGGCAAATTTTATCAACTAGTCCATCTAAGATTTGAATTCGGCCGTTTAAATTTATATCGCAACCCTTCTACAACTTTCATTAAGCACGTCATTTGGATGTACGATGGCCACTATTCTGGGCGTCCACTAAATGTAAGCAGATTTACTAAAGTCACTTGAGGCTATCGTAAGAAATGTTAGCACATTCCAATATAAAGATTGTTTTTTTTTAAATAATTTTTTTGTTTAAATAAAACACAAAGAAATCAACTTGATGACAATTTGTACCACTTCTCCGAGCAATCGGGGGCGTATATCGCGTATTACTTCAAAGCGTCAATCGTTGCTGTTTTATCGGCATAAACCAGTGACTTGACGTTGCCCCACAGAAAATAATCCAATGGCGGCAATTCGCATGATTTTGGTGGCCAACTGGCGGTTCTATTTCCTGCCAAATCGTGTTTTCAATAAAGAAATTAAATTTTCGTTGGTAGTATGGGTTGGAGCACCATCCTCTTGAAATCGCAAGTTCTTCAACATTGATGTCACGCAAATTTGGGAATCGCATAGTACCGGTGTCTATTGACAGTAACTTTTGTTTTGGCCTCATTTTTGAAGAAATAAGGACCGATGATGCCACCGGCGGAATACAATCCGCACCATACGTTACATTTTTTTTGGATGCAATGGCATCTGTTGAACATATTTTGGATTCTCGTCGCTGAAAATATGGCAGTTCTGCTTGTTTAAGTAGACTCACCACTGAACAAAATTGTATGGTAAGAAACTGGCTCAACTCCCAGTTGTTCTTAAGCCCAATCACTGAACATCCGACACAATAAATGCGGCTTTAGCCGCATTGGCATGATAAACAAATGCCAAGTTACTACGAATGACGACAAATCGATAACTTTTGGTCATCTTCAACACAAGCTTGCACAGTGCGTGAGTATCCAATAGCGTGAATTGGGTGCGAAATTTTTCAATAATCAGAAGGCCGATGATTTCTACCCAAATAGAGCTTAGATTTTGGAAATAAAATTCAACAATTTGAAATCGTTGTTATAGTGTCAATCTTACCATGACAAAATTGCAAACTGTACCGAAAATAAATGAAGCATGGCAGCTTAAAGTGACAACTGATTTGACATTTAATCTCTATTAAAAAGTCTGACATGGTGGCATCCATAGTTGCCAGTATTGGCGGTCATCTTCCTGAATAATAGTGTTTTTAAAATAAGCTTGGATACTTTTCTCTCGTAATTTTAGTAGTATTTAGAATACTCATGAAACATAAAACTTTATTAAGGTTGCACAACTTCCTTAATAAGTTAAAAATTACTTTTGACCGAGGCGTCCTCTCTATCGGATTGATAGAAAGCTCTTCACCGAATTGAATGAATGAAACAACAATATGGGTTTGCTTTTTTAAGTGAAACTTCTTAAAGCTGGTTGAGCAGTAATTCCGAATTCCGATGAAACGAAAAAGCGACATGAAGTCATTCCGAACTGGGCTTGGCTTTTGTTTGTCAACGTCAAGAAGATAATCAGCATAGAACAGCCAAGCAACAGATATCAGTTGACCTAGTTTATTAATAGCTGTATCGGCAATGCAAGTAAATCAACACTGTTAATTATCAACTCTTCATTCTTTGTCATTTTCAGATAACAAGTCAGTCGTGTGAAAGACCTTGAAGTAAAAAGAAATAAGTTGTATTTTATTTGTAAGGGCTGCACAAAATACATAACTCGCGCGCGGGATGCAAACGTTCCACCTCGTATCCGTACGATACACCCGTGCACATAGCTTATAGCACATAGAGTGATGGCTGTCTTCGTATGAGTATAGCTGCACGCGTCATTAGTGGTAGTATGTCGCAGTTATTGAGGTTACAAAAATTCCCAAAAAATTCCTCAATAATGAAAAATGGCTTTAAAATACGTCTGATGTAGCTATTTAACGAGCTTCATGAAGTTTCACTTCTATCACTTCTAGGCTGACCATTTCTTTTTTTTTCATAGATGTAGCACTTAGGAGATCTTAAAAACATATGTTGTTCCCAACACCTCGGTGATTAGGTTTACTTTCATTTAGTTCTGTGTAGTAAGTTAGATGCAAGCTACTTGGCTTCATTATAACTACAAAATCTCCCGATATTGTTCCGCACGTGCGGATGATGTCTGAGAGCATGAACACTGCTAAGACTATCCCTATCTGCCTTCTCTGCCTTCTGCTTTTCCATCGAAAATCATATCATGAGAATTATTACACCTGTAGTACAGCGCACAGTCTCTCATTCATGAAGGCTTTGGCTTTCGTGTCAGAGTTGTGATTGCCACTATAAATGTCTACAAGCTTAGAATGTGAATATCGCGCTTAGCATTGATCGGCGTACGTACAACGTCCCAACCTACAAACTTCCGCTGATAAGCTGCTTCGCGGAGTGAGGGAAGGTGCGCATTTAACGTCATCGACTGAAGCAAATAATCGTACCGGGCAAGTTGTTGACGAGAACTCAAATGTCTCAGAGAGAGAACACCTTCGCTTCTTTGGCTCCAACCGAATCGGAAGACGAAGAGGAAGAAATGGAGTCTCTATGTGGCAGCATCAAAATGCTGCAACTAAGAATTCTTGCCATAAATTAACTGCAAATGCTTAGAATGAAGAGGGAAGAGCAAGAGCATTTCCAAGAACTACAACAGACTCAGCTAGCTCAAAAGCAGCATCAATACCAAACAAAAACAAAAACAATAACACCAAACAAAACCAAATAAACACCAGCAGCAACAACAAGAGCAGCCACAACAACAACAACAGAAATAGAAAAAACAAAGGGTTCCACCCATAAATACATTTAAAATGAAGCGAAAGGAAACGATAGAACTATGTAAGTCGGCCACAGGCAATAATTTTTATATTAAAAGACTTAGCGTAGATAAGCACGCGATCCAGTGGAGCGCTACCATAAAATTAAAAGTTTATTGAAGGATTCGACGACGGAGTTCTTCTCTGCAAACAATGCTTTTAAGGGTATTAGAACCGTCGACTGATCCGGAGGAGCTCCTTGTCAGGTTGTACACTGGGAAAAATTAAAGAGGAGCGAAAACATTTTACAATTACGTCATTTAACTGAACAGTCCGTGCGGGTGGATCAAGTATACGCGCTGCTGCCTGGCCTAACGAACCTTTTCCCGTAATGGGTACGTACGTGGCGGAGCAAACCCTGAAGGTCCTTGCTGTGAATGTGAATTCACTGATAAGGTACGAACGACGAGCCGCACTATTTAAGTTGCTTAAAGACCAAGCCTCTGATGTGTTTTTGGTTAGCAAAACTAAACTTACCAAGAGACACAAAATGAGGCACAGAAGATACAAAATAGTACGGAGAAACCAACCCAACTCCATTCAGGGAGAAGGCGTTGCAATTTTCGTACGAAAAGGTATACGTTTTAAAAGAGTATACAGTCGTGTAATACGTAGGTTTCAGGTGCTGGAAGCATGCATCGTGTATATCCCTCTCCGTAGTGGAAAGCGGTTGTACATGGTGTCTGTCTATGCACCTAAGGCTACTCAATCCACCTTATTCATCTCAGAGCTCGAGACACTTTTTCGATTCCTTAGGCTGAAATTGGAAGACAACTATTTGGATCTTCTGCTGTTCGACTCACGAATACAACTGACATGCACTAACCAACAAACTACAAACTATCTCCGCACTTTCGTGTATGACAGTGACCATTGCCGTCTCAGCACGGGAATAACTGTCCCCAACGAAATTGCGAAATTGGATGAGTTTGTTCAAAGGCATTCCTACAATTATAGTAGGGTGCGTTGGACACACTTCACCAGAACACTGACTAGAGCACTCGCCTCGAATTCGCTCTACCCACCATCCAACAGAAATCTATCAGACGAGGAGATTGACAGGTATCTAAAACTAATGGACGAGACAATCAAACGAACAATGGACAAAATAATACCTCGGTACCAACACACTGACGAAGAAGACTTATAAGACGTACTGCACTGACATAAAAGTGGACTGCTGTCAAGACTAAAAACCTTGTACAGACAGTTTACTGACAGACATATCCCGGAGATCATGACACTGAAGTCGTCGATTAAAAACCTCCAAACATTAATAAAGGAAAATTAAAGAAATTCTGTAAGTTTGTATTGGAACAATAAAATTCGGGCTGTAAACACCAGCAACCCGAATATGTTCCCGCAAATAAATAAAATATTTCGGAGAAATAATCAGAACGACCTTCCATGTCTTAAAATCACCCGAACGACGAACAACGAACAAATACTGGTAGCAGCGGGCATAGATCCAAATGAGGCTGTTGATGATGACAACTTCTTTGCGATCGAGGATCCGCAGGAGCAGGTAGAGGCTATAGGAGCGACTTTCCAGGAAGTGTACAAGGCAAATGTTATCATTGGCCCGAACCACGATCTGAAGAATCGAGTCCTTGTGCACAATTTCTACCTTCGAAATGAAATTGTGAATTGGCGATTCGAGAGCTCGGGTTTCACCCAGTTCAGTGACGAGAATATGGCAAATAATGTCATCACCAACGATAGGGTACTACCCCCGTTCAGTTCGAAGGAAGAGCTCCAAATGATCTTCGAATTACTTGGAAGTAAGAAATCAGTGGGAACCGATGAAATACCGAACATTGTGCTTCGACATCTCCCTCTAGAAGCGGTGAACATTTATACCACCCTGTTTAATAATGCAATGAATAATGCACATTATCCAGCGCATTGGAAAACTGCGGTGGTACATCCCATCCCCAAAAGGGATAAAGACACTTCCAATCCGGCGAATCTCCGCTCGATCAGTCTTCTTCCAAACATCAGTAAGGTGTTCGAGAAGGTGATAAATAGAGACCTGACTAGGTGGGTTGAGGACAAACATATAGTTCCGGATAATCAGTTCGGTTTCAAGGCGGGGCATGATATCATTCATGCTGCGTCGAAACTGGTTTCTGATATCCAATGGAACAAAGCCAAGAACCAGTGCACTGGTGCCTGCCTGATTGACTTGGAAAGGGCCTTCGATACCGTATGGTTAAAGGGACTCTTTTTCAAGCTGGACAGGTTGGGCATTAGTAAACCATTGCTGTATATTATTTTTGATATGCTCTCCAGTAGACAGTTCATCGTGAAAAATGGCGATGTGACTTCTTCTGGAACATTTAACATTAAAAACGGTCTGCAAGATGGTGCGTTGAATTCGCCATTCCTGTTCAACATTTACATGAGTGATCTGATAGGTTCACTTCACCATGCCATAGCGTACGCAGACGACATAATCGCGTACAGATCAGGTCCAAAGATTGAGGTCATTAATATACTTTTGCAGCGTGACTTCGACAAAATTAAGCGATATTACGATGACTGGAAGTTGAAAATCAACTTTCAGAAGTCGGAAACCATTCTGTTTAGGACGCCTTTGTCTGGGGCCTCTAGGGATACCAGAAAGAATTGGCGAAAGTTCTCGAGAGCGGGGCAGCACGGGCAGCCACTTGCTTGTCGAAATATAGTCAGATACCTTGGGATCTGGCTAGATCAATTTCTGTATTTTAACAAAGATATAGATGTTACTCTGGCCAGAACCAAAGGTGATTTTGCCCTTACAAAGAGACTGTTTTATAACAACCAACTCGACGCGAGGGTGAAGGTAATCTGCTACATGGCCCTTATCAGGCCCATTTGGTTGTCCCGTGTGGTTCAACGTGAGAGCAAGTTTATTGGAAAAAATTCGGGTGTTTGAGAGGGCTTGTCTTAGGACTTGTCTTCGCTTATACAGAACACCAGAGTCTGAGTACATAAAATTCTATCCTAATGATAATAGGGCGAACCTAATAAGAGTGGACAATTTCGTAATTGAGTTGACTCGAAGGCACGTTGCAAGAGCAATGACATCATCGAACAACCTGATCTCCGGGGCTTACTACCCCAAATATATGTATCACGAGGGAGTTCGCTTTGATAAAGCGTTCCTCTATTTAGATACTCGTAGCAAAGATCTAATCCAGGACAGGTAGGCAGTGCCGCTAATCTTCCACGCCACTCGAACAGCTGCAGACAGGCGATTCAATTACGACAGAGACGTCGTACCTGGCACTGGGGAGCGTCTCCGGTTCAGTAGGGCGGTAGGGAGTCGCTACATGAGGGATGTTGCTCGGCAGCACCAACACTTTTGGTGGCTTGTTGAAGGGGAGGTTGCTTCGTGGTCGAACTCCTCCAGTGATAGTTAGCTTCATGTGAAGCAAGGTGGGCCAGGCTAAAAAATATAAATAAAAATAAAAAAGGAAAAATATATATATATATATGCGAGTATGTTAAGTAAGTTAAGATTTATTTTTTAAGTAGTTTGTAGGTTTAGATTTAATTTTTATAGATAAAAAAAAAACAGTCCAGACACAAAGTTTTTTTAATTAAAATTTATTTTCTTAGTTTTAATAAATGTAAAAATAAAAATAAAATTAGATCGCCGAAAGACATAGTTTAAATGTTAGGCTTAACTTAGAGTGCCCTCATGGGGCCAGTAATTTAGTATAAGATAATTTGAAGTTATTATGCTAATTCTTGAGCGTTTTTTCGTCTAGCATGTAAGAGTAAATTAAGTACCATAAATAAAAATGCATATACAAAAAAAAAAATTGATCGGCGTACGAGTAATTTGGTTCGCGTACGGAGATAATCGTTAGTTGATCCGTGGACTTAGCCGTGTTGGCTACTTCGAAGTTAATTAGTCGAACGCCATTGTCTTTTTTGTGGAGACTCACTGATTCTGACTAATCATCACATCTCCGAGTAAAATTTGAACATCGTTCTCTGAACATTTATTTGTGTAAGAGTCTAAGCAGCGGTTATGATATGCCTTAATTCATCACTGCACTGTTGATAGAGAAACGTACACAAATTAATTGCTTCTTATAGGCAATCCTAAATAAGCTATTCCAGCGTCCCAACATGGCTTAAGAAACAATTCCACATAGATAAACCAAATCATTTGTACTAACAAATTCACAAATGGCTTTTAATCTGCTGCCTGTTAAATCGTGGTATTCAATCTTCGATTAAATACCCAGCAACTGTGAGAATTTCCTAAATATGGATCGTCAGCCTCTCCAATACCTACTCGTAAATCATTAGTTTCCTTGTAATTTAATTGTTGTGCAAAATTTTTCTTATTTTTCACAATATTGGCAAAGGCAACAGCAGAGAAGGGGCATCAAGCGCAATAACACCAGCATCCAGTTTTCTTTGAATCCCCAACAACTATCAGTAACAACTTTCTCTTTGCTACATTATTTCCGCACATAACATTGGACACACAACATTCGCAACTTGACGTCGCACTGAAAGGTTGCACCACGGAACACACAATTATCCACAAGTATAAGATTCAAGATCTAAAAATAACATGGAGACTACATTCACCAAGCCCGAGGAGGAATTTGCTGAGAAAATTGATAGTCTGTTTCCCATACCCGATTGTTTCATCAAGGTGAATCCAGGAAATGTGATTTTACCCAGAAAATACGAAGGGCTAGCTGAGTCCATTAGGAATTTGCCTATTTTCGAGGACGATATATGGCTGGTATCGTACCCCAGAACTGGTATGTATTGTACTCTTATGTAATAAAGATCGAATCACAGTTTAAATGAATCTTTTTTAGGTTCCACATGGGCTCTGGAGATGCTTTGGCTGTTGACCAACAAACTAAATTATGAGGGTGCTAAGGAAATTCTTCAGATTAGATGTCCTTTGGTTGAATTGACTGCACTCTTCGGCGAGGATCACTTTGAATGGGTTTCGTACGTTGGAAAGTGTTTGATATGTTTTGAATTGATTTGTGTTATTTTTTTTAATTAGATCGTCTCTTGGAAATACTGTTGAGTACGTCCGCAATATGCCTCGCCCACGATTGATCCGATCACACCTCCCCTGGCATTTACTCCCCAAGGATCTCGCAACGGTGCGGCCAAAGGTAAGGTGATCCTCTATTATTCATGTGAATGTATCTAGAAGTTTATATATTTCTATCTATGCTATACAGATAATCTACACAGCCCGAAATCCGAAAGATCTTTGTGTATCTTTTTATTACTACTGCAAACTCATGCATGCCTTGAATGGTAGCTTTAATGACTTTTGTGATCTTTTTTTAAAAGATCATGCTCCGATGGGACCCTACTGGAATCATGTCATACCATTTTGGGAAAAGAGAAATGATTCAAATATCCTGTTCTTGAAATACGAGGATATGATTAGGAATTTATCTGAAGTGGTAGAGAGATGCGCTGATTTCCTCAAAATTGACTACAAAATGTCCAAAGATGACCTACAGAGAGTCTGCGATCACTTGAAGTTTGATAAGATGCAGTCGAATCCAGCAGTAAATTTGGACCATTTGATAAATCGAGAAAGTAATGAAAGTGAAAAGAAGAAGGAAAATAGTACTGAGGTGAAGTTCATACGAAAGGGAAAGGTAGGTGACTGGAATAATAGCATTTCACCTGAAATATCTCTGAAATTCGACCAGTGGGTTAAAGACCACTTTGTTGGAACTGGATTGGATTTTGAGTATGAATAGTTTTACAAAAATAAAAATAAAACAATTTCAATTATTCGGCAAATCTTTGTATTTTGCAATTGTTTCATTCTGTTTCTGAGAAAGCCGGGATTCGCTTAGGGTACTAAATTTTTCAAAGTCCTTGGGAAGATGTAGTTGTACAATATTAATCTGCGTTCGTATGTGTGTGAAAGGCACGTAATTGGCACGACACCTGACATCGCAATTTGTCAATGTAGGAACCTGTTTTTCGAAATAAGTCTGTAGAGTACACGATGTGGTGATTTTATTGTCTTGCTTTCAAAAGCACTATATCCCGCTTCTACAATTAGAATAGGGACCGATACTGTTTCTAGGACTATGCATAGAATGAATGGTTGCCTAAACCACTGAGCCAAAATATCTTTCTCTCTCTCTATCCAATTTTCCGAAAAACCTAACATGTGCTCCGGCATTTTAATAGTAGTCATACCCTCTTGAGTGTTAAATTCTTTAAAAAAAAAACTGGGCCTCAGAAGGGTAACATACGACGGATGAATTCAAGTGACTGAATCAACGGTAGTATATACTCGTATGCCTTAGCTACTTAAACGTATTTATGGCTGAGGTCAAACCAAGGTGCTGAGATAAAGATGGGAGGGGATGATTCTTAATAAATCAACAGCAGCTTCTGTATCAGCAAGATAACCAACCAAACTTATCATGTTGAGATCCAGATGTAAGACGCTTCTAGTATTATTTGTAGATTCTAACATCCCGAGAGAATAATATTTGCTCAGAATAATTCATTATTAAAATCAAAGTACGGATATCTCAGACGCCAAAGCGGTTAATAACATCAGTTTGTCTTAAGAAAAAAGAAGAAGCATGATAAAACCCGATCGAGGAAATATCATAGAAAGTTGTAGCAACGTTTGAAACTTATTCTCAACGGCAAAAAGTACTTGAAGACAATATGTCCTGAACTGTGACTCTATGACTGAGTGACAAGGATATAGAAATATCATATCTGCATACTGTCAAGTGGCGGCGAAATCCCACCGTGGGAGACGAAAGCCTTGTCCACCCAATCAAGTGAAAAGTCCACGAAGTAAAAGTACCATAAATAATGTATAGCAAGGCTGCCGAACCATTCAGCTTACCTGTCTGTCTATTTAAAGAAAGAGGAGGTGACTTGGTACAGAGCTGGTGAATGCTCATTTTCAAAAAAAATTCTAACATACCGTCTACTCTGAGTCTATTGCAGACGCTTCAGTCTCCTTAAAATTGCGTACACGATTTTGTCTGTAGCTTTGTATGAACGCCTGAAATCTTTTGTTAATAGTCTGGCTGGGTTCTTTAATCGTTGATTCACAATTGGCAAAACATCAAAACAAAACTCTAAATCGACACTCAACACTTCTGTAGATTGTCCAGAATGACGTTAGCTGCTGCTACGGGGTGGCCGTGGTGTTGTGGTACTAGCAATCGCTTCTCACTCGGAGGGTCAAGGTTCGAATCCCTACCCATTGACAAGTTTTTCAAGTTTCTCGTTTGTGTAATTGGAACTCAGACAGAAAAATTCTGCGTGCGAAGGAATAACACTGACACGGAGATTTGGCTGTTGTAGAGTTACAAACACAAAAAGCTAGTGTGAATTATAACCTTCGAATCACTCTGAGTGAAGAAAAAACTCTCCGTCCTATTTGGACTCCCACCCCTGGAGAGCGAATATCGAAACCAAATACACCTGAGTTTCAAACCACTACAAAAAACCAATTGTCCTTTCTCCTCCTTCTACCTTTCCGCCCGCGCCTTGGCAACAGTAAAAGGGTATCTAACCTTTTAGGCGCGCGTAAATTATAAAAAAAAAACGTTCTTCAATACTTTCAATGTCGAAAAAGGGTTGTAAATAAGTATAGTATATGCTTTTAACATCGAATCACAATGGATAGCTAAAACTTTGAGGTAGTAAAGGACTTTGTCCACCTTAGCTCCGCTGTTAACTCTAATAACAAGACCATTTGCCAACCGCATGTGAGCCTAAGTAGGCAATTGAGTAATAATGACATGTCAAGAAACACCTAGGACTTCGAGCATCCTAGTCCTGCTCTATACAGGATAAGCTTGGATGTTAATGTATGCGGATGAATATATGATTTGTCATTCTGAACGAAAAATCCTCTAATCCTGTGATGTTTATTCCCGTTTGCTTTGATTAGCTTTGGAGGAGAAGATATAATGAGTTATGGCCAGAAAGTTCATCGATTCTTTCCCAAAGAAATGAGCAAAACCTAAGCTTAAGTGGCGGTCACATGTAAAAAGGTGGCAGGGTGGTGTAAAAAAGGCAACTGGAGGCAATTTACCAAATTTGTTATGTAACATTTCAGAGTATAGTCGGTTCTCTACGGGCGCTCTAAGCTAAACAAACTACTTAGTCTTTGACTTTCGACGTAATAACAGTAACATATTTCATAATGTGAAAAAAAATCTGACCTACATCAACTATATCAGCCGCCCATTGGCTTAGAACATGCATACTGACCCCGCTACCCCAGATTGATTAGTTTTTTCTCCTCAAGCAAAGCTTGAAAACTCCTATGACTTATCCGTTGATGTTCGAACGAGCTGGATCAGTCCTTTCATATGTCAATAAAGGAACGCTTCTGAAGGAATGAACTCATTTAGCGTATGCTTTCGTGATATGAATAATTGAAGTAATAATCGGCGGATATCTGGTAGCTCGTCGGGGTTTTTGCCCTGGCAATATGATTTCGAATGCTTAATATTGAATTTATCAACTCTTATTCGTTTCACCCGTAGTATAAGATCTTATTGGGATAAAGTTTCATGTAATCTGACTCTGGTATTCTATATAAGGAAGACAAGCTGTCCCAAATACTCGATTCTTTTTCAATATACTTGCTCTCACAAGAGACATCCAACTACAAGCATAGGCCAGATTTGGATCATGTAAGTACAAAAGCATTGTTGGCTCTGGTCAGAGCAACATCTATATGCCGTACAGATTTGACTATGTCTCGCCAAGCAAGTACTCGTAGTTACGCGTTTTGTATCAGGCCCCAGACAAAGGAGTTTTAAAAACAATGATTTCCGACTTTTGAAAGTTGATCTCCAACTTTCAGTCATCGTTTTATCTTATCGAAGTCACCCATCAAGATTGATCTTTGGACCAAGTTTGTAGGCGATCAAGTTATCTGTCTACACTATGTTGGCATCGTAAAATGATCATACAAGATCGTTTGTGTAAATGTTGAAAAAATTGGCAGATTAACCGCTCCTTGTTGCAGATCTTTTAAAACATCATATATTCCATGAGAAATCAAATTCGACTTGTGAGTGCATATATTAAACATAATATACAGCAGCAGTTTAGGGAATATATGACAATGGGTCAGATTGGTTATCGACGAATCGTACAGAATGTCACAGTTAAACAGCGATAACTTTGAAGTAATAAGGGACTTTGTCCACCTTGCCCCTCATATCAATACTGCCAATAATAAAATAAAACGATCACTCTTGCCAATTGCTGTTTCCTTTGGCTAAGAATTAAATTGAGTATGAGACTCTATCTAAGACCTCGATCATGCCAGTCTTACTTTATAGCGCTGAAGCATGGACTCTATCGAAAGCGGATGAAAATATCCGCAATCGTTTCCAAATGAAATTTTTTCGAAAGTTATTCTCTTTTGCATTGACGGCCTAAGTAAAGTAAGTGCTTTACTTATTCCCAGACTGTTGGGCGTGAAGAAAGATGTGTCAAAAACCTTCTCCAAGTAAATCAGCCATGCATTGTTTCCCGTTTTTGTTCTACTGGACATCAGATATCAGTTTAGATATCTGTTTTCACCTGAGTTCTCAAATCACCAGTTCTACATGACATTTCAATGGTAGAAATTGTGCGAAAGATTTCCCTGTTCGTGGTTAAGTAAAAATCACTTATAAAAATGTTAGCATTATACCTTTTAATATTGTTTATATGAGGAACTCGGGTTCTTCGAGGGCAATGTTCTCCATGTAATTTTCGTTGCCGTTAGCATCAATGGAGAACAGAGAAAAGCTAGGATAATCCACCTTAGATAACTAGATCACCTTGAATGCACAAACACCGGTGCCCTAGACCAGAAAGTTTTCGCCTCCATCCCGGAGGGACAACGCAGTAGAGGACCACCTCATTTTAGATGGCACACATATGTAAGTGGAAGGAGACCTCGCAAACTTCGTGTGTGCAACTGGAGGCAGCTAGCAAAAGACCGCGCTAGCTAAAGAGGCATGACTGTAGCACCGTCTAAGTAAATAAGTAAGCAAAGGTCATTAATTTAACAATCGTCTGTATCCAAGGATTTTGTTTTCTTGTCGAAGTAATGTTTTTCGTAGGGAAATCGACTCTAAGTTGTTTTTCGAAACGGGACTACTATGTTGCGGAATATACGCCTTACTAAAAGTTTTTTTCATTAGATGTGCCCCATTTTTAAAAATAGGGATTCGTTAAATTAACTCATAGACGAAAATAAGTGGCTTTGTTTTATCAGCAAAATTGCCCCATGGTCAAACGAATAGCCGGAGATGTTTCAACAACAGCTCTGATACAAGTATAAGAAAAAATTGTGCTGTTTGCTTTTCATAACGGAGGAGGCCGTACATTTTCCGAGGTGATCTCGCCGAGTCGGTGTTGCAAACAGTCAATGGAGACCGTTTTTGCTTCATGTAAACCAGTTTTTTGGTAATAAATTGGAACTGAAAGGTTTGGGAGATATTTGGTTAAAATAGGACGATGCCACTTGCCACACACCGCGTGCCACAATTGACTAATTGAAAACGAAATTCAATGATTGTCTTGTCGTGAACAATGCCCCAGTTCAACCAGAAACTGTAGGGGGCTTGGAGGCAAATATTCGACGTCAAATTGTTGGAATATCAGACGAATTATACGAATAAGTCCTGGAAAATTGGGTCAATCGCATTAGCTTATATAAGCGATTCCGTGTAGGACTTGATTGATGATGAAAACCCTGTAATAAGCTGCATTGGCACTTAAGTGGAAAAGGACCTATGGGAAGATGTTGGAATACCATTTTGATATAGAACTCTCTCTACTCATGGACAAAAAATTCGCAAGCCCTCTCTGTTTATAATGGACTTATAAACATTCTTAAATTCAAATGAAAATCGTTATTTTCATCTTTGTGATAAAAACAATCGTTTCCCCTTCGTTTCTTTTATAGCTTTCGTCTTCTAAAATCCTCTACCTAACACTTTCTCATCTACTACATTTTCTCATTTTTATTGCAACAAAACTGAGCCACCCTGTGTGAGTTTTGACAAATCAAAAATGACAAAAACAAACAAATGTCAAAAATTCTAATTATTTTTCACTACTATTGAAAAACAAAGTTTTGATCTTGTACCTTTGAATTTATTTTTATCATCAAATTTCGTGCCCATAAATCTTTGTCAAATAAATTTTGCAAACAAATTCCCTCAGCCAGCGTTCACCTGCGGTTGCAGTTTGTGTTTATTTTCCGTCGTTTCCGTTGTGTAATGAATCAAATGTCTAGGCTAGCCTAAGGTCGCAAAAGTGCATTCAATCAGAAAATAAAGAAATTCTGTGTAATGTGCAATTCGATGACTTCCCTTACCACAAGTAATCTGTTTAATTCGACATCGTCCTATTCGCATCACATTTTGCTTGGCAAAATCAAAAACCTTAACTATGAGCTTATTGAGGAATGTAAGCACTGCATCGAAGGTAGCAATCTCTCCAAAAGTTTACGTGGGGAATTGGAAGGGTGAGTGACCACGTTTTAATGTTCTTGTTGTCGTATCGCAATTCGATAGGAGGAGAAAGTACAAGTACATTTTTTTTTCTTGCCTTTGAACAGTTTAACAAGAGAAGTAAGACGTGAAGTGGTGAGGAAGATTCGAAATGGATGTGCCCCACTATTTGTAGCATGTAAGCGGGGTTTAGTGGAGATTGTCGAGTATTTGGTTACTGTTTGTGAGGCGGATATCGAACAGAGAGGACATTATGAAGTGGCCGAAGACAGATCGTTTCACTACGTTACGCCATTGTGGTGTGCTGTTGTGTCGGGGAAACTTCCAGTTGTTAAATATCTTATTAGAGTTGGCGCCGATATCAATGCTTCATCAGATTCTGGTTCCACTCCAGTTAGAAGTGCTTGCTTTATGACACATTTCGAAATTGGTAAGTCACTTCCAAACTTTACAAATGGTATGTGCAAGTGATAAGTGATTTTTAATCCTCTTTGGAACTGCAGTTCAATATTTGGTTGAGAACGGAGCAGATATTAAGCAACCCAACATGAATGGCGGGACATGTCTTATAAACTCTGTACAGTCGATGCAATTGTGCTTGTATTTGATCAAGAAAGGAGCTGACATCAATGCTAAGGATATTCAGGAAAAGACCGCACTTCATTATGCCATTCAGGAACACAGGTTTGTCGATTTGTCAACACAACTAAAAGCTTACTCTCTTTGTGTTCTTCTTACAGACTCGATACGACAAAGCTATTGATGGAACAGGGAGCTAATCCGTATGCAAAAAGTAGATATGGAGACGATGCATTGCGTACAGCCTGCTTGAAGGGGGCCCATCAAATTTTCGATTACCTTAAATCGCACTGGGAATTTCCTGTGGAACGGCTTGCTGAAGCTCATGAGCTGATAGGTAAGTGAAGTGACGTCATGATATTTTCAAATTTGAACAATTGGCAGCAGCCCAAGATGATTCACAGAGAGGGGAACGCAGGTCTTGCTTGTGAATTGTTGGTTACTGACTGCTATGCCTCTTTTAGTAAGTTGAAACATTGCCAATGATGATTAATAGATGTGGGGTCACACAAGTTGTTAGTAGCTGGCACTTTGAGTGTCATAAACCTTGGTCATGTGCAAGGATAACAATTGCCAAAAGACAAAAATAGTCGAAGCAGCTGCGCTACAAATTGTTACTTAATGCCTTTAGCCAATCCAATTAAGTGTTGACTATGGTTAGGCACTTTATCGACACCAAATTACCGGTAGTCGGTTGTTGCTGTATTGATTCCTCACTTAACGTATCGCTACTAAGTAGTACCTTCCTTCTGGATTGATTCAAAAGCTGCCTGGGTTAAATTGCTTGCACAATTTTCAAGCCTATTGTGTTAAGTGTTTTATCGACAGTACATAGATTGTTTACATCTCGTTCATGACTAAAACCATCTTGCCCCTGCAGTAGCTGAAAACTTACCAAACTGAGATCTGCCGTAGGGTATCAAGTCGATGGTAGACTTTTTTCCGCTGGAGTCCGGGATTTTAGTTGTGAACCCCTTAGTTGTTTTTAACATTAGCGCAGGTTTTGTTTTACGAAAATACACCGAACCGGTGTGGTGCTGTTCAACATGTCCTACGTCCTTCTGACAACGTCAATGTCGCTCCATGCGGTTTCTTGTTACATATGCTTCCCAAATTTCCTACGTAAATCACACGACCAACTTTTCACTCGAAGCAGTCAAGGGCTTTTGATAAAGTACATGCAGTTCAGGACTGGAACGATAAGGGTCTTATACAGTGCTTTATTCGTTGTTCTGTTTTTGTCGCCACCTTAATCTAAAGAAGCATCGATGTTAAAAGGGATTTTTCGTTTATCTCTACGTTTGTATCGTTTGAAATTACAGCGGTGCCTAGGCGAACAAAGTCTTTTACCACTTCAAAGCTTTAGTTTCCTTCTGTGACACTCTGTTCGAGCCGTTGCTATTGGAAACATTGTTAGTGTATTCTTTGTTTTACTTTTGTTAGATAGCGCCACAGTTCAGAGTCATACAGGGCCTCATCAAAGGTCTAGGTTTTGTTATTGCCGACCTTTACGGAGCAGCATTCATTATCCATCGTCATCATAAAACATAGTAATTATAGAACTATAATTTATAATTCAAGATGAATTGGTTTGTGTGTTCTCTAAAAATCGACCGGAATTGCACAACAAAAATCAAAAATAAACTGTAGTGATTGCGCTAATTTCTTTCACTATTCGTGTGTTAATATCACAGAACAAGATGCAGATTTTATTAAAACAAGTGGTACTCCCTTTTGTTGTGACAAGTGTTCAGTTCAAAGACGTTGCTCTCTACATTTACGGCTACCAATTGACGCTATACCCAACAATAATGAATTTATTGCTAATAACAACAGCAAGAGTTCCATTATGCGCACTAAGCAAATTTTTTTTTTCTGGTTTAAAATGGTCTAAAAAACATAAATATAATATTTTTTTCTTGAGGAAATGAAACATTTTTTTTAATCCACCTATGTTTATGTGACTCATACACCCAGGTTTTAAACCTATTTTCTGAAGTCTGCATAAACATGCGCCACTGCTTGAAGCAACTCTTCAAAGGGATCTAACTTTTTTTCCGCATTTTCTCTCCTCCACTGGTATTCAACTATCCAATCAACGAAATTGTTATTTTCATAGTTGAATAAGTGTATACCAAAAACTGTTAGGCAGGCGTTTGTAAGAAAGTCTGGTGTATTTAAAGTATGGGATGGGTGGCTCGCCTCGCTCCCTAAAGGGATTTTAACCTTTTTTCCCGCAGGGTTTAGCCGCTCACGCGACTTCGTCGCTGCGCTGAGAGTATGTCAACAACTGTCAGGCAGGCGCCTGGAGCTAAAGTTTCATTATATTTACTCGGGGGTATTTAGCAGTATACTCGTAGTATTTTCAGTCAATAAAAAAAAAGAAAATATCAAAAAAAGACAAAATTAACTTCAAATTATTTTAACTGTGGGACATATGGCAATACTCATAATATTTTTCAACACTCACTGCACCCACCACCCCACGCATCCTCCCTCTTCAGTGACAAAAATCACTTAGAACAAGTGTCTATTTGTACAGTGTACAATACAGTACAGTGACTACTTAGAAATTTATGGACTTTTCTAGTGAAAATTAAAAACTTTAAAAATAAAAAAAAATAGAAAGAAAAGTTTCCTCACCAAAATTCTTTTACAGAACATCTTAGAATAAGCCATATTAAATAAAAAAAATAAAAAAATAAACATTGCTTAGTGCGCATAATGGAAACTTGAGTCCAAATTTTTACCAAGGCCCTTTCTATCGACATACCTGATGAAAAAATTGATAAGTGCTATATAAAAAATGTGAAGCATAAATCCACCTGGATGGTCTCTGCTATCATCCACTTAAAATTTGCCGATCTCAGAATCACAAAAACAATCTCAACACAAATGTGATTGACAGCGTTGGTGGCAGCAATAACAACAACAGCAAAAGTACGAAACGCAGTGTCAATGGAACAAGTATATACATCAATGATTCGCTGACTAAGTATACGCAAGCTCTCTTCGTGAAAGCAAGAGAAATGAAGAGAAAGCAAAATATTAAATATTTTTGGTTTGACAGAAACAATGTTCTTGTGAGGAAGGAAGAGGGAGGAAAAGTCTTCAATATAAGATCATTCAATGATCTGTTATTCATTTAATTTTCTTACTGTCATACATTTATTGATGATGAATGAATTTGATTTTGATTTTCCCGATGACTTTTCTTCCGTCAATCTTCTTACTTCTAATTGTGATAATGTTTTTACTGAAAGTTCCTATTGTCTTAATAAATTCTTTTGTGCCCATCAGAATGTTAGAAGCCTAATAGCAAATTTCTCAGCCTTGGTCGCTCATCTGGATTCCTTTCAGTGTACTACAGATTTAGTTTTTGTAACAGAAATATGGATTTTTGAGTCTGAAAAAGATGATTATTACAAATATAAATTTTTCGTCAATACTAAGGAGAAATACTCTTCTGGTGGTGTGGGATGTTTCATTAAAGAGAAGTATGTACATTTTATTCGTGACGTACTCTGTGTAAATTTTGCAAGTGCTGATGTACTAAAAGTTTCAGTTGAAATCTGTAACGTGATATATGTATTCCTTTGTATTTATAGACGTACGATATCTCGTCCTTTATGAAAGAATTTTCTTGTCTCCTTGAAAAGGAAAAAGCTAAAAACGTCCTCTAATTGGTGATTTCAATATTAATTAGAAAAATGTAATACTGTTTCAAGTTACTTGACTTTACTGGCATAACATGGTCTAACATCTTTTATTAATGAACCTACTAGACTTGCTTCTGGCACTTGCTTAGACCATATTTATGGATGGTTCAAAAATAATTTGTCTACAATTTGCGAAAAATGTGTTCTCGATTTAAACATAACTGATTATTCTTTGACTGGGTTATGATTCAGTACGTTGGGAAGTGAGAATTCTTCTAGTCATAAATCTAATAACAAATTTAAGAAGATAAACTACAGGAAACTGTTAGATAACCTTTCTCTTGAATTTTGGGATGAAGAGTATACATCCGAGAATGGGTCAACCTCCTTCTCAATCTTTATGCAACTACTTAATAAACACTTTGTCAATTGTTCCATTTTATTAAAACCCAAAAGTTTTCAGAAACGCCTTAAACCCTGGATTTCGAATTATCTTTTACACAAAATAGAAGAGAAAAACAAACTGGGATTAAAATTAAAAACACCCTAACAATTTGAATTTAAAAAATCAGTACAAAACAATGTGTAAAGAAATTAAAAAAGAAATTCCAATTTGTCGGGATGAATTTTTCCGATGGCAATTCACTTCCGCGAAAGAAAATATCAAAAATGAATGAAAAATTGTGAATAATATTCTTAACATCGGTTCGGAGTAAAACTGATAAACTAGTCATTGCGGATGCTTTTAACAGTTATTTTACAAACATATCAGAAAGTAATAAATTTACTTGTCAGCTTTTTCAACGGCCATGTTGCAATTCGGTATTACAGCCAGAACAAACGTGTTGCAACACATTTGTATTTGAGCCAATAACTTCGCTTCAAATTCTAAAAACCATTGGCACGCTGTAAAACACAATCTCGATTTGTGCTGATGGAGTTTCAAATATTGCCCTTAAAAACATTGCATTCTTTATAATCGATGTCCTGTCCTATATTTTTAATCGGTGTATTCTAGAAGGTGTTTTTCCAGAAGAACTTAAGTGTGCTGATGTCGTACCGCTTTTTAAAATGGGTTCCAAGATAGAAATGAGAAATTGTAGGCCAATATCACTACTTCCAGCAATAAGTAAAATCTTTGAGAAACTAGTTAAAACTATTATCCTTAGCAATCTTAAGATGACCGAATTTTTTCATACGATGCAGTTCGATTTCCAAAAAGGCAGGTCAACAGAAGATGCTCTTCTTGAGTTTTGTGGTAGAATCATGCCGAAACTTGACAAAAAAAGTGTACAACTGGGTTATTTATCGATATTTCGAAAGCTTTTGACATGATCGACCATGGTACTCTTTCTCAAAAACTTAAAAATGCCGGTTTTCGTAAATTCATGCTTCAATGGTTTAGGTCTTATCTTACAAATAGAACACAAAGGGTAAAAGTTGACGAAGCAAAGAGTGTTCCTCTTTCCCTTAATTTAGGAGTGCCCCAAGGCTCAATTCTAGGGCCAATTTTATTCCGTATTTATATCAATTTCATATCAATATTCATATTATTTATTCAAAGGAATCCCTACAGCTTTTGCATATAATGTTGGTTTCTCATATGGCGCAATTAGCCGCATTGACCTGTTATGCGAGTTGAATTCCGACCTTAGTATTTTAAGATGTTGGTTTGCTGCTCACAAATTGGTTATAAGCCCGAAAACCAAGATTATGTTTTTAAGTATTTTGCCTGTTCCTGATTGTAATGTTGATATTTTTTTTTCATTCAACTGATTGTCAAAAATTCAAGCTTTTGACATGTGATGGTGCTCCTGCTGCTTCTCCAATTACTTTTAATGATGACTTGAAATGCAGCGATAAATGTTTTCCGATATATGTTGTCGACGAGTTTAAATATTTGGGCCTTGTCATTGGCCCAAACATAAGCTTCGGTAAACATATAGATGTTCTAGGAAAATATTTACGTTCTACGCTCGGACACTTCTTCTATTTCCGCAATATATATTCGACAAAGTTGTTAAAAACCTTCCAGGGGAACACATTTCGTCGGGGTAGTAGCATCTATAGAATGCTCCTGCACAAGAATTAGTGCCGAGGAACGAGATACTCGATGGGATAGACGAATATTGCGCTGCTGGAATTGCAATAAAATAGGACACTTTCAAAGGCAGTGTAAAGAATGGGTGCGACGAAAAGACTGCCCTCACTGTGGTGACAAGCAAAAAGAGGAAGAAGCCCGCAGAAACAGCTATCAAGAAGCCGGTCAAGCTTCCCGAAGCCATCAGTCGGGAAATGCTTAAGCACCAACTTCGCGGGGCAGAAGTTCGTAGCAGGAGGCGACGGTCCCAGGACCATCATCCAAGCCTCGCTGGCAAAACAGCTACAGGAGCAACGATTAAGGTATATGGTGAAGTCCGCATAAAAATATAACTGGCCGGAATAACATTCATGAGAGAACATAGACTTGTAGTCCCCTTGGGGGCACAAACCCTGAATAACGGAAACATGGAGATACCAATGATATACGGAAACGCCAATACCTCAGTCTCAAATGCCGTCATCTGCAGCAATCAGAGTCTAGAGCCTTCGTCAGAAGCAATTTTGTGGGCAAAAGTGATAGGTGGTCCCGGTAGCCACCGATTCTATTTGATGGAGCCAGAAAAGAGAAGAGACTTCATAGTGGGAAAGACCTTAGTGGAGCCAAAGAACAACATGGTCCCTGTAAGGATTTTAAATCCAAAGACATTCAGTGTAATGGTGAAAAAGGGGGAGATAGTGGGAAAATGCGTACCTGTTGAGGCTATATTGATCACAACGGAAAAAACGGTGCAACACCGATCACAACAGCTCGTAGCATAAAAATCAAGAACAAAATTCTCAGCCTCTGTAATCTGGACTAAGATCAGCGAATCCTGGCAGAAAAACTAATCGGTGAGTACGCTCATATATTTGCTACACAAGACGGCGAATATGAACGTACGCATATTGTTCAACACCACATTGACACCGGGGATGCTCGACCAATCCGTCAACCTGCAAGGCGTCTTCCATTGGCAAAGCAAACAGAAGTTGCCGAAATGATGTCGAAGATGAAAGCTGAGGGAGTGATTGAAGAATCGCAAAGTCCGTGGGCATCTCCAATGATCCTCGTGAAGAAGAAAGATGGCAGCACGAGATTTTGTGTAGACTACCGACGTCTCAATGATGTCACTAAAAAGGACAGCTACCCCTCTTCTTAGTGGCCTAACGAAACGCGGTCCATAGCTCAACAGGGCACACACCATCCGAGATCTTATTTGGTCAAACAATTCGGTTGCCAAGTGAAGCAAAATTCGGATCCCCACCGACGGAGCCCAAAGAGGTGAACGACTACGTGAATGACTTGCGCAGCAGGATTCGTAAATTACATGAAGACACCAGAGAAAACATGAAGCTAGCAAGCAGCCGCATGAAGACTAGGTACGATATCAAGGCGAAATCTTCCGGTTTCAACGAAGGAGATCTGGTCGTTTGTCAGAGTCGTCGACAGTGAATCCGTTATCATCTGAGGATACTATTGTAACTAGTTTGTCACGTTTTATTTTATCTCTTCCGTAAATGATTGTTAGCCCTATGGTGGCGTAGACTCCGACACTTTTTTTAATTTTTATTAATGATCTCTTGTCTGCTACTTCGAATCCAATACATTCCTTTGCTGACGACAGTACTCTCCGCTTCTCATATTCGTTCCCGGACTCACATCCCTGTTGGGTGGAATTTATAGTAATGCTTCCAAAACACAATGCTGTCTGCTGTCGTTAAAGCGAAATTTAAACACCCAGCCATTATCCATGAATGACACTTGAATCGTCGAAACCGAAAATATTTCACCCCCTCTGACCTGACCTCAATATATAAGGCATTTATCTCTTTTTCCCCTCCCTAAATTTCCTTCGCTCGCGCTATGTGCAATTATAAAAAAAAAAAAAAAAATCTGAGGAGATGTGTAGCTTGGCAGGTATTATACCGTTCGGACCAGCAGACAGCACCAAGAGCAGCTTATCTCTTGTAATCAGACCATGGCTAAGGTTATTACTAGCCGTGAATAGGGCTGGAAAATGGGTGTACAGTAGCAGTGATTTATCGCTCAAGGTCGTCCAAGGGTCATCGGTTTTTTTTTTCAAACCGCTAGGCATCGTAGAATTTGTGGAGTGCATTTTTCGTAGCCGTGATTCCTCCTCCAGGATGGTCGTTTTGCCTTCCTCAGTTCTTTGTGTATATTTTGAGCCTTTCCTTATATGATTCCCAGTGTGTCGCCTTTTTTGTACTCTTTGCTTGGTTGAAAGGTTTCCTGAAAGTTTTTTCTAAGCGATCCCAGCGCTGAAGTGCACCAGCGCGGCTTTTTCTTGCATCTAGGATGAATAAGAGGACAGGGAGCACCCATTGCCGATTGAAAGCCAGGTTAAAATCTTTAACTTTCACGTCAAGTTCATTGATGTTACGTGGGTGACTTAAGAGTTTAGAGAAGAGGAGAGAAGTTTTAAAAGTATGCCTCTGTATTTTGGCCAGTCAATTTTCCGATAATTCCGGAGTGCTAGTTGGCGGGGAGAAGTAACATTCAGAGTGAATTGGATATATCGGTGATCTGAAAAAGAGTTTTCAGACGATACTAACCAGTTTGTTACCATTTGAGTAATGTTATCGGAGACAAGAGTGATATCTAACACTTTTTGTTGGTTTTTAGCTGTAAAGGTGCGCTCATTGCCAATATTGCAGACACTGAGGTTACTACTTTTATGTACTCGTAATATAATCAAAACATAACTCACCTATTCTACTTAGGAAGACATTTTTGGGTTGGAATGTAATATGTATATTAGGTAAATAGTTTGGGTATGTCGTCGCCCCGAATGCTTGTTTTTTGTCATTGCCGACTAGACCCAGCTTTTGCCGAGATGGCAAGGAATTTAAAGAAAAGATCATTTTTGTCGGATTTGTAGACTTCCACCAGTCGGCATTCCTTTATTTGCTGTATTTGTTGAGCAGTCAGGTTTTCTTCAGAATCCATCGCTTGTGTATTGGCAACTTCACATTGGGATGTGTCCATTCTGATATTCTTGGTTGTTGCCTCAGGGGATAAAACGTTGCCAAAATTGAGGCAGAAACTTTCTTTCCTGCAAAAAAACCTTTGTGGGATGTAGTTGTCTTTTTACGGGTTTTTGTGATTGGCTTGATCTTCCTCTGACTTTTGTTCATACTTTTAGGCCATCTTAGGGTGGGACAAGTGCTAGTGCCTTTTTTGTTGATTTTGAGTGTGTCTTGCGGCTTGCTTTTTTATTGCCTGATTCTCCGTAAGTTCTCCATGGGTTTGTCTCTTCTGAAGTCGTCAGGGTTATAAGTCTGTGCCGCCCTTTAGAAGAACCTGTGTGTATCTTATACGCTCTTCTATTTTTATGTACTATGGTTGCCATCGGATATCTTTGAACACCAGTGTCGTTTACTAATTTTGCGGTAATACTGGGTAGTTTGTGTTCCTAAGTATACTTTTCGTCACTCATGAACACTAGTGGCTTGGTTATTTATGGCCTTTTTGCTCTGATCTTCCGACGTGTGAGAAGCTCGTATTTTCCTACTCCTACTGTAAAATTGAGGGAAACACAAAACAATTGTTTGCGATGATGAACAAAGTAGTTGCAAGAGGGTATGTATGTGTCATATGGGAATATTATTTTTTTTTTGTTTTGTCATTCAAGGATCAACATTTCTTGACGAACACAACGAAACCAGGGTCGCAATATTACATTGGCGTTTAGCTCACCACATCCGCCTTCGTATTACTCATTATATTGGTAAGTATTTTTGCAATTGACTATATGACAATGATTTTTTATCACAACATTGAAATTCAAAATTTTCAGAGAAAACACCAAAGGTTCCATTGCGCCCAGCCTATGGCAATGCAGTAGAATTCACGACTCTTGAAGAATTAGACAATATCGCCACCGATGTAGATGCAATGCGCATCCAAAGCCTTTTAATATGTGAACGAATTCTTGGAATTCAACATAAGGATATGCTATTTCGCTTAATGTTCCGGGGCGCTTCATATGCTGACTCACTACGTTTCCAACGTTGTATAGATCTCTGGCGTCTAACTCTGGAGATACGTGTCAATCAATTTTCGATTCTATACTCAGACACTTGCTTTACAGCACAAGCTTTAGTTCGTCTAATGTTAGATCTATACGAACGACAAACCGAAGCTCTTGAGAATGATTATAACGATCATAATGTTCCACTATTTAGTGACGTACTCGGTGTGTTCCAAGTGCTGACACAGAATATTAAAGAGGCACAAGACTTACTACAAATTCGACCGGTTTTTAGAAAGCAACAAGAAAACTTTGACAGGGTATTAAAATGTATCGTACATCTGATTTATTTGTTGATTAGGACAGCTAAAACCGTCGATGAGAAGGCCACAGTACATAAAGTTGTACACGAGTTGGTTCGTTCAAATATACGTAGCGCATGTACAAATGATACACTATTGCATTTGTGTGTATCAAGGTTGAATGTTATCAAAAGTGGATACTTTGGAGAGGACGTAAATTTAAAGGTTATTTAAAAATCAAACATATAACTACTATAAAGAAGCTTCGCCTACATGGTGTTTTTTTTTTTTTCTTATTTTCTAGATTGTCTTTCCAAATGCCGAAGTCATCAAACTGTTTGTGAACTGCGGCATCGAAATAAATGCGAAAAATGAAGCAAAATCAACACCTTTGCATGTTGCAGCTCTTCCATATAATTATGATAATAGTGTAAGTACACACATCTCCCTTATTCGTAGGTTCTGTTACTAATCAAGCTCGTGAACAAAGCAACTTATTGCTTATCTATCATTTAAGTTTATTGCAACTCATACCAAATGACATATATTCCTCAACGGTTCTGCGATACGTTTGCCTTGGGCATCGCAACGGAACCGTCTTCGGCGGCGAAAGATGTGGCCGTTCTACTAATACTTTCTTCGCCACAAGTGATGTCCGTTGGCTCAAAACACTTTCTCATTTGGAGCTGTTTGTTCGAAAAACGTAGAAAAATACTTAAACATCTAATAATGAACTTTTGCAGCTCGTGGGTTACAGCGGTAGTAACCTTACGTATACCAAGGTTTCCGTTTTTGGGTGAAAGCTCTTTCAGATCTTTCAAAATACCTATATTGAACGCAGCTTTTGTCTTTCCGATATTACTGTCCCCATTAAGTTTAGTACCAATTTTCCCAGCCGTTTGCTCATCAATGAAAAATGCTCATTTGAAAGACAGTCTTGGGCGTATTTATCTTCAGCCTTAATATGCTTGCCTCGATTTTAAAATTGTGAGGCATTTCATAAATGTTCAAAACTCGATAAGAAGCATAGATCAGCGTAGTCAAGCTGTATTAGATATGATGTCATTTGCTATTGAATTCTTCGGCTTTCTTTCGTCAATAACGCTCGTGTAAAATCGAAAATGACCTCAAGAGACAGCAGTGGTCAAAGAATGCAACCCAGCGTTCTCCAACGCCTTTCTGCATACTCTGGCAAGCTTCGTACGATCGCCAAAATTAGTCATCGTCTCGCTCGTCTCTGTAGATGTTGTTCATATGCAGCCTTATATTTTAAAAAGAGTTGATGAGTGTCGATCTAAATTTTTTGAGCTTTTTCCAAGATCGGTTTTAGTATAAATATTTAATCAATTGTGGTCTTACCCAATCAGTACTTATGGACCCCAGTGAGATAGTAGACAAATGGTTTTATGCATTCACAGAATACGGTAGATGATCCCATCATTGTCATCTTCTGCTTTCTTAAGGGGGCTGTATCATGTCCGAGGCTAAATTTTGACGGTTTTTAAGGATTTTTTTTTGCGGAAAATGAAATACAATCTTATGATAATTATATGTTATTAATTAGCTATTGAATAATACTAAAAAAAAATTTGTTAAATAAAAAGAAAATATTTTAACGGCATTTTGGTGAGATAAAGTAGGTTCCTCCAAAAAAAAGTAGGTGGCTGGCCTACCTGATTGCGCCTTTTGTAATTATCTGAAATCAAAATTCCAAAAAGATTATTATTCAGTAGGGTTGTCATTCTGTCCCGTAGAAGATTTAAAAGATTTGAGTGAAAAATAACAAAATGGCGGCCTTGCAAACATTTTTTTCAAAAATCTAATGTTTTTTTTTCGGTTTAAAATCGAGATAAAAAAAAGTGGATAAAAAAAACTAATTCTGGTACCGGACAGAACCATTCATGTATAGAATATTGTGTTAAAATTTCAGCCGGATGGGTCCAATAGTTTTTTTTAATCATCTTCGCCGACGGATAAAAAGTAGTTTCCAGAAAAACGCGTTTAAAGTTTGGTATAATTCCCGTACCTACAGGGTACGCTCTCCCCTATTATTTGTTGTAACTTTAAAATGACTTAGTGTATCGGTCTAAAATTTTCACAGTATATTCTCAACTTATTAAACTTTTAAAATATGCAAAAAAAAGAAAATCGATGTTCCGTTAAATAGTTCGGCAGTATGCCATCCGGTCCGACAGCCTTGAATGTAGATTTTTTTATTTCATTTTGATCAGGTGGTAATATTTAATCGCCCAAGTTTCGTTCTGGCTAATAGAAGAATCAATTGTTTAAGTCTGCAGAAGTGGTTTTTTCATACCCCCATACCCCCAAACCGGCTGGGATAATTGTACTAAATTATATTTCTCATCTCTACAGACGGCATCAGAAGTCTTACGGCAACCGTTTCTGCTATCTTTTAGTAAAACTGCCAAAGGTTGTTCCTGGAGAAGCACCGCTCTGATTCCTCAACCGCTCGCTTCTCCTTTCCTCACAATGCGCACGAGCCGCTCCAGAACTTTTATGACGTGGCCGGGTATAATTTATTATATCAGTTTCAGTATTTTTGATTGCTTCTTGGCAAATTTAAAAGGGCTATAGAGCTTGATGTATTGCATTCACTCACGTGCCGAAAGCTCAAGAATACTTGCTTTAGCCTACCTCTCAAATAGACGCTATCACCGTTTTTCATTCTCCTTTTGTCCGACCCATTCCACCGAAATTCCTGGATGACGGTTATACCTGCTTTATAGTGGCCTAACTAGCCCCGGCTAGTTGATCGACTGCACGTATCCTATCCGAACATTTCATGTGCAGATGCGAACGTCGTTGGCTTTTTTCCGTTTTTCAGGGTGGTGTTTTTATAATGTTCATCGACTACTACGAGTACATAAGAGGGTCTAGTTCAAATCTCAGCCAATCAGATCAACTCCGAAAGTCTTTTTTCTACCTCTCGAGAAAACGACAGAGCATTGGTACTACAGCATATAGCCAGCGGTAGTAAGTTAAAAATTCTTGGTGCAACCGAAGTATAAAAATTTAGAAAGTGGTGAAGAAACGTCAGGAATCTTGCGTTACTTTGAAGTCCATGAACGGTTACGGGATTACGACTTATCGAATATCCACTCCTTAGGTAAAATATTTTAAGCACTTTGTAAAAGTAGAAATGTTTGATAGGAAGTATTAAAGAGTTGCAAAAAAGCAAAAAAAACTGTTTTCTAGACGTTTTTTTCTCCAAATGATTCTTAGAATATGTTTTTGTACCACTAGCAAAGGTTGGATTTTGTTGCTATATTTTCCTCCCCAACAAACTAGACCATATTGCACCTTTGATTGTACTAGGCTGTAATAAATTGTTTCTAAGAGTTTACGAGAGCAAAACAGTGTAAAATGAAACATTATACTGGTAGTTCTTAACAGATACTTTCTAAGTAAGAAAGTATGCGCACTCCAATTTAATTTATCATCAAACTCGAGTCCTAGATCCTTAAATGTAGGTACCCTCTCAATTACAAAACATTGCGATGAGCAGCTAAGATCTGAATTAAATGTTTTTTTCTGTACTAGTTTTGCCACAAGTATTGGAACTAACCAGCCAATGTTTACAATTTGTACTGTGATAAGTTATTTTAGGGAGTTGCATAATATTAGATGAGCCTATCATAATAAAAATCATAATTTTGGTTTTATCATTTATGAATAGCTTATGATTGCTGAACCAATGTTTGTAGTCCTTTCAATTGTTGATTAAAGATTGAATTGATATAGATTAAAAATAGAACTGGACCAAACACCGAGCCCTGTGGAGCACCTATATCAATATTCTGGCTATTACTCAATTTACCTTCTAACTTAACTACTTGTTTCCTGTTATTAAGGTACGAAGAAAACCAACTGAGCATAAAACCTCTAAAACCAGCTTTTTCTACTTTTGTTAGTAGTAACAGTATCAAATGCCTTGGTTATGCCTATATAAATTCAGCAGTATTCTTTTCGCTATTAAGGCCTTCGTAATTACGAGGACGGGTCAATAAGTCCGTGACTTTTTGAATTTCTGACCTCTTTACTGAAACAGCAACACTGCTCCTGTCAACAGGCATCTGTCAGTTGACTCCTGTCAAAATTTAAACTTGCTGCGTCAGTTAGTTTGTGTTTGACAGCTATTTTTATCAGACTACTCACTAATTTGAGGAGAAAATGGAAAAAAGTGAATTTCGTGTGCTTATTAAGCATTATTTCTTGCGAAAAAAAAACCATTACCGAGACCAAGGCTAAGCTTGAAAAATACTATGGGGACTCTGCACCATCGATTTCAATGGTAAAAAAGTGGTTTACTGAATTTCGTTGTGGCCGTACAAGCACTGAAGATGCCGAACGTCCTGGACGCCCAGTTGAGGTCTCTACACCCGAAACAATCGAAAAAATTCACGATATGGTGTTGGCCGACCGAAGATTGAAAGTGCGAGAGATTGTGGAAGCCGTAGGGATCTCGCATGGCTCAGTGGTTTCAATTTTGAATGATCACTTGGGCATGAGAAAGCTTTCCGCAAGATGGGTGCCGCGTTTGCTCACAGTCGACCACAAACGCAATCGTGTAACAACTTCACAGGAAGGTTTGGCGTTGTTTAATCGCAATATGGAGGAGTTTTTGCGGTGTTTTGTAACCGTGGACGAAACATGGATCCATCACAAGACACCAGAGAACAAACCACAGTCAAAACAGTGGGTTTCTAAGGGTGAATCGGCGCCAAAGAAGGCCAAGGTGGGTTTGTCAGCCAATAAAGTTATGGCGACTGTTTTTTGGGATGCACGCGGGATAATCCACATTGACTACCTTCAAAAGGGAAGAACAATCAATGGGGAATATTATGCCAACTTATTGGACCGATTCAATGACGATTTGAAAAAAAACCGACCTCATTTGGCCAAGAAAAAAGTTCTTTTCCACCAAGACAATGCAAGGGTGCACACATGTGCAGTTGCCATGGCAAAAATCCATGAATTGGGCTATGAATTGCTCCCTCATCCACCCTATTCTCCAGATTTGGCTCCGAGCGACTACTTCTTGTTCCCAAACCTGAAGAAATGGCTTGGTGGAAAAAGATTTGACTCCAATGATGAAGTCATCTCGCAAACAAAGGCCTATTTTGAGGACCTCGACAAATCATTTTTTTTGGAAGGGATAAAAAAATTGGAGAAGCGTTGGACAAAGTGTATAGAGCTCAAGGGAGACTACGTTGAAAAATAAAATTATTTTTTTATCAAAAAATCTGTGTTTTATTCCAAAAGTCATGGACTTATTGACCCGCCCTCGTATATAGGAAATCTGCCATACGTCCTCTCTCTACGGTTTAGTCATTTTTAACTATTGTAGCTACTCTTTTCTCCTACCCAACGCTTGCGCTAAAAGCCAACTCCGGATAAACAAAATCCGTACTCAATGGCTACTAGGAGATGAAGCACAATGGATGCGTTGCCAAAGTAACAGAATAAGGCATCGCCTTGCACCCTAATCGAATAACACCAGCCACATACTATTAAATTTATTTTTTATATTTTCTAAAATTACAGAATTATTTACGTGTTTTTCAGATAATTTTATTACTACTGGAAAACGGTGCCGATATAGATCAGCCAAACAAATCGGATGAACGTCCATTCAATATAATCGCTAGCAATCCAGTCAACAATATCCCGCTCATGAATTTCATCAATTTAAAATGTCTATCTGCAACGATAATAAATAAATATCAGATACCCTATAGGAATCAAATACCTAAAGTCTTGGAGGACTTCGTTAAAGAGCACAAAGCGTAAAACACGTTGAAACGGGCTCGTCTGACTGCCCAGCCCACTCCCAGATCTGAGTTATATACTACAAGTATGTGCACTTGTTAAGAAATTTTAAACAACAACAATTTAGTCATTATAATGTGTTTATGTGGAATGTGATTGTACATATATATACATATTAACAAAAATAAAAATAAAATTTAATTAACTATGATATTATTGCTCCTCGTTGACAAAACCTATACAAATTCATTTGCGAACAACATTAGCTAAGAGAAAAGTAACGAAATTTGAACTATTTGTACTCATACTTGTTTGCTCCCACTGTTCCTTATTTTTTTTTTTTTGTGATTTTTCTCTTTTGTATCATTAGTTATCTATTGACCATGTTTAATCATTAAAATTTTACTACTTTAAGAATAACAATAAAAATTGAAACGTCAGAAACAAATGCAAAACTGAATCTCTCCCCATACAGTGTATTCAAATAAAGTGAAAGTGAAAGCTAATTCGATGTTTTATTGCTAATTTGATATGCAAATTATTATGGCTGCATTTCTGTCTCAAATTCTACGATAATTGAAATAGGTTTACCTCCGAGATCGTTTTTTTCGGATATTTTACATAAAAGGAAGAAATGAAGTTCCGAAGTTCAATTGATTTTTGGAGGTGGCTATTCGGCATGAAACTGCGATCGTAGAGGGAAATTGCAATAAAACCACTTCGAATAAAGAGACTTTTACTTTATTGGTGGGGAAGTACCATACAAAGATTTGTATACCTGTATCCTCATGCTGAAGTCATTATTTCGGGCGATTTCAATATACACAAATATTGATGACTTTGAGGTTCTAGGCAGATAACTCGCGAAAGTCGGTGTTCGTTTTCCGTTGCTTGTGATTTTTGTTTGGGGCGTAAGTCCTCTGTTGCCGCCACCTAAGACGGGAAATCGAATGACGAAGAGATACAAGTTCTACCGCATGTAAGTAAAGCATTGCAACTTTCTTCCACTCAATTAGCAACGAGACATGCCATTCCGAAAGACTTACCTGTGTTCAGCGGCAACCCTGAAGAGTGGCCCGTATTTATCAGTTGCTACGAGCAAGACTTTGCTGGGTTTTCAAATGGCGAAAATCTAGTCCGGCTCCAGAAGTGCCTTTGTGGAAAAGCAATGGAAGCTGTTAAACATCGGCTTATGCTCCCAACCATGGTCACAGATGTCATTAGAACGCTCCGAATGCTGTTCGGAGCACATAATTCACGCACTGATTACCAAGGCCAAGAACATGACGCCCAATGGAAGCCACGAACTTAACAGCACATCTTAACAACCCAATGCTTCTGAAAGAATTCGTCGACAAGCCATCACCACATCTTCTATTGACTTCTTCAGTATTTTCCAAGAACTTACAGCCTGATTGATTTTAGTAATTGGCTTTACGACATAGCAGACCCCGTATATTCAGTAACAACGCTAAATGTTACACCAGTTTATGAGAAATATCCAACTTCGTCTACCGAAAAACGTAATTAAAATCACGTGGTTTTCTTAACACACATGGTGTGGCAAATAGAACCAACAACAGCGCACAGCCAGTTAGAAACCACAAAGAGTGTGGCGTATGCCAAGGCGGTCATTTAGTTTCCAAATGCCCCACATTTACGAACCCAAGTCTCTCAGAAAGATGGGGAATGTTACTCCGGTACAGTTTGTGTCGCTCATGTTTGGGAAGACATCCATATTCGCGCTGTAGAGCATCAAAAATATGTGAAATTAGTGGATGTCAAGCTAAACACCATCCCCTCCCGCACAATTGTACAAAGTTTATCTCTGCCAGCAGCGACGGTCTGACAAACGCAGGTGTATTTACCCGTGAAGCACAAACCACGTTCACCAAAGTGCTTTTCCGAATATTGGCAGTGACGCTGTATGGCAATGGGAAATTAGTTGATACCTTTGCGTTTTTAGACGGAGGATCATCCTTAACACTGTTGGATGAAGAATTGGTTGGCAAATTAGGACTTTCGGGAAGAACGGAGGAATTGTGCTTGAGGTGGACAACTGACACCACACGTATCGAGTGCAGTTCTCAAATCCTTTCTCTTGGAATTGCAGGAAGATGCGATGGCAGTCGTAAGTATCAGCTTAACAATGTGCGTACTGTGCGCAGCCTGGATTTACCAATGCAAACAGTTTCTACTCAGATGCTAGCGAAGCAATACCCGTGTTTAGCTAATCTACCTATTCCATCATATCAACAAGCGCAGCCAAGAATTCTGATTGGAATGGACAATGGAAACTGGGTGTTCCTTTGAAGGTCTTCGAGGGCAGCTGGTCACAGCCAATCGTAACCAAAACTAGACTTGGATGGTCAGTCCATGGCCCTGATACATGCAACAAAAATGAAGATACTACAGATTCATCTCGAATTCTTGTGTGTGAGTGCAATGCTTACAGAGAACTTCACCAACTTGTGAGCGATTTCTTCTCAATAGAGAACGTCGGCATGCGCATTCCTACCCAGCAATTAGTCTCCGCCGAGGAAAAAAGAGCAACGAAAATCTTGGAAGATACCTGCGTACGCATCGATGGACACTTTGAGGTAAGTCTATTATTGAAATTCGATGACATTTCCCTACCAAATAGTCTACCCATGGCACGCCGCCGATTTCATCACTTGCGAAAGAAAATTGGAAGAGATGAGAAACTTCGTAGCAATCTGGACCAGCAGATAACAAATCTGGTAGCAAAGGGATACTCGAGAAAGTTGTCGATTGAAGAAATGAACATCAGACATGATCGAGTTTGGTATCTGCCGATTTTTATAGTTCGGAATCCCAATAAACCCGCAACGGTTAGATTAGTTTGGGACGCGGCAGAAAAATGCAATGGGACTTCATTAAATGATTTTCTTTTGAAAGGCCCCGACCAACTGGTATCCTTGACAACAGTCTTATGTGATTTTCGATGTGGCAAGATCGGTATTTGTGGCGACATTGCCGAAATGTTCCATCAGGTGCAAATACGAGCGGCTGACAGACATGTACAACGGTTTCTATGGAGTGCAGCGGATGACCTGCAGAATCCCAGTGTTTTTGAAATGAACGTTATGACTTTCGAGACGGCTTGTTCACCATGTATTGCCCACTACGTGAAGAACCGGAACGTTATAAGCTTCGTAGCCTGCAAACCCAGGGCAGTGGAGACTGTACTGGAACACTACTAAGTTGATAATCTCATAGATAGTATCAACACTGAAGCGGAGACAATGCAATTTGTAGAAGAAGTCAAATATATCCATCAAAATGCTGGGTTTCACATTAGAAACTGGATGTCGAATTCGATAACAAAGCATTTGGTGTTGACCAAACAACTTCAATGGAAAAGGTCTTGGGGCTTTATTGGTGTACATCGACTGAAGCTTTCACCTTCGTTCTAAAGTTTAACCGATTCAAACGGAATATTCTCTCCGAAGGAACAGTGTCGACTCCGGGAGATTCTTCAAATTCTCATTCTTCAAATTTTGATCCCATGGGATTTATATCGCACTTCCTCATTTGCATCAAAATATTACTGCAGGAGATCTATAGAGAAGCAATTGGTTGGGACGAGGAGTTGCCTGCAAGCATGTTGGAAAGATGGCTTTAGTGGAGAACGCTACTGCACAAAGTGACGGAGGTAAGAGTTCCAAGGTTCTACTCTAAACTACTAAATCAAGCAAATGTGTGCGTGCAATTGCACACCTTCGTGGGCGCAATCGAAAATGCATATGCAGCTGTATCTTACTTCCGGATAGAGTGCCACGACAACATCGATGTTGTGATTGTATGCGCGAAAACCAAAGTTGCTCCTCAACTTCCAATATCAGTTCCTCGTTTAGAACTTAAAGCAGCGGTTCTGGGTGCACGATTAACATCTTTTATCTGCAGTTCACACAAGTGTGCGATAACGCTAAGGTTCTTCTGGACTGATTCCAAAACTTTATTCGTATGGCTACGAGGAGACCCGCTTAAGTTCCAGCAATTTGTGACGTTCAGAGTTGGCGAAATCCTAGAAGCATCGCAGATTTCAGAATGGAGATGGGTTCCCAGCAAGTTCAACATAGCTGACAAGGCCACGAAATGGAAATCATCACCAGAATTCCACGCCACCAGTGAATGGTTCAGCGGTCCGGTCTTTTTCCGGTACTAGCATAGCGAGTGGCCTCAGTCACCCACAATAGACAGCACCAACGAAGAAGCACGACCAGCTCCATTATTGACGATTCCCGCTTCAGTAAATGGTCAGGTATGTATCGTTCCTTGACTTATGCGATCACATTATAGAAGTCTTAAGATTTAGGATGAAGGGGAAGCAAGCTGTTGGCACCAGAATAACCTCGGAGATGATCAGGCGATCTCAAGCGGCACTTTATCGTCAAGCCAAATTGGCAGCTTACTCGGATGAAATTACCTTACTGCAGAGAAGTCAATCGCTAGAGAAAACAGTTCGTCTATCAAAAGGTAGCCGAAAAGCTAAACTCTCACCTTTTCTGGATACAGATGGTGTACTGAAGATGCGTGGTCGCATTGCACTGGCACACTGTGTGCATGAAAGCTGTAAAACTCCAGTTATTCTGCCGAAGCTCCATCGCATTACCTTCTTGATTATCGATTCTTACCATTGAAAATACCACCACTGCAATCATGAGACTGTTCTTAATGAAATCAGACGGAAATTCTACACTACATCGCTAACTTAAGAACTGTGTTGAAGTCAGTCCACCAACGCTGTCAGTATGGCAAGCCTGCCCATTGCCTTCAGTCGACCCTTTTCCTTCGTTGGACTGGACTATTTTAGCCCTATTTTAGTAACCGTGGGAAGGCGAAATGAGTAGAGGTGGGGAGTCATATTTACGTGCCTTACGATACGAGCGATGCGGATTCCTGCATCATATGCCTAAAAAACTTTATAGCGCGACGAGGTACGCCGCTCGAAATTTATTGTGACAATTGCGCGAATTTTCGAGGCGCGGAGAAAGAACTTCTACAAGAGCTGGCAAAGATAAATCTGAATCAAGTGGCCAACGAATTCACTACGGCTGATATAAAGTGGAAGTTTTACGGTCAATCTTCCGAGTACTGTATTGATACAAAATACTTACCAATTTAAAATCTTTGCGGTTGGTTAAGTGAGTATACTATGATTATGCATCAACATTTAAGAAAATAAATAGACATACAATTCAGTAAATATCAAGTGTAATTAAAAATTATTAATACAAATTAAGTCAAAATACTTATGTAAGTAGGTAATTATATTTTTAGAAAAAACCTTAAAATAGTAAAGGAAAAAAAAATATAAAAAATTTAGTGTGATGGATGAACCTGGTGAGTTTCTACCAATCTAGCTAAATCCGGTTCAATATTGGTGAGTTGCAGCCTTAAATCTGCGCGTTTGTTGTTTGTTTTCAAACAGTTTCTTTGTCTTGTCAAAATATTTGTAACCACACTGAAGCTTTTTTCGACTGGGTATGTTGATGGAAAAGCGATAAGGTATTTTTCAGCAATGTTCCACAATGCAGGATACTGTGTTTCAATTTTACGTTGCAACCAGAACTTCTGATAGCCTTGGTTGAAATTCTGCTTAAGCTCCTCGTATGTGCTGATGGTAATCAACTCTTCTTGGATTATCACATTGGCTTTTTCCATGGCTGTGATATTGTACGGATATATTATCCATTGAATATTAATGTGAATATTCTTTTACGCTTAAATTTTGTTTATAAAAGATGATTTTACCCACAAAAGCTGTTATTATTGATTTTGTTTTAATTAAGTTAAGATCGTCTCCCTGCAGCTGCAAATTAACTTTGTTAAACATACCAAAGATATCAGTTAAATAATAAATATATGTTTTACAATTGTTCAGATTTTCTTTTAAATTCGGATCTTTTTCTTGTAAAAACTCCAACACAGATTCAAAAATAGCTGAAAATCTTACTAAGCAAGAGCCTCTTGATAGCCAGCGAACTTCAGTGTGCAGAAGTAACCAAGTAAGGACTTCGTCGTTCACATAGCTGAACAAATAACCGAGAGTTCAAAGAACTGCTTCGAATCTTGTTCACAGCATTTATAACATATTGTAAAGACTGATGCAATCCAGGACTCAGATTTTTTTATTACTAAATACTGTCTGTGAATCACGCAGTGAATGACCAGTACCTCAGGCAGTTGTTGCTCTAAGTGGGCTATAAAACCACGATGACGACCAACCATAGATGGTGCACCATCAGTTGCAACAGAAACAATGTTCTTCCATGGAATAGCTTTGTCGATAAAAGAAACGTTCCACGGCCTGAAAAATCGATTCTCCTCCGGTATCAGTCTCTAAATAAGTAGCAAAAAGCAGTTCTTGGCACATATTTTCATCTTTAATATATCGAACACACCCTAACAACAGAGCTTCATTGCCGGGTAATGTCGACTCGTCCAACTGGAGAGAGAATCTGTTGATCTGTAAGAAATTGTTTCTTAAGGGTGTTATTGCTCAAAGGAATTCTCTTAATAATATCATGTGCGGGCTTGTGCAATACACTGTTGAGGACCTCCGCAATGGCTGGTAAAATAAGCTGCTCTCCAATTGTGTGGGGTTTCCCCGACTTCCCTTCGCATGTACTCTTGATAAGTGGTCCTCCATTTTTGAAGACTTCATAGCATCGTTACTGAATACTTCTTCACACATGAGACATATCGGCAAGTGTTGATTTGATAGAGATGAAATAAATACAAACTTCAAGTAGTCCAAACTGTGTTGTCTGCATTTTTTTTTCGTGTCTGCCATCATAAAATTGAACATTTATAATTTTAGGTAACAACTTTTCTAAAGTAATTTCAAAAGAATACTTAGAAAAATATTAAAACTTTTTTTTTGGTACTTACCCTGTTACTTTTTCAGAAACTGCAGAAATGTATGGCTACGCTATTAACGCTCGTAGGTAACTAAGGATTTTGTAAATTTGTTTTCAATCACTTTATTTAGCTATGTAATCACTTTGTAGTCTCTTGAAATAAATTAGTAGATGAGTGTATTATCATTAGCTTTGTTCAGTGAGGAAAAACCAGAACAGAACAGCACAGATTTGTGAAAAACGTCAAATCAAATGAGAACAGAAAAGTACAGCACAGATGATTTTGACATTTTTCACAATTGTGTTTTACTTCGAAAGTAGGTGCAAGATTTTCTGTTCCGAACAGTGGAACAGCCTCACTGAACACGGAGCAGAACAGATTCGGACAGAAATTTTTCTCATTGAACAGGAAAGTTTGTACTTTTCGTTCGGAACAGTCCGGAACAGCCTCACTGAACAAACCTATTCATATTCAAGTTCCAACGAATTTCAAAACGCAAATGAACTTTCAACTTTGCTAAACGGGCTGGACAAATGTTGTTTTCCATCTACTCGGGAAGAGTCCTAAAGAGTAGGATTGATGAAAAAGCTTACGCATTGGTTTTGCCAGCGAGGAAGAACACCTCTTCAGAAGAAGGGGAGATATACCATATGGACCAGCGGATTTATGTATGTTGAGATCTTTAAGTACTCTTGCTACTACAAGAGTGCGAAAGTAGATTCGTCCCATTGAAGATTCGACGCACTCAAGTGTAGGCGGGGACAAAGCACAATCTGGAAGTGTTGAGCTGGCCGCAAATGTGCAGCAAGCAGATTGGCCTTGTCCAAAGATCTGACAGCTTGAATTTCATTTTATTATAAATGAGCATTGAGATGGTGGATGAGGCAGAATTTCTAATATTATTGACGAACGACCAACAATTTTTATTACCTTTGGAACATTGTAGTATTTTTTGCCTCAGTTTTTGGTCGTATTGGAATCTTACACGCTTAAGAAAGACGTTGCAATTATTCCTGGCTCGTTTAAACTTTTTCCGGTTTTCCTCTGTCGGGTTGGTCTTATAGGACCGAAAAAAACATTTCTCTAACCCTGACAGTCCCTTTACAGCTCGAGTCGTACCATGTCTTTTCTTTTGGTTTGATACTCTTCATCCGGTGAGGGATAAAGGATATCATTCCAAAGAGTATGGTGTCTGTGATCATATCAGCAGCGGCATCCACGTCGTTATCGAGGAAACGACCAGTTAAAATTCATAAATAAGCCGTTAAGACCGCTTCAGTTGGCTTTCTCATATTGCCATACGGTTCTTTTAGGAATTTTTTCTCTAACTGTGTAGTCGGTGTACGAGAAATTAGCTGATATGTTACAATGGTCCGTCGAGCCTAGAGGGGAGAGCACATCAGCGGTGTACTTATTAAGGTGAGAAGTTAAAAACAAGTCCAGGATGTTTCCGGTATGACTATAAACGTCTGGTGTTCGCGTGGGCTCATTTACAAGCTGGATTACGTTGTTTTCAACACACCGTCCTTAAGGTGTTGTCTGTCCAGAATGTCGAAGCCACCCAGAATTGTGTATATTGAAACCGCCCGTAATAACGATTTCAGTATGAGGATACAGGGATACAACTTTTTGAATGGAGTCAGACAGCGCATCACACTTGTTAAAGGTCGAATTGCTATTCATATTGGGGCTTCTGTAAATAAAGCAATAGTGGATAATTTGCTTACGAATTGAATTTGAACCACATGAAATTGAATTCCGGATTAGAACAGGGACGACATTGTGGTGGAGTTTGGTAAGCTACATCACTACGCACATAAATGGCGAGACCACGGTGAGAGATGAACAATGGCACTAGTTTGTAGCCAGGTAGCTTCAGATAAGAGTAATCTGAGAGGTGTGGGCGGGGGTCTACCTGTTTTTCACTAAGTGCCAAAATAGCTGGTCTATATTTACAGACGTGGACGTACACAGAGAAGTGATTATTTTTTGACCCGCGTATATTGGCAATATCCACTCTAAATTCCCGAGTCATTATAAAGAAAGACAAACACAAAAAAAAAACAAACATCGACGTTACAAAGCACGGCTTACCGAATCAAATTGTTGTACGTGTTATGCCCTTACAACAATAGGAAACAGCACACCAACAAAATTCAATTCAGAAAACCAACATTTAACACTCCCTCACGCTTTCTTAAAAAAAAATAAAAATATATCAGTCTCGGAAACCATACTGATCTAAATTTCTCCTTAGAGAGTACTTCGGTTAAGGGATCGGCCAATTGATCACTGATGCATACATGCTGGACATTAATCTTCTGCTCCCTCTGCTACCCAGTTTATCCGACAGCTCAGTGTGCGTTGAACCAATACGCTCGAATAAACACTTCTATCCGCACTGAAATATTCAAAACGCATACGTTCATTCCTGCTTATAAAACACATTGAAAATTTGTAACCGCTTTGAAATATCATATAAACATTTTCAAATCGCGTTGAAACATTTTACTCTCCCGCGCTCTCATCATTCTTTCATCATCGGGCAATGTCAATAAAAACAATGTATCAGTGTCAAGTGTCAGTTCAACCAGCTGTTTGTTAAATTTCTCTCAATTTTCTCTCGCTCATTTTGGATAATTTCATATAAACACCAGCATTTCTACGGGTATTGAACCAGTGCGGATTGCTTCAGCGCACATTGAGCTGTCGGATAAACTGGATATGCATGTCACAAGTATAAAAATATTGTATATCGATATGTTTTCGATGATTCCCGGATTTTTTACTAGAGTAATAGTCCTTTGATTGTCACATTTTATTTCTGTAGGTTGCATCTGGTTAGATCTAAGTCCGACATCAGCCTTCTAAGAAAAATAACAGATTTTGTCGCTGTACACAAAGCTATAAATTCCGCTAAAAACTTCGGGGTATCTCTGGGTCTGTCAATGAATACACAAGCGTCGGCTGTAGATTGCTGGAAATTGTAATGCAATGGGAACTGCACAATCTTTTTGTTCCACTGTCTAGAAGCTTGTTTTGACCCTCAGATACTTTTTCTAAGCAAACATAATATTTGATCGTCTTTCTCAAACCCATACGGCTGATCCATATAAATATTTTCCTCCAGATCTCCATGGAGAAAAGATATTTTAACATCAAACTGATTATGAAATGCTGAAACTGCTAAAATTTATCTGACTGAATCATACCTTACTACTAGAGAGAATGTTTCCTCGAAGTGGACACCATATTTTTGTGAACAACCTCTTGCTACAAGTCTTGTGTTATATTTGTCCACTTCACCAGCAGCTAACTTTTTCTTGAAAATCCAACGATTGCTAATTACATGATTTGCTTGTGATCTTGGCACCAGTTGCTAGGTATTGTTCTTTTCAAGTGAACGAATTTCTTCTTTTATTGCTTCTAAGCAATTGTTTCCATGTTTTGTATTTATTGCTTCTTCCATACTTAAGGGGGGAAGGTCCCGAAACAAGGTGAATTTTTAAGAATTTTTTAGTCCGTGAAAAATCTTTTATTGTCAGATAGAAACATCTGTTAACTATAATTTTTTCTTTCCAAAATTTTCAAGCATTTTTGAAAATGGCATGCAAGCTGGAGACTTTATTTTTCATCTGTAATAAAAAATCAAAATAAGTCTTGTTAAAAACATTGTTTCTCCTACTTCAAGCCTTTAAAATCAAAAAAAAAATAATAATTTTGCAAAAATTAGAGAGATCAGAAAAAAAGTCACTTTTTTTACCAACTTGTTTAAACAATTTATTTAATTTGCATTGAAAATCATATTTCAAAGGTTTAGAGTATAGCTAAAAGTATCAAGAAGATCTCCTCAAAATAATAGAACGATCAGACAATTAGTTTTTGAGTTATTTTGCATGCCGTTATGAAAAATGCAGTTTCGAGAAAAAGCGATTTGAAGTTTTCGGAGCAAAAAAACGACAATTTTTCGACTTACCGATCAGAAATTCCAGGGGCATACAAAATTCCTTCTGGTTCTTCATTTCAACCATAACATTTGTATCCTCAGACATAACCTGTCTAGTTCTTACGGAATTTCTTGTTTGATACGAATTTCTTAAAAATGGTAGTTTTGACTTTGATGTAGGTTCATTGGTCTCAGGCGAATGTAGCTTTTTATCTGGTTTGGTGCTTGCATAATCGTAGGTTTCTTGGCTCTTTTCCTCATCTTTGTGTCCCAACATCACGTGCTTTTTAATTTCCATCATATCATGCACCCCATTTTGTTCTTCATTAAATGTAATATCTCTTCGTATTAAAATTTTTCTTCCGACTGGGACATATATCAATTTTATATGCTTTGTTGCTGTCATTGTATCCCGCGATCTTGAACGTCATATCCAAAAACTTTTAGATGTCCTACGGATGGCCTTGAATCAAACCATTTCTCATATGGTGTGGTTCCTCCGATTCTTTGCGACGCTGTACGATTTTTTAGATATACTGCTGTGTCTGTTGCCTCTGCCCATAAGTACTCGTACCAGTCACCGACTAACCTTCAAAGCGTGCACTTGTCGTTCCACTAGTATCAATCAGTACTAATTTGACATTACTCATTTCAAAAGTCAAACACACATACAACCATCTCTTTTCCTCCAACTTCTTTAATTGTGAACGGTCAAACCTTTCACCAAACACGATGGCCCCGGGGATAGGAAGGAAAAAAACCGGGAACAGATTTGAATTGTTAGCAGATTCCATTAACCTCCTAACTAACTGACTTCCCCCAACTCCCTGAAATTATAAAATCTAAAAACCCCAACCTCTTCTAACACATGCCCAGCATACATACAGAACAAGGAAATCCTCACAATAAAAACTAGGGACAAATGTAGTCTGGCTGAAGCAAAACGCACTTACAGGCAAGTTAATCCAACGAAACCTATCTTTCAAACAAAAACATATGCAGCAAAAGCAAAAGAAGCCTCTACTGCTCCTAAGACAGCAACTAACAACAAAACTTAAACAGCCTCCTAACACGCCCGTTTACAGCAAAGACACGTACGTGAAAGCAAGATCAACGACACCTGAACCATCAACATCTTCTGAAACCCAACTCAAAGCATTGCAACAACCAAATGCCCAAATCAACCTAAAAATAATACCGCCGTCTCACAATACCCAACCTACAAGCCCACCAGAAACCTTACCAAACAAAACAAGCCTTACCACCGAAAATAATAACAGACTAAACTCACCATTCTCACATACGAGTATAACTAAAAAGCTTATTCAAGAAAAAAATTACTTCATGTCTGCATCAGATTCAGAAGAGGCAGCCAATATAAGAAAAATAATAAAGCTAGCAGCTTCCACCTCAATTCCCGGCTCTTACCCGCAAAGCTCTTCACAACAACCAATCTGGTTTAACCCCACCATAAAAAAAATGAACCATCGAGAAGAGATATGCCTGGCATATAGCAAAAAATCACCCCACCAATAGTAACATCATAGCATACAGGCGCCTAGCAGCCAACCCTCTGGAACAAAGGGTTTTACGCCACTAAAGAGTCAACCCCAGGCTCGGACAAAATAACTTTTAACATGTTAAAAAAATTGCCCAGCTAGGTCATGTTGAGATTATTAAAATTATACAACAACATCCTAAATACAGGAATATTCCCACATGAATGGGAAAAAGCAAATTTAATTCCTATTCCAAAAACAAATGCGGATCCGCATCGAAAGTTACCGCCCAATTTCCCTCCTCTCAGTTCTGTCCAAACTATTTGAAAAAATAATTGTAAACAGGCTAAAAGGAACTCTCGAAACATGTCTGGACAATTGCCAACATGGCTTGACGAAGCAATACATACAGAAATGGCCTCTAGAAACTACTCTGTGGTTCTTTCCATGGACTTGGAAAGTAACAACTTTCGGTGTTATTACACAACTCCAAAAATGGGGAGTGTACTCAAATTTGCTTAATGCAATAGAATCATTCATGTCTAACAGACTAATAAAAGTGTGTGTTCATGGACATTACTCAACAGACCACAGATTAGTAAACGCAGTCCCACAGGGATCCCCAATTTCGACTGCGCTGTATAACGCCTATGTGAATTCGCTCCTTAGGCAACTTCAAACAAATGATCGGCAAATAAAAGCCATTTTAACGTTCGCAGACAACATCTTCATTCTTGGGTGTGGAAATCCAGATAAAGTTTCCTATGCTTTTATACAAGTCGTAGGTAAAGCTCTGAGATGGTGCAACAACACAGGCGCGAAGCTGCCGATTGAAAAAATGGAGGCCCTGCATGTATGCAGGAAGAAAGACTATTCAACCACCACCTTAGACATCAACTCCATCCAAATTCCCATAAAAGAAAAAAATGAAATTGCTTGGAGTTATCTGCACAAAAACGTGGAAATGGAATGCACATGCTAAGTTAGTGGAAGAGAAGTTAAACAAATCTCTAAACTTAATAAAAATCATTTGCCAAAAACACAAAGGACCTCACATAAACACTTTGATAGAGATAGCCAAAACACACACAAGAGGAGCAACACTACACGGTTTTACTATCTACACCAATTGAACTAAAAACAAAGATCACTAATCCCAACCAACATCAACGCCATACTGCGAAAAGCAATAGGTGCCTTACCATCTACACCTATCGATGCATTGTTGGCAGAAACAAATACTCCACATTTTATAGACATGAAGAGAAGCTAATTACAAAAAGCCTCTCAGACTATAGACACCCATTACATGAAATTTGCAAAACAGGTTGGAAAATTAACGCAAAATCAGAAATAAAGCTCAATTTATAACTCCATACGTTACCTCACAGCCATAAACACTTTAACACCCAAAACTTGTAAATATGAAATAGACAGCTCCCCTTGGTCATTCCCAAAAAGCTGTATAAACACATCAATGAGTAAAATGCCAAAAGAACACACTCCGCCCGTAGTATTCAGGAAACAATTTGCAGAAATTATAGAAAAAGTAAACTTTGACTGTATTCTGTACACCGATGCGTCCACAGCAAGTTTAGTAACTGGATACAGTGTTTATAGATAAGACAGCAGTCATGACAAAATTGTGTCCCAAATCCTCAAACTCACAATCCGCAATCAAAATTCATTTATTGGCGAAGTAATGGCATTAGTGAATGCATTCGTAATCGCCAACAACAACAATTATAAAACGGCTAGTTGCAGTGACTCCTTGAGTGCAATACAAAGTATAGCTAACAACAAAGTTAAAACTCCCATAATCAAGTATATAAGAACAATCATCCGCTCAAAGTTCCCGAGTATTCATCTATTATGGAGTCCAGGCCATGTTGGGATAACAAGCAACGATAAGGCAGACTCGACAGCCCCCGAAGCTACTAAAATGCCATTAATTTACAAAACTCCCCCTTTCGCATCATCAACATATAATAATATATTAGACAAAATAAAAGAAGGTGAAGCGGAAAGTTGGTAAGTATAACTCAAACACCTTCTTGATGAAACACAAAACAACTTTAGGACAAGTCATATACAACTTCGCTTTGAGCCGTTCACAAGCAATAGCACTCTGTCGTATTAGATTAGGGCATGCACTGTTTAACAAAGTATATCTTTACAAAAAAGAATAAGCACCACAGTGCAGCTGTCATCAAATTTTAGATATGGTCCACCTATTGTGCAATTGTCCTGTGACAAAACAACACTTCCAAAACAAAACACCAACTTTACAAACCCTATTCGATACCACGCTCAATCCAGAACACTCATCACTTTTCCCCTTACTTAAAAACACAATATAACACCTAATCAAATTTAAAACTAACTGTTCAATGTAAATGCCATATGGGCTTAGTTCCCCGGTACTGTCATGTATTTTGGACAATGTAAATTAATTAATTGGAGTTGAAATGTCATGTTTCACTCTCTTGCCTTGCAGAAAATATCTTACTGTTTCGTTACAAAATTCGAACCCTTCGTCTGATCGTAGTCTTTTAATTGTATGCCCATCAGTTTCAACTTCAGTACAAAATGTCATTAAATTTTGCAAGCACATCGTTTTTACTTCACAAGAAATAAACAAAACCAAATCTAGAATAGTCACCCCTTAGATTGACGATTGATGGCATGCTCATTTTACCACATAAATCCATATGAAAAATCTCACCATCTTTCCTTGGTCTCTTTGCGCCACAATTCGGAAAACTAAGACGATGTTGCTTACCGTACGCACACCCCTGACAGAAATTGTTCTTTTTCGTTGTGTAATCAATATTAAGGGCTGACCAGAATGTGAGTCTGAAGCTTGAATCTTCAATCGCTGTCAAACGCAGATACACGTCAATCGTGAATGCTTTTCAACGCATTATACGCATTGCGTTGGCGCTTACGCCTACACATGTATTCAACTTTTGACACTGTTCGATATCAGATACAGATACTTTTTGTTTCTGCAATGTCTTGAAATTGACGTGACCTAGACGCTCATGCAATAAGTTAATTGATCCTCTTGACACAACATTCAACTCCTTGGTTTTGACTGCATGCAAATTAATTTTATAGAACCTGTTATCTCGAGAATAATTACATTGCCCTTCATAAATCTGACCCGTTGAGCGCCCTCTTCGAAGACTACTTTTATGCCATTTTCTGTAGATTGGAAAACTGATATAAAATTTCGGCCAAGATTTGGAACAAATAAAACTTCTTTAATGACATGTTGAACACGATTTCGGTTAGATTTATGTGGTTGTATTTTAATATCATCAATTCCTTTCAGTTCTAGTTTCCGACCATCCCCAACTTGTACTTGATAAGTATCCTTTTCAAAAGGAACAAAACTCTTCAACTGTTCTCTCTTAATTGACATGTGGTCAGTTGCACCAGAATCCGCATTCCATGCATTCTTGATTTTATCTTTATGTTGATTGAAGAACAGATAAATGTATGTTTTCTTCATAAAATACCGCTTGTTGACTTGGTTGACGTTTTACTTGCCGTTGAACCACTAACGAACTGCTCCAATGTTGTCGATTTTCATTTGATTTCTTGTTCAGCTGTTCTCTTTGTCGTTTTAAGGATTCCCTAGTCGAATGACCTGGTTTTTGACAGTAATTGCATTTGCCGGCACGCATTTGTCTATCGTTTTTTGCCGTGTAGTTGGTTTTTGGGTTCATTTTGCTACTGCTTGTTGTTGCTGCTCCTGACTGTTTGTTGTTAAAATACTTTCTCCACTACTAAAACGAAGGTTTATTAGTGTCTCTTCGTTGACTAAATGATTTACCAGACATTCAACACATTGCCATTGGTCCGATTTAGGTACTGCGTACCATGCTGTCTTTACATGGTCATATTTGCTGGTAAGCTGCTGAGAATCTTTGCAATAACTACTGGCAATTATGTGGATCAGTTGACGATTTGTTTTCGAAAGAGACGAAGGTTGTAGCCCATGGATTTTCTTTAAGAGTTGACGGATTGAACAAGGTCTTAGGGTCGTTTATGAAATTAGTTCGCTCACTATGTTGGTAGCGCTGGCAGAGATGGGCGCATGCGAGAGTGAGATATTCTTGTGCTCATATCATTATTTATTTATTTAAAATTAATTTGTAAACTATTTGTTATCTGGGTAACCTTTTTATATTTATTTAAATGAAATTTCTTAGCATTTCGAAGAAATATGATTAATCGATTCAGTGCGTAAACAGGCATTCATAAACGAAGTACTCCACGGTGTTGTAATCACATTTAGAGTAAACGTCGTAGGATATGGTGTCACTCACGCTTAGTACATTTAGGTGCTTAGCAAAAGTGTAATCATTTTATAAAATTCCGGAATCGTCGTATGGCCTGTCTGCAACCCGGAGAATCACTCCATCTATGGTTGTGCTCATAACAATCCCAACCCTCAACTCCCAAAGTGAGTATATGTCCTGAGAAGTTCTCCTTGTCTATTAAGTTCATTAGCGATCGTAGATAAGGCTCAGTGAAGCCTTGTATTTGCGAAATAGCTTGGAGGTTATGAGAGGATGCAGTAAGACCTTCAGAGTAGCTTGGCTGTCGCTACAGACATAAATACTTACCCCGTTCTCCACAATATTTTATCAGGATTCCGCATACCTCCGCTTGAAAGACCGAAACGTGTTTTCCTTACGGGACAAACCGTTCTTTGGAGATTGGTAAAAGCAGCGATAACATGTTTTAGTAATGATTGTTCAAATCAACCGACACATTGGAAAGAAAACAGTTGAAAGTCGAAAAGGTACTACTTAGTGACAAGCTCCATTTCTTGCAGAAACTTTCTCATTTGCTTCACTAGGATGAAAAGCTTCTTATAGATGTTGCTGATTTCTTCCATAATAATAATGACAGCGGGTCACCTTGCCTATAACATTTGGCATCAAAGGTCTCGGTTAAGTCGTTACGAACTCTGACGGAGCACCGAGTGTTCTCAATCATCATTCTCCACAGACGGACGGGCTTGGCAGGTATGTCAAAACTAGGAATGGCTCTATATAGTTCGTCTCTATAAATGTTGTCTTATGGTGGTGGATATCGGTTTGGACTTTTTGAGTTTTTTGCAGGATGTGCAAAAGTGTCTGAGACCGCAATGATCAATCAGAATGGGACCAATCAAATTGTTGACGAAGGATTTCAGATCTTCACACAATATGGCATGTAAGGTATTGTGTGCGATGAGGGTCCCGTTTTTCTTGGATCGGGTAAATGATACTAAGATTTCATTCATCAGGCATACACTCTTCTGACCAGATCTGAGAAATGAGTTAGTTATTTCCAGCTGCTTTGTTGGATTTCAGCCTAATTATGGCTATTCTTACTTCGTTTCGGTCAGCTGGGCGAAGTTTTGGTTATCGGTCATTTAAGTTAAATGCTCTATTCTGCCTGACGGTGGGATTTTGGTCTTCGTCGCCGTTATACAGTCATACAGTCTGCAGAAAAAGTTTTTCCATATTATCAGCGCCGACTGTTAATCTAGTACAAGGTTTCTTGCTTCATCTCGTACGGGTCTTCTTGCCTTGATACATTCTTTTTACCTGGAGAACTCCGTCTTCTTCCCGTTTCTTCCACTCGTAGTCCTTCGTCCTTCGTGCTTGCTGGCATTCTTCATCAAACCAGGAATTTCTTGGTGTTGCGGCGTCTCTGATGACACTTTGGGAGTGTTGCCATTGGTCTTCGGTACTTGATGCTGACGGCATAGGAGTTACAAGATTCTGGCGGTCTCCTGCGATTACAATTTTTCTACGTTATATCTTCTCACATTAGTTCTTCTTTGTTGTGACCCTTGAGAAATCCGCATTCGCACCTAGGCTGCAACAAGGTGGTGATCCGAGTCTATGTTGGTCCACCAGATCATTCTGACGTCCAGAATACTGGAGGCATGGCTTACTTCTATCGCAATATGATGATTTTGATTTGATATTTGATGATCTGGAGACCGACATGAACCCCTGTGTATATTAAGATGAGGAAGTCATGTGCTTACTGTAGCGATACATTACCAGACGTAGTCTCGTATAGAATATGCTTACCAAATATCCTACAAAAAATGTCTTCCTTTCCTATCCTGGCGTTAAAATCGCCTAGTAAGATTCATACGAGCCATACTTCGAACATTTTCATATGTCTTATCGATAAGCTCGTAGAAATATTCTCTGGCGGCGTCGTCCTTTTTTCCGTAGGGGCATGGGCGTATATTAGGTTTATTTTAGCGAAATTAGCCTTGATGGGGATTGTCAAAATACGCTCGCTCACGTGTCGGAACCTCAGGACTTCTTGCCTAAGTCTCCGCATATGGCAACTCCGCTTTAGAATAAGCTCTGTTTCTTTTCCCTATAGCAATCACCATATTATATTATAGGGCCTCTGCTAATTGTTCGGCTACTGTCCGTGGCCTGTTAAGTGTCCGAACATTACACGTAGAGATCTGAAGGTCGTTGTCCTTTCAACGTTTGCAACGATCGTCATTAGTTGGTTCATCACATCACCTCACATAATATTGTACAATAATACAGTACATGCAAGTACAAATGTACAACGTTTCAACATGGAAATACGACACAACACCCGTCGGCTGCAGTCAATGAAACCAAAGCCAGCAAAACCATCCGTAAACGTAGGGGTCAACAAATAAAGTTGTCAACATCAGCATAACTGTATGGGTCAACATTTATGCTTGAGTTACACTTGCCAGCATGACTCGCAGCAAATTTCTGTTTTATAAATATTCTTAGAAATATAAATAAAAGCGAGTTTTATTACAGAAGCTCCACCAAGAAAGTTATTAATTTGTTTTAATCAACTAATATTATCTGTTAAAGTAGACGCTTAAGCTAACCCCCTACCTGAGATAAGGTAACTAAGTTGAACAGTAACAAATCTCTTCCATATAGGGTTTAGAGCTCTATGACGGTGTAAGCCAGTACTATGATACTGACTCGGCATGCTCGCAAGCCCGCACAATCAGCAGCCTGGAAGGCCATACCCTTTTATGATCCCTGGCGAAAGAGGCTGGATATTTCGGAGCCAATAATCCACATTGGGAGTATGAGAGCTGCCATTGACCCATTTAGGATTCAGTGGTACATATCTATATCTGGTATCTGTCATACTAGCCGTTGAAGCAACCGGTGATTCAATGATGTGAATTAATCCGCCTTCTGAGGTTCAGCCATTTCTGACAGTGAATTACAGTGATTTTATTTTCTCTTGGTCAAAACTCGCGTTTATATGTTTGCTAAGCCTTGTCCGCTTGGACAAGACCAGTACCCAGCGGCTACCACGAGGAGGTAAATTAAGCACAATTAATGTAAAATCATATTGTATTGTAGTTGCAGACTGGTCGACTCCGTTCAGTGCTCTCCCAACCGCTACAAACTTACACAGTTTTAGATCAAATAAAGTCCTTACAACAATCCCCATATTTACACTTAAATATTAAATTTTTATTGCCAATTCTTCATCATAAAAAAAAAACATTTAAGAAAAAAATAACTTAACTTCAATGTACAAAATAAGCCTCACTTGTACAGTGGGGTTCAAAATAATTGCAACTCGTATTCTTCTAAACGTTTTTAACGCTTAAAAAATAAAAAAATCAATAATCAAAATTTCTCAGTCACACAATGGATGAGTATGTCGTTGTTTAGTGCTTTTTTTTCTAGTTTTTAAATAAATTTATTTTCTTGTTTCTTTTTTTTTTTAAATTAGTGACTTTGGAAAGGGCTGCTTGGCTAAAAACAACAAATAAAAAAATAAGAAAAAATATAAAACAAAAACAATAGGTTTTATGAACACAAACAACCGAAAACAAAAACTATAGCTCGTTCACTCGATCAGTCTAGAAGTTAGCAATTGATAAATAGTAAGAGATACATCTCGTCGCTAAAAGTAGTGCAAATGTTTGCAGGCAAGTTCCAATCGCTGTAGCACTACTCCTCACATAGTTATCGACAATGTGAATCTTCCAGCCCATATTGGCATGCGTAAAGCTATTGTAATACACTACATCTGGCCAGGTGATATTTGGGGTGATCTCCAGAATTCCTGGGTCTCCCTCGCTACAGTCATAAATCAGAGATCTGTTGAACTTTTTGAAACTTGGGAAGTTATCATCGAGCCTTCGATCGTATTTTGGCGGGTATTTACCAATGCAAAGAGGACCAGCTAGAATAACAGATGAATTAAGTTGAATTCTGATTTCAGAGATTAAAGAACTCTTACCCGCTGTAGGTTTAGGTCGGCCGCGTCTTGTGAACTCAACACCTGCGAGTACACGAATTTCACTCTGCTTTGCATCGGATAATCGATCAAAGCCACCTCTTGGTTCGTCCGTTATCACCATCGGATGGTAGTACTCAGGTGAATGTGGGTTATTGCCTCCCCTAACCTAAAATACGAGTGCATACGAGTACATGTGTCTTTAGCCTTTGGAAAGCATATATGATTTTAGAAATCCTCCTCTACAAACCTTAAATGAGTATGTCAGACCCCGTCTGAAATAAAGTTCTGGAACCATATAGCCATTCAAGTACCACGCTAAACCATTCGAGACATGTCCTACAAGAGGATAACAAATTATGAATGAAGACAAATGATTTATTGAAGAAATAAAATAAAATAAAAACGAAAACGCTTACCTGTTATTCCTTGATAGGCACGCAGGCCTCCAGCAGGGCCCAATACGGCATTGAACGTACGAATAGATCGATCGAAGATCTTAACTCGATCCCAAATTTCTACCGAACTCTCTTCCTTTCGTGTGAAGCTAAAGCAATCATTAACCGGCTCTGTGGTGTTAAAATCAATGATTATGTCACTTTTAGGATAGATATTATGAAACGCAGGTTCATAATTTGAATCCAACTCGCCCACAGCCCAGATAACATAATTGCTTTTATCTAAGCGAATTTCTTTGTCACCAGGATCAGCTAAAAGAGGATCATTTTGAATAGTTAGATTGAGGTTCGATAAGAAATGTAAAATGTAAAATGTACAAACTTACATGAAATTAGAGTACGTCGATAGGTAATAGTGTTGATACCATTAACTCGGCTATAAGTGTTCAATTGAAAGCTGTCCAATCCGCCGACTACATCATCTCTGCAAACACCCTTGTTTTGACCCAAGACTTGGACGCACTGCAATGGAAGTAAGTTGGTCATAAATTCAATTTGAAAGATATTGGACGTATTCTAATGAGTTTTTAATTTAAATTTAAAATTATTAATTAAATTTATTTATCACTTGCAATCCATAAGAAGGCACTAAGTGTGCCTTAAACCACAAGGTCACATTCTCAGATTCCAGAAGCTGCACAGAAACTTCATTTATGAGAGTTCTAAATGCATTTACTCGTATGTGCAAATTGTAAGCATAAGCATCGACACATAATCTTTTAAATATAAGAGCCTTTTCCTTTTTGTATCACCAGAATTTTCCATCACTGTTAGCAGGACAGAGTGCTGTCTCCAATGCGATGATACATTGAGATCGAATCTGCTTAATCCAATCGCCTCTTCGAATATCTAAGTTCAGGCATATTCAGTCACTGTATTGGCTAGACTTATAATCTCTAATGGACCTGGGTCGTTTGCCATTTGCCTCCAGTTGTGTACTCCTAGTTGAGGTCTGCTTTGAAACCTACGGCAAGGTCTTCACCTACAGCGTTGTTCCTCTGAATAGGACGAGAGCATTGATATCCATTCGCTCTACATATCTGTTAGCTTCATTATCAAGTTCCTTAAATGCTGGCTGACTTAATTCAGCAATCATTCCTCGATTGATACAGCCAGGCGACTGATGTCAAATTTTCTGATCAGATCGATGTCAATTTACTCCTCCTTAAGCTTGCTGTTTTATGTTTTATCTCCTCCTCTAACGCCCCCGTCAACGTTAGCTTTCGTTAACATCCATGATTCTGCGCAATAGAGTGAAACTGGAATAGTGAAGGCTTACATAGAGTCATATTAGTGATTCTTCAAAAAGCGTTATTACTTATTTGCTAATTCGATTGATGTAGCGTAATACAGCAGAAAAGTTGTTTTACTCGATGTCGAGCATACAGAGCTTTTTACATTTTTGTGAATCGAGCAAACGATACTGAGGTTCCATTCATAAGGCACACATTCCTCCGATCTTGAAAATGAGTTATAATATGCCCTCTACCAATAGCTTGACAAGTAGACAGGCTTCTTATGCTTAAGTTTAAATATTGCTATTTTTGCATAATTCTAGTTGATTGAACGAAAGTGTTGACTTTCATCGCATACGTTGGATTATTTTTGTGTCTGATAGGAGAGTTAGGTTCGTTCTAGAAGTTAAACAGTCTTCAGAAGTTGTTTCGCAATACAGTCGTTCCCCCGATTTTTCTCTTCTTATGCTTACTTTACATTTGATGACATCTTACAGACCGAGCAAGTCTTGGACCCCAACGGGCTAGACTCTATCATTTGCTAGTTTCCTTTAGTTATACACACCGCGTCAATTGCGGTCAACTTCCAACTGCGTGCGCCAACTTAGATGCGATCGTCCTGCGCTACGAGATTAGAATCGAACGTTTTTTGGGCCGGAGCTGTGGTGTCCATCGGCTCAAAATGGACCAACCATATCAGAGTTGCACCCATAGACACCTGACTAGACCGTATAGCCCGTACAGTTCGTGGTTTAATCTCCGCCTCCATTTCCCGTCAATACGAATGAGGCCGAAAATCACTCGCAGTATCTTTCTCTGGAAACATTCAAGTACTTTATTATTACTTAAGCCTTTGCGCCATAGAGCAGCATCGAGATGATTAGGGTCTTGTATCAAACAAATTTAGTCATCAAAATAAGCTCTGGTGATCCTGTGACCTCCATGTTCCTTTGTGAAAGACCATTTGCAGACGTGGTTTCGTGTATGCCATGTCTTTCGATTGTGTTACCAAGGATGTTCTCTTATCATAGTTTTGTATTTATCTAAAACGATTTTAAAGTTATTCCTTCGGCACTGCTTCTCAGTTTAGTCGAGGAGCTCGTAGAAACATTCTTTGGTATTTTTCGTCTATTACTTCTGTACGGGCGTATGCTCTCACGCATTAGGCCGATGTTGGCGGAAATAGTCGCAATGTAAATTGTAACAATGCATTCCGGATATTTCAGATGCAACAAGAAATGAGAATTACTAAAATGGTTTTCACTCGGCCAACGGAAGAAACCTCTGGTTTGACGAAGTGTGCAGGCAAGGATCACGTAGCAAAAGATCTCGCCTATGACGCCGAATATAATATATTATATAAGACCTTCGTTTCTAAATGGAATTTGAAGACTTAGGATGAAATCTACTAAGTGCAGATGTAGAAGTTGTGTTACTGTTTTAATTGAACTACAGACAATAAGTAGTCATAGAATAAGATCATCTTGAGTCTGTTAACTTACCGGCGCTAATGAAGTAATATTGTAATCTATCGAATGTCCTCGAATTTCATCAATATACGCCACCACCACATCAGCTCCAATCATTTGACTTGAAGACTCCGATCCAGATTGCCCAAAAGACATGTAGTCATTCTCGCCCACCATGCCAGATAGTTGGAAAGTAATTTGGGGTCCAAATACCTCCCAAGCAACCTGCAGATTCTTATGCAATTGTCGACAATTTGGCAATGCATCTGTGTACGGAATGATTTTCACTAATGAAGGCGGTACATTCAAATTATCCTCGACAAGTATGGAACCGTAATTCTCGTTATCTGCCAAATCGAATATACTGACCCAATCTATGTCAAAAATTGTCATATCTCCAGGAAGCTCCAAAGTAATAGTCTCCTTGTTATAAGCTCTTATGGGATCCAAACTATAACGAAACATTCTTTCAATTCAAAATCGAGGTTATAGGAGTAATACTTACTATCCCATTTCGTCAGGGATTTTATGTCCCCGACTTGAAGGTTGTGCTCCGACGCCAGCCCAAAAGAATGTCCTCTTACCTAAACCATCGTAGGTGAAATTTGGTATTTGAATTGTTTTTGAGTCTACAATTTCTATTGGATCACTGCTGATGTTATGACTTCGTCGGGAGAGTGCACTGGCTTTTTGCGATCTTGGTGGCTCAAAGTCTTCAGGAATGTAGACATCTCCGAAATCATTTTGATTGTTCAAGTCGTAAACAGCAAGCCATTTGATTTCTGTAATTTTCTTTCTATCCGGCAGAGTTAAGGTGAACTCTTTGTTTAGGTATCGATCTAAGATATTGGTTCTGGAGAAAGGCAAAAAACAGTTTCTTACAGATACTATCTTGTTTTTGGTATGCGATATAAACTGAACTTACTTTCCATACTCATCAGGAACTATAAAACCTTGCGGTCCAGGTCTGTTAGAAGCACCAGCCCAGAAAAATGTGTCTGCACCGTTACCATCATAACTGAAACCTGTAAAGAGGAACGTATACTCGTTCACAGCATAGACATCACCGGATACCTAGAATTGATACCATTTAGATGGAGCTCAAAAGTTTTTATTAAGTTTATCTCATACTTGATGATGATATGAGTTTAGTGTTCCTAAATACTTGCCCTGGTACGGGCCGTCTTCTTCCGTTTCAGCATCTAAAAAAAAATAAGTGGGCTTCATTAAAAATGCAAAATCCAAGGAATTAGTGAGTAATGATGAAATCAACTTGGCTGACATGAATTAAATTCAATTTGCCTACAAAAATAGTTCAGAGTATTTCTGCAAAGAAGGTTATGAATGCTCATGAACAGTATGGTCTCATGCAAAAGCAAGCACATGTCATCAGTGAAGTCCAGGTGTTTTAGGTAAGATATCCTTATCTATTGGACTCCTCAGCCCCTGCGCAGACAACATCGCTTATTATAACCAGAGCCGAAAAGAAGCGGTGCTATAAAACTGTTCTGTCTTAGTTCTCTTTAGACTTCTTAAGCAACTACGTACCTTCATACGTAGTTTTAGCAATAGCGATGATTTTGAAAAGAGAAGCCATCAAACAGAAACATTGGTGACTAAGACCACGTATAATAAACATGTACGTGCATGGCCATAGTAAGACCCTATCTTACCTATGGTGCGCTGGTATGGTGGAAAGCCGCGGAAAAGTCTAATTATCTCAAAACACTCACACAAATTTAAAGCCTAGCGTGTGTCGTTTCCTTTAGACGAATTCCTAGAATGCGTGGCTTCCAAATGCTCGATCAGATTAAAAGAATCAGGCCTATGGACGAACCGTAATTTGGGATACACGTCTGTAATACGGGAGTACGAACCATCAAAACTGGCGAAGTGTAGCGACTATTTATTTCGTGCCAAGCGTGAACTTTGATAGGCGTTTTTCCATATCATTTTCTAGCGGACATGACTGGTTAACTAACACTGACACCAACAATGTAAAACTCCACCTCTACATGGACAGCTTCAAAATAGAGAAACGTATTGGAGCTGAAGTCTACTGTGAAATGCTACAGATTAAGGACTTCTTCAATATTCCGAAAGAATGTACAATAGTATTTTTCAGGCAGAAATACTTGGCATTCACAGTTGCACAGGCTGTACTGCACATGGAACTTAATCCCTCAGAGATCTCTATCTTTGTGAATAGTGAATTGATAAGTGAGGCCATCAAATCAATAGAGGTACAAAAATGTCGAAGAGGAGATAGAGATTATCACACACTTGCTGTGCGTCTGCCCTAACCTCCAAATACGCCGCGCCAAACATCTGAGGTAAACTTGAGGACGTCAGCAAAGCAAAACTGATAGATTCATGAAATCATGTGTCGCCATTGGCATTTTTGTGAAGAATTTTCACCATTCTAAGGTCATAACGACCTGTATTTCCTACTCTTTCGACAATTCGAATAAAGTCACTATATCATCTCTGCGATCAAAATTTGAACCATAGCCACCATGACGCTCCCACAAGGCAGTCATGTGCTTACCAAATAACGCTGCAACCGAATTTAAAAGGGATCATGACTCGTATGGTACCAGAATATAGCCTCTGGTAAGGCTATCAGTGAGAATCCCACAAGATTTAAACTGGCCGCTACCGCCTACAAAAATGTTGCTGGTCAAATGTGTTGTACATCAACCAAAAGTCTGATGGATATTTGAAACAAGACCAGCTAATATTCTGCCTACACAGTCGCCGTCTGACTTTCAAGCCGTAAGCCCGTTTTTCAGTATCGCTCTCGCTTCTTTTTTCTCAATTTGCACCGGTATTATCCCTGTATTTGTGACAACTTTCTCCAATAATTTTGTTTCTTTCCGACCTCCCAAAAATATATATACAGTGTGATCAAGTTCGTAAACAATTATGGCCCCTAGGCCAACTGTGCTCTCGGGCAACGGGTTTGAGCTGCTTAACAAAGAGCCACAAACTGTGCCTGAATCAAACGTGAAAAAAAGAAAAAAACATAACCCCACACATATTGATTTTGACAATACTTTACAAATTAATACAACTCTTTCGGACCCAAAGTATATTACTATTTCATCAAGTGAAGAAAAAACGCCTCTTTTAGTATATACTTACTAAAAAAGGCCATCGATGGTATAAGTACTGCGTACGAAAACATAACGGAATTACGCGACGGCAGCCTCCTTCTACTTGCAAAATCCATACTCTTCAATAGTACAGAGCTCATCTATAGCAATCAAACAAATAAGTTCTTCATTAAATCCTACACCTCCTTCACCTCTGTCTCCTCTCTTCGCTTCTTCCAAACCATCTACTCTCTTTATTTCAAGAAACAACACAACTAAGGCAATCCCCCAAACCCTATTTACAAATTTTTCAACAACTAATGTTTAGTAAAAACACAAACAATCAAAAGATCTACAATACTGGCTCGATTACTCCCAAAATACATACTCATGTCTCTCAAAACACATCTTCTGATTTCCTCACACAACAAAAAAAATATAATAACAAAAACAATGGACTACCCACTAGCGACAACAACAGCACACATACTTGCTCTCTCTCACAAACACTTTCAACTGAAACTACAAAATCACATACACATTCAAGCTTTTCATCTCCTTTAACAAAATTAACAAACTCACTCCTATCACAAAATAAATACTACTTACCTGACAAGCATATAAATCACGAGGATGAATCAACCTAGAAATGAACTTCCTTACAAAAACCAGACCCCCGCGGACGATAATTTAATACAAAAGACGCCATCAAAATCTTCAAAAAATGTTCTCTTTCAAACTAAAAAACAAAACTCTTCACCTTCAGTATGCCAAAGCTTTACTGTTCTTCAATGGAACCTCAATGGCTACTTGAATAACCTACACGAATTACAAATACTCATAAAAGACATCCAACCAAAAGTTATTTGCCTGCAAGAAACACATCTCCCAACCGACCGCCACCCATTTCCCCCAAAAAACAATATTCGCCATACTTCCACAATGTTGACTCGGTGTCGACTTCAAAACAGGGCATTGGAATCCTCATCCATAAGTCAATTCCACATTCAAGCATCACAATCCATTCAAACATATCAGCAATAGGAGTCCAAATCAATTTAAATATCCGATTTACAATTATCTCCCTTTACATTCATCTTTTCTACAAAAGACCTCGAAGACATCAGCAATGATATTAATAACCCAGTCCTTATAACAGTTGATTTTAATGCATGGTGTTCATCGTGGGGTTCTGAGAAACTTAATAAACGCGGCAAAACAGTCGAGCATTTTTTTGCTAACTCTATGTTAGCTATACTTAATGACGGTCGACCAACCCACTTTTCCACCCATAGAACGTTTACCCACATTGATGTTTCACTAATCACGCCCTCTCTCCTCAACGAAACCACTTGGGATATATCCGACAACCTTTCTGGGAGCGATCATTTTCCAATCTTTATTAACTTTACTACCAGTCGCAATAATCAGCAATTAAGAAAACCCATAAAGTTTATTCTCGACAAGGCCAACTGGGATTTATTTCGATTTACAGTTACTTGCTCGCAAGAAAAAATTCAGATTCACAAATCCATACGCACGGCAGCAAACCAAGCCATTCCCCTAACCTCTACAATAAAAGCCATAAAAAATCACCTCCTTGGTGGAATAAGGAAATAAGTTCTTTACGTGAACAAAAACAAAAAGCTTGGTACAACTTTAAAAAAAATCCCCTACCGATCCAAACTTAGTCTTATACCGCAAACTAAATGCAGAATTCCGTAAAAAAGTGAAAGCTGAAAAAAAGGCATGTTTTGAAAAATTTACTTCTAACATAAGCAAGGGCAACGCCCCAAAAACTTTGGGCCGACATAAAATCGCTAACAGGCACATATTCCCCATACAAAATTGAAAAAATTAAAACAGTAAAAACAAAGAATGTTTAACGATTTAAATCTATCTTTTAACCCCAGACTTTCAGCTATCTCCATTGAATCAGAAATTAATATGTTGGAACTCACTTCGTATCTGCAGTTAAAGTTAAACAGTTAAAGGAAAAACACCGGGGTTCGATCGAATTTCCTATGCAATGTTAAAAAAACTCTCCACAGGCTCTTAAAACACGTCTCCTGGAACTTTACAACAGAGTATTTGATACATATATAATCCCGCAAACCTGGAAAACGGCAAACATCATTCCATTACCCAAACCAAATGGAGACCCCACTTTAACCTCTGGGTATCGCCCAATATCCCTCCTTCCATGTACCAGGAAAATTTTGGAAAAAATCATAACGAAACGCCTATTTTGGTTTCTCGAGAAGGACAAACTAATTGACAACCGACAAGTTGCGTTTAAAAAAGGCAAATCCACGTTAGATGTTCTTCTTCATATGGACCATTTCATTTGCTCAACATTGTCTGAACGAAATCATGCCACTCCACTGTCCTTGGCCTTGCCTTTCAAAAAGCTTTTGACAGGATCGGGGCACATGTTGTTTTGGATCAACTAATAAAATGGAAAATCGGACAAAAAATTTATAAATACATAAAATCCTCTTTGTCGAACAGAAACTTCAGAATAAAATATACCAATAAACCCACATAAACTAAACAATTGCATCCCCCAAGGATCACCACTATCAGTGGTTCTATTCATCATCGCTTTTAACGAAGTTAGCAACATAATAGACAGTTTCCGCAACGTTGAGCACTCACTCTATGCTGACGACTTAATTATTTTTTCTAAGAATAAAAACCTGCACGAATTGGGACATCTTTTTTCTCTGATTGTAGAAGCTCTCCTGCAATGGGGTAATTACTCGGGATCGGTAATTTCAAATTCAAAATCTGTAACATTTCACATATGCAAAAAAGACAATTGTACAAAATTTATTCAAGTTAACTTAAACAATAGTTTTATAAAAAATGTTAATACTATGAAATTTCTAGGCATTATATTCGATTCCTAATTTAGTTTTAAGCATCATTGTATCCATTTAAGAAAAAGCTTAACTGCCAGAGTCAATTTAATTAAATATTTATGCTCCAAAAATAGTTTCTCCAACATCAATACTATCATAAATTTAATTAAATCTATAGTACTTTCAAAAATTGACTATGGTTTACCAATTTACGGTAAATGCTCAAAATCATCTTTGGGTTCTGTCACAACACCTTACCACGCTGCCGCCAGAAGTTGTATGAGAGCCATACGTTCAACTCCTATAATGAACATATTAACCGAAGCTGGACTACCGCATTTAACGAACAGAATTGATTTTCTCACTTCAAAAATAATAACAAAAATAAACACTTCACAAAAAACAGCCATCCATTCTGAGGTCAAGAAGATCCTAAATCGGAAGAGACACCAAAAAATGCAATCCACATTATGCCGGGCAATCACATTTGCAAAAAATTTTAACGTACCAACCAATCTCCTTTCAAGATCACACAAGGTTGAGCCAAAACCACCTTGGAATCTACGAAACTACACCACAAACACCGATCTTTGTAGCCATCCAAAAGGCTCAACTACGGACGACATCTACAAAACTCTTTTTCTGGACATGCTGGACAAATATAAATCGCTTGGATGGAAACTGCTATTTACAGATGCTTCCAAAGCAGACACCTACACCTCTTTTGCCGTGGTTGATGAGACCAGTTCCGTTGTTTCCAATGGACTATTGCCAACAAATACATCAACTTTCACCGCTGAAGCGTTTGCCATATACAAAGCTATAACGCATTTTCAAAAGAAAAAAACTATTGTATTTTCTGACAGCCTTTCTACAATACGAGCTATAAAAAACATCTCCAACTCCATTGAAATAATCGAATTAATACGAAACCATCTCATCCTGAATTCCGAGACCTTAAAAATCGTTTGGATCCCCGGCCACGTCGGCATTTACGGCAATGAGGCAGCAGATGCGGAAGCCAAATCAGCCTCAAAGTAACCACTTAAAGTATTCATTCAACATAATAAAAGGGACACCCCGAATTTTCTGCTCCAAAATTGGAAATACAAAAGAAGAACTACTTGGCAAACTACAACCATTTCTACAAAATCATAAATCCAAACGGCGTCAGAGCAATTTATCCTAACAATATATCTCAGAAAAAACTAAAAATATACTCAGGCTAGGCCACTCATACATAACACATAGGTACCTGTTCTACAGGGAGTCACCTCCCGTCTGCTATCTTTGTGAAGATAACAACTCAACCCTACAATGGCTCATCTTCTGGCCTGTCCAAAAATCTCACGGACTTGCACTAAAATATCCAATAGCAACATACAACATCTTTTAAATGAAATTAACATAGATAATATTAAATTGGTGTACAATATAATTCAAGATTTGAAACTCGAAAATCTTATTTAAAAAAAAATATATATATATAATAATCTCTAAATTAAATTCTCTTACCACTCTAGTAGATAGCCCTGGTAGCTAATTTCTAACTTAAGTTATAGAATTTGTAATTTATTTTATTAAAATAAATAATAATAATAATCTGCCTCCATTTTTTATCAAACCACGCCATTGAATAGACGCAGCCTCGTATAATTTTCAACTCTTTGAACAAGGCCAATATGTTTGCTGCTCATTTCGCAGCCAGCTAAACACTTTTCGATTGAAGCATATGTCCTCCTAAACTAAAAAGTGGGATAGAAGAAAAAGTACTTGAAAATGTCAATGTACACAAGCCCACTGACAAAGTGGTATACCTGCACTTCTTCTGAAGAGGTGTTCTTCCTCGCTGTCAACACCACTGCGTAATCCTTTTCAACAATCCTACTGTTTAGAACTATTTCCAAGCAGATGGAAACAGCATTTGTCCGGCTATCCCTAAAAAAGGCGAATATTCTTCTCTCTCCTCCTATTGCACTTACGTCCCTTCTTTCCAAGGTCATGTAAACATTAATAAACCGTCAGCTCTTGAAATGTCTCCAAACACGAAAACTTCTCAATGCCCGGTAGTACGGTTTTCACCTACTGGTGATTTGATAGCATGTCTCACCGAAAAGTAGAACCAAAGTCTACACCAATCTGGCGAAAGCAACATAGTTTCACTCGCTTTTTCAAAGGCATTTGAGGGAGTTTGTCGAAAATCTGTGAATGTGGGATTAATAAATCCCTTCATCAATGTATTAGAAATAACCTTTCAGAACATTTACGAGTAATTCAAGATGTTTTGGATGGTTTCAAGACCGACATCGGCAAAATAAATTCTGATGTGCCTCAAGGCCGCATTCCTCCCCGACACTCTTTTCAATTTTCATTTATGAACTCATGTCTGTTACTTCTAGTCCAATATATTCCTTTGATGGCGATAATATTTTCTGCTTTTCATTAAATCAAGATATTAAGTTATTGCGGAATAATCATAAAAGTGAAATTTAATACTTGCAAAACACAATCCTGCCTTCTGTCGTTAAGGCAAATCTACAATATTCAGCCACTATCCATGAATCGTACATATGAATCATCACGGTAACCGAAAAATATTCCACGTTTGACTGACAACATATTCGATGTTGTTTCTCAAAACGATGTCAGAAATATTTAGCACTCCGGACTCAATAAACATATAACCCATTTATTGGTCATCAATTAGAGTAACACAAAATGTCTAAACCTGGTCAGGTGCTCCTGAAAGGGCTCTGCATTTGCTAGATAGAGTTCAAAACCATGCGATGTCCAGGTTTGTCGGTGTTATCCAATCAATTGACACCTTTCAAAACCAACTTAAAATCCACCGCCCAACGTTGTTTATTCTCTATTTCCACTATTACTGCTCCAATGAAAATGCCAGTAAAACCTTCAAACCCTTAACTACAACAGCCATATCTTTTTTGATTCATCAATTTATTCTGAAAACCTTGGGACGTACTCTGAAATATGTACATATGTACAGATCGCTTGTGAAATGCGCCGCCGAGTTCTTTATTTTCCAGTCATAACCTGCAAACATTCAAAACCAATAAACATCGATATCCTTCTTTCTTTCCTCCTTCCTTAGTTTATCTTCGCCTGAGCTGTATGTAAATATTTAAAGGATGTTTATAATCCCTTAAGGTGTGCCTATTTTTATTGTAATTTTTTTATTTTTTTTTTTATTGTATGGTCAAAAACAAAATGCATTGAAGGATGATAGTAGCAGTACGAGTAGTGCAATAGTAGTTGTAAAATGTTCTTAGTTTTTCAACTTTTTATATCGTACGAGTAGCATGTACTAAAAAAAAAAAAAAAGTACAAAGCTTACGACGATGACATAAAGAGTCGTCTGTTGAGATGGATGAAGGATGGTACTTGAATCCATGAATTTAGCAAATTACTCGTACATATGTAAGCAACACAGTAGCAATGGGAGAAATTTCCAGCATACTCGTATATCGTAGATATAATTTTGCGCTTTATATACGGTTAAAGACAGTAAAAAGAATAAGAAGAAGGTGGCCTTTTGACATAGTGGAAACTTCCGCAAAAGTATCAGAATTTATATTTTTAACAAAGTATCCTTACTAGAGAATGAACCATTCAACTTGAACTGTGACAGACAATATTTCCCTCCATCCGACCAAGATCAAGTCAAGACAGCAATTTCCAATCATAAATCTAACAAAGCTGCTTGAACCGATGCCTTAACTGCCGAGCTGTTTAACTCATCTCTTCTTTTTTGGCGCGCGCACAAGGGATTTTGTGTACCCTTAAGATGTTTATTGCGATGGCGAGGGGAAGTTAGGGAGGGAAAAAAGAGAGATACCGATGTGCGTTGGTTTTAAATGTTTGCAAGTTGTAGTGACCAGGAAATAAAGAGCTCGGCAGGGCATTCCACAAGCGAGTTGTTCGGCTTAGGAATAAATCACGGTGTCCATTGACTGGGTGATGTTAGAATTACTTATGAGTTTTATCGATTTTGGATCCTATCTAGCAAGTGCAAAGAGGTCTTGGGGGCACCTGACCAGATGTGGGAGTTGTACTCCAGTTTTGGGCGGATAAACGCCTTATATATTGAAGCCCGGTCAGAGGGGGTGAGATATTTCTTACATCGCTTGAGGAAACCTAGACATTTCGTCGCATTTTTGGCAACATCGAATATGTTTTCATTCCAACGTAAGCTGTCATTGACACACATACCGAGGATGGAAAGTTTTTTGGTTTCGACGATGCAAGTGGCATTCATGGATAATGGCTGGTTGTTTAAGTTTCGCTTCAACGACAGCAGACAGCATTTTGTTTTGGAAGCATTAAATTCCACTCTGTTGATAGTTCCCCAATTGGTTATGCTGTCAATATCGGAATTTAATGAGCTTAACATACGTTGCCGTTCTCGTTGTACATCCGAAGAGCAGGGACGTGAGTCCGGAAACGAATATGAAAAGCAGAGAGTACTGTCGGCAGCAAAGGAATATCTTGGATTAAAAGTGGCAGACAAGAAGCGAAGAGAGTCGTCGATTCCAAATGCATGCATTTTCAAGAAAAAAGCATGATGACAAACTCTGTCAGATGCCTTAGAAATATTGAGTGCAACTGCTTGCTTTCGCCAAATTGATGTACACTTTGGTTCCACTTTTCGGTGAGACATGCCATCAAATCACCAGTGGACCTGTTGCTACGAAAACCGTACTGCCGGTCATTGAGAAGTTTTCATGTTTCGAGATATTTCATGAGGTGACGATTTATCAGCGTTTCCATGACCTTAGAAAGAAAGGACGTAAGTGCAATGGGCTTGTAGGAGGAGAGAGAAGATGATACGCCTTTTTTAGGGACGGGCTGGACAAATGCTGTTTTCCATCTGCTCTGGGGAAGAGTCCTAAAGAGTAGGATTGATAAAAAAGCTTACGCAGTGGTTTTGCCAGCGTGGAGGAACACCTCTTCAGAAGAAGGGAAGATATACCATCTGGAACAGCAGAATTGTGAATGTTAAAATCTTAAAATCTTTAAATCTTCTTGCTAGTACACGAGTCCGAAAGTGGATTCGTCCCGTTGAAGCTTCTACAAGTGTAGAAGGAGACAGAGCACAATCTGCAAATGTTGAACTGGCCTCAAAGTATGCAGCAAGCAGATTGGCCTTTTAAGGAGAGCTGGCAGCTGGAATGTCATTGTAAATGAGTGTTGGGATGGAGGCTGAATTTTTAATATTTTTGACGAACGACCAAAAATGTTTACTACCTCTGGGACATTGTAGTTATTTTTGCCCTCAATTTTTGGTCATATTGAAATTTCACCCGCTTGAGAAAAACGTTGCAGTCATTCCCGGCTCGTTTGAACTTTTTTCCGTTTTGCTCTGTTGGGTTGGTCTTATACGACCGGAAAAACATTTATTTTACTCTGACAGCCTTTTTACAGCTCGAGTCGTACCATGTCTTCTCCCTCCTTTGGTTTGATACTATTCATCCGATGAGGGATAAAGGATCTCATTCCAAGAAGAATAGTGTCAGTGATCATATCAGCAGCGGCATCCACGTCGTTGTCGAAGAAACATAACGACCAGTTAAATTTCCTAAAAACGCTGTTAAGTCTGCTCCAATTGGCTTTCTAGTATTGCCATACGGTTCTTTTGGGAATATTTTCTCTAACTGTGTGGTCAGCATACGAGAAATTGACACAATGGTCTGACGAGCCTAGAGGGGAGAGCTCATCAACGGTATACTTATCAAGGTGAGATGTTAAAAACAAGTCCAGGGTCTGGTATTCGCGTGGGCTCATTTACAAGCTGCGTTAAGTTGTTTTCCGCAGCGAAGATCTCAAAACACCGTCCTTCGGATGTTGTCGGTCCAGAAGCCACCCGGAATTGTGTATATTGAAATCGCCCGTAATAATAATTTCAGTATGAGGATACAGGGATACAATTGTTTGAATGGAGTCAGACAGAGCATCAAACTCGATAAAAGTCAAATTGCTGTCCAGTTTGGGGCTTCTGTAAATAAAGCAGTAGTGGATAATTTGCTTACGGAGATGGAATTTTAACCACATCAAATTGAATTCCGGATTGGAACAGGGACTACATTGTGGTGGAATTTGTTAAGCTACATCACTACGCACGTAAATGGCGAGACCGCGATGAGAAAAGAATAGTGGCACTAGTTCGTAGCCAGGTAGCTTAAGATCAGAGTGATTTGAGATGTGTTGGCGGGGATCTACCTGTGTTTCACTAAGTGCCAAAACAGCTGGTCTGAATTTACAGACGTGGACGTACGCAGAAAAGTGATTATATTTAGCCCGCGTATATTTGCTATATCCACTCTAAATTCCCGAGTCATTACAAGTTAACAAACACAAAAGACACAAACACCGACGATGCTAAGCAAGGCTGTAAATCTGGGTCGGCGAAAGTATGCTTGACGAAGGGAATCACAGCATTGTTTATCCGATTCTAAAGGTTGTATTACATATGGGAATGCCTAAGATCATCCGTTAACAGTCTGACCGTCACCTATGAGTGTAGTTTTAGAGCAAGAAAGTCCACCATAGATCTTTTCACATTAAGGCAGATCTTGGAAAAAACTCTAAAGTTCCACGATACACATCACGTTTTCATTGATTTCAAATCTGTATATGACAGAATCTATAGAGACGAGCAGTACAGAGCCATGTGAAGTTTCTGTTCCGCGTCAAGCTAATTCGACTATGCAGGATGACGAAAGAAGATGAACGCTGCTCCGTCAAGGTCGGTAATGACAAAACCGAGGCCTTCAATGTCAGAAAAGTACTTAAACAAGGCGATGCAAACACACGGAAAATATGGGTTTAGCGGTCAATGAAGCAAACAAAGTGTATGATATCAACAAAGAGGGACACAATATCGACGCCCAGCAGAAAATGTGATAATAAGCAGCTGCAACTTTGAGGTAGTAAGGGATTTTATCTTTTTTTTTTAAAGAACTTAAAACTCAAGTGGGTATTACTACATTTAAAATACCTACATTTAAAATACCTGAGTGTTAAGTTTTTAAGAAAATGGGACAGAGAGAGGAAGAAAGATTTTTGGGCTCAATGGTTATTTTTCTCCATGGGTGATATCCAACATTTAATGGGTAGACTTAATTATTAGTGTAATTGGTTTTGTTGTTGTATTCTAGGGAACCACTCATCTTACGCGAATTTAGTTGGCTGACAAAAATAATGACTTTCGGGCGCGGCTGATATTGAACCTCGTATCGTCCGATTTGGAAGCCAATACATTACCACTTGAGCCACGCATACCCACCTCGACTCTGCTATTAACGACACCAGCGCTAATCGCTCCTTCTTTGGGCTTAGAAGGCAATTAAGTAAAAGTCTTGCGAGCAACCAAAAAGATATTGATCATCCTAGTCCTGCTTTACGGCACAGCAGCTTGGACACTGAAGAAAGCTGAAAAAATTGCTCTCGGGCGCATCGAGAGAAAAGTTCATCGGGTAATTTTCGGTCCTATCTGCATCAATGGACAATAGAGGTGTAGGTACTAAATCATTATCATCGATTTGCGCAACACACTGTACATCGTTTTGACTCAAAAGTCAGTAGAAACCAATTGTGGTCAGCTACGGACTTATAGGGTAAAGTCGTAGGATAATCCCTAAGAATAACTGACGCAAGAAGACTCATTCACGGCTAATGAACTCTTTTTGATATTCCAGACTGCGTATGCTCTGTGCACTCGCAAGCCTCTAATATTGAAGGGTTTCTCTCTGTGCACATGTCCTCACACCGGCATAGATGAGCGAAGCAGAGAAGCTAACCTCTTTTAAAAAACTCTAACTCCAAGGTGGAACAGCAAGCGTCGAGGGATGCATGGTTAAGAGGGTGCTTAGTATCTAGTTTGCGAACTTCGGATACCAGGCGACCTCTGATTTGAATCCCCAGCCTTCCTCTTAGCAAAATGGACACTGCTATTATGTGACCTTCATATCCAGATTACTCATGGTAATAAAAATTGGTTTTAACTTCAGAAACTGATGCCTCTTTAAAAGCGTCTTATAGAGACGCACCTGTGCCCCCTGCAGCGGAGACTGTCGACCGGACGTCTGCTGCCAACTCTGACGCGGAAATGAGAAGCGAGGATGGGAATTCGTCACTTTTGAGCGACTCAGAAAGGTATTGACTATCCCACTAACTATTGGGTTAGAGCGATACTCGTAAACCGGAAAATCAGCCGTCAACAGTTGCCCACAAGGGGGTGTTCTCTCACCCACTTTTGGTCACCGGCCTTTGATGAGTACTAACTAAAACCTAGTAATCTGGGCTATGCCGACGACATAGTCATAATAGTGGTGGGTGTATACCCAAAAGACGTTCACTATAAGATGCAGACTGCTCTAATGACAGTAAATGGCTGCTGCGTTGGAGAAAATTTCTCAATCAACCCCAGTAAATCTACGAGTATACTTGTTCCTTTCACTCGTAAAAAAAATCTGAGCCTTAACCAGATATCACTCAACAGTGCAGAAATTGTGTACTCCAATGAAGCAAAATATTTTGGAATGGTTCTCGGCAAAAAACTAAATTGGAATTCACATATTAATAATAAAATGACCAAAGCGACTAAATCCATGTGGGCTTGCCGTCGTATGTATGGTAAGATCTGGGGATTAATCTCAAACGTCACCCAATGGATATATACAACGATGATACGACCTATCATTACCTACTCATCAGTAGTATAGTGGAACAAAACAGAAGATAAATCTGCCATAAAAAGCTGCAACGGTTACAAAGACTTGCATGCCTCGGCTTCACTGGCGGAATGCACGCATGCCCCACAGCAGCTATAAAAGCCTTCATTGGTTTAACGCCACTCCATATCTTTATGAAAAAGGTTGCAATTCGTAGCACGGTCAGGCTACTACAAACAGGAGAGATCAGACCACATGCATTAAATGAATTTTCTCTCCGAAATCCCTGAGCTTGACATGAATAAAGCACAAAAATTAACTTGATGAAAATTTATTACAGTCATTTGAAAGAGTATTTCACGCCATTTAATATTTGGAAATAGTTTTGTACATATATCTAATACGACAGCCTCGTGTACAAAGCGTATTCTAGAGGTCCAATTTTCGACCACTTTTTCAAGCAATTTGGGGCGTATATTACGTTTATCGGCATAGGCTAGTGACTTGACGTAGGTAGACCCACAGAAAATAATCCGATGTTATCAAATCGTATGATATTGGGTCCATTTTTTGAAATGACTCTATTGCCAAATCGTGTTTTCAAAAAAAAGCGATGTGGAGTGGGTTCATGTCACGCAAATTTGGGGGAAAAAATCATTGATCATCGCATTGTACCGATCCATATTGACAGTAACATGTGATACAGGAGGCTTGTTTTGAAGAAATGGGTACCGATGATGGCACGGGCATACAATCCGCACCATACGGTACATTTTTCTGGATGCAATGGCATCTGGTGAACTACTTGAGAATTGTTCTCGCTTTAAATATGCCAATTCTTCTTGTTTACGTAGCCGTTTAACCAGAAATTAACTTCATCACTTCCAGTTGATTTAAAGCCCAATCCCTGAACACCCGATGCAATAAATGGTCATGCGGCTTTAGGTCTTGTACCAGTTGGATCTTATAGGCCTTAAGATCAAAACGTTTACGCTGAATTTTCCAGATAGTGGATATATAAACGGCATGTTACTGTTACTGAGCGACGACAAATCGATAAATCTTCTTCAACGCACATTCGCGCTTGCGGAATCGGCCCCTGTTCATATATGTAGGTATTGACGGAAATAAAATAGTCGACGAACTGGCTACAAACGGTTCGGCTGATTCTTTCATCGAACCTGAGCCGTTCTGTAATATCCCGGATTCAATAAAGCAATAAAGAGTTTGGGGAATAAAATTTTTATATTTCATTGGTAAAACATCCCAGGGCTTCGAAAGGTCAAAAGAAGCCATCAAACTCTTTCATAAAAAATAAAAAAACGCAAATTCACGCTTGCGGTATCGTTCCTGTTCATATACATATGTAGATATTGACGGAAATAAAATAGTCGAACTGTCTACAAACGGTTCGGCTGATTCTTTCATCGAACCTGATTCCGAAAGTAATATCCCGGATTCAGCAATAAAGAGTTGGGAGAACAAAATTTGTATATTCCATTGGTAAAACATCCCAGGTCTTCGACAGGCCAAAAAAAAACCATCAAACTGTGTTAAAACTGCGAATAGTGAAACCAGTCCAAGACTATACAGAGGAAAATCTTCAAAAGCTGATTCAGGAACTTATCCCCGAATGTAGGGGTAACATGACAGCAACGCCCAATGAGCACGAGTCTAAACAGGAGGATGACTCAGCGATTTAATACAGCGATAACATTAATGAGGAGCTCAATCGACTTAAAGACGCATGCAAGAAGAAAGAGGAGATTATTGTGTTGAAAAAGAAACTTCAAGATTTGCAGATTGAAAGCGCAATTTACAGTGAAGAGCCACAGTTTTCGTATACTTTCAAAGATATGGAAGGTTTACTGTGTCCATTTAGCGCAGATGAAAACTTTCCCATTGACCGTTGGGTAGAACATTTCGACGTGAATGCTAAAATTCTTCGTTTAGCAGGTTGCAAGGTGGCCGTGGTGTAGTGGTAGTAGCAAACGCTTCTCACTCGGAGGGTCCAGGTTCGAATCCTGCCCATGGCAAAATCAGTTTTTCATTGTATAATTGGAACTCAGACAAAAAAATTCTGCGAGGCATAACACTGACACGTAGATTTGGCTGTTATAAGAGTTTCAAGCAATGAAAAAAATACTGGGAATTATATCTCAAATCACTCTGAGTGAAGAAAAACTCTCCGTCCTATTCGGACTCCCACCCCTGGAGAGCAAACATAGAAACCAAACACACCTGAGTTTCAAACCACTACAAAAACAATTTTCCTTTCTCCTCCTTCTATCTTTCCGCCCGCGCCCTGGCAACAGTAAAAGGGTATCAACCCCTTAGGCGCGCGTAAATTATAAAAAAAAAAAAAAAAAAGCTGAAGCAACCGCAAGGTTGTTTGTGAGATCTCTGAAAATATGAAGCTGGCTGCAACTGAGACACGGGCTCGTGGGTGAGTTTAAGCGAGTGGTGAAGAAGGCGGATATATCTAGTGAACTTAACGGGAACGAAAAACGACGTGATGAAACTGTACACTTATGCATAAAATCGCGTCCCATAATCCGGTTGAAGAAGAATAAGGCATTCCTGATGTAGAAGTCAACAAAAGCTTACTGTACAACGACAACAATATCGAGCAGCTTAAACACGCGTTAAGAAAATATGAAAATTCAAAAACAACATTCGTGATCGTGACAATTTACCAGCTAAGATTACGCATCTCACGTAAATAACCGCAATAAACATCAACATAATCTACATAGGACAAAGGATCGCCCGAGAAGTAGCTGACACACCTGCTAATGGTTCATGTGGTTCATATCAGAGGAAAGAGTTTACCTGCTACAAGTGTGGCTGTTTGGGACACATTGCCAAAAATTATTCCAGTAATAAGCCAGTTTTAATACTTCAAGAAGAAAGCAGCACAATATATAAAACAGCAGCTTGAAACAATAGCGGTGTTCATCCGCTAACTACTTCGAGAAGGATGTCTTTTGTTTTTTTTAATTGGCGCTCGAGTTGCATTTACTCCTTAGGTAGCCCCAACACCTCATATCGTATCCCACAGACCTTCCCATATGTAATGTTATTCCCACATACATTCCTTAAATTGCAATCCTGATGAACCTTTATAATTTTTCCCATACATTCTTTCAGTATTTTAAGTGTAATATTAAACTTTCGTGTGTTCCTTTTTGATTACATAAATATTATGTTATAGTATATATAAAAATGGATCGTGTTTTGTTCGGATGCTTAAAACATGAAAACGATTCGACCAAATTGGATACTTCCTTCTGCGGGTTAATTGCTACGCGAAGGTTTAGGAAAAAAGAAAAGTCGAGAAATTGTCAACAGGTGACGCTGTATGCGCACATTTCATTTTTCAGTTCAATGCAATTACCGTTCAACAGATGGCGCTGTAGGCGGTGATTCCGTTTGACAGCCCAGTATTTTGTTTGGTCTTTCTGATGATATTTTTATCATTTTTCATTGCTTTTCTGAGGATTATCAATTTCTGAGTGATATTATTGATATTTCGATCACAAAAAAGTGAGTTCATTGTTTTTGTTTGTCGGAGAAAACCAAACCCCATTTCCATTGGAATAGATCGGTAATCGATTTGTTTTTCTTTTTCCAGTTGATTTCCAAATTTCAATTGCATATTTTTCATTCCTTTGCTTTCTTCACATTGACTATTTCAAAGGTAAATTATTGACTAGTGAAAATTTTATGTGCGATTTATACAAAGTGATGATCATTTACAGTTCGATATTTGTTACGATGCCAAGAAGAGGTCATGGTAATATTGGAATCAATATATTATTAAATTATATAATATTAAAATCAAGGGAATCAGCTGGAATCATAATCATTGAAAATTGAGCGCGACTGTCAGAAAAGATCAGCAAAGCTTACAATGAGCAAGAACGATTGAGAAAAAGAGATGTTCGTGCTCTTCAAAGTGATGAAGCAAAATCACAACGTGCGGCTATTGAACGACAACGTCGACAATAACAAATTCTTCCGGTGAACATTGAACGTGCAACCTTTCGATATGAACCAAACATTCAATACAGTGCGCACGCATCAGTTCAATTCGGTCTATCGTTTGTCAGCATTGCAATGCAGTTAAATTTGAGAAAGAACCGCCTGGATTGTTTTGCGCGAGCGGCAAGGTGAAATTGTCAGAGTTATTTCCACCACCAGAGCCATTGCGCACGCTTCTTTACGGTGAATCTCCTAATTCGAACCATTTCTTGCAACACATCAACGATTGTTTTCAAATGACGTCGTTTGGTGGTGAAATTGTAAATGAACGAAATGAAAATCCAACATTCAAGGTAATTTCACCAACATCATAAACACAAACACCACAAAGTACACTAACACCACACACAATAGACGATACATCACGATATCTTGCTATTTTGCTAAGAAAATACATACATAAATTACAGAATTTGCCTATAAATTATACAGATTCATGGGCAAATTTTTCATCTTGCTGGATCGCTGTTGCCGCATCCAGATCAAGGACACAAATATCTCCAAACATACTTTCTTGGAGATTCACATGATGAAGTAAATCGGCGTTGTGTTATCGTTAATACAACGAAAAGAGAAATAGTCCAGCAATTGCAGCAAATGTTACACGAACAAAATGAGCTCATCAAACTGTTAAGACTTCGTTTGAATAGATGCCATCCGATGACCACAGCATTGTAATAAAAGCGGACGAACGACCAGTAGAAACTTATGAACGACAATACAATGCACTTACAGTTCGTGTAATATCAATTGTTGTTGTTGGTGAAAATTTGGAATCGCGTGAGAGCACTAGAGCGAATATGTGAGATACAACATGATAAATCCGGCCAATGGTTAGTACAAAAAAAAAAAAAAAACACTTTTGATTGTCACTTCATAAATTGTAAACTTTTAGGGGTCGAGACAGATGAAACGTTCAATGAGCTTTTACAGATATCGAATGGTGATTCCCCGAAACATTGACAACCACCAACCGCAGAAAAGAGGTTTGCTGTGCACGCACACATTCTTCTTTGGATGGTGGACAAAATTACACCGGACCAAATTTATGACATCATTTCTGCCGAAATTCCTGATCCTGAGATAGATCCAGAGTTGCACGAAGTGGTGAAGACCAATATGCTCCACGGACCATGCGGACAACACAATCCCACTTCGGTTTGTATGTCCGACAATAAATGCACAAAACGCTATCCACGTTCTTTTATTTCGAAAACTCAAACGGATGTCCACTCTATTGGCGTCTGAAATAAAGAATGGAAAATGGTAACGTCCAAAAGAATAATACATTTTGTTTTCTTTTTTTTACACTCCGCGAAGGTTTACACCATAACTCGCGCTCAACGGATTATTATACCCTTAAAATATTTGCACACAGCGCGGGCGAAAAGTTACAGTGAGAAAGCTAGAATTCAAGAAAATATAATTTCACAAGAGTCATCCAACGTCCGAAACAATCATGCGTCAAGTATATCAGTGTCGTCATTCGCATTGACATGTACTCGTAAGTAAGTTAAATGAAGGGGTAAATGAAAAGGATAAACAGCTAGAATTAGATATGAAAATTAATAAATGTATACAATACAATGTCCCGGAAAGTGTAAAGCAGGTAGTCAGGCCAGCTTTTTATTCAGATTTCTATAAAGTTTTTTCAGAGGAAAGTCAATTTAAAATAAGAATAGTTGTATTTAGAGATGTACGATTTCATTTTCCATCACAAAGTTTACCATATTCACGAAATATTGAATTGTAATAAATTCTTGAAAATCTGCTTTAGCAGGAGTATAATACGAGAATCTAGTTCACAACACGCTTCAATTATCGTTCTTCTTGAAAAGAAAAATAAGGAGCTCGGACCTTGCATGGATTTCAGGTAGCTCAATAAAATTACTCTGTGGGATAATTATTCGCTACCTCTGATTGTCATTTCTGCAAAATTACGAGTATCAATGTTTCAAGCTTTGTTTGGTAAGCTCCATCCGAACAACTTATACCGTACTGTACTATAGTTTTGATTGAAAAATTCCATAATATACTGTTTTTAAAGTTTTTTTGTCACAAAATTTTTTAAGACTATAAGAGCTTCGTAATGTAGATCGCAAATATTGTTTAAGAATCGAAATATGTTTGGACCAACTCATGTTTTTGTCAAAAGTAATGCTTAGATATTTAAATTCATTTACTGTTTCAATTCTAAAAAAGCGTCCGTTACAAGATGCCTGATCAATCAACATTGTCCTAGTGACTTCCTCGGTACAAACACAATTTGACACATTTGACCTTTCGCAAATGTTTGCATGAAAGACAATTTCAAAGCTAAGGGAATCTTGCATATGAAGACTGAAGTGCATTAATTTATTATTATTATTATTATTATTTATTACAATATAAAATAAATTTACATAATAGTAATAGAAATAACAGCACTAGCTAGTAGAGGCTTGCGGCTTGGGGCTGGAGTGCATTAATTTAGTTTTATTGCTGACAATTAGTTTATGTTCCGAAAACCACAGTCTCAGGAGGTAAACATCATGATTTATATTCGCGCTTAAGTTCAGAGGACTATCCGAGCGGTATGCACAAGGTCATCTGCCAAAGCGGTCACTTTCAGTTTGAACGGTTGGCTAAATAAAGAGTTGATGTAAATTAGGAACAATATGGGACCAAGGACTGATCCTTGAGGCACACCTAAGTTCATAGTTTTTGAACTGCTGGCAAAGTTACATACTATGACTTTTTGAGTTCTATCGTTTAAGTAGGACTCAAACCAGCTATAGATAAAAACACGAAATCCTACATGTAAAATTTATTTAGTAGAATGCTATAGTTGACCACATCAAAAGCTTTGGTTATGTCTACAAAAAGCCCAGCGCAAAACTTTTTATCATCCAGAGCTTTATTAATAAAACAGGAAAACTCCAAGAGGGCATCTTCTGTAGCAAGGCCTTCCATAGAACCAAACTGAGCAGGATTAAGAAAATTTACTTTTGCCAGGTAACTCAGCACTCTACTTTTAATGGTTTTTTCAAAAACTTTAGAGACTGACGACAATAAAAAAATTGGCCAATAATTGTTTTTGTCACTTTTACAACCTTTTTTGTAAAGAGGGATCACATTAACAGATTTTAATTTATTAGGGAACACCCCGGTCGAAACACTTAAGTTAAAAATATAAGTTAATATGTCTACAACATTAAGTGCTATGTTCTTGAGGGTATGATTAGAGATTCCATCATTTCCACAAGAGCATGAGATGTTAAGTGAACAGATAATTCTATAGAGTTACAAGCCTGTTATTTCTTCATAAAAGAAACTATTATTCATAGCAATGTCGTCGACTAAATGGGACCTAACGCAGCCATTACAATTTGTAAGAGAATCACTGGAAGAAGACATCAGACCAACCGAGGAAAAGAAATCATTAAATATGTTTGATACTATTGTAGGATCATCAATAGTAAATCCATCATCGGATAGACCTATAGATTTAGAGATATTAAGAGAGTTGCCATCAATGATACTATTTATAGCCTTCCATTCCTTTCTAGGATTACCAAGTGCATTACGTACTTTTGAGTAGAAGTATCTATCTCAAGATAACCGTATACTATTGTTAACTTCCTTACTCAATAACGTAAAGCTAGTTTTCAGCGCTGTACGAAGAGGATGTTTGAAGCACTTTTTTCCTAATTTATTTTTAAGCTTAATTCTTTTTAAGAGAGAATAAGTAATCCATGGTTTTAACCTTTCATCCGATTTTTTGCACACGATAGTATAAGTAAAACTGTTTACGTAATTTTTAAGAACTGCTAAAAACAGGTCATAAGCCTTAGAAGCATTACCTTCCTCATAAATTTCCTCCCAAGTGTCAGAATATAGTTCAATATTTAGCAGATCGAAATTTACTTTCGTTACCTTAGGCGGCGAAATATGCTTAGCAGATTTTTATTTTTTAACGCACTGAGCAGAATACCAGTCATGCAGTGATCGGTAATCCGGAGATCAGAATTAATACCAGCACATTCATTTATGGGTATTTGTAACACTAGACTTAAAGAACGGGTTTTATCTCGTTCCATGCGAAGAGGATTCGATGAAGTAAACCTCATTTACAACCCCGATCGGTCAGTATGAATTCACAAGGACGCTGTTCGGGCTAAAAAAAAACGCTCTTTTTGTGCTCGAGCGCTATGTGAAGCATTTGTTTAGTAAAATGATTGAAATTCTCACATATTTGGATGATATTCTCATTGGAACTGAAACAATCGAAGATCATTTAGATACCCTGCAACAAGTCATCAATATCATCAATATCATCAATATCTCATGTTCGCAGCTCAGGTCGGACAAATGGCTTTTCCTACAAAATGAAATCACATACTAAGAAAAGATATTCCATTCGTTTTTGGTTTCAATGAAGTCAAATTGATTTCATCACCGGTTTTATCAATATATATATATATATATATATATATATTTTTTAGATTTGATTTATTTTTCTTATAATACATTGTAGAAAATAATTTAAAATATATAACCATTACAGAAATTAAGAATAAAAAAAATTTATGACATTCAATATTTTAAAGTAAAAAAAATAGTTTAGAATGCCACTTCAATGGGCTTAAGATCATAATGAACTAATTTTGGGTGGGGTGACCCTCAAAAGAAAAAATTCAAGTAAGATAATTTTATTTTTTGAGCTTATAACTAGATTGTGTTTAGCAAACCAGAGCCTTAATAAATTAAGGCCCCAATTGACATCGGAAATGAGATCCAAAGAAAGAAACGAATGTCATCGGAAAATGCAGTAGGTGAGCCTTTAAATTGAAGAGCAGATAGTGAGTATATATACACCAAGAATAGAATCGGGCCTAATATACACCCTTGAGGAACACCCTCATTGGAAAACATCTTTTCACTCCTTATTTTGTCAATTAAAACACTTTGCGACCTATTTTTTAGATACGATCTAAACCAATCGAGTATAAATCCTCGAAATCCAGCATTATACAGCTTATCAAACAAGATATTGTGGTTGACCATATCAAAAGCTTTGGTAATGTCAATGAATAAGCCCGCGGTGCATTTTTTAGCATCAAGGTGTGCCATAATTTGGGAACAAAAATTCAATTCAATTCAATAACGCATCTTCCGTCGATTTGCCTTTTTGAAAACCAAATTGAGCAGGATTGAAAAACCCAGTTTTAGTTAAAATCAGTATCCTATTTTTCATGAGCTTTTCAAAGATTGTTCCAAAAACCGGGAGAAGTGAACTGTTATTCCCGATTTCGGTGGCAGAACCTTTTTTAAGCTCATCTGGGATGACCCCTTCAAACACGCAGCGATTATAAATATGAGACAATGCATCAACTATGAAACAAGCAATTTGTTTAATTGTAAAGTTAGAAATACACTCGAATCCCGTATAATACATTGTGATGCGAGCACTTTTGAGTTTGAGGCAGTGCTGTTACAAAAGCAAAGCGATGGGAAATTCAATCCATCGCTTTATTTTTCTAAACGTGTGACAGATGTTACCAGCTGCACAAAGATATGATCCGAAGATGATTTTAACTTCTGCGGAACAAAGCAAATCTGTAAATCCACATTATATCGGATAACGAAGGAAAAAATCATCTTTTACGTTCTATGGAGGAACAGGTTAACAGAACCCACCACGAAGCGTTTTGTTATCCACACAGATATTTTGAGCACCTGTCCGGAATTTATTGGTTTCCCATTGTGAAGGAGTAGAAAAGAACTTTTATAAAAGGGTGCCTAAAGTGGTTTATTTCTCTCACGAGTCAGGAATAATAGAAGGAATCTTACACCCTATACCAAAAGAAAAGCAAACTTTTAGGTCCTTTTCCTACCTCATGTTCCAACAAAAAACATATTTTAGTGGTAGTTGATAGTTTTACCAAGTTTACCAAGTTGTATTTGGCTAAAAGCACTCAAAGAAAAAAAGCTACTAACTGATGCAAGTTAAATTCTTACAATTTGATTTTACTAAAAAAAATCTTTATTCGGGCAGCGTTTCTGCCTATCAAAAATACAATGACCATGAGAACTTAAAATCTAAACCTTAAATACTCTCTTACTGCTAAATCAGCACATCGTAGTTTCTCACGAACGGAACTTCAGCATTGCAATCGTTGCAGGTGTCTGGTGTCATCGAATGTCTGCCTGGGAACTGATGGGTTGCGCGTGTTAGATATCGGTGCGCGTGTTGCTGACTCAGTTTGCACTGTTGATAGAATTATTCGTTAACTCTTCCGCCCTTAAATGTGAACGCCCTCGTTCACTTAAAAAAATGGAATTTCGTTTATGCGAGATGTCATCGAACTTGATTGAAGGGATGAGCCTTTGGTTGCTTGTATTATTACTGTTTCTGAGGCTTCTTCGGCTTCCTCAATTTTAATGTTGGGCTTGTTAAATGGTTTGGTTTTCCTAATAGTTTTCATTAGTATGATCAGGATAATGGTGACCAGGAAAAAGCATGAACCTAGACTTAGGGTGGTGCTGGTCTTCAAATCAGTTTTTAACAACTTGATGTCTTGGATATTTGTTGTATGCAAGTCTTTAATCATTTCCAACGAGAGTAACTCCTCGATTTTTGGGTTTATAGAGGCAGTTTGGAGGATGGCGGGTAGTGGTGCATGATGCGTTACTTCAGCTGATCTAAATGTTGTTTTCCCGATCCGAATGCTGGTATTATGATGTTTTATTAAAAATGTTCCGTTCAGTGATACTTGGTCGTCATTTATTGTGATTATTCCGTTGTACTGATTCAGGAACAGGATGTCGGTTGCTAATTCTTCAATTAATTGTATGTGTTGATTGTTGGTCGCGTTACATTTGGCTGGAATACTTCTAACTAAGTTTGGAATACATGTTGTATTGCTTATATTTACAATATCAGATTTAGAGCAGATGGACAGATTATTTATTGATTTACAATGAGTACTTATGCCATAAATTTCGTCTTTACATTTAACTATTTCATTAAAATTTGTCTTAATAATTTTCTCTTTTTGTTTAATTGCTCGTATCAAAATTTTTTCACAATTTTTTTCGTTAACAATAGGTAAGCTTACTATATAGATTAATACTGAATTATTAAATGCAATTTTGATTTCGGAAAATTCAATAGCTTCTTCTATGTTTTTAAAGGGGATCTCTTTGTTTTGTATAATTTTGTCTATTGTATTTATTTCAATATTTGATAGAATATAGGAGTTTACAACGTTAGCTTTTGCCCAGTGTAGAGCATAACCTATGTTTGTTATTTCTTCCTTAACTAAATCTAACTTATATTTAACGTTAAACAGAAATTCTTCTAACAATCTGTCATTATTCTTTACGTATTTGTTTATTTCATTAGTCTGGTTTCTTAATTCATTTAACTTATCAATTACTAATCTATTTATGATTACTTGCCTATTGTTGTTGTCCAATACGTTATTAATTTTTTCCTGTATAATTTGGAAGTCATGGCTATCTGGGTTGCCTGATATCCATTTCCAGGCACTTCCTATAAAATCTAACGACCTTTTCTGGGGATGGTTGGGAATCAAACGTTTAATATGTGATCTGATAAGGGATATTTCTTCGGTGAGAAGGTAATAACTGGAATGTGAGGTTTGCAGGTTTGCTCTTAAAGATGACTCTATGGTATCAATGGCTAGTACGAATTTTGAAAGCTCAATTTCGTGTATAATTTTGAATGTTCCTGTCTGAAGTCGGCATGTTCCGGTGTTAATTGTCAGTAGTTGTGCGTTCGTATAGTCTAGTATTTGTACGTTTGCCAAAGAAGTATGAATGAGGTATCTGAAATAAAGAGAGTTAGAAAAGATTTTTTAGCTAGGTTTTTATATGGGACTTGTGGATTTCTTTGCCTGATTGGGTTATTACTGTAGTCTTTTTATTCTCTTTGACAATTTCTTTAGTATATTTCTTTGTCAGTTTAGAACCCAATCTTTTATTTTTCTTGACGTAGATTTCGTCGCCCGGTGAGAAATCCCTAACTGGGGGTTTGTCTTTATTATGATAGGCCAGGTCATTATCTTGTTTCGCTTTTAACCGATTCTTGTTCTCTGCATAGGTTTTTTGAATCTGAGCCGCGTCGGAGCCAGTATTCCTGCTGAAAAATAAATCTACCGGTTTTTTCTTTGTTACGGAGTGAACTGAAAAGTTGTAAGCGTTAATAGCCGCTTCTAATAGTTCCGTGAAGGATCTGTGCAGCTGTTCGTTCTTAAGGCATCGCATGATTTCCGCAAGGGTCGAGTGAAATCGTTCCACTTGACCATTTGATGTGCTCGTATAGGGAGGTGTTTTATGCACCTGAATACCGAATTCGTTTTCGAGCATGAAGGTTATAGGAGTGGAGCTGAATGACTTTTCGTTATCGAAAACTATGGTTTTAGGGATACCGTATCCAAAGATGATTTCTCTCAGTGGCTTCCTGATGTCTTCTATCGCCTTTGATTGAATTTTTTTGACTTGGACATATTTGGAAAATTTGTCTATTGACGTGAGTACCAAGTTTCCCTCGGTTGAGAAAATATCTACGTGAATAATCTGCCCCGGATATTCTGGAATGGGTGTGGCTTGGATTTCTACTTTGCTGGGATGGCGATCATATTTATTTTCTTTACAGACCGAACAGAGTTTAGTTATTCGTTTAATTTTGCGAGACATAGAGGGGAAGTAGTATTTTTCTAATATTTGTACCTTATTTTCGCGATCGTTTCTGTGCGCGCGTTGGTGTGTGTTAATGATGATCTCTTCCTGCTTGCTTTCGTCAACTATGTCTTCTACTAATGTTCTGGAGAACTTAATACGGTAGTTATTGAAATGGTCCTTATAAATTTCCTGTATTATACCCATAACTCTTTCTTCTGTCTTAATGCAATTGGTAACTGTGGGGTTCAATACTTTTTTTAAAATTTCAATTAGATTGTCGTTATTATAAAAAGGTTCTGTGATTATATGACGATGGTATGTGGGGAATACTATCTGAAATTTTTGATTAGAGGGGTTGCCAAGGTTTAAGAAAATCTGGTTTTTAAAAGCATTAATAGGACAGTCGGTGCTATATATCAGGTTATGGGAAGAGCTTTCATCGCTGTGTATGGTTGGTGTGAGACTGTTTACTTCTGCTCTAATAGGTGGTCTTGAAAGCGCATCTGCCACGACGTTCATTTTCCCCGGCTTGTACCTAATTTCGTGATTATATTCTTCTAATAGTGCTTTCCATCTTTTTAATTTGGTGTTGTTGTTCTTGTTGCTAAGGGAGTATGTGAGGGACTGGTGGTCGGTGTAAATTAAGACTTTTGTCGAACCGTATAGATAATTCCTTAGAGTATTAAGAGCCCAGATTATAGCGAGCATTTCTTTTTCATTCGCCGCGTAGCTTTCCTCGGTTTTATTTAACGTTCTGGAAATGAACGTAATGGGCTTATTATTCTGGGATAAAACGGCTCCTAGAGCGTAATTTGATGCATCAGTTACCAATTCAAAATCTTTCGTGAAGTCTGGGTATATCAAAATTGTTTCCTCTGAAGTCAAAGAATTTTTAATAATTTGAAAAGCTTCTTTAGCTGCATCGTTAAGATGAATGGTTTTTTTGCTTGAAAGGTTTTTGGACAGGCGTCCGTCCTCCCCTCTTAAAAGAGTCGTTAGGGGTTTTGCCAATTTGGCATAATCCCTAATGAATCTTCGATAGTACCCTGACATGCCCAGAAACGAGCGAAGTTCTTTCAGGGTTTGAGGATATGGGACATTTTGTATCGCCTTAACCTTTTCTGGGTTCGTCTTTATTCCATCAGATGAAATGACAAAACCAAGGAATTCCACACTTTGTTTATAGAATTCACATTTGTCCAGTTGTACTTTCATGTTTGCAGCTTGTAGCGTACGAAAGACTGTCCGGACATTTTGTTCATGTGTTGACTCGTCTTGACTAAAGATGATTATGTCGTCTATATAGACGTAGCATATTTTCCCAATATGCTCTCGAAGGATGTCGTCAAGTGCTCTCTGAAAAATTGATGGAGCATTTTTGAGTCCAAACGGCAATCTCGTGAACTCGTACTTGCCGTTATTGACCGAGAAGGCCGTTTTTCCAATATCAGATTCTTTTAACGGGATCTGATGAAATCCGCTTTTTAGGTCGATTACAGTGAACCATTTGTTTTGGCCAAGCTGTGAAAGGACCTCATTTATCTGTGGGATCGGGTATCGGTCGGCCACAGTTATGTTATTTAATTTCCTGTAATCTATTACGAGCCTGTACTTTTTCTCACCGGAAGCATCGGGTTTTTTTGGAACAATCCACACCGGTGAATTGTATGGTGACCGTGAAGGTCTAATTATGCCGTTGTCTAGCAGATTTTTTACTTGCTTCTCTACCTCATCCTTTAGAGACATAGGATAGGGGTAAAATTTAGAGTAAACAGGATCGTTAGATGATGTGTTTATTTCGCCTTTGACTATAGTTGAGTAGGTTAATTTTTCGTCGGGTTCATCGAAGAGTTTTGGAAAATCGTGCACAATTTTAGTTATAGATTGTTTTTGTTTTGAAGACATGTGGTTGGTTCGAATATTAATTGAATTCACGGACTGAGAAACTAGTTGCTTGATACGTATTTTTACTTGATTTTTAATAACCATGTAGTTATCTTGTGTATGTATTACTGCCGAAAGATTTTTAAGACTATCATTTCCCAGGATAGCATTGAAAGACTTAAGTTCGGGCATAAGGAAAAATTTTATTTTTATGTCTTTTAAGCCAAATAGGTTTACAAAGGTATGATGAGTAATTAATACATTTCCTCCAACGGAATTGGCATAGAAGGGGGTTTCATTAGGACAGGGATTTTTTATAAGCGAAGACTGAATGTAATTTTTATTGGAGCCCGTATCTACAAGAACCTTTAGAATCCGTCCGCTCTTCGTTGCGCTTTCAAAATAAGGCAGCGAAGAGTCAGTTAATCTAAAAAATGAATATCAATTAGTTCATTTGGACATTCAGGGTCTTCGTTTTCCGGATGATATCCTTCAATATACTCTTGGAGTGTTTCGCCATGCTCCTGAGTGTCATTTACTAACCGAGCTTCGTATTGTTCCATGTTGTGTTGTTCGTCTTCGTCCATTGTTGGCGAGGTGTCTACGTGATAGTTTCGTTGCATTTTAGTAGGATGTATTTGCTGTGAAGGGGGCATATGGGGTCGTTTGGGTGCTGGTGGCCAATTACCTTGTTGTGGTCGATTCGAATAGTTAACTGCGTTTGTACGAATTGTCGATGCATCCATTGGCTCTGGTGGTGGCTGCCGTGGAGCTGAATAATTTTGTTGATTTTGGGGAGCATTTTGTCTGGGAACAAAGTTTTGTTGTCGTTGATAATTTGCTTGTCTAGGGAGTGATGTTTGCTGAACAGGCCTATGGTTACTATGCTGCTGATTGTTGTTGGGTTGAGATAATCTAGATGGGTACGATAATTCTGGGTAGAATGGTTGGCGGAATTGAGCTTGATGAGCATTCTGGTTCACTCGTTTGGGTGGTAATGGGGGCGGCTCAGGATGATGGAGCCTTCTGCTGGAATTGCTATTAGCTATAGCATATTGTGCTCGATAATTCTGGTTTTCCAGCTTCAAACACAAATGCAATGCTTGAGGAAGATCCACAGGCTCTCGGATTCCGAGGAGTCTGGGTAAGTCTCCCTTGAGGCCTCTTATAAATGTGTCTAGGGCCTTATCCCGGTAAGTTTGCATAAGCAGGCTTAGGGACTCATTGTTGATGTCCATACAGCTGATCTTGTTAAGAATTAGCGATAAATGCGCGTACACGACCTGATAAAATTCCTGGATTGATAGTTGTCCTTGAACCAACGAGGTCATTTGATATTCTAAAGTACCAAGGTCTCGTTTGTCTGCATAATGCAGGGTCAAGCAACGGGAGATGCATTTCCAGTCCAGGGGCGTATTGTACGATTCGAGAACGTTATCCGCATTTCCTACAATCTTATTCCGAATTACGTTGAGTATGCCAAAATATTTTGGCGATCCTTTCATGGGATCATAGATTTTTAGGATCCTTTCGACGCTCTTGCGCCAGGAACTGAATTCTCCTGGCTGTCCGGAGAATTCACGCAAACTACGAACGATATCTGGAATCTTATCCAGATCGTTCAGATTACCGCTTTGTTCCGGTAATATTGATTGATCAACTCCGGAGAACTGATCCGCGTGCGGATTCATAATCGATTGTAACATTAATCTTCCTTTTGATTGAAGGACTTCTCGAATCATAGTGGCGATTAGTGTTTGGAGAGCAGGGGTTGGAACGTGAGAACCTTGAGAGGTGCTTGGGTTATCTTGGGTAGGGTCAGGATGCGTAGGAGGGTCGAGAAGGGATGGTCGTAGTATATGGTTATTGGTTGCCATTTTTAATTAGTTTTTACTACAGACTGGGGCAATGTGACAATGGCAAGTAATCAAGTTAATTATAAAATTTTCACTTAATAGTTGATTTGATATCTTAAGTCTAATTAATTTAATTGATCTAGTTAAATTATTTTTTCCGTTAAAAATTGTAAAAACTAGAATTATAAATTTTCTAAAGTTAAAATAAATTTTTTCACTTAATAGTTGTTTTGATATCTTAAGTCTAGTTAGTTTGCTTGATCTAGTTAAATGATTTTTGTCGTTAAAAATTGTACAATATTGCTTACAGTAGAATTAGTTTCAACATCGCAGGGCGGCTGACAGCTATTTGTCTCCTTTTTGCTTTCCGCTACTAGGGGGCCTCGTTTCCCTGGCTAACTAGGCACTTCTTTAGGGCACAGTTTTTAAAACTTTTGAGGGCAATTTGTTCTCAGCACTTCTTGAGGGCACTTTGTTTCAGCACTTTTTGAGGGCACTTTTGTTTTTGGCACTTCTTGAGGGCACTTTGTTTTTAGCACTTCTTGAGGGCACTTTGTTTTTGGCACTTCTTGAGGGCACTTTGTTTTTGGCACTTCTTGAGGGCACTTTGCTTTTGGCACTTCTTGAGGGCACTTTTCGCGGGTAATGGGATCCACAACTTATTTTTTCCGCGGCGCGGGGCACATGGAACGTTTCGTACTACTTGAGGACTTTAATTAAGTTGGGTCCCTGCTCGGGCGCCAGTTAAATTCTTACAATTTGATTTTACTAAAAAAAATCTTTATTCGGGCAGCGTTTCTGCCTATCAAAAATACAATGACCATGAGAACTTAAAATCTAAAGCTTAAATACTCTCTTACTGCTAAATCAGCACATCGTAGTTTCTCACGAACGGAACTTCAGCATTGCAATCGTTGCAGGTGTCTGGTGTCATCGAATGTCTGCCTGGGAACTGATGGGTTGCGCGTGTTAGATATCGGTGCGCGTGTTGCTGACTCAGTTTGCACTGTTGATAGAATTATTCGTTAACTTGCATAATGAATGACCCTATCGGAAGGTGTTATCGATTTTACAAATGGCATCGATTGTCAATTCGCTTTTGACACTTGTGAAACAAACAGAACTAGAATTTGTGTGAATACGCAATGGAACGCTATACTCCTGATGAACGCGGAATAATCGTCACGATGTTTTTGATCAAGAATTCTTCAGTGACTTGGGCGCAACGTGCAGTTCGTGTCCGTTTTCAGACTAGAACAACAGAAGACCGAGCAAGTCCTGGAAGGCTTGGAAGGCCTCGTACCCCTCGTTCGGCCGAGAATGCCACGGCAGCAAGAACCCGTTCATTAGCTGATGGGTTTTGACTGTGAAGCGTCTCTAACCTACGTCTATGCCAACAACGAGGACGAGGACGATTTTGCGTCAAAAATAATCATCATTCTTATTTAAAGTCAAGGGCTTATGTAAACTAGCCGCAAACCCTATCAGCCCTGAAGGAGAACATCCGTCAAGAAGTGGAGAACCTATCGCCCGAATTTCTGAAGAAAACCATGGAAAATGCCACAAAAATGTTGAAGAAGGGGATTCGGATCAAAGAATAGAAAACGAAATACTGTTTAAATTTTGTTACTTTTTATACATGTACGTAATCGTATGTAAATTGGTTTTATGATGTTTATATTTTTTACATAAAAGAATTCGAAAGCAAAACTCGTTAACTCGTAAACATCGTCAACTTTTGTGGTTTTTACTTGTATTGGTGAATCCCTTTCCCCTAAAGAGGAGACTTTTCAACAGCGAACTGTACAGGCAGTACACCGATGCCGACTTCGTGAGAAAAACTCATATAGATGGCTAGGACACATTGAGCGCAGCGTCCCGGTTCGGAAATATTCCGACTCTAACCCTGAGAGACAACGCAAAGTAGCTGACCTCTTAGCAATGTCGGGAAGAATTCGTTTGGTCTGCCAACAACCTGGAGAGTGATACCATCTGCAGTTATAACCCTATGAAACCCAATTGGTCCTAACCAAAAATGCAGACTGTCCTAATCCAGTTTCGAGTCCTCGAAAACTATCCTTTGAACCTTGGCTAGCAAGTTCAACGGCGACTTCCTTGCGACCTGACATCCAAACAAGACTCATTGAATTCAGAATTCCAACTCCGTTCAGTGACGAAAGGCTTTAAACGCTGATAGGCTGTCGCAATAGACGCAGTTACTTCGCTCTCCACAGATTCTTCGCAATACATTTCGTTGTCACCAAGATTGTGTATATCCTTACTTCGGAAAAAGACGTAAGGTTTCTATAATAAAGAATGCATACTTATGTTGTCTTCTCCCAGAAAGACACCAGTGCCATATCCTTAATCGGTTTTGAAGCTATCTGTAAGGGCCTGACTACTGTCCTTCTTGGCTCATATTCTGATTTTAAATTTCCCGCCATTGTTGAACTGTCAATAGTCATTGACATTGTCATTGCGGTGATTTTTGATAAGTAAAAACTAAGAGGTCATTACAATAAATGTGGATCGATACATATTCGCACAATGTGTTGAAATGGTGAAAATTCACTAGTGAAATAAAAATATCGCAGAAACGTTTCGTACTGCTTTTGATCAGCATCAAGCGCCTTCTCGCCCAGCTATAGTGAATCTAATGAATTCATTTGAATTAAACGAAAAAAGAGTATGATCGAAGATATTGGAAGTTTTGCCAACAGGTTAATAGAACATGTCAAGGCAAGAAGACCCGCGCAGAAGCCTATAGAGACGAAGGAGGAAACATTGTAATAAATTAACATTTGGTGCTGAGAATATGGAAAACCTTTTTCTGCAGACTGTACAACGGCGACGGAGCCCAACATCCCGCCGTCAGGCAGAATAACTTAAACGACGATAGCCAAAACTTCCGTCCATCTGACCATATCGAAGTAAGGATAACAATATCTAAGCTAAAATCCAACAAATCAGCTGGACCTGACGGCTTACCGGCCGAGGTTTTCAAGGCTGCTGAAAATGGCTTTGTGGAGAGCATGCACCAACTCATTTATCAGATCTGGTCAGAAGAGTGTATACCTAATGAATGCAATCTCAGCACCGTATGCCCGATCCACAAAAAATGAGACTCCTTCAGCTGCGTCAACTATTCGTATAGAGGTATGTCTCTTTAACATCGGTAGTAAGGTTTTATTTGCCAGGAAAGTCCACAATCGACCAAATCTTCAGATTCCGGCAGATCCTGAAAAAAACTCAAGAAGTCCAAATCGATACCCACCATCTTTTCGTCAATTTTAAGGTCGCATATGACAGCGTTTTAGAGAGGAGGTATATAGAGTCATGTCCAGTTTGACATCCCCGCCAAATTTCAAAATTTTGTACAACTAAAACACTATTGTTTCAAAGAAAACAATTTTTTGAACCGCAAGTTTTATTCGATTAAAAAATTCCTAAATATTTACAAAGAAGTTATTACAAGGTTAATTTAATGATTTTAATTCTTACTTAGTTTTATTCTTCTTAACCTCTTAATTTAACGTCACCAGCGGACACATGCTCAGAAAAGAAAGAAAATAAAGTCTAGGTTACATGACGTTTTGAATTGACATCTGTCAAAAGGGTGCGCTCAGAATTCGAGCTACGGCATTGCCTCATTTGTCGTAACACTCCCCCCCGGTATGCCCTCTCTAGGGCGTACCTCATCCTCTTTGTAGACATCCAGCACGGCAATCTTAGTAGCGGGTCTCTCGTAAATTCCGGCAATTGTTTTAATTACGGCACTCCTTACTTGACCGTCCGCACCCTTCCTTACAGTCACGACCCTCCCTTTAGCCCAGCAATTCCTTGGACTATCAGGATCTACTATGTAGACAATGTCATTTTCTTCGATCGCCTTCACTTTGTTGAACCATTTGCAACGCCGTGTGATAATTGGTAGATACTCCTGGACCCACCTCTTCCAAAACGCATTCGCTAGTAGCTGTGCTGTTTGCCAGTTCCTCCGTAGTTGGCCTCCATCAGTAGTGATTTCAGTTAGAGGTTTCGTGCCGCTAGAACTGCCCAGCAGGAAATGGTTTGGCGTTAAGGCTTCCTCGCATTCATTGTTGACAGGTATGTAGGTGAGTGGTCTGGAATTTACGACCATCTCTACCTCCATTAAAGCCCCACGCAGAAGCTCTTCGTTCAAGTTCCGTGATTGTAAAACACTATACAGGACATCTTTAACAGATCGCACTAAGCGTTCCCACACTCCTCCCATATGGGGGGACGCTGGGGGTATAAATCGCCATACCATCGATGGGCTCGTAAAGGCTCTGATCATCTTGTTTTGGTCAACTTCAGCAAATGCTTCTCTCAGCTCGCGCTCCGCTCCTTTAAAGTTAGTCCCGTTATCGCTCCACAGTTCAATTGGTGAGCCGCGACGAGCGATAAAATTTCGGATGGCGATAATACAAGAGTCTGTGGAGAGTGTGTTAGCCAATTCCAGGTGAACTGCTCTGGTCGTTAAACAGGTCAAGAGGACCCCATATCGTTTCTCCTTACTTCGGCGAACTGATACGAGCATGGGTCCAAAATAGTCCACACCAACAAACGAAAATGGGCGAGAGAAGGTGGCGAGACGGGCCGGTGGTAGTCTAGCCATCCTGGGTGGCGAAGGTTCCGCTCTCCGATTCTTACACAGCTGACAGTTCCGCCGCACCTTGCTAACAACAGCTCTGAGCCTTGGGATCCATATGTTCTGGCGAATCTCATTGACCACGGTCTCCTGATTAGCATGGTGATATTTGCGATGATACTCAAGAACCACTAAGTAGGTCATATAATCGTCACGAGGTAATATTACTGGATCCTTAGATTTTCCCAGATCTACTCGGCCTCCTAATCGCAATAAGCCATCGTTGTCTAAATATGGCGAGAGCTTGTATATTCGGCTTGATTTTCGAATAGGTACTCCTCTTAATAGCGAAGAAATCTCTTCGCTAAATGACTCCATTTGCACTTGTCTCCAAAGTACTTTTTCAGCGATTTGGAGTTCATGTTGCGTTGAAAAGGATCGATTTGTTGACACCTTAAAGCATGTTTTATTTTTCCACTGCCTTGCAAATCGGATAACTCTTGCTATTACTCGTACTATTTCTCTCCAGCTAGAGAATCGTTCAGGTTCTATCAGAAGGAGTTTTTGTTTAAACGTTTCGCCCTCTGTATGATGTGCAACGTACTGAGGTCGTATCTCTTCACTTGTAGATGTGCACCTTTCGAATGGCTCTTTCGGCCAAGTACTTGGGTCTAAGCTTAAGAATGCTGGCCCATTTAACCATCGGCTGCTGTTTGAAAAGTCAGGTATTCGCTGCCATTTCGTCGCCTCGTCTGCTACATTCTCCGTAGTGGGAATCCAATGCCATTCAGATGTATTTGATAGCTCCAGTATCTCGCCGACGCGAAATGCTACAAACTGTCGGTATCGGCGGTGGTCGGAACGTATCCAGGATAATACCGTCCGAGAATCTGACCAAAATGTCATACTCGCTATCTTCGTCGAGTGAGAGGCAGCGAGCATTTTTGCGAAACGTGCCCCGAGCACAGCAGCTTGCAGCTCCAGCCGTGGTACTGACATAATTTTCAGCGGCGCTACTCTTGTTTTGCAGCCTAACAAAGCACACTTGACATGGTTCCCGTCAGAGCACCTTAGGTAGCTAACTGCAGCGTATCCTTCCTCACTTGCGTCAACAAATGTGTGCATCTCCATGTCAGGAAACGTGTTGAAACAGGGGTTTACATAGCATCTCGAAATCTTCATTGAAGCAACTTGAGGCAAAAGTTTCAGCCAACGCAACCATTTGGAATATTCCTCGTCGTGAATCTGTTCGTCCCAGGCACAGCCAGAACGCCACGTATCTTGGAATATGATCTTAGCGTACATAACGAAGAATGCTAGAAGTCCTAAAGGATCAAAAATCGTCATCACTAGGCTGAGCACTTCTCTTTTTGTTGGTCTTCGGTTCCCAAGAAGTATATCCTCATTTCGATATCTTTTAGAGACCTTGAATACGAAGCAATCATCTGAAGTGGACCACCACATACCCAGTACCTTTTCCGTAGCTAGTTCTGGTTTGACATCCAGATTAAGGGATTCAGTTGATGGAGCATTTAAAGCATTCAAAACGGCCCTTGAATTTGACAACCAGTTACGCATCAGAAAGCCGCCTTTTGAGTGTATGAAGTGAACATCGTTCGCTAACTTTATAGCTTCCTCTTCTGTGTCCACACTATCAAGCATATCATCAACGTAGTGGTTTTCCAGAATACACTGAACTGCTCTTGGAAACTCATCGATAAAATCGCCGGCGTTAAGATTCTTCACGTACTGAGCACAGCTTGGCGAACATGTTGCACCAAATGTCATTACTTGCATGATATATGCTTCGGGTTCTGGGCAGCTGGGCGTCATCCATAGGAAACGCTGATAATTTTGGTCTTCTTCACGAATCCTAACCTGGTGGTACATTTCCGCAATGTCACCGCCAATCGCAACACGTCTTTGTCGAAACTTATAGATTGTTGACACGAGAGAGGTAAGTTGATCTGGTCCCTTTAGAAGCATGTCGTTCAGTGACACACCATTAACCCTTGCTGCTGCGTCCCACACCAGCCGAAGCTTTCCTGGTTTATTCGGGTTGCTTACAAAAAATACCGGCAGGTACCAGCATCGCTCGTTGTTTATTTCACTGGGCAGTAGCTTTCTTACGTATCCTTTGGCTACGTAGTCGTCGATTTTGGACTGCATCTGGTGAGCTAGATCTGGATCCTTTTTAATCTTGAAGTACAGGCATTTTGCTCTTCTAATAGCCATCGGAAGACTGTTCGGGAGCGAAATGTTTTTGGTCTTCCATAGAAGCCCTGTTTGAAAACGATCCCCGGTTCTGACTGTTACCCTTTGCATCTGCTCACAAGCGTGTTGATCATCAATTGACATCACCATTTTATTGGAGTCTAATCCCGTGTTATCGAGGCCCATATAGTTCTTGACGACCTCAGTTAATTCAGCATTCGCGGTGGCCTCGCAATTGCAGATATGGAAAACGTACCTATTAATTGTGGAGACACCTGCAGAGTGTTCAGCTGACTGTCCTTTTATAGTCCATCCTAGACGAGTTTTTTCAGCTACTGGTCCAGATTCTTTCCCTTCTCTTGATTTTAGACAAAGGCCGAGACGGCAGTTGTTTAGACCGATGAGCAATTTAGGGACGGCTTGGGTGTATGGCTTCAGAGGGAGTCCTTGTAAGTGCTTATGCAGGGTTTGTAGCTTTTTAACATCTAGAGTCTGCAGCGGGAGTTCCAGTCTTTTGACAGTGTGAACATCTTTCAAAGGAAATTTTCTTTTGGAATCTGTCCCGGATATCTCCAGGCTAATTACCACTGAGTCATCCTCGTTACGATGTGAGTTCGAAGTCCATCGAAGACACAATGGTTGTGGATCGCCTTTAAGATTAAGTTCCGAGACTAGATCCTCATCGATCAAAGTAAGAGATGACCCGTCGTCGAAGAAGGCAAAGGTAGTCAGCTGTACGCCGTTTCCATATAAGGTTACAGGAAGTACCTTAAAAAGTATAGGATCGTGGTCCTCACAATGAACCATTGTTGTTGGAGAACGAGAGACCGGAGGTGATGTCTTGTTGTGTAGGCAGGGGTGGTGGATAAAGCGGCAGTTGTCAATGCCGCATACAGCTGTGCAGGTACATGACTCCGAATGATGTCGCTTTAGGCATCTACGACATAGTTGATATTTCCTCAGCAACTTCCATTTTACGGACCTACCTAGCTCAAGAAAATTTAAACATCTGCTTACATCAGGACAATTACCTTGACAAATTATACATGCGACGTCATTGACAACTTCGGGTACTTCAATGTGAGTATTAAGTGTTCCTCGCCGACGTCCTTTAGTCGAGGTGCTGGGAATACTGATGCTGTTGGCGCCTTTCGCTAGCTGAAGTAACCAGTTACTAAAGTCATCTAGGGTCGAAGATGAAAGACTCAATTTGTGCATTCCCCAAAATGTTGCCAATAGTCCTGGTAATTTACAAACAAGTTTCTGTTCCAGCTCCGGATTGTTGAGATGGTTAAAAAGGCCTGCTGCTTTCATTGTGGCGCAAATGTTCTGTACTTCAATTGCGAAGTCAACAATGGTGTCTGGTTGATTCTCTTTTGGTGATGGCATTTCTCTTATCTGGGATAACAAAACATCTATGATAAGTTCAGGTCTTCCAAACTTCATTTTCAACGTTGATATTATCTGCGGCACGCAAGGTGCATGTAGCAACAGATTTTTTACCGCATGTCGAGCTGGGCCTTCCAAAGCATGTCGGAGTCGGATCAGGTTTTCTTGATCTGAAAATCCACATAGAGTGGTAGTTTGCTCATAGCTAGCAAGAAACAACGGCCATTCCTCAGGGTTTCCGACAAATTTCGGTAGTTCTTTACATATGCCGTTCCGTGCGGCCAGCTGATCACGAGTTATGCGACTGTTATGTGGACTGATATCAGCCTCTTGTTCAACTGGGTTGGTGGACTGAAACTGAAACATACCTGGAAGCCATTCGGAAGCCGAAATATTGTTAGTTTGTGGATCGCATTTAGTCTCCAGGGCATTCAGCTTATCTAAGATAAGCCTTAGGTGTGGATCCTGCAGTTGCTGCAAAGAGATGTGATTAGGCTGCGTTGTAGACGGTAGTTGTTGGTTTGGAGGTTTTTGCATCTCCGTTGCGACATCAAAGTTGGTTTGGTTTTTACATTTCAGCTCGATGGCCTGGAGTCTATCTAGAATTTCGCGTAAAATGTGATGCTGTTGTTGTGAAGAAACTAGGTTGAGCTGCTGTGTAGATGGCAATTGTGGTTGTGGTAGTTCTTGAGTGGCCGTTGTGCTTTCCGCTCCGGGGGCTCCAGTAGTTATGGGGTTAGGAGCACTAGCTGATGTTAACCAGTTTTCCACTTGATCACAGCTTTCAACGTCATCATCAGAATCCGAAATTGCGTCTTGTTCATCAAGTTGCGCTGCTAGCTCTCGTTGCTTGAATAAAAGAGTTTCTTTTTCCTGCACTAGTTTTTCCTTTTGTCGTAGAATTAAATGCTGCTCGTGCATGAATTGCATCTCAGCATGTAGTCGGCGAATGTTTGACGAAGCCTTTGAACTTTGAGACCCTGTCGACTTGGCAGCGCTTCTGTTATTAGTCCTGGCAGAAGTGGCCAAGCAGCCGCTGATAATGCGGGCGGGTTCGCTTGAAGCAGTCGAGATAGCTAATTTGTCGCATCCTTTGGCAAGCAAGGGTGGGCTCTGGAAGGATCTCAGGCTGTTGACAGGATAAGCGGGGGCGCTGTTCTCATCGTTGAGTGATTTGGTCTCATGGTTGCCTTGAGGAAGCTTCTCGGGTTCACTATTGAACTTACCTCGTGTCGGGTTCTTAGAAGTACCACTAATGTTCTGCGAGCTGGTGGCGTCTGAGTGTTGCTGAGCTTCTATAAGCGCAGTGGCAAGCAGGGCAGAGCAGGAACTACAGCGCCAGGCACGATGAGCTACAGATGAAGTTACTCCCACGCACAAGAAGTGGTACCATCCATCGCAATTGCCACAGCGTACCATTCGCAAATTGTCTTCCTTTGGACACGCTAGACAGCTGTACTTCTTTTGCTTCTTCGCTGGCATCGTTCGGTATAGGTGGCGATTAAGAATTTTTTAAAATGTTTCAAAGAAAACAATTTTTTGAACCGCAAGTTTTATTCGATTAAAAAATTCCTAAATATTTACAAAGAAGTTATTACAAGGTTAATTTAATGATTTTAATTCTTACTTAGTTTTATTCTTCTTAACCTCTTAATTTAACGTCACCAGCGGACACATGCTCAGAAAAGAAAGAAAATAAAGTCTAGGTTACATGACGTTTTGAATTGACATCTGTCAAAAGGGTGCGCTCAGAATTCGAGCTACGGCATTGCCTCATTTGTCGTAACAACTATCGTTCGTCGATAATATCGACATAAAGTACTGAGGAGAACTCAGCGTGCTGTCACCGATGCATTCGCTAGTATTGAGTTGCCAAAATGGGCTTAGCAGTAAATGAGGGCAAGACCAAGTATATGATGTCAACAAAACAACAACGACGAAATGGACAGAACGTCACAATCGACAACTATAATTTCGATTATTCCGCGTTCATCAGGCTAAGAAGACAATTGAGTAGTAAGGCCCTATCTCGTAAAAGTAAAGAGACTCCATAAAAGACCTTGATTATCCCAGTCATACTTTATGGCGCTGAAGCATGGACCCTATGGAAAGCGAATGAAGATATCCTCCGTCGTTTCTAGAGAAACATCCTTCGAAAAATCTTCGGTCCCGTTTGCGTTGACGGGCTTTGGAAGAGTATATTCAACGGCGAGCTGTACAGCGAAATCGACCAAGTCGGAAAACTTCGTATCAGTTGCCTGAGACTCTGCCCCGCAGAGTCTTTGAATCTAACCCAAGAGAACAACGCAGTAGAGGAAGATCTCACGTTAGGTGGCGCTCTCAGGTAGAAGATGACCTTAATCGACTTACAACTGAAGGCTGTTAACTAAAGGCCGGACTAACTGGAGAGGCTTGTTAGTTGAGGCCCAAGTATAAAGTACGTAATGAGGCTCATTTCCAATTGTCTGACTACGTAAACAAACAAAATTGTCGCATCAGGGACCTCGAAACTTCAAAAGAAATAGTTGAACAACCTCTCCATCCACAACGAGTTTTTTTGTGTGCGGTTTTTAGCCTGACGATGTCATTAAGCCAACATGTTTCGAAAATGGTGCTGCTGCGAATGGATTGCGTTACCGAACGATGTTGACTTACTTTTTTTGCCTGGATTTAATGCTATGGACGTGGACGTTATTTTCTGCTGGACGACGCCACACAACTGGTGAAACAATGGCTCTATTGCATGACAAATATCGAGGACGTGCGATTTCTCGAAATGAACACTTCAATTGGCCGCCGAGATCGTGCGATTTAACACTCTAAAACTTTTTTCTTTAGGACTATATTAAACATAATACTTATGCCCACCAAGGATCCAAGCGCTAAAAAAAGATATCAGAGTTATTATTCGCGAAATACAACCGCAATTATGCGAAAATGTAGAATTTTTGTAGGCAGAGCTGAGGCGAACATTTGGCAGTTATTGTATAACATAACTTGTATTTGTGTTTTAGAGCCATCACCACTTTTCATAAAAATGCTGCGCTTTTCTATTGATTTAAGATAACACCTCTTGTTGAATGACCCTATGAATTACTATGATATATGCTTGGGAACAGGCATTGTCCATATCATATTTTTTCAGCAACATGAGTTCTGGTGTCACTGCATCAGATTGCATGTCCATAAGACCAGAGTTAAAAGATAGTCGACGCGCAAGGCCATCAAAACTCCAGTGTTTGTTGTACAAAAGACACTTCTCCTTATACGGAAGATGAAGATAGTGCGCCCCATGATATGAATATAAAAGAGAGGGAAATTAATTACCGCACTGAAAACAAAAGTTTTGAGCAGATAAGAATCTACCGAAAATATGCAACGTTAAGCCGATTTGTAGCATATGGAAACAAAATATTATCAATTACATAACATGAACATTCTTGTACCTACTTACGAGTACTTATGCACCTACGAGTGTTTGAAACAAATTGATACTGGTTAGACTTTTGCCTTTTACTTGAATTGTGATAACACTCAGTTTAATACTCCCTAATAAATTACTAAGTACCTAGCGCCCCGGACCGCCAAACAAGTTATTAACGAGCACAATGGCATGTAACACAGAAAATGCCTCAACGAAACGAAACTGGCTCAAACCGGCTACATTCCGGTCATTCAATTTTTCAACTTTTCAACCAATGGAATGTCCAAATTGCAATCGTTTAATCAGAACTCTGACAGAAATGCAAATTCAAACAAAAATATACACATACTCGTATATATATATCGACGCACAATTCCCTCGGCTTCAACGGATGCTCATCATTGATCGTATACAATAGAATGAATCATCTTTAGATAACTCAGCGGTACTAAGGTAATCCCCAAACAATGTTTAGTGATGAGTATTCCCCTCAAAAAACCATGAACCCTAAACATTGCAAAACTCCTACAAGAGATACATCCGATTGCAGTACAATGTCTGTTACCAAAGGGTAACAATAAATGCAGACTGCTCATTGGAACTGGATTAAAATTGTATCCACTAAAAGCTAAGACAAAGAGAGTCTTAATTGAATATTAAGTAAAAGTTCGCCACTGTGATTTAGATACAATCGAAAATATTCGCCACCTTTCACACACAAAGTACCTACCCAACCAGTTCTAGGAAATCGTACCACCCGCCCAGCCGAACCGAACCATCGAATTCAACTCTACAAAATTCAAGTTTGCTGCTTGTTGCCCTGCATTCAGCTCTTTCGTTTTTTTCGCACCACAAGTTTGGTCTTTACGAATAGTTGTTGTTTTTTGCAAGAAGTATGTCTAGCACTAGCACGCCACTAGCGCGTTCATGTTAAAAGGGAGGGGTAGAGATAAGGAGGGGTCTGTCTTGCTGGCTCTGGCTCAGCACCGAACTAGTTGTATTCACACAGATGCGAACTTGTACACCAACACAAAGACACTTCTGATGTATCCGCACTTGAAAGTGAAGTGAAAATTTCTCTTTTTTTTCGCTGCTATTGTGATGTTTTTTTTTTTTGTTGGAGCGAAAATAACGATTTTCTGTTTTGGTTTTGGGAAATCGGTATGTCGAAAAGTGATTTTCACATTTTCACTCACCTGTTGATGCAAAAATGAACACAAAAAACGCAAGAAAACTGAGCACAGAGAATCTATGTAGAGGATCACAAACTGATTTCATGTTAACGTGGTCGTGGATTGTCGAAAATTGTTGCCAACAAGCGACACGTATAAAATTTTGGTTTTTTATTTTATTATTGTTGTTCCTGGTTAGCCAATAACACAATCACTTGGACATTATTTCACTTTATAGATTTTTTCACTGATATAGATTTTTGATTTTATTTTCTTCTTTCCAGGTCACATATGAGCACATAAAGGGATTTTTTGGTAATATGTATTTTCTTTTGGGTATCTTAAGAACCTGGTGCGACATCAACACAATGATGTATGTGTTGTGAATATGCCAGCGCGATGAGTAACGCTTAACAGTTAGCGCGTTAAGTAAAGTTCCGTCTTCCGTTCCGAACGCAGTCAGAGATATTCTTGAACTAGCGTGAGCACGAGACCAGCTGCTTTCGTATTTTACTCTCGATCGTTGAACGCCCGTTCGCCAGCTCGAATGTCGTATGGTGGTTTGGAATTTTCTTTAGGCTTTGATTCTCTTTATTGTCTAATAAGTAATAATACAGTTACAGTGTGTCTGTAGAGGTAATCGGTCTTAAATGGGTGTATTTTATATGCAATACTCACCTGCTGAAGTATATTCAAATTTTTATATTTGGCTGAGCTGTGAGATGTAAGTTCTCTGCGTTTAAAAAATGTGACTCTCTTTTGGATATTTAAGAGAAATTTTTAAATGTACAAACAAATGGTTATGATTGCTTCAGTTAAACTACACAAACATTCTATTTCAGTAAATAGCTGCAATATATGTATGTCACATTGCCAGCTCTTTGTCATTTCTATTCAGTATAGTTTGACAAATGTTTGGGTCCTATAGAAATAGGGTATGCACTGAGAGATGTCAACATGGCTGTAACTATTTCTACACATTAATTGTGGTTATTTTACATCCAAGTGGTACGCATCCGGTTTCGACTTGCCAAACTTATAAGTGCGAGTGCTGAATAGCAGACAAAAATAGCAGCGCTATAAATGGGACAGCGGATGAATTCCCCATATGGAATCAACGGTAAAATGAAGCAAATAAGACCTTATGCTGGTTACTACGACATATTTGGAGCTCAGGCCAGTAAGGATTTCTAAGACTAAGTCAAGGTCTAGGAAAAGAGATGGTGGCGGGTGAGAACTTAATGGATCAATGGCAGCGCTCACATCCCCGAATGAGATACTAGCTTCGGTCTAACCGACCCATCGTTCTAGCGGTATTTAACTTATGTACGCCACTGAAGTGAAAAAAAAAATACAATTAAAATTTTTATAAAAGAGATACTTTATTTTCCCTCTTAACTCTACCGAGGTTTATTACTAACTAACTTCTAAATTATTCACTTATTTTCTAAGTTAATTTTATTTTGCTAACTCATTTTGACTGTGAGAAATTATTTAATAAAATTTAGACATTGCGCGTTTACTGACAGCGCTTGCATTACAAAAATGAGAAGGTAGGGAAAAAACCACACATCCTACATTGAATGCATGGTAAGTGTACTCAGTTTCCGTGGGAAAGAGAAAGTCAACAAACAAATTTAAAACTACTCTGGAATAGAAAATGTAGAAGAGTTCTGATACGTTTTGGAGTACGTAACCTTTATTATGGAACTTACCCTCCAGGTTGCGGGTTGTGCCTCCGGGGTAACTGCACGGCCATGGAAAACAAAGTTAAGTTACGAAGCAGTTAGGTCCCATAATAAGTCACGTGCAGCCGTATAAAACTAGCGTAGGCCCTGTACTGTTGCAAATCAGATGTTCTTGTCATCCAAGAAATGCGATGCGATGGGTCGAACATAAGGTGGATGACAAACTATGGTATATACTATGGTGATTCCTACAGGGAAAAGTCTTAGGCAAGAAGCAGTTTTAGGCAAGAAGTCTTGAGCTTTCGACACGTGAGCGAACGTTTTTTGACAATCCGCATCAAGGCTAAATTCGCTAACGTAAGCCTAAAATGTAAAATGTTTATATGAGCTACCCGACAAGACATATGAGCAAAGTCCGAAGTATGCCGTTAAAATCGCCTAGTACGATTTTAACGCCAAGATAGGAAAGGAGGACAGTTTTGGTGAGACAGTTGCTAAGCATAGCCTAGACGACACCAAGTCTGGCAATGAACTTATGCTTATTGACTTTACAGCGGGACGAAATACCGTTTGCTCATCTAAATATACAAAAGGGGACATGGCGGCCTTCGGATCATCAAACGCTAAATCAAATTGATCGTTTTACTATAGACCTAAGACATGCCTCCAGTATTCTGCACGTCCGAACATTCCGGGCAGCCAACAACGAGACGCTGTAACTGATGTCCTGGGTTTCACCCAACCACCACCAAGAAATCCTTGGTTTGAAGGAATGCCGGCAAGCACATTCAGCAAAACAAGAAGCTTAGAAAGAGAAGAGGCGGGAAAAATCCCGGCACGAGACGTGCGCGATCGAAGATATTGAGAGGCTGTACTCCAGCAGTAAGGTACTGAAGTTATACAAATCTGCTGAACCTTACGGCTTACCGGCCAAGGTTTTCAAATCTGCTGAAAATGGTTTTGTGAGAGCATGCGCCAACTCATGTTTCAGATCTGATCAGAAGAGTATATACCTGATGAATGGAATTTCAGCACCATATGCCCGATCCACAAAAAATGAGACCCCCTCAGCTGCACCAACTATTCGTATAGAGGTATACGAGTAAGTCTCCTCAACATCGAATACAAGATCTTATTTGCCATATTGTGTGAAGTCCAAATCGATAGCCACCATCCTTTTATCGATTTTCAGGCCGCATATGACAGCATTTATAGAAACGAGATATATAAAGCCACGCTAAAACCAAAACAGGTTTTAGACAAGTTGACGCGCTGTCACGTGACTTCTTTGACATTTTACTTGAAAGAATTGTGCGGAACTCACAAGTGCATACTAGACCCACAATCTTTCAAAAGTCTGTGAAACCACTAGCGTACGCCCATGATATCGACACAATTGGAAGAACATACCGGGCTGTCACCGTTGTGTCTGCTAGAGTCTGAAGCTCTCAAACTGGTTTTAGCAAAAAATGAGTGTATATACTTGGTGTATACATATACTGTCAATAAGAAGGGACACACAAAATCGACGAATTGGACAGAACGTAACAATCGACAGCTATAATTTCGTAGTAGTAAAGGAATTTGTCTACCTTGGCTCTGTTATAAATTCTGCCAACAACACTTAAGCAGAAATAAAACGAAGAATCGCCTTTACCAATCGCTATTTTTTTGGGATTTAGGAAATTAAGTACGAGTAGTAAGGCCCTATACCGAACAGCTAAGGAGGCTCTATATAGGACCTTGATCATCCCAGACCTACTTTATGGCGCAGAAACATGGACCCTATCGGAAGCTGATGAAGTTATCGGCGGAATTCTTGAACATCAAAAAAATGCGCATCATTACTAAATTATGCTTTTTTTATGCAATGCAACACTACCTTTTCTCTGCAATGCAGTACATGCGTTTACACTGCGATTTGAAATGTTATGCATTGTATCATTACAGTAATGTTGGGTTTCGAAATGCTTGAGGTTGCTGTGGCAATACTGCATTAAGGAATTTAGCCATCCTCAATTGTTTCTGGAGAAAAGTCAAAAAACCGCACATCAGTCGCTTGAGATGGGTATGCCATTTAGAGGCACTGAACACCAATACTCTGGTCCGCAAAGTCTTCTAATCTAATCTGATGGAATAACGCAATAGAGGAAGACCTCACCTTCGTGTCGCGCACAAGTATTGTAGAAGGGGACCTCAACCGACATGAAGTGCGCAACTGGAGGCAGTTAGCTGAAGACCGGGCTAACTGGAGAAGTTTGTTAGTTGAGGCCCGAGTTCACTCCGAACTGTAGCAAAACCTAAGTAAGTAAGTATGATGAGTACTTACTGACTAAAACGAAGAGAGTCAAGTGATTCAATGGAGTCCTGCCGCTAAAGGAAATTAACATAGTCATAATAGCTGAGCGAAATCTCCCGAGGGTTAATTGCTATTGTAGATCAGCTTACGGACACTAGGTATGTGTTTTTTTCTTCAATAAAACAACATTTCAGTTCTTAACATTTCGTTTGTTTGTTCTTTTATTGTATAATAATGTTAACGTAAAAATAGTTTTAATGTTTTGATGTTTTCTTCTTTATAAAAAGCCAGAGTTTAATAGCAAAAATAACAAATTCACTCGCTCTATATTTTTTATTTTTTATTTTGTTCGAACAAAATTAATGAAAAATTCTGAATTAAAAATGTAGCCAGTTTAATTTGTTTTGTGTTGTCTAATTTAATTATTTTCTTTTTATTAAGTATTGGATTTGTTTAAGCACTTTTCTCTGGTCAAGTGCCTTTTTCTCCTTAATATGGATTTATATGTAAAAATATTTTGTTATTATTTGTTTGTTTTGTTTTTTATTGTTTTCTTTTTTTAGTTTTATATTTATTTTTATTATGATCTTAATCTCTAATATTTATCAACAACTTATAACAAATTAAGCCAAAATATGTTCTTATAAGAAATTGCTTGTTGTTGCAACGAAAAAATCAACTCTGCAAAACAATCAGACAGACAGTCATCCACTCTCGACATGTAATATTGTTCCATTTTCTTTAATGTTTTCTTATTTTTCAATAAAGACTTTTTTAAATGTTAAATATTCTTACAATAAAGTTAAATTGTTTTCTTTGTTTTTTTTTTGCTGTGTTTTTTGATTTTATAATTTTTATATTGTATATTATTTCAATTTTATAATTGCAAATAGTTTTCATCATAGTTGCCCACATTTACATACAATAGCTATTTTTATTTTCTTTTCATTTGATATTAACAATTGTTGTATAACGATTTAATAAAATCTATAAATAAACAATGTTTGAATTTCGTTACAATGTTTACCCTCTTAGTTTGCGCGGAAAATAGTCTTTTTATTTTTGTTTTGAACTCAAATCGTAATTTAATAGCCTTCCACTATAATGTTTTTATATATCCAAAAGATACTTTCAAAAAAAAATTGAATTTAAAAATAATTCTCCATCTCGATGAAATGTTGCATAGCAAATATTTACGACATATAAAAAAATTACACTTAAAAAGATATTTTGAAAAATAAGGGATTCGAAATTCTAACCAATTTATAATTAAACTCAAACCAGTATAGAGGTCCTAAATCATATTCAAAACTATTAGATAATGAGTAAGCCAACTAATATTTACACACTCAGTTTAAGACCAAAATGTAGGGTAGAAAAAAAAACAATAGTTTGAGTATTTATTTCAGAAATAGTTAATGTTAGTACATTTTTAGCTGTTTTTCCTCACAATATTGTGGTCGTAATTAATATTTTAGTAGTATTAATAGAAAATGAGCAAATAAAAAGGATACAACTATGACATATATTGGGATCGTAGGATAATTTATATTAAGAGCAGAAACAGCGCCAATTTGAATGCAGATTTGACGTCGGAGGAAGTCTTAAGCAAGATTTAAGAAAGTTATATGATCGAATGCCTGGGATCCATTCTGCTGCAAGCAAGACGTCTGCTTAAGCCACATAGAGGTAATGTCCTAAGCATTTGTGATCTTAATGCCAATATAGAGATGAAAATTAAGAGGCACTGTCCAAACATATCAGCAGAGGAGAAAAATTTAACACAAACTTATCTGAAGGAAAAAGAGGGAGTTCGAAAAAGCGTGAAGTTGGAGGGATCGAAAGGTTCTACTCTAGGAATGAGCTTTGGAACGCATGTCAACCGAACCCGAACAAAAGCAAAGTCGACCAAGGAAACGTCGTACTGAGTCGCAGCCCATGCTAACAATTTAGAAGAACACTTCTGCGCTGTTAATCGCTGTTAGGCAGGATACACCATTCAATCTGGACAAAGACCGCAAAAGTGTCTGTCCAACTGACCAAAACGAAGTGAAGTGTAAAATTCCAATTTTACATCTAACTAATCCCCTGGATTTGCCGGTTTAGATGTCGAGCTTTTTAAAACAAGATGAGGTGATCTGATAAGGAGTATTAACTCTCTTGTATAATCAATTTGGTCAGAGGGACGTATACCTGCTGAATGGAATCTGAGTATAATTTGTTCGGTTCTGAATAAAGGAGATCCCTTGAATTGAGCCAGTTACAGGACCATAAGTCTTCTAAACGTCGCATAAAGATTCTTGCCGCCATATTAAATGAACATCTTAAATCAGTCAGCAACAACCTGAAAGTACAGTACCATTTCAGTACAGTTTTATGCCTGCTAAATTCGTCATCGACCAAATTTCCACTCTGCGGCGGATATTGGAGAAAATACTAAAATACCAAATCGATTTCCTCCACCCCTTCATCAATTTTAAGTTTGCATATGATAGCGTCTATAAAGACGAGCTATACAGGGCTCTGTGTGGTCTTGGCATCTATGTCGAACTCGGTTGACTATGCAGGATATTGATGATAGCTCCCGCTACTCTGCCAAATTCAGAAGAAACATCACCGAATCTTTTGATGTTAAAAAGGCTGAGACAAGGCGATGCGCTTTCATGCGACTTTCTTAGCGTCCGTACTTGAAAGTATTGTGTGGAACTTACAAGCTAACACCAATGGCGCAATATTTCATAAATTTGTCAAACTTCTCCCATATTCAGATAACATTGACATAATCGGGAGAAACGAGCGGAATGTTTGTGAGGCCTTTGTGAGTATTTGACAAAGCAGCAAAAATGGGTCTGGCGGTCAGTGAAACAAAACAAAATGTCATATATCCTGTGGTCAAAAAAGGACAATCCATACCGACGCCTTGAACAGAATGTGATTATCGGCACCTATAATTTTGAGGTGCTAAAGGAATTTATATACCTAGGCTCTGCAGTGAATTGCAGTGTGGAAATTAATCGAAGAATAGCTCTTGCTAACAGCTGTTTCTATGGATTAAGAAGGCAATTAAACAGCAACGCTCTTTCTCAAGCAATAAAGAAGACGCTATCATACCTATACTATTGTATGGGGTAGAGACATTGACGCTCTCACAAGCGGATGAAACCTGTCTTAGTTGCTTTGAGCGAA